>PVKZ01000045.1:1826514-2545038 GCA_004027375.1 Macroglossus sobrinus | reverse complement strand
GGGGAGAGGGGAGAGGGGAGAGGGAACGCGAGAGAACGCGAGAGAACAAGAAAGTCCGTCCTAGTTTGCAGCTCTTACCTGCTGCTCATATCATAACCATTGAGTCTTTGGTTAAGTATCAGCTTCCTGCTTATACTTGTTAATTTGGACCCAGAAAATTGGTATAAATTTCAGGATATTGTTTCATTAATTCCAAACACTTTATAGAAAAATGTTTTTATTGGAATGATACTCTGAAAACGTTGTAGTCTGAATTTTCTAACATTTACTTTTCTTAAAATTATCTTAATCACAGTCATTTTTAAAAAAATATTACATTAAAAGTGGCAGTTTAAAATGCTGAACAGGAAGATGTAATTTAATGAAGGGCATCTTTCTCCACATTGACATGGATGTTAAATCTTTTTTTTTTTAAGATTCTAATGTGTTCTAATTACTTTAATTTAAAATTCTGGGTGTGCATGTTTTATTCATGACTTTCTAGATGATTGAGAAAGTTTTTGCAGCTCCTTTGAAGCTCTAACTTTGGAAATATAACAAATAATGAAGCCATCATATTTTCAAAATGCTCAGATAGAGGAGACTTTTGAAAGACAGTGTAATTGTGAATCAAAGCTTAATCAGCTGCTGTGAAATGAGTTTTTAATTATTACATTGCCCCTGGTATGCTGGAGTTCACCAAGGTTAAGAAAATGACCTCGCACACATTTCCTCTGAAAGGGCAGAATTTTTTTTCTGTACACCATATCACCTTGAATATTCAGAAACTAAGTTGTTCTGCTTCCCATGAAAATATTCCTCAGAAACAATTTTTCACACTAATCCTTGTCTAATCTCAGACAAGAAATGGGAAGTGTCACTCATTTTTCTCTTATTAAATGCATTATTTCCGCAGTGGGTATATGGCTTCTAAATTAGAATACTCATCTACTCCCACTGAAAAATTCACATTTTCCAAAGTAGTTTGTAAGTTTATTAAAGAGAATGTCAAAAAGGGGGCTCAAAGCATAAATCTTTAGATTTCAGAATTCTGGATCAAAATAAACGGTTTTATTTCAAGTGACCAAAAATAATACAGATTTTCCAAACTGGAGAAAAATGGGTTTACACAAAGAGGTTCTCTGGGCAGACAGTACCTGATTTCCTTGATATAAAGTTCGACTCAAACAAATTTCCATTTTTATCAAATGGGAAAGGGACATGGTATGAAAATTTCTCAAACTTCCTGCTTCAAACATAGAAACTTACATCTACATTCCATTTTCTGGCCACTAAATAAAACTAAGAGATCAGAACTTAAATGTTTTAAAGTTCCCTAAGAATCATTAAAAAATTATTAAATCACCAAATGTCCAAAGCAAAATCAAAAGACTTTTGATTTTTACTGCACATTTCCCTTTAGATTGTAAAAGAATATGCCAAATGAAATTGTAAGTTCTGTATAGAAATCAGCACTAATATCTTGACCTCCTCTACAGTTCTCTCTACAAGTAAATTTGATCTGTGATTCCAATAAAATTTTTAAGGAGGGGCATTTAACTCATTTATTTGAAACTCAAAACCTCTCTGGATCCTTAAATATATACATATTCAATCAAATCGAAGAAACAGATGTAGATGTTGTATGAAACATGACTCAGAGTTCCTATTGACAGTTTCCCTTTTTGAGGAATGCAAACAACCTTGGGCTCATTAAACAAGAACAAGCAGGATCCTGAAATAAGAAAGTCATTAAAATACCGCACCCGAGGTTTGATTTGCATAAGATCTGATTACATTTAGTAGCTGTTCACGTATCTGTGCTGAATCAATGTCACTTCATCAATATACAGGTTATCTTTGCTGCTCACTTTAGAATGGGCTTGCTTCTAATTGAAAAATACAGCATTGCACATCCCGTGTGTCCCTCTGTCACATGCTTTGTGCTAGATCTTGGCTGAAAAGAGAGACCAGACAAGTCTTATAGAGCATTTCTATGGTTGAGCAAATCCTATGTAATTAATCTCTTCAAAATGATATCTGTGAAAGTAACTGACATCTCTGCCACTGGGGATAAGTGACATAGAGCCAGTACATTTACTAGAAATAATAATAGCTAGCATTTATTGAGCAATTATCAACTGCCAAGTACTAAATTAAGTGCTGCCCAAGCATTTACTCTATCATTTAATCTTCTGGCAGTTACTGTTATTAACGCCATGTCCTCTCAATGACACTAAACCCAGAATAGAACGTGAATCTCCACCCCCACAGCCCATCATTGCATCCAAGTTGTTCACTTCTCTGGCACTACCTGCCCCTAGACCCTACCCTCTAAACACAAAGAAGGAAAATTGACACAAAACCATAGTGATGTTTTTTGTAATGCACCAAAACTCAGTTTGTGTTAAGGATTTCTACTGTGGACAGTGAAAACGTAGTTAGGAATTGCCGGGAATATTGTAAGCTATTAACAATAAACCAGAATTAAAGAATTGCCAAAACTATTAAGCCATATTGATCACCTGTGCAATTGTACAAATAGTGCCAAACACGAACTTATCTTATCATACACACGGGTACACCTACATGCATTAGCACGAAGCTAATGAAGAGCTTCACAGTGAGAAATTAACCAACATGCTAATGGAGGGCTTCTGTTGTACATGGCTATGGTTCCAGTTCCACCCGCACTCTATTGGAATACAAGCAAGAGGTTTGTGACATTATACGTCTCTAAGAAAAATTTTAAAACTCAAATACTGTGAACCTTAGCCTTTGTCAGAACATCGAGGCTTCCTCTGCCACAAATACTAAAAATGATAGTAATTTAAATTGCTAGAAGCTATGCCCTACTGAAACATCTTGTTAAAACAAAATTTAAAAATCCAGATTAAAATAAGAGCTCACTTTATGTAATTAAGAGATATTTGTGTTGCTGAATTAGAAACATCAGTTCATAAATAACACATACTATATTCCACAATGAAGACTATTACTTCTGGATATATTTACCAAACACATCAACTTAATTAATAAATATTTAGTGAGTACCTACTATGAGCAAGGCATAAGGGTAGATACCAGGGAATACAAAATGATTAAGACAGGTCTCCTACTCTAAAGGAAACCACTATTTAGAGGACAGTCTATCGAGAAAATATCCACTAATCTATCTAAATTCCTGAGAGAAAAAATAAGTTTGTAAATTATTACATTTCATGTGCTGTTCACTGAATTGTCAGAATTCACACAGAAGTCATATGTATAACACACACAAAAAAAGTAGTGTTTTTATATTTCAACTGAAATATCTGAACTCCAGTTAATTCAGAAGATATTTCGAATCATCCCTTTGTCTTCTGAGTAGCTCTGTTACACTTCTGCCTACAGAGAAGACCCTAATTCATTTCACTATTTCATTGAGGATTAATATTTGATTTACTTTGGCCTGGGGAAAGAAGACATTTGAATAATATTTGGGTCCATTTTAGGCACTGATTAAAGAACAGAATGTTTCAGTGAACAGTCGAAACAAGAGCTGAATGAGCATTAGACAGATGGCGTGGATTCAAGTGAAGATCTCTTCCCTCTGCACTGTCCCTGCTGGTAGCTAAGTTCCTCCTCTGTGTCAGCACCTCACTCCCTTCTTCCATGCCCCCAAAATATTAAACCCACCTCTTTTTACCCCTGTCACAAATGCTGTGAGGTAGATTTGAAGATGCAACCAATCCTCTCTCTCCATTGCCATATTATATATAATTCAACTGGTTTCTGCTTGTGTCAGTTATTGTAAACACCTTTCACCTGGTGCCTGGTCTCCAGCTTCCACTTCTGAAAGTCACCTTTAATCACTACCTAATTAATCTTCTCCCAAACTAATTTCAGCCTCCAATTACTCAACCTTGCCAGCAGAAGAAAATACAAAACTCTTTACCATGGCATGTAAGTCCTTCCACTTCAAGGTCCCTAGTAAACTAAATGACCCCTATCCAGGTCATTATGACAACTAAAGCATGCTTCCAAACACACCCAAGGAAACAGTTTCTCCCCAAAGAGACTTAGACAAGCTCATGCCACTCTGTAGACACCCACGAGCAAGTCTGTTGTGGTCAAAGGCAGGGTCTGTTTCTAAACCTGTCTATATACATTTCTGGGGTTCATCTCACCTAATGAAAGCACTGAGACTCTCATTCTCAGTTAAATACAATTTTTCCCAAAGCACATAAATTAACAGGGAAAGACACATAAGCATTAAAAAATTTGAAAAATGTCAGGATGATATAGGTTTCCCTAAATTGCTAAGGGTTGTGCAGAAGAGGATTCTCATGTGAAATGTACATTACTAGTCCTATTTCCCCTGAAGCCAAACTAAAAATCATTATTCTCTAAAAATGTAAGTAGAGCAAATCCTGGCTCTGCCTTCTCCAAACTTTCCAAATGTGATCAATATTCTTTTCTATTCAATTCACATCTTTATTTTTCAGATTCTCTTAAAGCTTGAGGATACTTTAGCTTTGGTATTTTTGAAAAATAACAGTATTACTTCCTGGAAAGTAAAATGCAATATGCACTAAACTTGGGACTCCTTGAGAGTAAACACTGTTTTAATTATATTTGCAGCTCTGTTTTTTAGTCAATTGCATGGTCATTAATAAAGTAAGAACAGAACGGGAAAAGCATGCTATAGAAGGCTGACATTTCAACCCTTAATCTATTACTGACAATGTGATTTGCAGTAAAACACTTAACCTATCTGAATCTGAGTTTGCTCAACTGTTGAAGAGAGGTACTAATATCACCTACTTCATAAGATATTATTGTGAGGAGCAAATGAAATCATAAATTACAATGTGGCTGTAAACACTGCATGATAGTAGTTTTTATCACTCCCAAGCATGGGCTTAAAATCATAGAATGAGTAGAAAGTAAGAAGAAAAAACAGACATCTCAATCATGAATGCCAAAACCTGAAAAACATTTTATCCATCTGAAAAATCTTCCTGTAGTAGCTCTTTACAAAAGAAGAGGAAAAAAGAAGAAAAGATTTTTTAAATATGGTATATTGGAATTAGGTTATATTCTACCAATTGAATTTGCCAAATCCAATAATAACAAACTGAAACAAAAACTTTTGTTTTAAAACCATGTGGTGTATATGTCAAAGTAATTTGTATTAGATGAACCCTCCAACTGAAAACAACTATAAAAGATGGATAAAATACAAAACAGACAAAACACATAAAACAGAGTAAATATGGTCAAATAAATTAGCCAGAATTTGAAGGACTAAATACCAGAGAGAAAACAAAAAGTTTATGTATATTGGAGTAATCTTGACAATTAGCTTCCACATTTTCCCCTCATACCATTTTCTGACTCACTGCACAAGAATAGAGCCAAACTAAAAGCAGTAACCTAGCAGCAGTCTCACTGAAGACAACTGACTGATTGATTGATTGATTGATTGATTGATGACTGAATTTAATGATTCTATAGATGAATCTAATAGCAGATTAAAGAGAGCATAAAGATCATGGATAAACTCAAAGACAGGTCCTTAGATATATCCAGATTGAATTATGAAGAGAAAAATAAAAAGAAAATACAGAAAAGAATGAGACTGAGTGACACATGATTAAATGTTCTAACATATATATTATTGGAATCTCAAAAGGAGAAGGGAAAGAATGGAACACAAACAATATCTGAAGGCACAGAATTACCAATATGAGAAATAAAATGAGAGATATTCCTACAGATATTACAAATATTTAAAAGGATAAGAGGATATTATGAACAGCATCATGCTCATAAATTAGTCTCAATGTTGTAAAGATGTCTTTTGTCCTCAAATTAATCTAAAAAGAAAAGACATTTTGTGAGAATTTAATAAGATGTCCTAAAATGTATATGAAAAACAAAGGGACAAGAGTAGCAAAGACATTTTTAGAGAAGAAGAACAACATTGGAGGACTTATACTTAGCGATATGAAGACTAACATAAATTTATAATAATTGAAATAGTACATTACCAACACAAGGATAGACAACAGATCAATAGAACTGAGTTCAGAAACTGATGCACAGATATATGGTCATAAAAGTCCCACTGCGTTGAATATCATAAGAAAAAAAGTTACTATTGACTCACTACTTTATATCATATACCAAAAAATAATCAGTTCCATAGAACTGAATGTAAAAGGTAAATAATAAACCTTCTAGAAGTTAACGCAGAAGAATATATTTGTGGTCTTAGTGTTAGAACAGATTTCTTACATAGGACACAGAAACAGCTAACCCTGAAGAAAAACATTGATAAATTGTACTTCACTTAAGAAGTTAAATTAAGAAACTCTATAAACCAAAAGATGCCATTATAAGAGTAAAAAACACAAGCCACTGAGTAAGATAAAAATATTTGCAATAGGTTTCCAACAAAGAACTCATTTCCAGAATATATGAAGAAATATTATAATTCAATAAGAAAAGTACGGGCCACCCAATTTTAAAAAACTGGACCAAAATATCTTGAACAGGTATTTTTGAAAAAGAAAAGAAAAACTGCTTAGAAAGTATATGAAAAGATGTTCAGCATTATTCATCATAAGGAAAATGATATACCATTACATAATCACTAGAATGGTCAAAGTTTTTTAATGACATATCAAGTGTTAGTAAAAAATTAAATCATTCGGAGAAGCAGGAGTATAAGCTACTACAACTGTTTCAGAAAACATTTTATTGATATCTGCCAAAGCCGAACATATGCGTCCTTATAATCCAACAATTTGACAACATAAAATCATAAAACCATGCATAAAAGACACATATATAAAAATGTTCACAGCACCTTTATGCATAATTTTCCCAAACCAAAAATATGCCAAACATCTATTAGCAGTACAATGAATAAATATGTGTGGTACAGTCTTTCAACAGACTACTACACAGCAGGGGTCAGCAAACTACAGCCTGTAGGTTAAATCCAGCTATGTCCATTTACAGTATTATCTGTGGCTTCATTTGCATGGCAATAGCAGAGTTCAGTAGTTGTAACATAGACCATGTGGTCTACAAAGCTGAAAATATTTACTATTTGGACTTTTACAGAAAAAGTTTGCCAACCTCTGCCATACAACAATGAAAAAGAATGAGCTACTACTACTACTCTGACTATTCACAAGATGAACCCCAGAGACATGATACTGGTGGAAAAAAGCCAAACAGAAAGAATACACATTATGATTCTATTTATATAAAGTTCAAACACAGGCAAAATTAATGGAAGTCAGATACAAGAGGTGATATAAGTCAGAATGGAGGTTACATTTAGGAAAACATAACTTGAGAGAGCAATAAAGCAGCTCATCACTTTCTCTAAACCTGACTCTGTCATTTAAAAGTAAGAATGAAGCGAACAAATAAGAACAAGAGTTACAGAGGTTGTGGAGGAAAAGGAACTCTCATACACTGCTGGTGGGAATGTAAATTAGTACAGCCACTATGGAAAACAGTATGGAGGTTCCTCAAAAAACTAAGAATAGAACAACCATATGACCCAGAAATCCCTCTGGGTATTTACCCAAAAAACCTGATAACATTTATCTTCAAAGATTTATGCACCGGAAGTTCATAGCAGCATTGTTCACAGAGCAAAGACATGGGAACAACTGAAGTGCCCTTTGATAGACTGAATAAAGAAGATGTGGTACATATATATACAATGGAATATTATTCAGCCATAAGAAAAGTTGAAATACTGCCATTTATAACATGGATGGATCTCGAGATTATGATACAAAGCAAAATAAGTCAGAGAGGAAAAGTTAGAACCATATGATTTTACCCATGTGTGGAATATAAAACTAAAAGTAATAAACAAACATGACAAACAGAGACTCATGGACACAGACAATGGATTGGTGGTTACCAGAAGGAAGGGGGACAGGGAGGAAAGAAGGAGATAGGGGAGGGGTCAAATATTTGGTGGTGGAAGGAAATTTAACTATGGGTGATGAACACACCTTGAAACCTATTTGATTTTATTAACCAATGTCACCCAATAATTTTAATTTTAAAAAGGTAAGAGTGAAGCAAGCAAAACTGACTCCACCCTCACCATCATACCACAGGGGCCACTGGCAAAATGCTCAGAGCATCAGACCACACCATAGCCATCCTCTGAGTGGGAAGACAAAGAAGGCAAAATCAATCATTCAATAGCTGCTGCGCAGGTTAGATAAAAATCTATCCCGAATCTCCTCTGACCCCTGTAAGTTTTAAAGTCTTTTTATTTGAACAGAAGGAAAACAAACAAACAAACAAATACAAAAAACAATGAACTACAACAATCTAAACTAAATAGGATGTTTTAATGTCAACTAAAAGATTATGTCCACCCCCAAATCCACCTCCTTATTCAGATGAGTGAATGGAATTGCCTGAAGCTAGTAGGAGTATTGATTTTGGAACAATAATTAAAATCTAATGGAGTTAATCGGTTTCACATAGAACTATAAATTTCACCCAAAGACATGATAAATTGCTGATTAAGAATATCTGACCACACATCTACTCAATTTTTAAAAATTCAGATTTCATTTTCTGACAATGTTATTCATTTTAACTGAGAGAAATATTCATACTATCTCAAATGCTGGATACTTTATTCTAAGAAGGGGAGAAAAAAGAGAATCATTTGGTTCTTTATAAGGGTCAAATTATACATCAAATAAAGTATGAAGTTCCTTCGCCAGATACATTTCATAAAGTTAAATGGTTCTTTCAAGATTATGCTGACAATAGAGTCTTCAGTCTTTGTTATAACATTGTCTACGACCTCTCTAATAAGGATAATAATGTATCATCAAAAAATGCTGCTAATTGAAAACTGTAAGTCTAATTAACCAGAGATGTGACCATGCATAACATATTATTAATAGAATGAAAAGACTGCATTACACCAACTGCTACCCAGAAAGAAAAAAAAAGAACTACAAGGACAGTCCATCAGTTCAAAGATTCTTTACATCTATTTTGGCAAAAGTTACTGATATTTTCCTTTCATTAAACTGTCGGCTTCATAGCAAAATGACTTAAAACCAGAGAAGAAAGTCAAGCCAGATTTAAAAGATGGGTCACGGGGCAGCTGCTAGGGATCCAATCTATAAAGGGCCCTTAAACATGCCTGGTAGACATCTAAAATATGGTGCCAATTAACTCATTCATGTTCCTACAAGAAACTCTTTACATAATGGGTAAAATGTAAATCGGTCCCACTCCCAATGAATTAATCCCTCTAATGAAAAAAATATAAATCGTCTGTCCTAGTGTTCACCTCTTTCCATTGAGTACTTTGTAACATACACATGCACATTCAGAAAGCTTGGGGCCACTACAATTTCTCGAACCAAACCTAAAAACAGCTCACTGGTAGTTACCAGATGTCAGCAGTTATGGCCAAGTAAGATTTCAACACTAAAAGAACATGTGGTCCCAGACTGTCTCTAGAGAAAAATGGATTTTATTATCAAAATGTTAAATTCTATGCCTCCTAAGAAGTTCTCCTATATCGAGAAAAGCCTTTTAAAAAGCTAACAAGTAAACTGCACTACAGGAAAATGGAGGTCATTTTGCAAACATTAAAAAAGGTATCCAGACCAACATGGCTTATTGAGAGCATGTTAAAATCTCCTCCTCTCAGCAGCTAGCCCTTGAAATGGCAGATTACATACAATGGATATAGACATAGATATGTAAACATATGTATTTGTAGTTGAAGACAAGAAAATAAAATCTAACAGGTTAGAAATAAAGAGGAACTCAATAATCAATAGATATTTAAGCCTCGTGGCTCAAAGGAATTTTGGATCTGGGTTTGGGATACTGAGCCTAAAGCCTCAATGGTCTCATGAGGTTGCTATCAAATGTATCCCATACAAGACAGGTGTCTCAAACCCGGCTCAGCTATTAAAGCTTGGAGCTGCATGACCAAAAACACCTCTGCCCACTAATATATTGAATAGATGAGTGGTCAGATAGTCCCCAGTTGTGGCTAGGAAAAAGGAGAACTTCTTACAGAGCACAGAACCCAGGCCTATCCCAAGTAGAGCACAAAGCCCATGTTCACCCCAGCTGCACAAAGCAAGATCCCACACAGAACAACCAACAGAAGATCCATTCCTTAGGGGCTGGGATGGAGATGTTTTAGGAACTTAGTAAAATCTAAGGTGGCTCTAGTCATTGAGCTAGAGCTAATTTTGATTATTTTTAAATAAACAATAAAAAAATAAAAATAAGTAATAAAAAATGAAACAGAAGTTTCAGAACGTGAGGAAACCATAAGACTAAGCCAAAAGGATTTCAGTCATTCTTTATTCTCTACCATTATATAAGATGTAAACAAAAATCAGGTACTACCCACTAGTTTAGCCCCCTATGAAATGTATTTTGCTTCAGATGATGAAGTACAAGTGGATCCCTATTAGCCAACTTACATTTAAAGAAAATAAACAAAAAAAAGTTTTTCCCACAACAAAGAGGTAACTCCAAATTGGAGGCAGTGTTCTAACTCGTTTTGTAATCCACCCCAGGGTAGTGACAATTCAATGATATCTGTGTTCTCATGTGAAGCATTTTCAGTGAGGAAAGCACTCCCTGTCCTATAGTATTAAAATAAAATATTTTGTAAAATATTTTGTAATGAGAAATATTTCTCAATGAAAATTCTAAATTCACTATGTTTCCCTTGTTGCTATAGATATTTTATAATTTTATTTCTGGCAAAGGTGTATATAAATCTTAGCATGATTAACACCAGCAAAAGACACACCTGTTAACAAATCATTACATCTACTTGCTTCCCACAGGAAAACGTATGGGAAGGATTGGAAGGCTTCAACCCTTAAACAAAAATTTGACCAAAGATCTTCTGAAGCAATCCACTTTTTGATGTGTTGTTTCAATAAGTTTTTTATTTTGTTCAGCAAATAGAAAAGATTTATTTCAGGCAAAAGAATATGTTTTTTATTTATTGCACTAAAATAAAATAATAGTTTGTGACGTGCTAAAAAGAACTTTTAAAGTAAGTGTTTAAGAACCTTAAAGATATAAAAGTGGGATTAATGATCCTAAAATAAAAGCTAGAGTCATGAAGCAAAAGAAACCTAGGAATGAACATTGTAATCACTGAAATTTAAACATTCAATAAATAGACTATCTAGTGTTTTGGGCACAGTCAAAAAGAAAATTGCTAAAGTAAGAGATAGAATTGAGGCAATTTCTGAAAGCATAACATAAAGAGATAATTGCAGAGAATTATATAAAGCTGAAGAAAGACATGAAATCTCATGTTGAAAAGCCCACTGAGCCCCAGGCAGAATACATTTATTTTTAAAATCCATGGCTAGGTATATTGTTAGTAAAACAAACCAAAAAAAAAAATCAAAAATAAGTGAAATTCCTAAAAGCTTCCAAAGAGAAAAAGCATTATCTTCCAAAGAATTACAGATTGACAGTAGACATCTTGTAATTGCAACATCAGAGAAAAGATCAGTAACAGAAGTCAATGGAGTAAATTCTCAAAGCTGTACAAGAAAATAACTATGACAAATTGTCATTTTAAAGTAAAGGCAAAAATAACACTTTGGATTCAAAAGAACTCAAAAACTTTATTACCTAAAAACCTTGGAAAGTGCTAATATCAGCAAGAAGAAACTTAGAAGTAAAAATGAGAAGTCAGTAAAGTGAGCAAAGAAAAGGAAAAAGCATACAGGCAAATTTGAATAAGTGTTGACTGTAACAATAATAGCAACAATATCGTACTTTTTTAGATGTTAGAATTCCAATTTTATACAACAATCATATAGCATTACCATCCAGTGACCTGTGCTGGGTAGCTAAAGCTTTTTATTATGTTCAGCAGGGGCTAGAGATATTTATTTAGAGTTTTTTTAAGAAAAAGAAAATTAATATAAACTAATTTGAATTTAAAATAAAAATAATAAAGGAAGTAAAGAGGAAAAATTCATACTAAAAAAAGAATACTCCCACATGCAATCCAGAAAAAAAGAACTTTCAAGCAGTTTTTTGGACAATCCAGGTGAGTGCCTTCTATGTGTGCTGCGCATATTCCCTAGTTATGAGTAATTTCACAGTCATGATTGAAAGACAGTTCTAAATAAAGTAAAATATCATATTTAGTCCACATACTGATTTTTAATATATGGAAATATTTTATACAAATTTTGAATATAGTTTTTTGATATTCATATTAAAGAACATTGAGGCACCCTATGCACCAGGTGTATCTCTGCTATCAATATGTTCCTCTTAATTTCTTTTGATTGCTTTGGTTCACTTAAATATTTCTGCTAAGATGCATGAAAAATACAGTTCTCCCCTTTCTATTGTCAATTGAAATGATTTTGTTTAGTATCATGAGCCAAGACTGAATTTAGTAAAGCCCCCTTTTAAAAATACGTATAATGAGTTTCCTTTTAGAAAATGTGTATAATGGATTTGTATAGCAGATTACAGCCACAGAAAAGAAAAAAAAAATCTTGCCGATTACAGTCCAAACTTCTCAGTAACAATACCGGGGCTCAATTAACATTCTTGTCTTATCACTTAAAGTGTAAAACCACTGTTTAATCTATCTTCTCCACTGTCTTCACATCCTAACCTTCTTACTAAACTAACTTACTAACTAAACTTGCTAAGTATGTCAAAGTTCTTAATTTCAAGGCCAGAGTGCCTAATGATAAATTGCAGAGAATTAAAATTACTATTTCCACATATACACCGTCATTCATAAGAGGGATTCAAAGCTCTTTCAAGCCATTAATATTACTATTCTTTGTGAAGAATTTTTCCCTGGGATAAATTTTCTCATTCTATAAAACAGAGATTCGAATGTAGGAGAAATAAAATGAATTTCCATTTCCTACATGACACACAACAGTAGCAGACAATAGCAAAAGAAAGCTCAAGGCTTTTGCATATTAAAGTGTCATGACATGGTAGATGCCACAATAGTACACAGAAAATTAAATGCCTTATAGACTATATAGGACATATTTTAATTTAAATTTTTTAAAAATGAGCCCTTCCAACTTCTTGTTGAAAGCAATTGTCAACAAAAAAGCTAAGCAAAGTCAGTTTTTCACCTTGAAGAAAATGGCTATGGTTATATTTTTTACTTTTGAAGACATTCTTCCGTCTGTATTGTATCTGTGCTTCAGTCTAACTGAAATGAAAAATCTTCAAGTTGAAGAAACACAGTGACAATCAGAGTCTAAACTTGACTCACAAAGTAATTCCACCAGTAATATTCTCATGGTTGCATAAAGTAGAAAAACACAGATATTTTGGCTTGTAGTATTAAATTTAATTCATAAATTTAGTAGCAATACTTCTGAGGACAAAGAAAAGTCAGCTTTCAGTATAACTAGTCCAGAAAAAAAATGCTATTGCGGAAATTGCCTCCTCAAAATTTCAAAGTATAGGCTTTTGGATTCTGAAACAGGGGAAGATATAGTTTATTATATACCATAGATTGCAAAAGTATCAAAAAGATTTCCTAAGGTTAATATAGTTACCTCAAAACAAAATAATAGAACAAAAACAAATGGTGTTTTTCTATCTTTATTAGTTGTCCTATCATTCATAATAAATTTATAGAATTCTCGTTTTTCTAGTTTCCTAATTAAATATTATAAGGTCAAATTCTCCTACTTTAAAAGTTTCAGATCAACAATTACTGCTACTCCAGGAAGACTCTTCCACCCACAGCCTAAAGAAAATGAGCTAGCCTTTAAATAAGTTACCACCTATTCTGAAGATGTATATTAAATAAAAATGAATGTGAATAAATTCTATTATCTCATTGAAAAAAAGGATACAATACCTAGGAATAATTTAAACCAAGAAGGTGAAAGATCTGTACACTGAAAATGATAAGACATTAATGAAATAAATAGAAGAAGACACAAAGAAAAAATTATTACATGCTTATGAATTAGAAGAATTAAACATTAATATGTCCATGCTACCCAAAGCAATCTACAAATTCAATGCGATCCCTACAAAAGTTTAAAGGCATTTTTCACAGAAATAAAAAAAACAATCCTAAAATTTGTATGGAATCACAAAGCAATCTTAAGAAAGAACAACAAAGTTGAAGGCATCACACTTCTTGATTTCTATCTATATACAACGCTATAGTGATCAAAACAGTATGGTATTGGCATAAAAGAAGACACATAGATCAATGGAATAAAACAGAGAGCCCAGAAATAAATCCACACATATATGATCAATTAATTTATGACAAAGGAGACAAGGAAATACATTGGGGAAGGACAGTCTCTTCAAATAATGGTGTTGGAAAAACTGGACCACTATCTTACATAATAAAATCATAACAAAATTCCTGAAAATTCAGCTGCTTCAAATCACAGTAGACATTAATTATCTTGCATTGTTTCCATGAGTCAGGAATTTAGGGAGACTTTATCAGCATGGTTTGGCTTGGATTCTTTTCATGAGGCTGCAGTCAAGATATATGGGGCTGCAATCACCTGAAGGATCCACATTCAAGACGGCTCCCTCACACAGTAGGCATATTGGTTCTGGCTTTTGGTGAGAGGATTACCTCCTGAGGGCTTATTGAGTGACCATGCAACATGGCAGCTGGCATCTTCCATCGAAAGTGATCCAAGAAGTCAAGAGCAAAGTCACAATATCTTGCATGACTTAATCTCAGAAGTCAAATGCTGATGGTAGGGCTCAGGTATATCAATATTCCTTAAGTGCTCCCAGGTACATTAACCATCTCTTACATAAAATGTTTATGAGTATTATTAGTCTTCCTGCCTACATTTCTCCAAAACCATGACATCTAGAATACTCTAGACATAAAAAGAAACATGAAGATTCCTCATTCAAGATATTTCTTTTTCTATGTATGGTGACCGATGGTTACTAGTCTTATTGTGGTGATTATACTTTGTAAGGTACATAAATGTTGAATTACAGTGTATACACCTGAAACTAATATAATATTGTATGTCCACTATAATTAAAAATAAAATTTTTTAAAAAAGAATAAAAGAAAAAACTTAAACATTGCCATTTCCATATTATATTCTTTAGAAGCGAATCACTAAGTCTGGTCTACACTCAAGAGGACAGAAATTAGATACCACCTTTTGAAAAAAATGAATATCAAAAAATTTGTGGACATATTTTTAAATCACTACAGGAAAAACTTAAATATCATGAAAGCCTGGTTAAATGAAGTATGGTCATTATCTCCAAAAATTTTAGCATCCCTTCAATAAAAAAAGAAAAAAAATTAAACACACTCCTAATATGAAAATATAAATTATATTACTTTTCTAATTATATATATATATACACTTAACAATGATAGAACATATGTTTAAAAATACACACAAAAATTTTTCATTTTAAATGAGATAAAAATAAACAGATGTAGAAGAGCTAATATTTTCTTCCCACATCCCAATTTATCCTGAGATCCTCTGAGGTGAATATATTTATTTAAGAGACCACTGGGATATATGCAATCATTAAAAAACAAAATGGCCCTATGATGCAAACTAGAAAAGGTGTTCAAATAATGTCAAAGAGTATTTATAAGTTTATCCTATCTTTGTAAAGAACACACACATATGCTTAAACGTATGTATAAAATTTATCTAAGACTATAAAAGAAACTCAGGAATAGTTATCTGTGAAAGAGAATTAATAAGGCTGATGATGAGAATAACAGTTTTATTTATCTCTTTATTCCCTTCTATAACTCTTCAATTTTATATGTACATGTTTTCATTTTTATAATTACATATTTAAATGTTTTTGAAAATAAATGCAAGTTAATATGGAATAAAAGCAACTCAGTTAAAAAATTAGCAAAGGATATTTAAAAAGTTGTCAGAAAAGTGATTAAAATATTTATTAAACATTTTTAAGTGTCCAATCTCACTTATAATAAGAGAAATATAAATCAAAACTACATAGGGTTACTACTTTTTACTTATCAAATTGACAAATACCCTAAAGTTGATAATGCATATCTTGATGGGGGGAAATCACTATAATTCATTGCTATTAGGATCGTTAATGGATATAACCCTTTGAGGGCCATTTAGCAATATCTACTAAAATTTAAATGCACATACTCTTCAGCCTAGCCATGTCACTTCTAGAAATTCATCCTATAGACATATGCATACAACATACATCTTATGTTATTCGTTGCAGTGCAGTTAATAATAGCAAAACATGGGTATTAACCTAAATGTTCATTAACAAATGTCAGGTAAATAAGGTATGGTATATCCATTTTAAGCAGTATGATACAGGTTTTAAAGTAAATAAGAACCTCTTTATGTATATGTACATAAACTCAAATACATATTATTAAGTTAAAAAAAAAAAGCAAGGACATTTCACTATGTATAGTATGCTACTAGCTGGATAAGAAAGGGAGGAAATATACATATATGTATATATTCACTTTTGATTTTATATATATTATATATAATATATATGTGTGTGCTCACACACACACACACACACACATATATAATTACTAGAAGGAGATGGAAGAAAATAACTTCTAGGACAGGGGAAGGCAAATGTGGATAGCTGGCAAATAGAGGGAAAAGACATAAATAAAATAAGACTACAGAATAACGATATTGGCTATCACTTAAGAGTCATTTGCCTTGTGCTAGACACTCTACTGTTTTACATATTATTTTATTTTACTCACACATTTTACAGATGAGGACACTGAGGCCCAGAAAGACCAAGAAGAGCCAAAGACCTCCCAGCTTTAGAGGTAGGGCTAGAATTCTATCTCAGGAGATTAAGGCCAGATGCTATGCCACCTGTCACAACTAAAGTTGATAATAGCAACACTTTGTTAGGAGATAAAGTTATGATTATTCACTATTCCTAACAGTCAGTATAGAGGTGATTTTTTTCCCAGTGATATTATCTTCAGAGACTTTACAAATGATAATCAAATAGTGTCACCAGAAGTGCACTAGGAAGAGCAATCAGGAGATGTAAATCCTAGCCTGACTCTGCCATAACTTTAATTTCTCTGGGCCTTCATTTATCTCTACATATAGAATATGAACCAATGAAATATCTAATTTTTTTTTTCCAGATTCCAAACACGTTATGTGACCCAAGTTACCTGGATGATCACAAGTCCTCTAGTGTCTGGGAGTCACCTTTTTCTGTAATGCCAAGTCAAATGGTTTATACTCCAAGTCAAAATAGGGCTTAGCCTACCCACCTCTCCCTCACTTACAAAAGTTGGATTTTTAATGTGCTAAAGACAACAGTTGTTTGCCACCCACCCATAAAACAGGCCACAAAGAAGCCCACTTCTCTGCTGTGGCCATACAATTAGCATGCTATAACCACCTTACTGATGGTCACTGCCCATCAGTAAGTTCCAAGAGCCCAGGAACTGACACCTCTCTTCCTTTATCACCCAGCACCACTAACACAATAACAAACATTTTCAGGCATTACTGAGAGAACATAAAATAAGACAGAGGCAGTTACAAATCAATAATGAGAGAATGCTTTACTGTGTCTACAGTGTTCAAATCGCTTTGCTGCACGAGGGGCTGAGGGCAATGCCTCTCTCTAATAAGAAAACAGGAGAAACTCTATTTGATCCTCCTTTTCCAAGCCCATCACTAATAATAAAATTCCCTTTACAAAGGTACAGTAATTTGTAATTATAAGAGAGAGTTTTAAGCCAGAGAAAGGTTGGTTTGGGTCTGAGTGCATGTTTCTCTATAGGCTGCAAATAGTGGAATGTCCATGAAAGTGACTACCTGGGAAGGTTCTTGAGCTTTCTTGTGTTTAATCACCCATCCCCTGAAGGTCATAAACTCAAAAAAGAGGAAAACAGCTCCCATTAACCCTAATTAAAATATCATCTCTGTAATAGGTGAAGCAAAGCCTTCTCATTTCCATGTGATTTAAAAATTCCTTCTATTGACAGTGTAACAGAGAGCAAGAAAATTTACACACTCCTGCGGCAAGACAATGAAAATATATTACTGTCTTGTGAGGCAGACAGAAATTACTACTGTGATTTTTTTTTAGGTACAAATATATAAATTAATATACTGGCCATGTCTGTTATTAAAAATTACAGGACATGTTAAACATCTTTCCCAGAATTGAGTAGGGAAATTCAACCATTTCTATCTTTGCTCCCATTATCCAGATCAGCAGTATGGATGGATGGGGTAGCTCATGATGCAAATAATGCAAACAGATTCCCTCCTCAGTGACCTATGATCTTCACTTTCAGAGCCCTGCTGAGCAGCAGCCAAAGCCACTTCTTAAGTGTTGAAAGGGGTGGTGGTCTGAGTTCCCTGTCACTCTCTGTGGAACATGAGACCAGTTAGTGCCAATTGTCCTCAGCCTCGAGCTTTCAGACCAAAATTATGAGACAACATTTGACATCATGTTACATTTGCACCCCTTTTCGCCCTGGTGACTTCCTTACCTTCCAATGCATTTGGAAATTCCAGATCATCAGCAAAATGTCAATAAAGCTATACACAATGAAAAAAAGAAGCCTGAAGAGTCCTTTTAGGAGTTCAGCCAGCGGGGGATATAGGATAGTACAGTGTTAAGAATGGCCACTAGTCAAATTTAAATGAAGGCAGATTGTCTTAACGCAGAACTTCCCACAAAGAGCAAATAAATAAAATTGACTCAATTCATTTGAAAGTCAACAGATATGTTTTGGTTTATTTTTCTTCTATCCTAGAGAATAATTTGTTTTGTTTTGTTTCGTTTTTTTCAAAGAAGGGAAAAGATGAAAGGAACGCGTCAAATCCTAGGTCAATTTTTTTAATTAGTCTATGGCCATACCACCCTGAACATGCCCCGATCTCATCTGATCTCAGAAGCTAAGCAAGGTTGAGCCTGGTTAGTACTTGGATGGGAGACCACTTTGGAATACCAGGTGCTGTCAGCGTCTTTAAAAATAATAAATAAAATCAAATAGAATAATTTTAATTAAATATATTGGAGTGACATTGGTTAATAAAATTATATAGTTTTCAAGTGTACAATTCTATATTACATCATCTATATATTGCATTGTGTGTTTATCACGCTAAGTTAAATCTTTCATCACCCTATATTTGACTCCCTTTATCATTTTCTACCTCTCCTGCCCCTTTCCCTCTGGTAACCACTATACTGTAGTCTGTGTCTATGAGTTTTTGTTTGTCTTGTTCATTTGTTGCTTTCAGTTTTATATACAACATATGAGTAAAATCATATGGTTTTTTAATTTTTCTGTCTGACTATTTTGCTAAGTATGAGGTTTTCAGGATCCACCCATGTTGTCACAAATGGCAGTATTTCATCCTTATCGCTGGATAATATTCCATTATATTTGTCCCACATCTTCTGTATCTAATCATCTGTCAAAGGACTCTGGTTGTTTCCACATCTTTGACCACTGTGACTAGTGCTGTAATAAATATAGGGGTACATAAATCTTCATAAATAAATGTTTTCAAATTTTGGGGGTAGAAACAGAAAAGGGATTGCTGGTAATCCTATTCTTAATTTTTTGAGAATACTGTTTTCCATAGTGGCTGTACCAATTTACAATCCCACCAGCAGTGTATGAGTATTCCTTTTTTCCCATAACCTCTCCAACAACACTTGTTTTTACTTGTCATATTGATAATAGCCATTCTAACATGTGTCAGGTGGTATCTCACTATGGCTTTGGTTTGCATTTTCCTAACAGCTAGTGAAGTTGAGCATCTCTTCATATATCTGTTGGCCATTTGCATATCTTCTTGGGAGAAGGGTCTGTTCAGGTCTGCCTATTTTTAAATTGGATGATTTGGGGTTTTGTTGTTGAGTTGTATAATTTCTTTATATTTTTTCAATATCAGTCCCTTATTTAAGGTGTTGTTTGTAAATATCTCCTCCCATTTGGTTGATGGCATCTTTGTTTTGTTGATGGTTTCTTTCACTGTGCAAAAGCCTTTTAGTTTGATACAGTCCCATTATTTTTCTTTTACTTCTCCTGCCTTTGAGGTTAAATTTATAAAATCCTCTCTAAGACCAAGGACCATAAGTTTAGTACCTATGTTTTCTTCTATGCATTTTATTGTTTTAGGTCTTATATTTAGGTCTTTGTTCCATTTCAAGTTAATTTTTGTTTATGGTGACAAATAGCAGCCTAGTTTCATTCTTTTGCCTCTGGCTTTCCAATTTTCCCAGCACCATTTATTGAAGAGGCTTTCTTTCCTCCATTGTATGTTTTTCACTCCATTGTTGAAAATTATTTGCTCATATATATGTGGGTTTATTTCTGGGTTCACAATTCTGTTCCACTGGTCTGTGTCCAGGTCACTTTTTAAATAATTTCTCTGCTTTGTTCTAAAGAGGTGCTAAGTTCACATCAGGCATAAGAACACGAAGATAAACACCAGACAATTGAAAATTTAATCAATTGTCAATGCTCTTAAAGGCCGCAGGGTACTGAGTAAAAGCCAGCAGGACTTTGTAAAGAGCAATTCTAGTCCCAATGCAAACATCTCCTCCTCTAATGGAGACAGACCAAAGAGCGATGATGGCTTTGCTCTGGACCTGCGACTGTTTTTTGGGGTTTTTTTGTTGTTGTTTTTTGTTTTTATTCTGCTACACAAAAGATAATAAGGTAGTGGTCAAGGCTGCCTCCAGTCTTGAGTTTTAAAATATACCCAAGCTCACACAATACAATTAGGGGTTGATTATCAACCATTATTTAATGGCTTATATAATGTCTTACGTCTTCAATTTGGGGTTTACACATTTATCATTTCCTATACCAGATATACTGACAACTCTCACTTCTACTGATAATAAAAGGAAATTATAAATGTATTATATGTATAGCGTAAGTATCACTTTTACCTTACAAACTACAATTTGCCGCCTACACATTACCATTTTATCTGGCTATTTAACTACAGATAATGATCTTTTATGAATCAAGCCCACAACCTGGAGATTTTCTATCTCATGTTCCTTTGGACCCTTGCAAAAACAATATAGAATGCCTGCAGTGTAAAATTAGGCCTAAACTTAATTATCTTGCAGCCTGGTTCCTGAGTTTAATTAACTTTTCTGAGTGTTTTCTACTGCAATAAGGACTAGGCCCATTTTGTATTATTTAGTGTCATAATTTCTCTTCTCTTTCAGTTCCAAGGACACCATAAGCTCCCTCTAGTCATAATTGCCATGGCAAATGCAGAGATACAAGAACAGAAAAACAGCTATAACCAAAATTAAGAAGCGCTGCTGTGCATACTAATACAGGGATGAAATCTATGGGCATACTATCTATAATCCCTTCTAGCCTCTAAATGAACTGACTTTAAATATTTAATTATCCTGTTAAGTAAATTCAGATTATGGATTAAAATCCTCATCATTACAGATCATCGGGATATTTTTAAAGGAGAATAAATTGATGCCAGGCCTTTTATAAACTAGAACATGACACACAGTTTACAATTTAAGCTTGTCCTCCTCCATGCTTATGTATACTGCTTCTCTGAACTCTGAGAAGACTGGATGGTGGCAAGATACTCTGCCTCTAGAAAGTGTCTGAACCACTCCCCCATCAGTAGTGGAGTGAATGTGGCCTTTGAAGCCCAACAGATTGAAATCAACCCAGGTCATTCCATTATTAGCTCTGTAGCCATTGTTTCTAAGAGTCTAAGTCTCTCTTGGACTGGATTGTCCTGCTGTTGAATGTAGGTAAAAGTATTTGCTGCATGGGGCACCAGGGGGTACGGGATTATTAAATGAGATAACCGATGAGCTCCTTCACATTCCCCTTCCTCTTCCCCTTCCCCTAAACAAAATGTTTTAGGGAAGAAAATCATTCCTGTCCAAGGAAAGTTTTCAGTTAATTTTTAACATGCCAATTATGGGAATGGCTGAGAGGAGATATGAACAAGAAAATAGACATGAAGGAGGAAGAGGCTCCTGTGGAGACAGGTAAGAATAAAAAACTAGAGAGAACATTGTAAAGACCTAAACATTGTCTGTAACAATAAATTAATAAACAAACAAACAGAAAAGTCAATAAAGGGAGGAAGAAAGAGAGAACATAAAAGATCTAAGATATTCTGATGCAAGGTGCAGGAAAGAGGGCCACAACTTCTAGAAGAGTTTACAATAAAAACCAAGGATCAGAAAAGAAAACAGAGTGCTCCTAAGTTACCTGCTAGCCTCCAGGTCACAGATGCATATTAATCCATGATTTTGGTGCTGCTTTGCCCGGCACCTATCTTCATAGCACAGGGCTAGGGAGCCACTGAAAGGAGACACTATAAACCTTTCTGATGCCACCAGGTACTTTGAGCCTGTGTGCCTATTTACTCATCCACTCGTTCTTGCAGCTGGTCCAGTTACATAGCTGAAGTTTTCCTTGTTTTAAGCACATTTTACATCCTTAAGTCTGCAGTGGGGAATAATGTCGCATCACTATCCTGGTCAGAGGAACACCTTGACCTGGCTCCATCCAGTTGCTCCTTGGTCCATCTTTGACAAGCATGGGAAATTTCCTTCCACACCAATATCCATTTTTAGCTCCCAGTTTGGTTATAAGGGGAGGTAAAATGAGGCATGCTTAAGACTATTCTGAGCCACAGAAAGGGACATCTCCACTCAAAGAAGATGAGACATTGATGTCAACAGTGATGGGCAAACCCTGACCACATGAGGTCTTCACATAAGACCAAAGGAAAGGACGTCACAGCAGATCTTTGGCTCAGGTAATGTGCAACACCACAGCCTTGGCTAACACCAATGATAATGGCTGACACTTGCCATGTTCCTCCATAGCCTTTCAAGGAGCATTGTTCAAATTCTAAAACATTAAGTGTCTATATAAACACCTGTTCCCTGTGCTAAACATCCCATATCTGAGGACGTGAGAGTGGAAATAGACAATGACATGGCTGATAACATGTACTGAGATCCTAGTGTTCTCCTTATTCCTATTGTTACTGTTTTCACATCTCTCATAGACCAGAAAAATCTCCCTCCACACATTCACCTTCTTGCTGTTTTCATTCAGAATTTTCAAATCTACCTGTCCAGGAAAACGATCCTCAAGATTTAGTCTAATATCTGATTCCATTCTTCAAAAACAAAAAAGACTCTTGGATAATAAAGGGTCTATATGTTTCTCATATTTAGGTCATAACATTGGGCATCAAAGGCCCTCTAAATCCACATACCAGTCTTCATTTTGCATTAAAATCAAAATGCGTAGCCCTGAGATAATATTGAGCCACAGAGGACTTTGTACCTAAGGTCCTCCTGCCTGCATCTCTTTCCCATCCTCCCACACACTCCACTGCACAGGCCTTAAATCATCCTGCACACCCTGCTCTTGTACCTGCCAACATCATCCACTGTCTAAATGCAGCTAGCAGCTGTTTATTTACAATTAGATCTGCCAGCTGGAAAGCAAACATTCTATGTTACGAAATCAATCAATGTTACAGGGAGAGAAAAAAAGTCAGGTACAGCATGAAATGGAGGATAGGAACATTACATTATATTGCAGCTGTCCTTGTCCAATGCCATTAGATGTTCTCAGCACCAAGAATTAATATAACTACAGTCTATGATCTGCTGTCTGCTAGTCGCAGATTTGACATCTGAGAAATAAAGCCCACTAGAGGTAAAGACTTGGGCCTTGAAAGCCCATCGTCTTCACCTGATGACATGAACAATACTGTCCTATGGGGTGCTTCACTATAATGGTTTCTGCCCTACTGTTTACCAATTTTATTTCTCCTTTTGCTCAAGTAGCAATTAGAGCTGAATCACACATATTGATACTAGGCTCTCAAAATAATATCATAATTCCATGTAGATTATTTGGGGGAGCCTCCCTTCTCATTTTGTAAATCTCAAATAATGATGAGCAACTATCTTTATCATAAAGTGGCGCTGCACAATAATCCTCCCATTTTTCTTGGTTTATATATTTACTGTTGGTCATGATCTTGATTTGAGTTTGGCTGCTAATCCATAAAGCATTCAGTTAAAACACATTGCCTGATTTAGTCCTCAAAATTAGTAAGCAAAAGAGAGTCACAATTTAGTAGAAATACAGAATTAAAAGCATAATAGTATGGTTTAAGCTTTAAAATGAATGTTCAAATTGGTGAGGCTCTTTCTTCACCTGAAAGATTTTTGCTTAGTTTTTATTGTTCCAATTCTGTGTGTGTGTGTGTGTGTGTGTGTGTGTGTGTGTGTGTGTGTGTGTGAGTGAGTGATAAGATTCATGATGAGGAAGTGCTACTAATTAAAAAATTGGAGGGTCATTAAACTTGAGATGAAACATACAATCTAACATTTTTAACCCACAAAAACTCCTTATGAATGCACTCATGCTTCTCCATGGCCCCTAAAAAACTAACTGCAGTTTGAGCAGCATTTCAAGTAAACTATCAATATCCTTCTCTAGCTCTGGTGTGCTATGAATTTGAAGGTTTCCTCTCTAGGTGAGCTGGCTCTTAATGGAAAACTCAATCGTACTTGGTATAAATGCACAAACATCTGCAGCAGTCACTGAAAAGCTTCTTGGAAATGTGCAGCCAAGGCTGCTGCAGACCCCCTCTACCCTCATTAGAAAATATGCTGGCAGTCAACAAAAATACAATAAAACTTGGAGAGCTTAAGGAATCATGAAAAAACCATAAAGGTCTGTGGGAGAATAAATAAAATATTCTCAGTCAACTAGTGGGATTGGCCATTAATGAACCCCAAGCCTTCATTAAGAGCTTCCAATTTTCTATATCCAGGTTTGGTTTAAAACTCTCGGCCCAGACCCCACCCTTTTCATCTACCGAACTCTACCCCAAGGGTATAATGTACATTTCTACTACCTACTTTACTTAATGTGCCAAAGCATCCTTATAAAACCGAGCTTCTCAAAGTGCATGGGAGAAGCTGTGGTTTAAAATTACAAGCAAACATCAGGAGAAGGTTAGGCTGGCATTGTGCATAAGTAAAGTTACCGAAGGGAAGACAATCAGACCATTGCAGGACCTTTCTAGGTATAAAAGGTAAGGTCCAGAACTAAAGTAAGACCAATAAAAATGAAAAGAATGGCCCCAGTGGTGGGGAGACTGTATTGGCCACAGAGTGCAAAGTACACTGCAGTCATTTGCCTCCCTACATGGGACCAAACATGAACACTATGGATTGAGATAAAGCTTTTTCCTCTCTCACAACTGTTCGCCAAGTACAAATTTTGTACAGCCCTCTCAAAATCACTGTTATTATGATTTCCTTCATTCTCTCTTTCTTTTGTTTTGCTCTTGGAAGAAAGAACATCCCTTCTTTCTCTTCCACATTATATACTTGTTCCCATCTCTCGTGAAAGTAACATCATATTGGTTTGGATTATTCGGTCAAATGCAACAAAAATGGGTTCTGGCTAACTTTAGAGAAAAAAAAAAAAACTTTATGGAAGGAAATGGAGAGGTACATCAAATAGAAGGGCAAGATGAGTAACCAGAGCTCAGGAAGGAAGAAAACCAGGGTAATGCTGGGCAAATAATGAATAGTCTCATCAGAATCACCAAAAGGATGAGTCAAAACCAACCATTTTCCATCTTATGTCATTCTGCTCAGCATGGAATTTCCTAAATTGAGATTCTCGTAGAGACTATGTGGAGTGGGGGAGGGGAAGGTCCCCAATGCTGGTACCAAAAGGAGGGAGACTGGACACTGCGTGAGCATTACCACTGGCTGTCCACCATAGCCATACATGGGTGTCCTTGTACATGAAACAGTGGCAGAAAATTCAGAAAAAATGACACATTAGACTCAGTTCTTAAACACCAGATCCATCCAATGCTCTTCATTTTATGGTTAAATATATTCTGCTCCACCACTTGCATTTGTTGCATTTTATCCCTTTGTTTAACACAGATATTTCTCATTTCAATACCTAACTTTCACACTGAACATTCACCTGGCTTTAATGTCATATTCCTGCCCATTAAGCAATTCTGGTTATTTATTTACCATAATGAAAAATCAAGATAAGTCTATAGGAAAAGTTGAAACAAACAAACAAAAAAGGCATTTTTTTCAACCATATCAATGCTGCCGAACAGAACATTCTAGAATGATGGAAATGTTCTATATTTGGGCTGTCCAACATGGTAGCTACTGACCACATGTGGCCATTGAACACTTGAAATGTGACTAATGAGACTGAGTATCTGAATTACATTTAATTTTAATTTATTTAAACATAAAACTAAATATCCAAACGTGGGTAATAGATACCACATTGAACAGTACAAAATAAATATATAATCTCCAAGAAATTCATTTTATATAGAATCTGTATTGTTCATATGTCCTGCAGCATATTCCTATATTCCATGAATACAGATATTAAAAGATAAATTAAATATTTTTCTGAGAAAGTTAAAAGCAACTCTATACCCATTGTATAAGTATGGCAAATAAGGCAGCTTGTAGCTAAATAACTTGCATCAGGTGGCCCAAAATCTAATCCATCCCCAAGTAAATACAGGAAGCTCCAGGAAGTCCCAAGCTGTATCTCTCCCAGGCATGACCTTGGGCAAGCTCAGCTTTCTCTTTCATTTCTTGAAAAGAAAAGTGTTAGACTAGATGCTCTCAGGTATCTCTTCCAATTCTAAAGAATTACTTTTTATTTTTCTTCACTAAAATCTAGAAGCTATAGGACAGGAATTGCAAACATAAATGGGGGGGGATCTGGAGCAAATGGGACAATGTTCCAGCTAATCATACAATTGGAAATGTTAGCTCATCATCTGGAGATTCTGATTTTCAAAGAAACTTCAGAAATCTTTTTATATTGTTGGAGTCTAAAGTGATTTTTAAGAAAATCCCTGTGGGCTAGGCAAAATTTATCTATGCAGAATGTGGCACAGATTGCTTCTGATAGACTATAGCTTAAAACCTGGAGCACTCAAACTCTGTCCCTTCAAGTGACATCACCCCACCCATCTCCAAGATTTATGGCTTCCTCCAAACTCCTATACTGTTCTCAGTTTAAATTTATATTTCCCAATTTTTCTTCTGAGATCCAAACATGATCTAAAATAAAATGCTGATTGTTAGATCAAGCCTAGATTGTGAAGATAATCTAATAACTGGGACAGAGAGGGAAGTTATCACAATGTGCCAATGATCATTGACAGATGCCTCCTCTCTCATGTATCATTCGTGAAGCTATGAAAAGAATTCAACTATAAAAGGCATTCAAGGCTTCTGTGATTCATTAAAATTTGTGTTTTACAGGAAATACATTTAATTTCTTCTCAGATAAAATTGCAAATAATTTACTGCCTAGGAAATTCTAATCTGTCACTGAAGGAGTGCTTGTCAACTCTACAAATCTTATTGTAGTAAAAGAGCATAAACACCAGGTGGCAGCATTATATCATTAAAGGTTCTCAAAACTTGAAATTGAGGTTTGTTTATAAAAAATGTCTTGGCATAGTGTTAAATAAATCCACATTCCTTCTAGATTTCTTTTTAGCTGATGTCTTTAGAATTTCTTTTTAATCTATTATTTTTGTTGTTATTATCATTATTAATCTATTATTATTGTGGCTTAAACCATTCAACCTGAGATAGGACTTGAAATTTCAAAATGTTCAGTGACCAATATCTTTGGGTTAAATGGTATAAAATTGCATAAGGAGAATTTTTTAATTACATTTTAAAAAGTAGTGTCCTTGCTTATTATTGACCTATTTGTGTTATAGGCTCCTGGGAGTGATGAATGCTGCATTTTGTAAGAGAAATCTGGATGGTTAAGATCCATATTCTGGAATCCCAGAAGAACTATATAGTAACTCAGGAGACAATCTAGATAAGCAAAGAATCTCTTTTAAAATCTAGGAATTGCACCTATGTGTACTCTGGAAATAAACCCCAAATTCAGATCTCAACTGCAGGGCTTAAAAAACTGGTCCCCAGCAACTGGGAATCAGAGTTTCTTCTCCCATCCCCTGCTTTCACCCACTGATCCTCAGCTTTGTTTTCAGCCTGCCATGGGAAACTGCCATCGCCTTGCAATTCAAAACAAAATAAACATATTATTTTACCAGAATGAAAAAATTATATGTGTGTGTACATGTGTGTGAAATGTGCTTATTTATGTGTGTGTATGTGTATATATGTGTGTGAGTGTGTGTGTGTGTGTATAGATAGATAGATAGATAGATAGATAGATAGATAGATATAGATATATAGAGAAATATATACATATAGATATAGATATAGATATATAGATATATACATTTATATGTATATGTATATACATAATGCTTTTATCTACCTAAAAAGTAACAATACTTTAATATTATTAAATATTTAGAAAAGGTTCTCATTTTCAATTGTTTCACAAATGTCCTTAAATTTTTAAAAAACAAAACAATTTTGCAGACCTTTCACTATTCCTGGCCCCTACCCCTACACAATTACATCAGGCTGAAGTCTTTACCATTGAACTTGGGAATCCATCACTGGCAGGAGTAGTGCCAAGGTCAATGAGCAGGTTTTGACTTGAGCTCTTTGACCCTGAGGGCTCCCTCCCAAAATGGAGAACAAATCTTCCCAGTCTCCATTCTTAGGAGACAAAGGAACAAATTTCTGGTGATTTTAGAAAAGTCATTTTTATCCCTGATTCCAACAATCATGAGTTCAATAATAATAAAATCAATTCTCAGAGCATCCTGATACAAGCTTAGCAATATTTTAAATGTGAAGAAGAAACATATCTCTTTTTCCCTCTTTCACTCTCTTTCCACTTAATGAGACAGGAGCTAATACTATATTGAATCATTCTACCAGTCCTTAGAAAACCTGAAGGAAGATATGGCCCCTCTATACACACACACACATACACACACACACACACACACACACACACACACAAAGTGCACATACACTGAAGCAAAGAGTACAAATTTTCAGAGGACCTAAGGATCAGGCACCCATGTTTGGCCCCAAGTTGAAGAACCTTTGGCAATTTTGAGCTTTGCTGTCCGTAAGAGCTGTGGCAGCACATAGGACAGTGAAAAGACGTAAGAAGCCAAGCAGAGTTTAACTAACAATCTCTCAGCTCAACCTAATATCCACTTCTTGGGAGGTTTGTTTGTTGTTTGTTTGTCATATTAATTGTATTGTTTTGTTTTCTCCACACAAGACCTATAGGGGATCCATGATGTGCCTGAGAGACTTTCACTGTAACATCTTTGCCACAAGCATTTTCCACAAACATTTTCACTGAGTAACTAATTGACCATAAGGCCATTTTGCTATAAAAATACAAAATGAAAGAGGGATGTTAAAAAGGACAACAAAATTTTTGAATATATTTGAAATGTGTGTAGATTCATAGCAATACTATGCAAATAACTGATGCTATTTTATGGATTGTACTTAAGCACTTGTCTTCATTCTATGGGAAATGTGGGTTCAACTCTGTGCCCTCAGAGAGGTCCCTGGACCTCTCTTTCTCCACCCAATGTAGTATGTTTCGAGATGAGGAACAAACTCTTAGGGCAAATCATTGTTATCTGGAAGAAATGTTAACTATTTTAAGGCCACCACCACCATGTAGAGTAATCACCATATAAACCATTACGAGGGCTAAGATTTGTACACATTATAAAAAGTCTCTTTTTTATAATGTGAGAACTTTGTCAATGGAAAATGAAACCAAACTGACAACTTAGTTTAAATAACATAAGTCTGCCAAAGGTGGTTGATTCAACAATGGAGAAATGAAACCAAACAGCAACAACAACAAAAACTGTCAACTGTCATTTCATCTTTTTTATGGCAAAATTGCCTCATGGTCAATTAGTTGTGAGATGAAAATACTTACTGCAAAAAAGCTACAGTGAAAATATCAGACACAGTCTGAGAGCCATAGCAGAAAATCATATTTAGGAACGTAAGTAAGAAAGTCAAGGCAAAATGCCAGGCTCTCAGATTTTGCTAGTGGATGAAGAAATTTCCATACACATTCTGCCGAGTAATTTGGCAATCTAGCAAGGGACTTCAAATTCTGTAATGTCTTGACCTGGCAACCCAACTTCCAGAAATTTATCCTAAGGAAATAACTGTGACTGGGCAGCTGATGTACCCAAATGGATAGTCATTAGAAATTAGAAGTAAATTGTCTGACAATGTTGGAAATATTAAGCCAATTAATGTATATCCATTAACAAAATAATATCCATCCTTTTATATTGGTTTGATAAAGGTTAGTAATAATAATAAAATATGTTTTATATATATGGAAAAGTGAATTCTAAAATAACCTATGCTATATGATTCTATTTGATAATACCTATTTTTATAACATTTCTTAGAATGAAATACACAAAATGGTTAATAGTGATGCCTCTGGATTATAGAATTATGGTTGGTTTTAGATTCTGTCATTTTTCCCTTTGCTTCTTGTTTTTTTAATCTATATTTTTCTGCAACAAAAACACACTGCTTGTGTAATAAAGAAAAATTAATAAGTAGGTTCCAAACATGAGTATAGTCTGATGATCTTTATTCATTAAAGTCAATGGCCAAAAGAGACAGAAAAATCTGAAACCCAGAAAGATAGGCACCTGCCAAGCATGAGCACCAATAAGGAGATCAAAACCAAAGCAATACTTACCCCAGCAGAGAAAGGCTTTAAGGCAGAGGTCACCTACAGAAAGGAGAAATCTCAGGAGTGACAGATCATGTCAGGGACCAGAGATGCTGCAGGTAAACATGTCAGGTGACAATGACACCCACTCAATCCCTTCATTTTCTCTTTCTTCTAAAGTGGTTCAGTGCTCTAACTCTTTCTCCAAAGCACAAATATCTGCAGAGATAATTCACAAACCTATAAATGACACTCTCTTTAAAAAAAAAAAAAAGGCAAGAATTCTTTATTTGCATGACTTAAAGACCATCCTGTATGACAATATTATCTAAGTCAAAGTTATGGGTACAGTAATGTGACTTACATTTTAAGCTCTCATTTTACTAAGATGGTAAAAACTCAATTTTCATTAATTTGAAATTCTTTCATTTTCATTGGTTGTATTTAAGTTTGGGGGTGTTTATATAAAGCCATTGCCTTGAGAGGTGTGCTCCATGTTTTTTTTTCATCATCCATGAAGGTATGCCCCAGGCTGCACCCAACTGCCCCAATGGATGAAGGATTCACACCTCTGTGGGTTGAACATACCACCTGGAAACCCTAACATAGTAAGTGAAAGTTGGTAAAAGTTCGCCAACTTTGTGTCAGTGGTATTCTTCCTGAAACCAAACATTAAGTGGCCTATCCAACCAACTCTGACGAATTTAGTGGGTAAGGGAATCTCTGCCCTAGATAGGAAAAGAAAATATTCCATAGGTTTCACAACTAGTATCTATCATTTTCTTTATACAAGTATTTATCCTATATCTTTTTGTAACAAAAAAGCTAGCTATAATTTGTCTTTATTCAATTCTCTTATATATTTTTTCTTTTTATATTTTAGTGTTCTTAAATTACATTCCATGCAGTGTAACTAATTTTGATTCAGCATGTACTTATCCAGCTTTAAGTCATACTGCTATGTATGCCATCTTCCCAAATGGGTGTGGTTAACACTACGCTCTTTATAGTACATCTTCGTGCTTCTTCTCTCCTGTCAATCCACTCTGTAGTAAATGTTCAATAAATGGGCCATCGTGCAATTCTTTTGTGATGATGGCAGCAGTAGAGTATGCTATCAAGAGTGTGGGCTCTGGATTCTGAGTGCTGGATTTGAAGACCAGCTCACCCTCATACTGACAGGGTAATCTTGAGCAAATTATCTATGTTATTCATGCCTTAGTTTCCTCTTTTGGAGAATGGGGTAATAATAGTTCCTGTCAGAATAGGATTAATGACATAAAACACATAGAAAAGTACATGACACATATATATAGGCCATTTTTAAGATTTTCATTAAATCAAGTCATAAAGCAGACTATTCTAAAGTGAATCATGTTTTTTCATATTATATGAGTACTATGCACTGATAATGTTTTTTTGGTTGGGGTAAGAAGATTTTTTTTTATGTTTGTTTGTACAAGGACTAGCATCAAATGACTAGTTGCGAGACCAGCAAAATTCCATTGAAATAAAAATAAGGCAAATATAAACATTTGTAATTTATCAAAATAGTAATGTGACTCAAATTCCATATTACCACACAAACCAAACCTCTATTTCTTAAAGCTTCATCTTAAGAAATCTTACCCCAATACATACTCTCACTAGATGACAATGCCCATATATACAAGAATGTCTAAATATAAAAATAAAAAGACCCATATAAAAGAAAAGTCAAATAATGGTGTATGCCTCTGTTAGCAGCATACCTCCAGAGGGCAATCTTCATTTATTTTCTATAGCATTTACTGGCACATGAGGAGGACTTATCATTTTGACAAAGACCCTAAGGAATTATAATTTGCAAGATATAGTCCTTTAATATTCTGGATACTGACTCTTTTTAGGTTTGCAAGATACAGTGTTGGGTTTTTTTCTTCTGAACCCTCCTATGAAAAAGTCACCAATCAGAGCCAAGCAAGTGCTCCTTAGCCAGGTAACTATGTGTGTGTTGATTTAAAATCTTCCCAAAGATAACCCTGTCTGCTGTGAAGAGGCCTTCTGAGCCATAGGCATTTCATTCATCATCCTTAGCTTTTGTTGAAAAAATTTAGCTGCTCACCTCTCTCTAAAGATCAAATCCACTGTGTTCAAGATAAATTGCTTCCTCCTTAGAGCTTTAAAAATATATATTTACTTCTAAGTCCTAATGAAGATATATTACTTCAAAAGCCACAAAATAGAGATCCCAGATACAGCTTTTCAGTGAATTCCAAGAAAGGTCAGTTAGGTTATAAGGCATAAGAGGTTTCTGCTGCCAAGAATCAATCCCTTAAAGTGTTCCTCCAAGCTCTCTGCAGTCTGTGCTAACCAGAAGCTTTGCAGGGTCAAGGAAGGGCCATCCAGTGGAAATGGCTTGCATCTCAGATACAGCAGAACAATGACATGATTTTTTTTCCTCAAAGGAGAATTCTACATGCCTTTCAAATACTGTGTTCACAGGGGAAGACCAAAATGGCAGCAGACAATGCTTTCCACAAAATTTGGAATAATAATTCTCTTTACCAGAGTCGTTCGAAGGCAAGTAGCTAAGAGTATTCTCCCAGACAAGGAGATACTTAGAGAGGGATCAAGGTCCGGAAGAGCTCAAACCTCTACTCAATCAAGTACAAAGACACTGCTTGTAAGAGCAGATACCAGCTCCTTCTTTTCTTCCAGAACTTCACAGTGATATACATTCTAGTCAGAGGTCTTCACAGCATCTTTATGAAAAAGTGAGGGGGAAGTATGGAGATGCCGAGAGACTTTCAAAAGACCACTCAGCAAGACAGTGACAGATAAGAAAAACAGTTTTCTTGATTCTGATAGCTACATTTCATTTTATCCAACTGATCTTGGGTGCCAAAATACTGAATGACCACAAATTTTTCCGTAGATAACATGATACTATATAGAGAGAACCCAAGAGTCCACCAAAAAAAAAAAAACTGTTAGAACTGATCAACGAATTCAGTAAAGTAGCAGGATATGATCAGAAATTGGTTGCATTCTTATACACCAATAATGAACTATCAGAAAGAGAAATTAAGAAAACAATCTCATTTACAAATTGCATCAAAAACAATAAAATAGCTTGGAATCAAATTAACCAAGGAAGTAAAAGACCTGGTCTCAGAAAAGTATAAGTCATTGAAAAAAGAAATCGAAGATACAAATAAATGAAAGCATATACTGTGCTCATGGGTAGGAAGAATCAACATCATTAAAATGTTTATACTATCTATAGATTTAATGTAATCCCTATCAAAATACTAATGGAATTTTTCAGAGGACTAGAACAAATAATCCTAAAATTCATATGAAACCATAAAAGACCCCAAATAGCCATGGCAATCTTGAGAAAGAAGAACAAAGTTGGGGTTATCACACTACCTGACATCAAGCTATATTACAAGTTTTGGTAAGGTTGTAAAAAAAAAAGGAAACCTTTATATACTGTTGGTGAGATTGCAAATTGTTACAGGCATGATAGAAAACTGGAGGTTCCTCAAAAAATTAAAAGCAGAACTACCTTATAATCCAGAAATTCCATTTCTGGGTATTTATCTGAAGAAAATAAAGACACTAATTTGAAAAGATTTATGCGCCCCTATGTTCATGGCAGTGCTATTTACAATAGCCAAGATATGGAAGTAAATGGAAGTAACGTAAGTGTCCATCAATAGGCAACAGGATAAAGAAATAGTACATATATACAATGGAATATTATTCAGTCATAAAAAAAATAAAATCTTATTATTTGCAACAACATAGATGGACCTAGAGGGCATTGTGTTTAATGAAGTCAGACAGAGAAAGACATATCATATGATTTCACTTATATATGGAATCTAAGGAACAATGCTGTACCATTATGGTGTACACCTGAAACTAATATAAAATAATATTGAGTGTCAACTCTAATTGAAAAGTAAAAAAATAATTTTAAAAAATATGGCAAAAAATTAAAGACACAAAGATTGTAAAAAAATAAAGAATAAAAAAATGGCAGTATGACCATTGATCTTTTTCATCATAAATACATTTATCTTCCTACAAATTAATCTTACTGATTCTTTTCCACTCCTTCTCTTTCAGTTCCAAACTCCTCCTTTCCTTGGCTACCTCTTCAAACCCCAACCCTCCTATGACGTTTTATTCTGAATTAGTAAAATCAATTTGGTACCACACAATTACATGTAAATTCTATTTTCCAGAAGCATCAATTCAATCTTGCATCTGTGGCCAATTTTGTTTTGTGAAAACCTCATAAAAGAATACTTAAAATAATATGAGATAATATAAGCCTGTTAGTTTCCTCTATCTATTAGAACAGTAGAACCAGATGATAAAAGGAATCGTACAGCTGGAAGAGTCCTTAAGAGGCCATTCAAACCATCACCACCATCTTCATAAAGTTACATCCTTAGAGTCTGACAATAAGAAGCACTTTGAAAAGCATCCAGAGATAAACTTTAAACACATTTTAAATAAAATTGTTCCTCTGTCGTCTCTTTTCAGTTCAATCATCACATTTCTGCATTCTGTTCTTACAATTTTATTTTCTATTTCTATTTATCTTTTGAACTTTCTCTATACTCCTCTTGGTTCTGCATATCTTCCTGTCATCTTGAAATCCCAGACTATCCACTAGTCTTCAATAAAGGGTCTGGATATGAAAAAGAACATTTTTCTAAGCTCCCACATACTATATTCTTCACTGCGCATATGAGGTGATTTTCCTCAAAATATCTAAAAGCCTACTAGCAAATAAATATTATTGTTAACATCTTAGTGTACTATATTTTCTGTGTTTCTTCTATGTAGACATATGGATAAAGGGATGGTAGGTTCATAGATGGTAGATGATAGATAGATAGATAGATAGATAGATAGATAGATAGATAGATAGACAGACAGATAGACAAACTGGCAGGCAGGCAGGCAGGCAGGTAGATATAGATTCAGAACATTATTGCTCATGTTTTTGTAAACTTTTTTATTCAACAATATCTTTTGGACATCTTTCTATATCATTGAAATAGATTGACATTATTGTTTTCAAGCTCTTATAGCATTCCATCATTCGCAAGCAATAATTTATTTAAACCCAGAATAAATTCTGACTTCTGAGATGTTGCTTCCTTAGACCAGTTCAGAGTGTTGATTACTCCAACAATTCCTAACTGGCCTTCTTGTCTGCTTGCACCCCCTGTAACCTACTATCCGCATCATGGCTGAACTTGCCTACCTAAAACACAGGGAAGATCAGGCCATTCCCCTTTTTATAATCCTTCTACTGTTCTTTGGGTAAAATCCAAACTCCTTCCCAAGCCCTCACAAAAACTGGCTCTATCCTAGGTTTCCCACTCCACCTCAGCCTCCATCTCCCTCAGCCTGTAATGTTACAGACTTCTCACCATTTCCTACTTATTCTCTGCACTTTCCATACTACTTGTAATATCCCTCTCCACCTCATCTGCCTAGCAAATTCCCACTCCTCATTTATGATCCTCCTCTGTGGCCTTCCATGCCACCAGGAGTTAGTAGCTTACTTTTCTCTGTGTGTAAAGCCATTTCTATATTGAATATGATGGCACTTATCACATTGCGCTATAATTTTTTTATGTTTATGTCTATCTCTCCCACAATTCTAGCTTTATCCCTAATATTTTATACAGTAATGGCCACTCAATAAATGTTTGTCGAGATGAATTCAATTCCTCAATCCATGGACCAGGCCTACAACAAGATGAGACAAGGCATTTGGTTCAGCTTAAATTCTGGGCCCCAAGGATAAACTGTACTTCCATCCATGATGGTTGTATACCTAATTCATCAGCAGCAATTGAAAATGCTAATCTATTTTTCCCTCTCTAACTTCCAGCTTCAAGGTAACACCCAGATATGCAGGGTATAGATTAAGGATAATATCATTGATATTCTTTCAACTCTTTCTACTGATAGGAGGAAACAATAGATTCAGACATTATGTACAACATTCTATTACAATCTACAAACCTCCTGGAAGAGGCAGCAACTGTAAGAGCAGTCAGTACTGTGATAGAAAACGAGAAAAGTCTGCCAACAACATACAACTAATATTAGATGTGAATTTTAGCAAATGTGAAATATTTCATTAATTTTACATTTACTTCCTTTTTTGCCTTTTCCTTCCATGAAAAAATGTACAACTTTCTGCTGAACAGAATCAAGCAAGAAATATCAAATGACATTGTCTTAGAAGGTGTCTCTAGGAAATTGAAGAGAGAGTGAGAGAAAGTTGTCTAGATAACATTGGCTTCAAGTCATCACTGGCAAAATTCTTAATCTTTTTAGTAAACGTAGTTAATTCTTTTCTTTCCTCCTTTCTTTGGAGAAAGACCCTCTCCCTCACACTTAGAAAATTACCTCCTTGAAACTGATGACTCAGGTCCTCTGGCTACTGATAAGGATCATTGAAACTCAGCATTCTCCTTATCCTCCTTGGCCCATTATAAGGCAGGAATGAATGGCTTTAAGCCAAAACAGGGCCCTTAGAGTTCGAGAAGGGAGGGGACCTTTAACCCAAGTTTTCTTTCTTTCTTTTATGAAATATATTAACCAAGCCTGTTTTCCTTTACCCACTTGATAGACAAATCAATAATAGAAATGTAACTAGATATATGATTCAAATAACAAGTCTGTATCTTTTTCCTTGTCTAGGGACAGAGGCGACATTTCAGCAAGATACCCAAGACCCCATCCTAAGGCAAGGAGGGAAAAAGTTCCATGAAAACCCAGGAGGCAGGGACAACAACCTTCCTTAGCAGGAAGCAGATAGAGAAAAAGAGACCTGCCATCCCTCAACATCCATAACAAAAAGGGAGTGCATGATCTTAGAAAAGGGTTAGGCAGGGAAATTAGATAGGGGTTTCCAGCTGATAGCAAAACTCTGAGGTCATCTATTCTAGAAAGGTTGCCCACAATTAAGCAAGCCAGAAGGCATTTTAGGGCTAAAGTAACTCATACAAGGAAACAAATAAGCAGATAATTGGGTACTAGTTTCAGCCAGTCACTCACACCTGCGCAAAGAAGACCCCAATGACATTCAATTCACCTGAGCCTCATTATACTATCATTATAATAAGATGCATATGCTGGGAAGTTCATTAATACCATTATAACAGATTGAATTCTGGGAACAAACACGAGCAGAAAGCAAACAATGAGTCACTGAGTCCTGTCCATCTTAGTTGTCAGTCAGAAAGCCCACTCCTCTAAGAAAAGTAACACCCACAGCAAATAGGAATAAAAACCCAAAGTCTCTTGAGACTTTTGAGCCATTCTTTTCCTGCTCACCCGCTCCCGCAACTGGAGGAGTACTGTTGCCTTACTTTCCCTTTTAATAAAGCTATTCTTTTCTGCTGTATTTCAGTGTCTTGCTCAGTTCTTTGTTCAAGACATCAAGATCCTGGACAACATGCCGAGGGGGGAACCCCACTCTCCAGTAACAATATCAATGTGAGTTTTATAGTTTCCTTTTAGGGTTTTTTGGCTTAGTAGAGCATGACGATTCTGTTTTCAAAAACTACAGTCCTCTAGCACTGCAATACTAATCGTGCTGTGTTTTGCTTTGTTTTGTATTGTTTTCATTCTGTTTCTGATTGCCACTGATTTATTGAACATTTGACCTCCTAAGTGTTGTTTATATGGAGACTGAAACCCAAGAAAATCAAAATCAACACTGCAATGAAGCGGGTCTGAAAAAATAAATGAATGTGGCCAAGTTAACAGTTACTTCCTTAAGAAACCACGAAAGATATCCAATCTCAGATTTCCCTTCAGTCAAAAAACTACTTTTTCTTTATTGCTCCACTTTTTAAAGAACTGTAACAAAGAAATAGAAAAGTACACAAATCATAAGTGCCCAGCTCAATAAATTTTCACAAAACAAGCCCTGCATTATCACTAGTATCTAGATCATTTGCAGCACCCCAAAAGGCTCAAGTGAGTCCACTCCCCAACCTATCCCCCTAAATAACTGCTATTCTGGTCGAACCATAGGTTAGCTTTACCTGTTTTCAAACTTGCAGTAATGAACTCACGCAGTGTGTACTCTTTTGTATCAGGTTTTCTTTTGCTCCAAATTATATTGGTGAAATTCATCTTTCACCTTGCTTTTGCACATGGCAACAGTTTGTTCATTGTCATTGCTATATAAATTTGCTTTATTTTTTTTTTTGGTTTCAGGAGCATCTAGACAAACAAGTATTCTGAGGAAAGCATTTTTTCCCTTTTTTATTAAATTTATTTGGGTGACATTGATTAATAAAATTATATAGGTTTCATGTATACAATTCAATAATATGTATATATTACATATGTGTTCACCACCCAAAATCAAATTTTCCGTCACCATATATTTGACTCTCTTTACCCTTATCTACCTCCCCTCCTCCCGACTTTCCCTCTGGTAACCGCTAGACTGTTGTCTGTCTGAGACACTCAGATTTCAGTGTTAGAACATAAAAGCTTTAGTCAAAAGAGGAAACAGTGAATAAGATGACCTTTTGAAATAGCCTAAAGTCACTTGCTAAGAAGCAGCTGTTTGAGGAAAGAAATGGAATAGTATAAAAAGCTGTGAGATAAGCCAGAAAAACAGTCTTGAAAAGAAATGCCTGGAACTGAGTCAGGTATCTTGGTTCAAAAGGGAATAAAATTCGGCCTTCTGAAAAGGATTGATTTAAGCTGTCTTTGCTCTCTTCAGCAAAATCTTCTCTTTTCTGCCTATACAGTTGTCTTCAGAGCCCAGTTGTCTGAAGGCAGCACCTCTGTTAGGGACCAGGTCTCGCCACACCTCTTCACACATCATTGATTCCTCACATAAAAAGACATTTACATTCTCTTTCTGCCTTTTTAAACACAGGTTATCAAAAGCTTTCTTTGTAAGTTTTTGATATTTCCATTACCGTTAACTATCACTTTATGAAAGTTTTATAACTTACTAAACTTGTTACCAGATAATTCTGATACTTAAGGTACTAAAATTCTTACTAGTGCTTCATAAAACTACCTGCATTTAAAACACAAATTATTTTTATTCTGTTATGAAGGTGTTTATTAAAGCAATTATCAAAAAATGGTCCCATAAATACTGATGCCATATTCCAAAAATAAAAATATCTTTTTCTTCTCGCTTAAAAAAGAAACCAAATTCACACACACACACACACACACACACACACACACACACACACACACCCTTCCACAAGTTTAAAGAAAAATTCATTCAAAGCACATTTACTATGTTTTTTAAAAGATATTAATTGATTCCAATGAATTTGGAAAATATTTATTCTGAGAATTTAAATTTTCTTTTACATCTTTCTAATGAATATCTATAGAAAGTACACTAAACCCATTACAGATTTCAAAGGTCAGGCTTAAAATATTTATCAGAAACAAGAATCAGGGTGTTGTAATATTTACCAGGGTCATAGTAAGAGAGTAGGAATGATCTGTCAGCTCATGAGTAATATGAATTCCAGTTTTAAAACCAAATCCAGATATAAGAGGACATCCAGAGTTCATTTCACTAAAATACACTATTATAAATTAAAAGTGGTCAGAAATTATTTTAGCTCCATCAAGAGATTGAGTCTATTTCCCCTGTGAGTTAGTTGTCTTATGACTGCTTTGACCAAGAGAATGAGGCGTAAGTGACATTGTGTGACTGAGCTCAGGATTCCAGAGGTCTTGCAACTTTGTTTCCACCCTCTTGGGCCTGCTGCCTCCATTGGTAAAAGCTTGAGCTAGACTCTGGAGGAGGACATTATGTGGAACAAGGAAAGACAAGCTGTCTCTGCTGAAGTCTCTGCCTGTGATAGTTAATTTTATGTATCAACTTGGCTGGCCTAAGAGACACCCAGATAGCTGGTAAAACATTATTTCTGGGTGTATCTTTGAGGATGTCTCTGGAAAAGATTAGCATTTGATTTCGTAGACTGATAAGATCTGAGCTCACCAATGTAGATGGGCGTCATCCAAACCACTGGAACAAAAAGGCAAAAGAAGGGCAAATTCTCTCTCTCTTTTTAATCTGGAATATCCATCTTTTCCTGCCCTCAAACATCAAAGCTCCTGGTTCTCGACCTTCATACTCAGACTGAATTACACCACAGTGTTCCCGGTTCTCCAGCTTGCAGATGGCAGATTGTAGAACATCTTGGCCTCCATAACTGCATGACCCAATTCCTACAATTAATGTGTGATTACGTGTGTTTATATATATATCCTTTTGGCTCTGTGTCTCTGGAGAACCCTGACTAAAATTCTGACCAACAAATTCCCAGAAGACATAAAATGAGGGTGGTTCCATATAGTAATGGTTAGCATGTCTGCTTCCCACGCAGAAGGTCCGGGGTTCAAGCTCCAGCGGAGCCACGGCCCATACCCCGGCTGCACCAGGCTCCATGTGTGTGCTGTGTGTGTGCTATGTGTGCACCATGTGTGCACCGTGAGCACGCAGGAGAAGATGTCCTGCCTTCAGAGATCCAGTTCTTAAGAAGAGACAGCAACATCCGTAGGTCAAGAGTGGAAGTGAGGAGGAAAATTTTTTTTTAAAAAGACACAAAACGAGGTGATTAGACCCCAGGTATGAGCAGCAAAAGAATGGTGTAGGTGAATCCAGCCCAACTTTATGGACATATAAATTATTGATTTAAGCCACTAAATCTGAGAGATGTTTGTTACACAGCAAGAGATAACTAAGACAGGTACCCAGAACCCATTCATTATTTGACATATCAATTCAGCAATAAAAATGGGCAATATACTTGTGGTTTTACCCATCAAGTCTCCAACTTTCCATTTCTAGAGCACTATTCCATCTAGTTTAGACCAAATTTATTTCTAATTGGGACAATTGTAATTAGCACCTGATATCTGTCTCTGCCCATACTGCCTCCCATACGATTCTAATTTCCATGCTAACCACAAAAGCATTTAGAACACTAGTTAAAATTCTCCCTCTCACCACTCTTCCCTTCAAACACACTTCTGCCTAAGGAATACAATCCTGAGCCCAGCAATCATAACCCTTCATCATGAGGCCATGCCTGAGGTAAGAGAGGTGGGAATATTTACCCATGCGCCTCCTTTCTCCAGAGGAGTTGACCTCCCCTGTGCTTTCAACCTGGGCATGTGCCATGTCCTAGAAAACACCTGACAGCATCCACAGCACCAAAGGAGCATTAGGCGAAGCACCTTAAGGGAGACGGTGTCAACTTAAAGTGAGTGGAAGCCTGCACAGCTTCCAGTACAACCACATCTGAAACCAGAGGGCAGCAAAGCACGTGTGAATCAATGTGCCAGCTGTACCTGCGATGCTGTGTCTGAGGTCATATCTGGAGATCCATTTCCTCAAAAAGCCTTGAGAAAATATAAAAGATCTCTGGGGAAATGCCAGGCATCCCCGAGGTGCTTACATGAACCCTGGATCTCTGTGAAATACTAAATGTTCTCCTTTCAAACTATATTACTTCAGTTAGACTTATCTGAGGCTAGAGTGTTCTTTCTAGGACAAACTTACCACAAGACAACCAGAAATATCTCTTCTAGAGCCACCTGATGTATGATTATATTTTAAAAGAACAACCAAAAGAGGATCCATAACCCAAAGTGATCAAAGTTAATGCATCAGTAATGGGACAAATTGGCATGTATTTCTTGATCTGATGTGCTGAGAAGGACACAAACATCACTTCTCACTAAAAATATATAACTGACTTTAATAAAGAGGAAAACCCAATTAAAGGACATTTAAATTCTTTTATATTTAATACATTTTAATAGTGTTCAATACTTTGCAAAAGAGTCGAATCAAGTTTATTTAAAACCAAAAAGAAAAGCCTAAGAGGTGTCACAGATTAGAACTAAGAAAACATGTTAATTAAATACAATATGAGATTGTGAATTGAATTGCAGACCAGTAAAAGAGCATTAGTAGAACAATGAGAAAATTCTATGTATCAGGTAACAGTATTGTATCAATGTTAGTTTTCTGATTTTTGATCATTGTAATGTGGTTACACAAGGTGTTATCGCTTGGGTAAATTGGATGAAAAATATATGAAAATTATTGGTATGTGTACAACTACTTGAGAAACCCAAAATAACCTTTGTAAGTCTTCAAAATAAAAGTTAAAAAGTTTTTATTATTCAAGTCAATAGGATAGAAGATGATGGACAACAGAAGAGGACCGTTGAAATCAGGCAGATTACAAATGACATCTGCCATGTTTAGTTGGCAACTGACTGATTAGAGCAATGATTTTCAACACTGGTTTGGGGCCACCTTACCCCACCCATCATACACAAATACTTCCTTGTCTCTGTTTTGATTTTAATGTCATGAAATTCTCAGAAAAATTCAAAGTAGTATTAGTCACAATTCACTCTGATTTTACAGTGTAAAATATCCTGTGTAAATACTTTTTACAAAGGGGAGGAAAAATCATACAAACAACAAGAGGCTAATTTCCAAGCGGTAGTTCTGAGTTTTAAAGCCATCAGAAAGAGAAGAATCACCTGAGAAACCTTCTTAAAAACTGATGCTCAAGGCTCACATCAAACCTATAGAATCAGGATTTATAGGAGCAGAGTATTTGTACAAGGTCACTCACTGGGTGATTCTGAGACATACCAAGAGAGTTTGAGAACCATCATTTAAGAAAACGACTGGTCTCTGAAACAAGATTCTTTGACCACTAGGTGGTGCCAGGATATCAAAGATGGAACTTCCCGGTACAATATGCATTTCTCTTTCCTCCACATCTACACAAACTTTTAGAAAAGGATTGTACCACACCAAAATAAACATATAAGTCTGGCGGTTTTCTCCCTGGATTTATTTTGGTTATAACAGACAGGCTGCCCTGGGGGACTTTTAGGACAGTGTTTCCCACTCCTCTTCCCTTTAACATCTGCTTTTCTGAGTGCAAATGTTTAGAAGAAGGAAATCCACTGGCAGTAGTAGCCTCATCAGCAATGAGTGATTGCATAAGAAAGAATAAGAATGACACGACGAGTTTCTGAAAGCCATATTTAACCACTTGTAGTTTTGATCCTTGCCCTTTCCCAAAAGCCATGACTTTAAAAATATACCAGAATCATCGGTTTATTTTTTCCTAATTCCCACTGCCTCAGTGCAAAAGTATTTGACATCTTATTTAACAATTTTATCCTTTCTTTTTCTCAGGTTTTTTGCACATTAAAAAATCTTTTGTGGATAATAATCTAATTTCAAAATTTTTCTGAAGGGTCTATTTGTTTAAAATCTGCTGAGGAATACTGTATGTAGCTTTCCATCTGTTTAATTATTTTTTGAATATACATTGAACAGGAATGGCTGGAAAGCTGAACAAGACAACTAATGTATTTATTTTATTAATCCTACAACTATCTGTTGAGCAACTATACACAGCAGGCACTATGATACATACTAGCATAGAGATTCAGGGTTGAGCAAAACAAACAAGAAAGAAGCTCTCAGGGATTGCATTCAAGTTGAGAAAACATATGGGGAGGGAAAAAAACAAATAAATGAACAAAATTATGACAGAGTGACGACTGGTTTTAAAAATAAAACAAAATGATATGATAGTTTCTGCACAAGGTGGGATTGTTTTTGATAAGGGGTTAGGAAAAGCATCCCTGAGGAGGTGACATTTTGAGCTGAGAGTAAATGATGATAAGAAAAGCTGCAAGTCCAGCTATCTGGGCAGGGGTAATGTACAAAGATCTGGGAGTAGAAATAAGCCTGCTATGTTGCAAACCAGAAAAAAAGCCTATATAGGGAAGCATATGCCAAATGAGGTTGTCAACATGAGCAAAGATCTGGTCAGGTCCATAGATGAAATTTAGAATTTATTTTTAGTGAAATGAGAAATCATCAAGAGGTTTTCAGGAGGAAACATGATCAATTTTTTTTTTTAGATCATCTTGGCTCCTGAATGTAGAAGGGACACAAGCTGAGTTTATGAGATGCCCATAGTAGGTTTTCAGGTTGATGAGATGGCTATAGGAGAACTACAGTTCCTTTACCTGTCTGAAGTAGCACCCAGGTGGTTTATGAGTTACCTAAGCATTGACTGTGTTACATATCTATTCTGTAACACAAATGAAGTGAGAAGTAGGTTTAAAAGAATTATGCACCAATTAGATAATTACATTGCTAACTGTATTTATGACTTCATCTCTAATCATATGTATGATTTTTGATCTGTTCACATCATGCAAAATCTCTGAACTTGGCATTTCTCTGGCTGTTAATAATAAGGGCAGTAAAATGAGGGTTAATATTTACTAAAGCTTTCATCCATAACTCAAAGTTTCTAAATCAGCAGAAAAGATCTTCACCGGTGATCCAAGAACCTCAGGCTAACTTTCTTAAAAACAATAGCTTCTGTCTTTTCCTAATTTTCTTCTTCAACTATAAGGTTAAGCAGTGAAGATAAACAACAGAGCTTCGCTGAAGGCCTTTTCTCATCACCGTTTTGCAGAGAAGAAAACTGGAGTACACTGGACCCTTTGCATGTCTGAGGGCTCCTAACACATTAGGCATGAGGCAGGATCAGAAGCCAGCTTTGTCTTACACTGAAGATGTGCTACCCCTTCAGTGAAAGACCCTGGAGTGCAGTCAATAGAGCGGTGAGAAGAAGGATTTCCATAACAGACCTGAGAAGAGTAAGTGTTGGGTACTGCTATAAGCTTTGTGTGGCAAGGCTAAAAAGGGGAGTGGGAAGACTGAAGGAGAGGTTGGGAGGGAGAGGATATGGGGATATGACAGCAACAGTCTGTAAGCCTACCAAATACAATTTTGAGATCTTTAATGGATGTCATCTACCCTATAGCTACTTTTCCTTAATTTATGACAACAGGTCTTTGACGCATATTAGACTACTATCTCAGAAATTCCACTGCACTCCTATGTTCCCCCTGCTCACTTACTAAAACTAAAGATACTCTCAAAGTTCCATTCATTTAGCTCAAGCAGTTGACATCCACTCAAATATAATTGCACCTTACTCTACTAGTAATATAAATATAGGATCTGAAGCAATTAGTTATTGCTACATAACAAACCATTTTGAACCATATGGGTTTAAAACAATTGTTTATTATTTCTGATGAATCTACAGGTTGGTGGGTAGCCTACTGATCAGACTAATTAGATTTTGGCTGGACTCAGTCATGTGTCCATAGTCAGAACACAGGTCATCTGAGTGATCTAGGATTGATGGAATGACAGAGCTCTGCTCCATGTGGTCTCATGTACAACAACCCCTAATTCAGACATGTTGTTATGGTGACCACAGAGAAGCCAGAGAGAGAGCAGAAACATGCAAGGCTTCTTAAGGACTAGACTCAAAATTGTCACATCACTTCTGTCCAAAGGAAGTCCCAAAGCCAGCTCAAATTCGAGTGTGCAGGGTCTACAAAGTTGTCCCACAAAGGATACATAGAGGTCATTAATTTAATTGAAAGGATCAATGCCTTCAACCTAACACAAGATAAAAGCGCCAAATTATATTAAAAGAGTAGGAAATAGAAGATAGAAAATAAAAGTTATTTGCATTCTTAATAATCTCACACATGGAAATCTCTTATTCTATAATCTAGTCTTGAATTCAAGTAAGTTATAGTCTTTTTTCTCATTTGTAACTCTTCATCTTAGTACTTCCTATATAAATAAATAATTTCACATACACTTTGTTTTGCAATGATCTTAGATTAAAATTAACTAACTTTAAAATATTTAATCATTTGAGTTCAGCCAGTTAGATTTTTGTTTGATACAGAGTTAAAAAAAAACTTTAATGCATTTTATTATTCTTCTAATTACTGTGCAACTTTAATATTTGCATTAATGACATGGTAGAATAACTAAAATGAAGAAAGATTTAAAAAGGTCAACTTCCCCATGAATTTACCTTGTAGCATGACAGATTTATCATCACTGTTTATTGAGCCTTCACAGTGAGGAAAGAACCATGATGAATACAGTATAAAACATGTTTTTTTTTTAAGTATATTCTGATTATAGAAAGATAAGACATAGATGATAAAATATCTGTAATATCATTTAATAATGAACCTTAAAGTTGTTGTGTTGCATATATTTAATTTAAATAATGTATAGTCATATATATTTATAAGAGTAAACTGAAGACCATTGAGGGAGAATCGGGGAAGCACATACTCACTATCTTCTAAAGTGAACAAAGACATCAAGATTGGACTGAGACATAGGTCATCATGAATGAGGCGTCATTCAAAATGACCCCACATTGACATCAAGATAAGATGAAGCTCTTGAGGTGAGGAGATAATATTATGTTGGGACTCAAAATGACCACCGGATGACCATAGAATGCCTCTGTGGTCACTGCTGGCCCACAGATGTGAGTTTCAGGTATCCCTACAAGCAGACTTTGAAAGAGAAACCTTCAGAAGAGCAGGCCATTTGGCTAAAAGGGCTGTCATTGGCCAGATTAAGAGTCAACTTGAAGTTCCTCCCTGGTACTCCCCAGAGTTTCTGGAAGATCAGCTGGCCTCTAGAAGATGTGGAGAAGACAGAAGGCCCTGCCAGCAAAGGGGAGCATCCAGCAGACATTCCAAGCACAGCTCATGTCCTGGAAGAATGTGCTCCTGGGGACAGAAGTGAAAATGGATCCACACCTGAAATCGTAAGTGACAGGTCTCAGACCTAGGGAAAAAGTTGAGAGTAGAGTGCTACCTCTTTGCTATATAAAAGGTCTTTTTTGTAGCTCAAGGATAGAAAGTCTCCACATGGAGGAAGTCTTTGGTTATCCATTTTCATTGTTTATCATTGGGCATGAAAAACAAGAGTGATCCCTGATACGAGTGCATTTTGCTTATAGGTTCATTGCATAAAAGAACAGGCAGAGTTTGAGGTTTTCATGTGATTCAAGCTGAAGAAAAAGAACTCAAGCAGAGAAAGACAGTGAGTAATGCTAGCAAAGGTTTGAAAAGCATGATTGCAATCTATGACTCAATTTGTTCAGGAGAATTCCCCAGTTAAGGGGAAATGGGATTATAACACATTTTCACTGTCACACTTGCCATGTCAACTCTTTAAGTTTTGGTCTTAAGTTCCTTTTAATCTAGAAAGATAGATTTGGCTTCAGGTTAAATTTCTTTGACTTCCTTGTAAACAGACACTATTGGTGAGGCTTTTGGTTTTTTAGCTTTTGCTTTGTTTTCTGGTTTAAATTTTGTAAAACTACTAGCAGAGTACCAGATATATAAAGAGGCAATTTTTAAAAATCTTTTAGAATTATAATTGCTTAAATATCCCTCAAAGAATCTTCTCTTCCAAGGAAAGAGAATTTTATTGGAAGGTTATTAGACTTAGCCAAGACCAGGCGCAATAAAGAGAAGGCCTCCAGAAAGACATCTGGAGGCATCACCATAGGTACACATGAACGCTGGGAAGGCAAACAATGTGTGTGAGGTGTGATGGGAACAGAAAACATAATATTAAATGTAAATGGGCTAAGGAAACTAAGAACTATGAGCTTTGTTTTCTTTTTGGGAGACTGTGTATAATAGTAGAAAGACGCAGAGCTTTCCACTATTCTACAGACCTGCCTTTGAATCCAGCTCTGCAGCTGTTTAAGTGAATGTGTGGACAGAAAAAGAGACAAGTTCTCCTGAGCTGAATTTTCTTATCTCCAAAATGGTGAGAAATAGACTTATTTTCCTAGCATTATTAAGAGAATTAAATACATTTCTATATGTAAAATGCCAAGTATAGAGATATTACACACACACACACACACACACAAAATAAGTTCCTTTCCATTCTTTCTCTTTCTCTTTCTTCCCGAAAACCTAACAAGAAACACTGGAATACCGTTTCTCAGAGAAACAACCTGTCTCCAAAGCCCCCAATGATGGCCCAATCCAATCACCGAACCCCACACAACTTACAGAGTTTTCACAGGTGCACAGGGCAGTGTAGAAGGAGGCTGAAGGGTAACTCATAACAAGTGTATAAGATTTCCTTTTGTAGCTATGAAAATGTTCCAAAATTGGATGATGGTGGCAGTTGCATAACTGTAAATATACTAAAAACCACTAAATCATACACTTTAAACAGTGGGTTTTATGTTATATAAATATCTTAAGCTGTGTTTAAAACTTTTAAAATTTTACTTTAGGTAAGTCCCTATGATGTTATTATAAATGGTGGTCATAATAATTGTAACAACTTACTGAGTGTTTATTATGTACCAGGCAATATTCAAAGCCTTTGCAAGTATTAACTAATTTACTTTCCTAACAAATGTATTAGGTAAATACTATTATTTTTTTTCCATTTTACGGATTCGAAAACTAAAACTATTTAGTGACATCGTAAAAATTCAAACACAGAATCGATGTTTTCAAATAAAATATGTACTTGCCCTGGAATCCAATAGCAAAATATGGGGAGGAAATCCCTGAATTTCAGAGAACTGGGGAAATTTTGAAATATTAAAATTAATGACAGAGCCTAAAAAAGTTAATGCCTACAAGAAAAAGAAAATTTGTTACTTCATGAAATACCAGTGGAAGATGAAAGGTTCTATGTAGATTATGTGATTGTGTCCCTCTCTTGTCCTGTATAAAGATAATATTAAACACAAATGGGCTATTACTGGGAGTCCCTGGTATGTTTTCATTCTCCCGTGAGTTACAGAAGGACTTCTGTAGAGCAGCATGATGTGAAAAGCAGCCAGATTGCTGGGCCAGGAGTGAAGAGAAAGAGAGGAAGGCAGACCAAGCTCTGCCAGTTATTAATGTGACTTTGGGTTGGTCATCTAACCCCTCTGGGCATAAATGATCGATCTATAACATGAAGTATCTTTATCAGATGCTTCCTAGAGTCCCTATTTGTTTTAAAATTTCATCATCTACCATCATTAGTTTCTACACTAATCTCAAAAATATTTTGCCCAGTGTTATGTTTGCTCCTAAACAAATCTTCCTCAGACCTATTTCATGGAATTCTCCAAACATTCTTTTCTGCTGCTCTATCAACTACTCTTGCCCCTGGATTTCCAGCTGGGGAAAGGGAAGAGAGAACTGAAAAGATGTGTCTGTTTGTTCCTTACTTTGAATGGTAAGACCCCCTTGAACATAACAAAAATCCATTTAGATGTATTTCCAAGATTACCAAACTCTTTTCACAGTCCTTTAGAGAAGAACATAATTTTGATGGCACTAAAATGTTGTGATTATCTCTGGGGGCTGAGAATGACAAATGATTTTGTAATTTTCTTCTTTGTATTTTATGTATTTTGTTTTATAAACAAAAAAGTATATTTTAGAAACTTTATGACACTACATTTTAAATGTAGTTAATGCCACTGAGCTGTGCATTTTAAAACAATGAAGATGGCAAATTTCATGTTATGTATATTTTTCCTTATGAGTACATTAAAATCATGTAATATTTATAAATATTTTTCTGGATATAATCACCAATTTGTATAAAATCAGAGGCAGATCATATAATAACTACGACATAATTTGTCAGATTATAATGCCATTTAAATCAAAGAATACAATTATTTAAATCTGGTAACTCTGGAGCCAAATTCATACATTTTACCAAACACTAATGTTGGATGTTTAAATATTTATAGTGGTATGAGCAAGTCTGTGCATACTGTCTCAAAAGAGCTAATTACCAGCATCTCTTCCCAAAGCTTTGTTCAGTGGCATCACACTGGTAGCTTAAAATCAGACATGTTGGGAGTATTTATACTCTGGAAATTGGCAAATGCTTTAAATAAGAGCTCGCCAATGACCCTCCTTCCCCAGAAAACCAGGTTACCAGCACACCACTGTTTAAATAACTCTTTCAATTGACAGAAATTTACACTAACCAAATGTTTAAAATCAACTGTCTCAAATCACTCTATAAATTTAAATAAATGCAATAGAGAGCAGTGAAAAGACTTGCCCAAGTGAGTAGAAGGGCTAGAATAAGAACTTGAATTTTCAAATCTCTTTCCCTTATATCACAAAGACCAAATGCACAAAAATAAAAATTGCCTTAAGTCTGATAATGGCATGTTTACTGAAACTGCAAGATCAACTTTCTAATCTTTCTGGAGGCACAAATCCCTCTAAAGTCACCAGCTGCTGTAGATAATAATAGTTTTCTGTCAAGGGCAACATAGCAGTCTTCCTGCATCCTCTCAGAGAAAGGCTCACAACTTTAAATGGGGAAGTAACCTTCTCTCTTATCTTTATCATAGAAACCACAGAATAAAGGAGCTTGAGGCAAGAGGAAGGGACTTTAGATATGATCTAGGCCTTAGTTAGACTCGCATATTCCAGACATTTGGCTGGGCCATTACCCTGATGTCAACATTCTATGGGCCCAAATTTTTAAATTTGCTCTCCCTTTAGAATTAGGTCTTTCAGAAGCCACCTGCAGACACACAGCTGATGTCACATTCAGAAAAGAAATTGTATCTTTTGACTGCATTATAGTAAGATTCCACTCAACTTTAGTGAAAATATACCTAGTTCAAATCATAATCTTTCTCGTACTCATCATCAATAGTATTTTCTGAATGCTTACTATGTGCAGGCTTCATGCTTGAATTTTACATTATCAAGTCCTCACAATGGGCTTTTGAGGTAGATACTATTATCACTACCATTTTTACAGAGTCTTGGAATCATTAAGTATCCTGTAAAGTAACACAGCAAGGAAATAATAAAACTACTCTCTGCATCCAGGCAACCTGACCCCCAAGCCCACACTCTAAACCACAATATCACACAGCCTACTCCAAGAATGTAGGTACATTAAGATTACACTTAAACCCTGGTTTTCCATGTATAGCTATTCTGTGATGAGGTATGAATCTCCAGACCCTATGTTTCTTTGCCCAAATGGAAGTAATATGTGCTTAGAGTATACCAACTAACTTTATTAATACTAGCCTGAACACAGCATATCATAGCAGATAAATCTTAAAACATAAATATTTAGAATTTTACCTAATTGTAGAGAAATACAACTTATTTATAAATAGAAATTAATATTCCATGCCTCTGAAAAGCTCAGTTTTGAAGCTCTGTTTATCTGCTGTTTTCAGTTCAGTCTTATGCCTCAACACCCAATTCCCAAACCTCCAGGAGTAGAAAGAAGATATACAGGCATGAATTCCCCACCTCCTATCTAGCATCAATAGGCATTTTAGTTCCTTTTTGTGAACTTCAGAATAGTCAGATATAATAACCAAAGGTAGTCATCATTGCACAAGACTAAATTCTTAGAACTATCTATGGACCTTGTTTTATTGAAGAAAAAAAAAACTTACAGTAAAACTTTAATGACCAGGCTTTAAGAAAATAAAATTAGAGATAGAGAACACTTTCAACTACAACTATGCCAGGTGTTTTAAACTCAAATGCAGGTAATGAGAACAAGATGTTGTAGCCGCCAGCTCCCGAAAGACACACAAACCATGAGAACTCAATGAGTTACAGGAAACACACTCTTTATTCAGCCAGCTGGGTCTGCCTTGGGTACGCAGACCCCAAATTAAACAGCCCCGAAATGTAGAGGTACAGGGTTTTTAAGCCCAAAATCCCATTCTTCATTCTCTCTGAACACAAAGGTCTATTTTTCTTCTATTCACTACTTGTCGACCCACAGGTTAGGTGTGCAAGTGGGGGTACAGAAGCAGAAAGCTTATGGTTAGAATGTTATGTTCCTATGGGTGACAGTCTATGTTCCCATGGGTGATAGCCAAACAGTAATTTTCCAGCCAGCATAAAGTGAAACAAAGCAGGCCAAGTGAGCAATGAGGAAGACTGCGGACTGAGGCAAATTGCAGGTCAGCCACACCAGAAGGGGGCACTGCTAAGTACCAGTGAACTATTGCCATATTCTCACCAGATCTGATTTTTCAGACAAAGTCAGATGACCATATTTTATAGGAAATGTTAAGAAATTTCTACTTATAAAACATAGTAAAAGCCAAATCTATACTAACATCTCTTCATTAGGTAGAAGACAAAAAAAGTCTAGAGGTGTTAACTGAACTTACCAAGTAGGGGAGCCAAAATTTGTTATTCTTTTTACTATGTCAGACTCTCTTTTACAATCTCTATTGATAAAGATATAACACTGTGACTTATTGGAGAGCATCAGAAAAATTAGATATTTCAATCATGGGTGGTCTTACTTATGATTGCCTGTTAGTTGTCAGTTTTTGTCTTATTTGGCTTTGTCTTTTTTACTTATTTATTTTATTAGTTTCAAGTATATAGTACATTAGTTAGACATTTATATAGTTTATGAAATGATCCCCTTGATTACTCTATCTTCCCTCTGACTTTACCCAGAGCCATTACCTTACTGCTGACTGCATTCCTTATGTCATGATCCCCATCCCTGTGACCCTCTATCAACTACTAATTTGTACTTCTTTAAATCTTCACTGCTTTTCTCCCATCCTCCAATGCCCCTCCCTCTGGCTGTCACCCAATTGTCTTCTATATTTCTGGGTCTGTTTTCAATTCATTTGTTCTTTTTGTTCCTTAGATTCTGAATATCAGCGAAATCATATGGTATTTATCGTTCTCTGTCTGACTTATTTCACTCAACATAATCACCTCTAGGTCTATCTATGTCATTGTAAATGATAGAATATTGCTCAACCATAAAAAAATGAAATCCTATCATATATATGAACCATAACTTCTTTATCCAATCATCTGTTGATGGGCATTTAGGTTGCTTCCCTATCTTGGCTATTGTAAATTGTGCTGCCATGAACATAGGGATCCATAGATATTTACAAATTATTGTTCTGATTTTCTTTGGGTAAATACCCAGAAATACAATTGTTGAGTCAAAAGGTAGATCCATTTTTAATTTTTTGAGAAACCTCTAGACTGTTTTTCATAGCAGCTGTACCAATTTGCAATCTCACCAACAGTGTACGAGGGTTCCCTTTTCTCCACATCCTCACCAATACTTGTTCTTTGATTTATTGATGATAGACTCTCTGTCAGATGTAAGGTGATATCACATTGTGGTTTTAATTTGCATTTCTCTGATGATTAGTGACATTGAGTATCTTTTCTTATGTCTATTGGCCATCTGTATTTCCTCTTTGGAGAAACCTCTGTACAGGTCTCCTGCCTGTTTTTTAATTGAATTGTTTGTTTTTCATTGTTGTTCAGTTGTATAAATTCTTTATATATTTTAGATATTAATCTCTCATCCAATGTATTATAGGCGAATAACTTCTCACATTCAGTAGGTTGTTTTGTTGATGGTTTCCTTTGCTGTGCAAAAACTTTTTAGTTTGATGTAGTCCCATGTGTTTATTATTTCATTTATTTCCCTTACCCAAAAAAATATATTCAAAATTACTAGTAGCAATATCAGAGAGATTACTGCCTAGGTTTTCTTCCAGAAGTTTTATGGTTTGGGGACTTATGAATATTAATTTTGTATCTTGCTACTTTACTGAATTCATTGATCAGTTCTAACAGTTTTTTGGTAGAATCTTTAGGGTTCTCTATATTTAACATCATGTCATCTACAAATATTGATTGTTTTACTTCTTCCTTTCCAATTTTGAAACTAATTTTCTCTTTTAACCTCATAATGTCATTAACCTTATAAATGGTCTCTGCTACCTTTATTTTAGTTGTATTTTAGTTGTCATCATAGAGTATTCTTTTTTTTCAGTGTTTATGCTCTTTTTATAGATATAGTAACATAAACGTCATACTCTAGTTATTTATCTTTGATTATCCAGTCTTCATTTTTATACATAAAAATGAAAGTTGTGGTAAAGGTCAGGAGTGCCTTGAGCAGAGGCCATATCTAAACTGTGAGGTAGTCAAATGGGTCAGCTCTGTGCTGATGTAGATTGCTGCAGGGCAGCCAACTGCCATTCATCTTAAAAATAAAGCAATCAGACAAAATTCACATTTGCTTTCAGTGATCATGTGCAAATCAGAACCTTATTCCTGTTCAAACATAAAGTCCAAAAAAATAACTATTAGCAAATTTTGAAAGGTTCAGTATAGGAGATTCCTATCAAGAAGTGAAATTCAAGGGGCAAGCCACAGTTAAATCCTGCCCTCTGACAATCTTCGGTTCCCTCTCCCATGAGCATCTATATAGCTTAAAATTTGAATGCCCCAAGGGAGGGCATGAGCACTGCACTTTTCTATCATTCCTTGCTGGTTTCTCTCCCCATCTTGTAGTTTTACATACCTTTCTGGACCTTGAAGGCATTTGAATTTGTGACCCCTGCTCTAGACTTTCTTCAGTCTCATCTTTAACACAATTTTTTATAAGGAATTAACATCTTACATAAGAGTTGCATCAACACTATTGCCACTACTTCAGAGCTACTTCCCACGGATTGGTAGTTGCTGCCTAAATAAAATAACTATATCACCAGATGATTGCAGTAATGAGCCAATTCATCTCCTCCTGCTTCTTTAAAGCAACATCCACATGGCCATCAAACTAATCTTTCATCATTTTATTTCCATTACCAACAAGATAAAGCTTGAAATACCCACTGGCATTCAGAGTCCTTCATAATTCAGCCTTCAATCAAATAATCAAACTTATTCTTCCTCTTCACCAAGACAACCTCTCCACTTTCATGCACACACCTGACCCATGTCTATTTATTTACTCGTGAGCTCTACTCCCTTCCCTTTCTGCCTTTCCAAAGTCTCATTACTCAGGGCTAAACTCAAACTCTATTAGGCTTTTCTAAATCATCCCAGTCTCAAATAATGGTGCCTCCTTTGAAATATAAATGATCAGGGTGATGTCAGAAGAACGATGGAGTGAGAGATGACCCCAGATCTCTCTCCATAAAATAACAATAAGCTAAACATTTAAAATTCAACAAAAAAACACCCAACTTTCATACCAACACATCTGAGCATGGGATCTGCACAGAAAGAGCTACCACAGGAGAGAACCTCAAGTGTCAGGCGGTGGACTAGGAGAAACAAAGAAGCTGCTTCTCACAGCTAGAGCTCCCTGCAGGAGAATGGGGAGGGGAGAAGGTGCAGCAAGCTCCCTGAACAGTCCTGCCTGGGAGAGCTATGTGCTCCACACATCCAGCAGCAGGGCCCAATCATCAGGGCAGAAAGTAGAGAAGTGGGGATGGCAGAGCAGCATGGAAGGCAGAGAAACAACAGTTAATTTTTACTAGCTGTGGTAGCAAAACCAAGGCTGAGCTGCAGCCCCAATCTCCTAAATCAGAGGGCACCTCCACCATATCCTCTGAGAACAAACACAATGGATCCTCAAGCGAATTTGAGCAAACATTACCGAAACTGTTGCTAACACTGACAGGGACTAAGACTGTGGGGAGTGATTAAATATCTATAAGAAAAAAAGCCATTATTAAGGCTTCATATGAAGCAGGAATCCAAGAGGCTTAGATGCCAGCTACTGGAAACCAAAAGAAAAGCACCTTCTTTGCAACAGTAATGAACATTCAGCATACATAGGGATAAACTGAAACAACAATAACTGAAAAGAGGAGAATTCAAAGTTTCAAATTCACAAAGGGGAATGGACATAGGGCACATGCAGAAAATGGACAACTGTATATATATATATATATATATAACTATCCTTTACATATTCGTAATGGTAACCACACACCAAAGATTCATAACTGAAGTATATAACATAAAACAAGAAGGACCAAAGGTAAAACCCACGAAATCCAACCAAAATTTAAAAAAAAAAGGACACACAAGGACAAGGAAGCAGTGGAAACACCAAGCTACCATAAAACAAAAGATAAAATGGCTATAAGAAGACTTCATATTTCAATACTCACTCTAAATGTAAATGGACTGAACTCACCAATGAAAAGGCACAGAGTTGCAGATTAGATCAAAAAACAAAACCTAATCAGATGCTGCCTCCAGGAGATACATCTCAGTTCCAAAGACAAATACAGACTCAAAGTGAAAGGGTGGAAAATGATATTTCAAGCAAATGGCATTCGAAAAAAAGTGGGAGTAGCGGTACTAATATCAAACGAAATAGACTTCAAAATAAAAAATATAAAGAAAGATACTGAGGGACACTTCATAATGATAAAAGGAATCATGCACCAAGAAGACATAACATTTATTAATATCTATGCTCCCAATCAGGGAGCCCAAAATATATAAAGGAATTACTAACAGAACTAAAGAGAGAAACAGACCAAAACACTGGGGACCTAAATACCCAGTGTCTAGTCCAGGACTAGATGGCTTCACCAGTGAACTTTACCAGAAGAATATTTAATGCCTGTTCTCTTCAAACTCTTCTAAAAAATTGAAGAGGAGGCAATACTTCCCAACTCATTTTATGAGGTCAATATTACCCTGATACCAAAACCTGGTAAGGATAACACAAAAAAGGGAAACTACAGACCAATATCTCCCATGAATACAGATGCAAAAATCCTAAATATGATACTAGCAAATCAAATACAGCAACATATTAAAAAGATTATACACCACAATGAAATAGGCTTCATCGCAAAGCCACAAGGATGGGTCAACACACGCAAATTGATTAATGTGAAACACCATATAAACAAATTAAAAAATAAGAATCATATGATCATATCAATAGATGCAGAAAAAGCTTTCAACAAGATACAGCATCCACTTATGATCAAAACACTTAACAAAATCAGTATAGAAGGAAAGTATCTTAACATAATAAAGGCCATCTATGACAAACCCCCAGCCAACATTATACTTAATGGTGAAAAACTAAAAACTTTCCCTCTAAAATCAGAAACAAGGCAAGTCTGCACTATCACCACCCTTATTTAAAATAATATTGGAGGTCCTAGCAGGTGTAATCAGACAAGAGAAAGATATAAAAGGCATCCAAATATAAAACAAAGAAGTCAAACTGTCACTATTTTTGGATGACATGATTCTCTATATACAAAACCCTAAAGATTCCACAAGAATACTAGTAGAAACAATAAGCAAATACAATAAACTCTCTGGATACAAAATCAACATTCAAAAATCCATAGTGTTCCTATACTCTAATAATGAAATATCAAAAAAGAAGTGGAAAAAATAATTCCTTTTGCAATTGCAACAAAAATAATAAAATATCTAGGAATAAATTTAACAAAACATGTGAAGGACCTATATAATGAAAACTATAAGATCCAATTAAATGAAATTGAAGAAGATACAAAGAAATGAAAAGATATTCTGTGTTCTTGGATTGGAAAAATCAATATAGTTAAAATGACTTTATTATTTAAAGCATTATACAGATTTAATGCATCCCCATCAAAATCTCATCAGCATTTTGTAAAGAAATAGAACAAAAAATCATCAGATTTGTATGGAAGCACAAAAGACCCTGAATCGCCGAAGCCCTCCTGAGAAAAAAAAGAGGCTGGAAGTATCAGTCAGCTGACTTCAGATTATACTACAAAGCAACAATAATCAAAACAGCATGGTATTGGCAGAAAAACACACACAGACCAGTAGAACAGAATCGAGAGTCCAGAAGTAAACTCATGTTTATATGGGCAAATAATTTTAAACAAAAGAGCCAAAAACATCCAGTGGGGAAAGCTTCTTCAGTAAATGGTGCTGGGAAAACTGGAAAGCCACCTTCAAAAGAATAAAACTACACTGTTGTTCATCGCCACATACAAAATTAACTCATAATGGATTAAGGACTTGAATATAAGACCTGAAACAATAAAATGCATAGAAGAAAACATAGAAACTAAACTCAAGGACCTTGGACTTAAAGAGGATTTTATGAATTTGTCCTCAAAGGCAAGGGAAGTAAAAGCAAAAATAAATGAATGGGACCTCATCAAGCTAAAAAGCTTTTGCACAGCAAAAGAAACCATAAACAAGATAAAGAAACAACCATCCAAATGGGAAAATATATTTGCAAGCAACACCTCTGACAAGGGCCTAATGTTAAAAATATACAAAGAACTCATACAACTCAATAATGATAACAAAAAAAAATCCAGTTAAAAAATGGGCAGAGGACTTGAACAGATATTTCTCCCAAGAAGACATAAATGGCCAGCAAACATATGTAAGAATACTCAACATTGCCAGCTAGTAGAGAAATTCAAATCAAAACCATAATGAGATACCATCTCCCACCTGTTAGAATAGCTGTAATCAACAGGACAACAAATGTTGGAGAGGATGCGGAGAAAAAGGAACCCTCATACACTGCTGGTGGGACTGCAAATTGGTATAGCCACCATGGAAAACAGTATGAGTTTCCTCAAAAAACTAAGAATTGCTCTACCATAGGATCTAGCAATTGCTCTACTGGGAACTTACCCCAAAATTTGAAAACTCATATCCAAAAAAATATTTGCACACCGATGTTCATAGCAACATTATTCATGGTGACCAGGACATGAAAACAACAAAAGTGTCCTACAATAGGTGACTGAATAAAGAAGCTGTGGTACATTTATACAATGGAGTATTACTCAGCCATAAGAAGAAATGAAATACTGCTATTTGTGACAACATGGATAGACGTTGAGATAATCATGCTAAGTAAAATAAGCCAGACAGAAAAAGTTGAAAACCACATGATATAACTTATATGTGGGATATAAACCTAAAAGCAACAAATAGTACAAACAAACAGAGACTCATGGACATGGACAATGGACTAGTGGTTACCAGAGGGTAAGAGATGAGGGGACGGGAGAGGTAGATGAGGTAAAAGGGGTCAAATATGTGGTAACAGAAAGAAATTTAACTATGGGTAGTGAACACACAGTGCAATATATATATGTCTTACTGTTGAACTGTACACTTGAAACTTAGTGGATTTCATTAACCAATGTCATCATTTTAAAAAATAAATAAATAAGTTTTAAAAAATTAAAAAATAAATGTAAATGATCAATAAACATTTGTTGAATGAATGATGAATTCTGGCATGACCACATTTTTATAACCACTTAATTATGACCAACTCACTTAGCCTCACTCAGAGCTTCATCATCTGTAAAAATGTGGTTTTGGCAAGATTAAATGAGATGTTATCATGAAATTATCAAGCAGAGTTGCTACATAGACTCAAAAGATATTAGATATACAGAGACTCAAGGAATACTAGCTTGATTTACTGTCTTCCTCCCTCTGTTATTGCCGGTTAACCTTTCAGTTGTGTATGTATAGTCTCTTCCTAACCACATTATTGGAGCAGGAATCCATTTCTTAAAATTTTTATGTATCATTCACTGCAGCTAGTACGGAGCCTTGCCAATAAAATATTTTTGATTGCGTGTCTATTAAGAAAGCCTCTCTATTGAAAAGTATATCCAGAGACTGGCTGCTGACACTGGAATTTCCTCCTTTACACTTTGTTCTAAGTTAAGCATTGCCCCCAGTTAAAATCCAACCCTTCCTAGGAGATAGTTACATATTAGTTTCATTGATTATTAATATCTGTGCTGATTAGACTTTGGTGTTTACAAGGAGCAAAAACTGCCTTGCAGGTTGTTTCTTTTATATGAGGTACAGTGATGAGTTTGTTTAATCTAAGACTTTATTTTAACTTATTTAATGTCTTTCCAACATAACTGCAACAGAATTAAGAAGGAAGAGAGAAATACAGATATTGCACTATCAAGGAAGGACAAGGAGGGAAGCTGAGTGCAGTGCACCATCAGAATTGTAGCAAGATAGTGATGGGAATGAGGGTGACCACCTATCACGGTTTACTTAGCACTAAGAGGTTCCTAAAATGTGGAGCATTCAGTGCAAAGAGCAGCAAAATCCCAGACAAACTGGGAAAAGTTGGTCACCCTATCAGGCACCAGTGAAATCCCACCGAAAGACATACTTTGTCTCATTTTAAAGGGAGCTTAGAGTCCACCGCCCACAGAGCAGCACAAACCTGTCCCCAGCTGGGTATGGGCTAGTTAGAGCAAAGTGCCAAACAGGCCAAAGTTAAAGGACTGATTTCCCAGGAAACTTTGCTCTTTTCCACAATCAGAATCTGTGTCCGTCACTGAAGCCAGTCATTCTCCAATGTCACTAACTAATCACAAAAGGAACAAGGAGAGAGAGCGAGCATAGCTGTTTTGGACCAAACCCTTCACTACTGCTAGCAACATTGGTGAAGCAACAATGATGTTTTCCTTGTGCGTGAACATGAAGTCATTGAAGAATGACATACAAAGGGATTCATTTTCTGAACTTTCTCCTTAAATAGGTTCTAAATAACAAGAACAATAATATATAGCATATTTGCAAATTTTCACAGCATGTTCTCCTATATGATTACATCCTAATACTGTGAGATAGGCATGGCAGATACCATAGTCAGCAGAGTTGGGGTCACCCATGATTACCCAACCAGCAAGCAACAGTGATGGCGCTGGAACTCTCACCTCCTGGTGTTTTTCATTTGTTTGCCTTAGCTGTAGCTGTTCTGATACAGATTACAGCCTCGTGTGATGCAGCAAAATACATATCATTCCGGTTCCCTTGACTTTGTATGTACTATTTCCATAAGAAAACCAAAACTCTTCAGGTCCTAAGGACCAAGCCTTACAGCTCCTGTGTTTCTTGCCAAACATGATACGCAGGTGGGCTGGTTATTTCCTGTATGTGCGCAGGCATAAAGTACATCCACATTCTTCACCTTGTTGATTAGGCTCAGGGGATTAGAAAAAGTATCTCTGCTTTTAATGTTTAGATACTGCCAGTCTCTGCATGTCATTGTTTTAACTCTACTTTTCTGTAGACTTTTCTGCCTAAATCCAGAATTGAATTAGTATACTGAAAGCTGAATTTCCTTTAGAGCAAATGCAGGTAGGATGAAAACCACCCTCTGTCATATTTACATGTTACTCATTAACTAACTTCAAAAAAAAAAAAATAGCCTCAGCTAGATTAGGAGTCATGTGAAGAAAGAGCTTCCTGCAATGTGGGAAGTAAAACACAGATTCTCACATTATTGGGGAGAGTCAGGAATGAGCCTTTGACCTTATTTCTTGACCTGGCGATCGACAAGTACACAATGGTGAAGAAGAGGCTATCCTCTAGTGACACGGTGTTCCGGTTTGAGACTCCAGGCAGCCCAAGGAAGATCCATGTGGAGGCCTCGCACGGCTCCACCAACCGCCCCAACTCAGTGTTTCTCAGGTGGGTGCTTTCCGTCTGCTTCCCCGGTGGCTTCTGCCACCTGACAGTCATTTCTTAAAGAGCTCCTTCCTCCTTCACTGAGGTAGCAATATGCCAAAAGGAAAAAGAAAGCACAGCCTAGGCCTCTGGGCCCGTGGAAGAGGGTACATTGCAAGGGATGTGATCTGCTGAGCAAATAGAACTTTACGACTATTAAGGGAAAATAATTTTAATGCCTTCTTTAGGACTTTTTAGCACTGGATAACTGGCCAGCCATATAGTTTCCCAATTCCTGAATCACTCTAGGAAGTGAAGCCATAATAGCACCAAAAACCTTACTTCGGTATCAGAATTACCTGTATTATTATTAAAATAGTAATTATTAAAGTATTAAAATAATTGTACTCATTTTCAGTTTTCTAAATTAAATATTTAAATAGCTATTCCTTTGGTTCAACTATTAACTGTACAGTGTTTTACAACAGCTTTGACCAGATTCAGAACATATCCTTTTAGCTGTGAATATTAATATCTACATCAATACCACTCTGATAATTACATATTTTAATGAAAGTTAATTTATTGACTCCTTATTCATTTTGTCTCATAATAATTCTCTAGCAACTTATAAAAGATAGAAATCAAGTGCAAGGAAAAATCAATTACCAGAAAAAGTTTCTTATCCAACTTTGATGTGAACTTTAATGTACCTTTCGTGTAAACTTCTCAAGTGGAATGGCCTCCACACCTGAAGTTTTCTGTTACATAGCATCATATCCAGAAAATTGATCATTTGTTTTATTTTTTAATCATTTCATATCATTTACACAAGAAAAGTATTCAAAACTCGAGCTTTTAAATATTATATAGAAAATAAAGGAATTTGTTTTAATGGCAGTCATGTAACATAACATCAGGTTATGAATACAAATTAAATAAGTTTTTAAAGTTTTAGAGACCAAGTGTCTAAATTTATGCAAAATGTTGCTTAATATATTTATTTTAAAGTTAGCCTAGGTTGTTCTATCCATCATTAAAACAAATTTACCTAACTTGCACTATGTTTGTTTGAGCAAGAGCACAATTTCTATGACTGAAAATGTAAAATTCTTGCATTAGTCCATATTTTGCTGAACTTCAAGTTTTTCTCGAATCACTTTGTCTGCTTAATCCACTTTTTTTGTAGATTGTAATGTAAATTCTTCTTGTAGCTCAAGCACTAACCAAAAAAATAAAATTAAAATGCATAAATGAATTAACTGATTAATTAATTACACAAAGTACAATTTCAATAAATATAACACATATGACTAAATAAGTATACATAAATAAATAGAATAAAAGTAAAATAAAAACCTGCATCAACCTAAATTCAAGTCTTTCAAAAAGAGCCCAGACCTATTTCACTAGCATATTTAAATATTCAACATCAAATATCTATATTAATATCAAGAAGTGTTTTTAATATGTATTAAAACCAACTTAAAAACACTGCATATAATCAAACAGTTTGGTCATTGGAAGACTGTTATTCTAGTTGAAAGATCAGTTTAATATGTTGTATAAAAAATCATTGAAAATAATTTGTACAAGCATTCAGGTACTTGTTGATTAATTATTTGAGGTCAAAAATAAAACCACGTAAACACTTTCCTTTACCTTCTAAATATTAAAAACACATATGGCTGTTGTGGTATCCCTTTATCTTTTCTGTGTACTAGAGCTAGTAAAATACACTCTCAGATTAACAAACTACTTCAAATAAGCACAGAAACAATTTATGCAATGTGTTTATTCAATCATTCAATTCAACAAAGATGATTGAGTAACTATTATGCCAGGTTATGTGGAAGGCACAGGTAATACAGGCAGAAACAAGCTAGACCTAGTCTCTGCCCACATGAAGGTTATTAGTTTAATGCTGAAGACAGGCAAAAAAAAAAAATTATGAATGCATGCATACATACCTAAATCAAATATTAATGTATGTTACTATAGGAAACAAATACAGGGCTGAGCAGAGAATAAAATGGGGAAAACTAATTTGGGTGTAGTGGCAAGAAAAGGACTATCTAAGGAAGTGATATTTAGGCCAACTTAGAGGATGAAAAAAAGCCAACTATGGAATGATTGGGAAGGTGCAGTTGCCTTGAGATGGGTAAGACCTTGTGTCTTCGAGGAACCTGGAGAGAGTGGTATCCAATGGAATTGGAGAGAAAAGCTAATATTGAAGATATTTAGAATTCTACTAGTGATGGAAAGTCACTGGAGGATTTAGAATAGGGAAGTATCATGATGTGATTTTCCCTTCAGAAGGGCATTCTGGCTGCCCTCTGGGTTCTTTCCAGTTTTTTACTCATTCAAGCAACACTACACCTCATGCATGTCTCTCAGGTATGTACCTAGGAGAGGAATTGTTGGGTCATAGATTATGAATATGATTAATTTTACTCATTATGTCAAATTGCAATCCAAAGTTCTCTGCCATTTATGCTACTACCAGCAGTTATTCCACTGCCTCAGTAACAATGGTGTTGTCCAACTTTTTAATTTTTCCCAGTCTGAGAGGTATGAACTGGAATCTTGAGGTGGTTTCAATGTGCATTTCCCTTATTAATACAGGAGGAGCATCTTCTCAACATCTATACTGGTCCTTTTCATTTCCTTTTCTGTAAAATGCCTGCTGATAGACTTATGACCTTTTGGGGAAGGAGAGCAGGGAGAGGGATTACTATCTTTTTCTCATTTTTCTTATTTAAAATACACCAGATACTGATCTTTAGTTATATGTGTTGCAAATATTTATTCCAGCATATGGCTTGTCTGTTCACATTCTCTATCATGTCTGAGTTCTTATTTTTAATTTTTCAATTTATTTGTTATTTTCTTAATGACTTGTACTTTCTGTGACTTGTTTTAAGATATTTTTCCCTATACTGAGGACATGAGAAGGTTCTTATGTACTTTTTCTAAAAGTATATTTTCCTTTTAAACTAGGATCCTATAAAGAATTTGGAATTTATTTTTGTTTCTGGTGTGAATTAGGGCATCATTTTAATTTTTAAATGGATAATAAATTATTTCACATTCTTTATTGAAGTCTTTCTTTTCCTTATTAATCTGCAATGCCAACTCTGTCTGTCATACATTGCTGTCTTCAAACTATCATGTTATAATAAAAGTTTTGTTATCAGATAAGACAAAATTCCTTACCTAGTTTAGAAATGATTGGCTACTTGACTCTTTGCTCTTCTATTTAAATTTCAGAATCAGCTTACAAAATAAAGATTTTGTAATTGTATTCTATTTATTGCTCAATTTGAGAAAATTTGACATTTTATGATGTTAAATATATCTATTCATGTACATGGTATGTCCTCCATTTATATAGGTCTTCTTTAATATAACGTTGATAAAATTTGGGATATTCTATACAAAGATCTTACACATCATTTGTTAGATTTATTCCTGGGTACTTCACAACTTTGTTGCTATTAGAAATATATTTTAATTGCATTTTCTTTTGTTAATGTTGTATAGAAACATAATTAAAATTCTGAATTGATCTTATATTCAAGAACCTTGCTAAATTTTTTGATGACTATGAATAGACTATTATTTGAAATTAAAAAATTATTTTTACTTTTCCAATCATTACTCCTTTTAAATCTTTTTAATTTATTACACAAGCAAGGAATTCCATTGCAGTGTTGAGTATAAGCAATAATTCCAGTCATTCTTGTTTTGTTCCTGATTTTCAAGGGAATGCTTTCAACATTTCAGATTTTATCAGCCTTTCTCAGGATAAAAATTTCCCTTCTAATTGAGATTTTATAAGAGGTTGTTGGAACTATTTGTTTTTGTTTTTGAGGTTGTTAGAACTATTGAGTGCTTTCCTGAACTCCTCTGAAATAATCCAAATTTAAAAATCTTTGACATGCACAATAAGCACAGTATCTCAATACTTAAAATTTGCAAGAAATTATTATTTCCTGAAACATACAGAACATTGGGTAGTCATGAAAAACATGAATTGCTATAAGCTTTATAAGTAAATTGGAAAAGGCTCTGGTGAATTAATAGTTCCATAAATCTTCTCTTAGTGGGTAAGGTTGGGGTGGCAGGACCTGTGATCTCTGCAGAGCCTTGGACAGGAGAATGAGGGGCAGACAGAATGAACTGCGCCAGGATGTAGTGAAATGGGGCTGTAGATGCAAAAATTACAGAGGCAAAGTACAGAGGAATAGGCCTCTGATAGGAGAGTTAGACTTTTCTCAGCAAGTATTGTGGCCAGGAGGGGAGAGACCTACAGTCTCTTTCCCCAGCTCCACCAGACACTTCCCCACAGTCCACAGACACAAGGCACTCAATACTCTCTCAATATGCATGTGCTGTCGCCAGGCTTTTGAACATACTAGAAGTTCCCCTAGACTGCCTGAAAAATTCCTATTTGTCTTTCAAGATGCACCTCCTGAAAGGTCTGGATAACTTCTGGGGAGATTTCCCAGGGCCTGCTACTTCCACTCTCCAGAACCAGAAGCCTTTTCTTAACTGTCAATGCCATCTCATCTGAACCACTTATCAGAATGCACTGCCATCAGGGGTCTATTTATTTAAAGCCAATAAAGCTTAAGCTTCCATCCTCACTTTTATAGGCCCCTTCCAAGGCCATGGAAAAGTCCCTGGTAAGTTGTGCACATAGTCATACATTTTAATAAACTTTTCAGATGAGATTTTAACTGAAATTATGATTGCTATCTCTCTGAACTTGCTTTCCCTCTGTCACAGTTTCCCTCCAGTCTGGTAGCTAAGAACATTTTTGACATTCTGAACTAAGTAGAAGTTGTTTGGAGATACACTGACTTTGGGATTAGAGGAAGATATCTACATGATTTACCATCATTTGTATGCGCACATGAGTTATTGCTGGTCATCCTGGCTTCCAGTAATACTCCCAGTACCCAATAAGCCAATTCACCCTACTTGGTGAATTGCATAGAAATGCAGGGACAGAGATGGCGTCATGATATAAACGAGTCCTGCGGGTGCCATGCATCAGAAGTATGTGTGCAGTGGAAGAGGAACAAGATTGGAAATGTTTGGAGCTAAAAGTTAGTCTCTGGCAAATTCTTTCGATCATCAGATATGTGCACTGTAAGTGGTGCATTCCATTCGCATTAATGCAAATCAAAACATAAGTTCTGTCCTGTTAGGACTATATACCCAATAATGCAGCTGATATAATTATAAGACACCTACATATTTATGTTACTTGTACAATTTATCAGAATTCTTGTTTATGGGGTACAAAACTATGGTAATGCTAAAAACAGCCATAGTCTCTCTGCGTGTAGCATAGCAAATTACATCTTAGCACAATAGTACCAAGAATGGGTTTAAATCTAAAAGAAAATGTCTATTCTATCAATAAAAAAGTATTTTTTTTCTAGAGAAAAGACTAAATTATTTTCTGTCCTCTTTATTGACAGTATTACAAAATTGTTGCCATATAAAGAGATCAATGAGTATCAGCTAAAATTTATAAGAAAATAGAGTACATCAGGCTGTTAATTCATAAGAGTATTATATTACTTTTCTGAATTTGCAGATATTCATGAAATTTGCCATTGTCAGCTTTTCAAATTAATAATTTGATTTATTGCCTCATTCTATATAAATATTCACTTTTATACCTAATTTCTTTTTCATAATTTTTCTTAAAGAAGACCCTAAAGTTGTATGAGCTTCAGGCCCACAAAACCTGGATCTGCCCCCTGATTCTAACTGCTTTTATGCCTATATTCTTCAACAAATCTGAGCTTTTTGAACTAGACACAGGGTATGACTTTGTAGGAACAGAGGTAATCCTGCCAGTTGGGGGAATAAACCCCAAGCAGAGCACATGCTGGCTTGTAAGCAGCTGCATGTTATTGGTCCCATGTTTTTGGCAACTTTGAAAATATTTATAGAAAAACAAATTTTACAAAAATGTTTTGATAAGTGCTGATAATTAAATTTTTCAGAACACCTAAAATTGTTCTTAAAAAACATAATGTAATAACCTATGCTTTAATCTTTGACTCATTTCTTCAATGAAGTTTTAAAACCTCATGGAAATCTATTTTGGATGAGTTCAAACACTATTTAAAGGAACTGATAAAAAAAGTCAATCGGGTTCAATCAGCCTCTCTCTCTTTCTATCCCTCTCCCCATCCTTCAGTGTGTAATGAAAAACAAGCAAGTGTAATTGAACTGGATATTCCATAAGTTGCCTCCATGTGTAACTACATAGAGCTACATGAGCGCAAATTTGGAAGCCCTGCCAATAAGTACTTGAGTAACAAATGAGTGTTTCTATATAATCCAGCAGTAATAATAATAATAATAATCTCTTCTATTTCCACACTCACTCATGAGAATGTTTCACAGACATGACCTTATAAACCTTGGTGATTTTTCACTGTGGTAGATGGATTACGGTGGTTATTCTCTACACTGCTTAGAGGAAGAAAGCAAGTAACCGAAAAGGAAAAAAAATTCCTATTGTTGCTGTAGGGCAAAATTAAGCCAACAAAATTAGTTCAGGAAGTGAATATATATACAGCCAGAGACATGATCGAAATAGTATTTACCCAACTTTATTGACCAATTTATTCACCTGGCTTGACTTCAAATTATTTGGGTTATTTCCAAAAATCAAATCTATCTTCAAGGGTCATTTAATTCAGTTTCTTCATCTCACCCAGGGTGACTTTTACAACCCCAAGGAGGTCACTGGTTTCAGGAGAAGACAAGCTACTCTGTTTGAAAAAGCTAGGTTAAGGAAGTACCTTGAACTCTCAATTCTATCCTGACTCATTATGTGATTCTGTGGGTTTCATTTAAATTTACCTGTTAAAAGGCAAGAGTATTTGCCCTATGTACTTTTGAGAAATGATGAAATAACAAGTATGAAGGGTAATTTCATTTAATAAAGAATAGAGAATTCTTTCTAGAATCTGTATATAGGGATGTTCTTTGTATAGGGAGGGCTGCCTGGTGTCATTTGGTTTCATCACTTATTAGCTACACAATCTCTCTATGCTTTACTTTCCCCAGTTGTAAAATGTGCATAATTATTGAATTGTGGAGAGTATTAAATGAGATAACATATATAGTGCTTGGCAACAGCAAACACTCTAATGCTTGCTGTGGTTATTATAAGGCAGTGAGAGAGATCCATAGAAGAATAATGGTATGTTCACTTACCACCCAGAGCTCTTAGAGGCTAGGCATACATCCTTTCCTATCTCCAGCAGCTCGCACACAGAAGAAACTCTATGATGCAAAGAGACTCTTGGGAAGTGAATAAATGGCTAAAGACTCAGCTCCTGCTTCTAAGAGCTCCAGTCTCTATTTGTGACAGACACACCCAGGCTCCATTGCAGAAGGGAGGCAATCTGCATGCACTTTAAAGATTAAATTATTAACCTAACTCAAACTATAATTTCCCACAGCATATTTCCTGTCAATCCCCATGTTGTAATATTAGATGTAGAACTAAAAAGTATATTTCAAATACTTAGTAGAACAAAATAAACTTTGTCTAACCTGAAAAAGTAACAGCTGCCAGGATGATACTGGGAAAAAAAATAACCTACTATTTTTTCCCCTCCAATAGATTCATAGGGGCAGAACAATGTGCCATGAACAAGCCTTATTCCAAACACACTCCTGCTGAAGGGGAAAGAAATCTGGGAGCAGGAACGGTGAAGTTGTACACATGTGTTCATTTATCTCACAGAGTTGTCCTTTGGACTCTGAGGAGGACTCTCTGTGACCTGGTCGGCTTTCAGGGTCCCATTTCCTCCCCATTTCATGCCCCAGAAAGATCACACTCCAGCCATGCACACTAATTCCAGCCTTTATACCTTCGTCTCTGCCTACAACACTCTGGCAGAGTAAATTCTGAGCTGTCCTGCAGAACAAGACTGAGTATCACTGCCCTCAGAAAGCCTGAGTTGGCACGAATCTCCCTTCCTCTGTTCTCATGCTATACCTTTTACTTCCATTGCAGCATTTAGCACACAATAAATTACATGTGTTGTTACATTTGTCTTTGTTCCTCACTCTGCTGCTTTTTGTTTCTAATCTATCACTCAGCACAGCTCCCGGCACAAAGTACACAGTGATAAATGTTAGATGGACAAATGGATAAAGAGTTTGCCTGAGTTGACAAGCAAGGCTGTCCCTTGCTCGGTGATGTTGACCTCACCCTAGGAAGGCTGAAGCTCAACACAACAGTCAGGACTCTTAAGTCAGGAGTCTGCTCAATTTGAGGAGAACAGCTAAAAGCAAAGTCAAATGACATCTCAGACCTACTGATTCATAGGACATAAACTTTTCACTGTTCCACAGTGATTTATTATGAAATCTGAAGTGATATTTGCCTCACTGTGGTCCTATATGTTTTATCTTTGCAATAAAGAAAAGAGAGAAGAAAAAATTACACAACTAAAAGGCTACAAAGGAACACTACAGGCTGAAATTTTTGTTTCCATAAATTTAAGTGTAAACTTAATTTTCATTTAATTTCACATAGAATTAAGTTCAAAAATAAACTTACTATAAAATTCAATTAATGAAATAAAAATATGAAATAAAAATATAATTTAATAAAACATCGATTTTTAATTTAATAAAAAATTCCTCACACACGCCACACATTTTCATATCTTCATGCCTCTATGCTTGTTTTCTCTCTACCCAGAATAAAGTTTCCCTCAAACAATACTTAATCAACAGTATTTTGACATTTTTGCAATATCCTGTTGGTTAAGCAGGTCAGCCTGTGTTGCTAAGTGTGGAAGAGGACAACATAAGGGTGAGATCATGGGGCCATCTTGGAACCTGGACACCACCATAGCTCTGGGTGACACCAAAATTACTACATATTTCTAATCTGAAAGGTGGTAGGTATGTGGTGAAAGGGCAGCAGCCTTGGAGTTACTCTGACTTGTATTTGAATCACAACTCCAGCACTTATTGTGTCACCTTAGTCTAGTTATCTAATCTTTCTAAACTCCAGTCTTCTCATTTGTAAGATGGGCAAATCACACCTACCTTTTAGGAGGGTTTTGAAGATTAAGTGTAAATAACACATGGTGGCTGACAAGTAGCACTCCAGAATTACCAACTATTATTATAGTTACAAGTAGGTGAAATGTTACTACAGAAACACAGTCAGAAGTCATAATCTATACAACTCTGTGTCAAACTGTAGGGATTTTTTTTCTCTATTTGTTTTATTATACAAATATATTCTTTTATAACTCATAAATGACTCAGAGCTAAACACAGGGGGAAAAGAGTATATAAAGCTAAAAAAAATATTTCCTTTATTTATTGGAGTACATGTAGAGACACGAGGACTTTAAGATCCAAACCTGGAGAACCAAATAGCTATCAAGCTATTTAGCCTCTCCCATGTGGCTGAATTTCATATTATGATGACCTTAAAGAAACATGAAAATAAAGTGGGCGGGGGGAACCACCAGTATGACCTAAGTAGTTTTCTCAAAATTACAGTTTTTCTGGGGGAAAAAAATGCGATTATCTCTAGAAAATACAAGTTCAAATGGTCAAATTCTGTCTCACATCAAAATGAAACATTTTCCCAACAGTGCTACTGGTTTACCAGGTTAAACAATGTTCTTTACTCAGGAATTTGAGACTTTGTGCTTTGTCTTTGTTGTTTCTTCAACTCTAGTTTCTTCTTCGGTAAAATAAGAATAAAAATGCAGACAGAAAAGCCTTCTTTATATCTGACTCAAAATATTATATCTACAAATTCATATATTAAAAGTATAGTGGAAAAAGCTCGGCCTGGTCCTGACAGGCTTCAGTGACCTGGAGCAAATTAATGGCCCTCGCTTTTCCACATTTTACAAAACAGAGAGATCTATTGTGAACAGGATTTTTCCAGACAATGGAGAAATAAAAAGAAGAAAATAAATCAAACAAGGGGATACATATATAAAGTTTAAAATGACAAGCTCCTTCTAAAAGGGTTTAAAAAATGAAGAATTTTCTTCATGTAGTATTTTATTCTTATGGTATTCATTAAATTTTTTAATTACAGTTAACAATCAATATTATATTAGTTTCAAGTTTAAAAAACAGTGGTTAGACATTTATAAACTTACAAGTTGATTGCCCTGATAAGTCTAGCATAGTGGTTACAACATTTTACATTTCCGCCAACAATACAAGAGGGTTCCAGTTCTTCTACATGCTCACCAACACTTGTTATTTTCTGTCTTTGAGTATAGCTATTCTAGTAAGCGTGAAGTGATATCTCATTGTGATTTTAATTTGCATTTTCCTAATAACTTATCATATTGAGCATCATATTGCATCTTATTAGCCATTTATATACCTCCTACATTTTTAAATGTTATTTTTTTATTATTGAGTTGTAAGAATTATTATATGTTCTGAATACTAGATCTTTATCAGGTGCATGATTGATTTGCAAATATTTTCTTCCATTCTGTGGATTGTCTTTTTCTTTTTTCTTTTTTTTTAATTTTTTTTAATTTTAAACAAGAAGTTTATTTTCTCCCAGTTCTGGAGACTGGAAGTTTAAGATCAAGGTGGTTTCTGGTGAGGCATCTCTTTCTGGCTTGTAGATTTCCACCATCTCCCTGTGGACACATAGCCTTTTCTCTGGGGTATAGAGAGAGGAAAAGCTCTGATTTTTTTTCTCTTCTTACAAGATCACAGTCTTTTTTTGGATCTGGTCTCGGCCCTATGACCTCATTTAACCTTTATCACCTACTTATAGGCCCTGTCTCCAAATAGTCCCACTGGGAGTTAAGGCTTCAACATATGAATTGGGGAAGGGGGAATGGGCACCATTAAAGTCCATAATACAGTCAAAATAGATATTACAAAGTTCATTACTAATTCCCTTGGTCCCTTACTCTGAATCTGTTTACCTCATTCTATAATCAATTCTAAGAAAAATTTTTATCTGGCTTTATTGAAATATAATAGACTATTAGTTGCCTATATTTACATTGTACAATTCAATGAGTTTTTTCAATTATAGTTGGCATACAATAATGTATTTATACAGCATAGTGATTAGAGAGATCTACATAACTAACAAAGTGATCACCTACTAAATCTAGTACTTCTCTTCCCTTTTACATATTTATTACAACACTATTAGCTATTTTTCTTATGCTACAACCTATATCTCCATGTCTATTTTGTAACTATCCATTTATACTTAATCCCTTTGCCCTTTTTCACCATCCCCCCAGCTCCCCTCTCATCTTGTAGCCTCAAAATATTCTCTGTATCTATGAGTTTGTTTCCATTTTTTTGTTGTTTATTTTGTTCTTTAGATCAAATCATGTGATACCTGACTTATTTCATTCAGCATAATACCATCTAGGTCTATCAAGGCAATATCTTTTTCCATCCCCTTCCTTTTAGTCTGTGTGTGTCTTTTAATTTGAAATGATTCTCTTGTGGGCATGATTCTTCTTATGTAGGGGCCTTGATTTTTATCCATTCAGCCATTCTATCTTTTGGAGCACTTAATTCTTTTCCATTTGAGCAACTTACTGATAGAAATGTAGTCATTACCATTCTTTATTCATGTTTTTGATACATATTTTTGCTTCTTAAAGAAGTCCCCCCAACATTTCCTGTAATACTGGCTTGGGGTGGGCCTCTTTGAGTTCATCTTTTTTTTTTAATTCTCTGAGCTTCCGGGGGTTGTATGTATATTTCCTCCACCAAGTTAAGGAAGTTTTCCATCATTATTTCTTCAAACAGTTCTTCAACTTATTATTTTCATTCAGGTACCCTTATGATATGGATATTTTTATATTTAATTGTGTCCCATAATCTCCTTAAATTATTACTATAGTCTTGGCTTCTTTTTTTTTGCCATTCTGATTGAGTGTCCTTGCCTTCCCCATCTTCTATGTCAGTGGTTCAATCCTCTTCTTTATCCACTCTGTTGATTCCCTCTAATATACTATTCATCTCAGATAACGTGTTCTTCATTTCTGACTTGTTCCCTTTTATAATTCCATTTCCATCTTTATGTTTTTTATCTCTTTGTTAGAGTTCTCATTGAGTTCATCTACTCTTTCCCTAAGTTCATTAAGCATCTTTATAAACAGTGTTTTGAACTCTGCATTTATTAGATTGCTTGACTCCATTATTCCTGGATCTCTGTTCTTTTCTCTCATATGGTTTCTGCTTCTTTGTCTTCCCATTTTGGCTGCCTTTCTGTGTCTATTTCTATGTACCAAGCAAAGCTCCTAAGTCTCCCGGTCTTATTAGCATGGCTTTGTGTAATAGGTGTCCAGTGGCACAGTCCTGAGAGGGGTTCAGCTGCAGGCCAAGTTTAGCCCCAGCCTGTGCCCCTCAGAAGCCACCTGTTAAGATTCAGCAAGCAATCCACAAATGCTGTGCTTGATATGATATAGTTGCCTCAAGAGGCCATGCCAGAAACCGAGGCCAGCTGCCACCAGCATGAGTCTTTGCTGCTCAGCAAAGAACACTGACTCACCGAGGACACACCTAGATGTGACAAGCGTGGGGCCGTGAGTTGGGGGAGGCAGAGTTTCAGGGTATCCTCTGGGCGGAGCAACCTCTGTTATCCAGTTCAATTGTCTCAGCTATGGCTGAACTGTCTGCATACTGGGAGGGGGAGAGCTCAACAGAAGAACAATGGATACTGCCAGCACTTCAGCCCAGGAAAGAGCTTTGCCTCTGGCCCAGTCTCTGGCAACTCAGTGCCGCCCTATAAGTCCCTGGTGCCCATTGTGAGCCAACCCAGAGCTGGTGCTCAGAGTGAGCAGATCCATCACCATAAGTCTGCTTGCAGACATGGCCCCTTTAAGAGGTATCTATAGCTGCCGCTACACCTGACACAGATTCTGTCCCACTCAGCCACTGCGGACCAGAGAGCCTTGCTTCTGCATCCCCTTCTACCATTGCACGGTGATTTCTTATTTCTCTCCCTAGTTGTAGGGCTTCTGTTCATCTACATCCCAGGTGACTTTGCTTGCTGTTTGCTCCGTGTTTCTGTAACAACTCTGATGTGGTAGCATGAGGGATGAACAAAGCCTCTTATCATCTATGCCACTTTTTCCCTTATCCTGTCTTTCACTTTCTCGATGGAGTCTTTTGTATTTAATTTTGATGAGGTCCAATTTATTTATTATTTCTTTTTTAGTTTATGCTTTTGGTAACATATCCTATTCTCATGTCAGATTTTAATCACCCAGCTTACTTTAGAAGGTCTACCTCTACTAGCCCAATTGATTACTCCATTATGGAAGGAGAGTAAGGGAGTTAGAGTATAGTAAGGTAGAACAAACATGGATTTTAGAGTCTTATGGTGAGTACTGTTTTTCTATCATGGAAATTAAGTACTTAATCTTTCCAAATCTCAATTTCCTATCTGGAAAATGGGTAATAGTTTCTATTTCATAAGTTATTGTGAAGTTTGAATTAGCTAATTCGTGAAAAGGGCTTAGTATAGTACCTGGCACACAGCAGACACCTAATAAATGTTGTTACTTTTAAAAAAATTTTATTTTATTAGTCTCAAGTATATAGTACATTGTTTACACATTTATATAGTTTATAAAACGATCCCCCTAATTGCTCTTTCTTTCCTCTGGCTCTCCATGTAGCCATTACATTAATGCTAACTGCCCTATGCCATGCTCCCCATCCCCATGATCATCTATCAACTACTAACTTGTACTTCTTTAACCCTTCATCGCATTCTCCCAGCCCCACAAGCACTCCTCTTCTGGAAGTCACCAGATTGTCCTCTGTATTTGTGAGTGTGTTTTCAATTAGTTTGTTCTTTTCATTCCTTAGATTCTGCATATTAGTGAAATTATAGGGTATTTATCTTTCTCTATCTTATTTCACTAGCATAATCACCTCTTGGTCCATCCATGCCATTGCAAATGGTAGGATTTCTTTTTTTTTTTTTAATGGCTGAGTAATATTCCATTCTATACATGAATCATAACTTCTTTATCCAATCGTCTGTTGATGGGCATTTAGGTTGCTTCCATATCTTGGCTATTGTAAATAGTGTTGCCATGAACATAGGAGTGCATAGATCCTTACAAATTATTTATCTTTAGATAAATACCCAAAAGTGCAATTGCTGGGTCAAAAGGTAGATCCATTTTTAATTTTCTGAGAAACCTCCAGGCTATTTTCCATAGTGACTGTACCAATTTGCAATCCCACCAACAGTGTATGAGGGTTCCTTTTTTCCACATCCTCGCCACACTTGTTCTTTGGTTATTGATGATAGTCTCTCTGACAGATGTAAGGTGATATCTCATTGTGGTTTTAACTCGCATTTCTCTGATAATTAGTGACCATGAGCATCTTTTCATGTTTATTGGCCATCTGTATTTCTTCTTTGGAGAAATATCTGTTCGGGTCTTCTGCCCATTTTTTAATTGCTTTGTTTATTTTTTGTTGTTGTTGTTGAGTTGCATGAATTCTTTATATATTTCAGATATTAACCTCTTATCAGATGTATCATAGGTGAATATCTTCTCCCAATCAGTTGCTTGTCTTTTTGTTTTGTTGACAGTTTTCCTTTGCCATACAAAAACTTTTTAGTTTGATGTAGTCTCATTTGTTTATTTTTTCTCTTGTTTCTCTTGCCCAAGGAGATATATCTGTTAGAAATTACTGTTAGAAATATCAGAGAGATATATCTTAAGGAGAACACTTTTGGCTTTTTCCCACTGAATATGATATTAGCTGTAGGTTTGTCTTAACATCACAAACACATGAACAATGCATTGATGGACTTTACAACAGCTACAATGTCACTAGGCAACAGGAATTTTTCAGCTACATTATAATCTTATGCTACCATCACAGCACAAGAAGTCCATTGTTGACCTAAACGTTATGTGACACATGACTATACAGACTTCCTTACGCTCGCTCGTTCCCAGAGGGGTCATAGAAAGTATATTCTTTCCCAACAACAAAAATGTACCAATGTGTGTCCCATGTTTCCGGCCAGGGAAGCTCTGAAGGGGCTCTGAACCCAAGGTTTTAATTGGAAACTGGTCACATAGGCATTTTATGCCTCGCATATACCCCAAATTTAAACTTCCCAAAAGAAAGCAGATGTTCAGCAAAAATCACATCATTTGCATAGTCTAGGCCCAATGAGCCACCTTTATCAGTCAAGGAATACTGCGAACACTCCCAAATCCAGGTTTCCAAATGGCAGCTAAGGGTCAACCTTGCAAACAAGACTTTCTAAGAATAGTAGTCTCAGGCCTACTATGTTAACTTTTTTCTGAACAGAGGTGGAAAATGATGATCTGAAAACCACCATGTGATGAAAACAGATCCTTAAAGGAAAGAGGAAGAGGACCGAGAGACTCTAGAATAGGTTCAGTGGGATTTCAGGGCCAAGAGGACACCTTTAGAGGTTTGTTTCCCATGTCAGTAGTCTATGTTGGCCAGGATGCTGGCAAGTTGCACTGGTTCAAGGAACAACCTTAGAGCCAGTTAGGCCTGATCATTTTGAAGTGGTCTTATGAGTTCTTAGCTTAAGTCATATCAGTCATATCGACTGCTACCCTCATGACCTTCAACTCTCCATCTCTCCAAGTGAAAGAAACCTTTGGTGCTTTCCTGGAATCAACATGTCCTTTAGAGGAGAGGTAAAAGGAAGGATAGATAAAGTACAAAGGTTCTTTGACTTTTACCTTTTGCCCCTGGCATTTGAGAAAGAATCCTCACAGATGTACAGATACTGAAATGGTTATCACCAAGAATGGAATTCATGACACACCCCTGAACAACACTTATTAGCCTGGCTGTTACTAGCCCAGATAGATGGTCAAAAGGTAACCACGAGAAATAAACTCTAAGCAGGAGGACTCAACTTATTCTTTCTCTTTACTGCAAATGCTTAGTAAGAATGACCACCTATCTCATGAATGATAGGAGGATTTGTTTGCTGACTCAGCTCTTTTTGGAACTAGTAACCACCACAAATCAATTAGAATATATTTAAAAAATGGAGTGGAAAGGTCATCTTTTTTTTTTTCCAAAACAATGAAGTTCTATTACATAAAAATTGTTTAACTCTGACCAGTGAGTCACAAAATATGTCATTGTAGTGCAGGACATAAAGTGCATATAAGAAACAGTCAGGGATGCTGTGGCTACTTAGAATTTCTGAGATACTTTCCCTGCCCCTCACCCTTTCCCTCACCACTTCCTCCTTTTCCCTTCCTTACTTTCACCCATCTGCTTCCTTCTCTGCCTTTCCACTCTCTATCACTTCCACTTCCCCATTTAGATACTGACTATAATTTCAAAGGATTCAAATAACTAAAGAATTGTTTTCTAATTTTATTTCTCTAATTACCCTAATGTAAGATATTACCTCACTAACAGGTTATTTCTAATAAAATTCCTACATGTTTGCATATACCTATGCCCCTATCTTCCACAATTAACATTTCAATTTTAAAACTACCTTCAGTAAATATCAAAGTTTATTAAAATCAACAAATCTCTTTTTGCTAATTTGTACATTTAACCCTCTGAGAAAATATATAGTAAAGTTTTGCCTAAACTACTAGGCAGCCATATGGTGCAACCTGAGTTCCCAGAATCAGACTTGGTAGTCCAGTGGTGGGCTTGGCTGCCATGGAGAAAATGTTCCTGGCAGAGACTGTCCAGGAAGGACCCTCCATCAAAGCCTGCAGGTTTAATAGTCACAAAGAGTAGTTATGTTAATCTACTTATCCAAGTAAGTCAACCTAGAAACAAGACACAACAGATGAACCATTAGCAGGCTAAACCTACATCCTAGAAAATAATTATCTCCCATTTAATTTGCCTTCTATCAAGTCAGGGTTTTATAGAAATCAAAATGGAAGTTCTCTCTGAAAAGCTGAAAAAATTGATTCTTTCCAAAATTAAAGTTACTTTACTAACAAGTAGCATAAATAGAATCAAGAACGCACAAATTAACAATCCTATTTGGGTTAGGCTTCCCTGAATCATCCTGGGTACTATGCAAAGGTGATCATCTGGAGCATGCTCAGATGAGTGAGTATATGAGAGCATGAGAGAACACTAGATCTATATCAGTTGTCAAAAAACTACAAATATTAGTCTGCAAGAGCAAAAAGGTCAGAGGCCAGGTGGGGAGGTTAGGGCATGAGGGTCAACTCAGATATTTAAAGTTTTATCATGCATAGAGCAACTCTGCAAAGCCTGAAGGGCTAAAATGGAACAAATGAGTGGGAAGAGATGACAGATAATCCCATCACTGTAACAAAAATCTCTGAACAACCAGAATTGTGCAATGAATGGGGCCTCTTTGAACAGTAATGAGTTCCCTAGAGCTGGTAAAGTCCTTGATAGATTATTTCAACATTCTGCAATCCTTGATTGAATATCTACTTTGGAGGCTTAACACTGGCTACATACAAGTGAATGAAATAGTCATGGTTCCTGCTGTCACTCAACTTAAGGTCCATTGGGTGATCTGGTCAGGTGTATAAGAGGGGACTCAAACATACATCCAGATAGGACCTCTGAAGTTTCTTCTAATCTTGAGAAACCAATTCTATGAGATAAAAGCCAGGGTTTTTCTATATTTGGAAAGACCCAAATATGTGTTTTCTTTCCTTATGGAGAATGAGCCAGCCAAATTAATAACTCTTAGCTAAGAAACAGCTTAAGGCTAGTTTAAAGAATATCTGGTATACTACTGGAATCAAGGCACTGAAGTTATAACCATGGGTCTGCAGAAGCCTCAAACGTGTTTTCCTAAAATGAGCTATTTAGACCATTCTTTTGCATTTGGTTGCAGCTCTTATAACTTAGAGTTATACATGTTTTATTGTTAAAAGATGCTTTTCCTTCAGAAACGTGGAATAATAGTGTTTTGTAATTAGGAAAGAAACACAAGGCTGGTATACATTTAAGATACTAAAAGAGATTTTTCTAAATGGTTAACATTAAGTCTCATAATTAAACTCCTAATGCACAAAGTTATAATGAAGTACAATCTCTTCTTGCTTATTAATTATGATTAGTGAAGTTCGTTTTCTAATCACTTTCCTAATCAGCACATTTCAAAATATGATAACTTTACCTCAGTCTAAATTTAACAACTATGATCTTCAATTCGGATCACATGATGATTTGGAAAAACAGCCTGTTGCAGGTAAAAGGCCCCTCTAGAATTTGCCTGGCTTGACAGAGGAGAGAGCCCTGGGCAAATTCCAGGAAGTGAGACTCCCTGAACTCCCCAAATGGCTCCAGGCCACACAGAACGCACAAACAGCTCTTCATTAAAAGTTAACTAGCATTAACAAAAGCTCATTTTGGGTTTTTTTTTCCTAACTTTTTTAATTACTAAGACTAATCTAAAAAAAAAATCTATTAGCAAACTACGTATTAATCAATTCTGGAATACCAGAAGGAAGAGAACAACGCCAGAGAATGAATAGTCAAAAGCAGCAGGAGAGGACGTGCTCCTCAGTGTCCAGAACAAGAGGGCATGTTTTATGAAAACTTCTGGATACAGATCTGCTTTACCTAGTGCTTAAACAGAAAAGTTGATTATCAAGTAGAATAATAATACTTTACATTATTATATAGTTTCCAAGCATATGTTTTGAGTAAACCATGTCTCTGCTGCTAGTTAGGCTCAGAAAATTAATTACTGAAGCAACCCTTATGACTCCAGGTTACACACTGTGGTCAGACACTCCAATCCCAGCAAATGACACAAGTATGTAAATCGTAGAAGTAACATAATAAGGACCATGGGGCCAACAATAAATAGGAATGTCTCTGGTTCATTGTTAGGCTTTCAAATTCTAACAAAACACAGCTATTTGGTCATATTTAGCCTAGGGTCACTATTTAGTGACTGCTGAACCAGCCATGGGAGAAAAAAATCAAAAGCCTAGGGGAGGGGAGACCGGTCCCTGAATCAGACTCCAGGCCCTATCCTGTTTCAGTGTGGTCCCGCCTCTCCAGCATGTCTCTGTGGGGCTTCTGCCAACTTACCCATTGGAGCCCTGGGCCCTACCATGCATTCCTGTCACCCCACCCCAAATGAAACGAGACTTTCCAAGCTTGTCAGTTCTTTCAACCACCTCAGAAAGTCTGGCCTCCCAAGCAACAGGCCCACTAATAACAAATTGCCAGCTAACGAGCTCAAGGTTTGGCTGAGAGAGGAGGCATTGGTAAAATACCACCTGGAAGCCTATTCTCAGCTTTCTCCTCAAAAGAGGTGATTCCTTTGTCTCTTCTATGGTCCCTGCTGCTTGAGAACCCAGTCCAGGGTTCTGAGTCCAAGACAAGCTTCCTCATTTTCTTCCTGAGACATAATCTTCTCAGTATTACAGGTTCACAATCCCCTACCAGCAGCTCTGAGATAAAAAGAGTTCTGAAGATCAAGCAACTTTTACAGCTTAGCTAGCAAAAGCTGAATAGAAGAGATGTGAGGCTATAAGCAATACCTATGTACCTCTTAGTGGAAATATTCACATATTTAGTTGAAGAAATATTACTATGTTAAAGTACAAGCTAGGGATAATCTATAACATACAGAATATGTGTCATATTACCTTTCTAAAATCCAAAAATATCTCTAAATTCCAAAACACATCTGGCCCATGGGTTTTGGATAAAGCCCCATGGATCTGTGGTAGCTTCAAAATCAATTCCAGAGTTTTCCTTCACTATTTTCCTCATGGAAAATAGGTAATTATACAGAATGTGAAGCTAAAAGGAGAATGTCACATATAAAAATTTGAAGTTCTCACAATTCAGTGGGAAATTTAATGGGAAGAAAATATTTTGATAGAGCCAGGAGTTAGGGTCAAGTCTCCCCCAAAACCCTGGAGAAGACAATACTTATCCCATAGAGAGTAGTTGCTCATCTCTCTCAGTAACTGTGAATAATATTCACCCTGGTAGAAGACTACATTGAAGAAAATCTGCCTTTAAATTCAGTGGAAATTCATCATATGATAAGAACCTTCATTATATAAATAAGTTTCAAAGTGATAATTTGATTCCCAAGCTAACTCAGAAAAGTTTGCTTCTGGACTAGCTAAAACAACAGAATTTACAATATAGGATAAAGTCACTTTTATGAGCAAACCTAGGAATTTAAGTTCTTTTCACATTAGTCTTTCTATGAAAAAATACATTCTGTATCACAAATAATGAAATACAAAATGCCATTTAGAACACAATGCATTTCTAAGCTGCCTGTAATATGTAGTGTTTTTCTCTCACCATTTATTGTTCAAGGAGTATTTACTGGCCACCAAATAGGTACTAGTAACAAAGGCTCAACAAAAGACAATAGACCAGCCTTTATACAGTTTAGACACTAGGGAGAAAGACAGCAGGAAAAATAAATGTAATATCGGTTAAAGTAAACACATCTTAATATAAAATAAAGTATTCAATAAATTAACATTTTTATTGTTATAATTTTATACATCAAAACTTTCCTATGAGGGGTTTCATCTTATTTTAAAGCAGCTTTATATTTTCTGACATAGTTTAACACACTAAAAGATTCACCCTGAGTAACATTAAACTCTCCAAACGTTCGCAAAGGTCAGAGAGACTGTCTAAACACATATATTTATCTCCCAAGTTCTGCTAATAAGGAAGAGGCGATCTGCAAAAGAAAAATTCATCAAGTTCACAGTGGAATAATAGCATCATTTCCCCCTAAAATTAGACATTTAATAGCATTTGAAATACCAGAGCTGAAATTTGTCATTTAGAAAAAACCCACAATGTTGCTAAAGGATGGAATGCTAACGTTGATAGCTGTAGTCCACATTTTTAGAAAGCTTGTCACAACATTCTACATACCATATTTTTGAAAACAATAGTCTGGTGCTATTGAAATGCTGAGGTTAAATTTTTCTGAGTGGAAGTCAAAAAAAACAATAGCTCCCTTCCCTAAAATCAGGAAATCTCTGGATTCCAGTTTCAACCCAACTCCCAAAATTATACTAGGCCTTTTTGTGATACTAACATTTGATAGAGAGGGGAATGTAAAGGGATGCAAAAAAGACTTACTTTTCTTCTTGAAGGCTCATAGAGGGAGTTGAAGTTCCCAGTGTCAGTGGAGATGGGAAGCTGTGGGTAGAAACCACATATTAGAACTACTTGTTATGTTTTTAGACCAGTTTGCGTCAACCATGTAATACCAAGGACAGAAAGTCAGTCCATGCTCGATGTTAATCCCCTAAAGGAACAACAAAAAAATAACTAATTCCTGATTTGAATAACTAATACCCCTATACTTTTAGATTCCTAAAAGCACTGAGGAATCCAGGGGGGAAATGCCAGTCTGGAAATCAATAATCAGGATCCTTAAGAACAGCAGAAAGAGGTCTGGGAGGCTTGGATTCTCTGTTTGATTAACTGGAGAGATTTGGAAAATGTGGGAAGTCGTTAACTAGGAAAATGAAATCAATCCAACTGGCCTTTGTTCAGTGTCTAGAATGCACTGATCCTGGCACTGAGGGGAGAACTACAAAGATGTGCAAGATGCCATCTCCATCTTACTGGGAGACATACCAGTACACATGTAACTGTAAGCTGAGAGAGAAGTATTATGCAGCATAGAAAAACTCAGAGCTAACATCTAGGAGACACTTATACATGCCACACCCCATTCTAAAGGGCTTCCATGTCTTAATTTATTTAATTATCACAACTACTCTATGAGGTAGGTATTAGCGAGTGGTCTTTCCTTTTTTACAGTGAAGAAATGGAAGCTCAGAGAAGTTGAGGAACTCACCCAAAGTCGCACAGCTCATACGTGGTAGATGAGAGATTTAAACCCAGTCTCCAAATGCTACGCACCCTTGCCCACTACACAATGTAGCATTTAAAGTATTTTAATTCTAATTATAGTGGGTTCAGGGGGCCAGGATGAGGTGGGGTGAGGAGGAAAAGAAGCCTCTGGGAAGAATGGCAACTGGGAAGTACATTGCCCAGACCAACACAATATAATCTCCCTGGACCCAGTTTCCTTACCTCCAAACAAGTGAAATTGATGAGATTATCTCTAAAATACCCTTCAATCTTTTAATCAATTAGAAATTCGCCTCTTGTGACATCACCAGAGATAACACAAAAAAGAGCAAGCTTTGGAAAACAACACAACAGAATTATCAGCTATGTGATCTTGAGAGAGTTTTTTATCTTTTCTGAACTTTAGTTTCTTCGCTAATGCAATGAGACAATCCTCACAGGTTTGCAAAGAGTAAAAAAAATCTATGCTAGGCACAGTGCCAGGCACATAGGCACTCAATTTTAGTCTCACCCTCCTTTTTTCTTTTTCTTTAATTGTATATCATCTCAGTTCTTGAACTCACCTAAATCTTAGATCATTGTGTGGCTGGCTACATATTAGTAGAGTACCCTTTGGAGGTAGATGGAAAAATAAAAGATAGGATATTTGAGGGTATCGAATATTTCCTAAAATATCTGGAAGATTCCAATACGTAATATTAAAATATGTTGTATTAAAATGCTATTTGTTTCTCTTGATCTTTTTGATGATACAAGTCAACTACCTTATTAAAAACACTTACATGATAAACTGGAAACCAAAAGGTGAAGATATGTACTATTCATAAGCCATGACTGACATTGTTTAGGAAGCTTTTGATAGATATTTCATAGGTTATGCAAAAAGTGCATAGTTAAGAGTTAAGTTTATAACGTTACATATTAAAATAAATATATGAACAGAAGTCACCAAAAAAGTCCTATTCAAAAACTCTTTTGTCATAATTTGAAGTTTTGTTTGCCAAGATTTAGACAGAGATAATGAAACATTTATCCATAGAAAAGAGTAAACAAAGATCATATTGATATCCAAGAGAAAAGATGAAAACTTTATGTAAGGTGTTTTGATTCTTCTTTCTCTTACTTGATTAACTTAGAATATATATACATATATCTATTTACATATATCAAATATATACAATGTGTGTATATATGTGTATGTATATGTATATATATGTGTGTGTGTGTGTGTGAGTGGTATATAGTGTGTGTGTGTGTGTGTGTGTATATTTTTCCAGCTTTAGCTCAAGAGATTGGAGGTGTTTCTTTTCTTTTTACTTTTTAAAATTGAGGTTTAATTTAAATATATTAAAATGCACAAATCTTAAGTGTACTCTCAATGAATTTTTATATATGCATATGCCCATGTAACTACCACACAGATCAATATATAGAACATTTCCAACACCATTTACAGTCCTCTGCCCCCTTGTTAATCCATACCTACAGGTAACCACTATCCACACTTTTAAATAGAGCAGGTAACAAAATAGAAAAAGTGGAAAAATAAAGGAATCTTTAACCTGACTTTTTCTGTGTTTTCTGGTAAATGCTAGAGTTTTTCATTACAAAGCTTACTCACTGGCAATTTAGTCACCTTAAGACACCCAAGGCTCTAAGGAATAAACTCACTAGCGAAATCAGAGCCTGAGATTAAGAGAAGAAGCCTTCAAGTTCTACTGTAGAAATGCCAGATGACCCATTAAAGAAAGCATCTGGAGAATTAAACCAGTTTACAACCTTGGTGTCAACATAAGAATGACTCAATGAGGTCTAAGTAAAAAGTCTGCCTTTTGGTTAGCAGAGTTATAATAAGTAACAACAATGTGTCAATCAGACCCAAACTCTTGATTGTGTCATGAAGGTATCAACTCTGATTTGAGATTAATGGAACATGAGTTTTAAGTTGTTGTTCAAGTAATTGTGCTAATTTCACATTCTTGCATGCATTTGTCTTTACCTCACCATTCTGACAACTTTCAGGTCATCTAATAAAAGTTGGGAGTAGAGTAGTGACAGAAGGTAAGCCTACTAGGCTGCAAGGCAATCAGATCCAAGAGTTTGGTTCATTAGATACCTAGTCTAAACAACTGAGCTATATATAATATAATAAATATAATATAATAAAACATCATATTAGTTTAGTCAGTGCGATAGATTGGTTATCAGTAAATATTCCAAACAGGGACATCTTTTGAGATTGAAATGGGACACTATTATAATTATGCTGAAACCCAGGACTAAATCAAGAGTATCTCAAACAAACCAGGACATTCAGACACTCTAGCTATCATAAGCTTCCATTCCATAGGAGTTCATATTAATTAACTCTTAATTCAGTGATGCCTTTACTAGCACTTACAGTGACAAACACATCTGAGAGGGGAAACCCCAGGGACACATGAAAGATTATAGCTGGGATCCAGCAAGTTAAAAGTATCAAAGCGCCCGTTCTGAGGATGCAGGCTTAGCTTCTGACATAAGGCAATTGGCCTGAAGGACTGAGGACTCAGAGGGGAACAGAGGTTACATCTTCTATAGCTAGAGTAATCCTCTCTAGCATGTGACACATGACATTCTACACACTGTACGTTGTCATTAAATAATGAGGGCTGATGAACTAAGGGAGGGCAATACCCTCAATTTGTTAGAATATTATTCTGGTCAATAATGTGATGAGGATAGTCAACAGTTTATAAGAATTGTGTGCTTATTATGTACGTGGTATACTGTATTAATTCCTTTATATACATTAGCCCTTTAAGTTCCCCCAATGACTCTATAAAATAAATATGGCTGTATTCCCATTTTTTCCCCTACAGATAAGGAAATTGAGGCTTAGAAGAGATAATAAGATGCCTACTAGGATTCTCAGGTCAGTCTGACTTTTAACCATTCATTCCCTTATTCTCTTCCTCACCTCCCAGCCCTCCCAAGTCAGGGCTATTTTATTTCCAGGACAACTCACTCTACAAGCTCAGACAATGGAAAGGATAGCATAGTCAATGCCTTGGACAAAAACAGAAAAGCATATACTGTAGGACCACCTAGGAACCGAGAACATTCCCGCCAGCTCTCATCTCCTGTTCCTTTGTACAGTCTACTACCAATTTATACAACATTTTCTCAAAATCTGAGGGCTTAGAATTCTAAAGGACCAAGCATTTCTAATGTCTGAGTCTCCCTCTAATATAAAATGTGTCTTATTAAAGAGCTTATTATATATTTCTTGACATGAAGGAAAGATGAACTTTTAATTTCATTTCTTTAATTGACTACTACCAAACATCAAAATTAAATTCTGATTTTAATTAGTCCATGATCTTAATACACAGGGAAACATTGTGTTTTCATACTTTTAAAAGTAGAAACTAATGCAAAAAAGCACAGAGCCCTACAGAAAGGGGGTAAATGTATTTAGCTTTCCAAGTGAATTGAGCTCAATAATTACTCTCTCCAAATGAAATTTATTTAAAATCACCATTTTGCAATTTTCTATATGTAACATTTATGTATAAAAAGGTTGCTTTTTCCCCCTTTGTTCTTATAGTTTGTTTATGTAAGGCAGAAAGTGATATTGCTATAACTCATCTCTAGGGTCCTATCCTTGAGGCCAGCGTTGTTATTTAAATATATTCCATTAATAGATTCACATTCCAGCACAAAGTACAGTGCTTGGACTACAGCCCAGTTCTCCTGACTTCTAGGGCCTTTTCATCAACTTGTGCAAATTAGGGTTGGGGGGGGGGTGGCGGGTATCTTGTGTGTGAGCCAAAACAGAAGAACACGAAACATCATATAGCCATTTTTCACCCCTTCCCGTCATTTGACATTATGATGTTACCTGATCCAAGTGTCTGGTTGTGATATATGAATGTCATAGTTTTTACTAAAGGTCTGTATGTGTATTTTTACAAGTATTCATTTATTGAACTCTCTCCCACTGGACTTAAAACTCACTTATAGCAAGTAAATGCTTATTTATTTTTACAGTTCTATTTTCTAGAGCATAACCTGGCATACAAAGGCATCAAAAAAACAAACAATAACAAACCAAACAAACACACAATAAACGTTGATTAGGAAGGAAGATAGGAAAGAAAGAAGCATGAGTAGGCTGTTCAATTTGCCTCAAATGAGAAGTCTGTCTATGATGCAGCCAAAAGATTCTGCAGCTACTGGAGAGAACTAGAAAAACTTTATTTGTCTGAGGCGTTATTTGTATTCCTTTCTCCTGTGCTGCTTCTTTGCCAGCATATTTATTGGATAATTTTAAACAATAAATAGTGCTACATAGAGAATAGATTAGAAAAAAAATGAAAGATAATTGTAATGCTAATAGGAATTGTCAAGAAAAAATAAGTATGTAAAAAAGAAGGAAAAAAAAGAAAAAGCAATAAACAGTATGCAATAGTGACCTAAAGAAAAAAATGTAACATGCAGAAACTCCTTTAACAATAATTAAATATAAACTGTTTTAAAAAAATATGCTGATGACACTGCACGGGCTGCAATGTCTAAACATTTCACAGGGAGGAAAACAAAACACATCAAACCAGGGTGTAAGGAAAGAGAAAGGCAGTTCTCATATTCATGTTATGATCATTAGTTCCCAAAACAAGAAAAGGAAGCAGCTGTATGACTGTTTCTCTATAAAACCGTGAGAAGTCTATAACTTTAAATTGCTGCCTGTGGATTATAAACAGTGATTCTTGGAACTGCTGCAGAGCTAGACCATCTGGGAGTCACGGGACCTCTCTGATCTGTTCAAAGCACTTGCAGACTTGCAGTCAGCTAGCAGACAAGTAATAAGTAGTATGAGCCTAAGATTTTCTTTTTTAGCTACAGTTAAGGGTGATATAAGTTATATTTCTTTTTCATTCACTATTTCCCCAATGCAAGTTGAAAAAAAAAAAAAGGACCAATCCTATTCAATATCAGAACATCTCAAGTCAACTAAAGTTCCAGGGAAATATGGTTGAGAAACACCGATTGGATATAAGCATCCAATGATTCATTCATTCATTCAACAAATATTTTCTGAGCATCTAACATAAATCAGGAACTATGGATACTGTGGTGAACATGACAAACAAGTCCCATGTTTTTGAGAAGATTCAATTCTTGTGGGCGAGGACGGATAATACATAAACGGACAGAGAACATCTCTCTCTTGAGACCATCTCCAATCAACCTTCTCTTACTTCCTTAAACTCCAGGCACTGGAAAACAGGGGCCTGCTTACTGTTCTAAAGTATGGCAAGCTCAGCCCCACCTCCAGGCCTTTGCCCATGCTTTCCCCTAGCTCTTTTCACATGGCTTTTTCCCTCATTCAAGTCTTAGCTGAGATGTCATCTCTCAAAGAGGCTTCCATCTTCCTGTGTAAAACAAACTTCCCTCACTCCACATGGCTTTCTGTTTTATTCTCTTTGTAGTGTTTATCTGTTGAAACTGTGTCATTTATGTGCTTACTTTATTAATTCTCAGTCTCTCCTCTTGGAATGTAAGAGCCATGACAGAATGGGTTTTGTCTGTTTTGTTACACTCTCGTACATTTAGAACAGTCCTGTTAGAAATGCCCATTTACTTACATGCCCAATGACAAAGCATCTGTAGTGACAGGACCAAGTAAGTCTATTGTCTGCACTGAGGTAGCTCATCTCCAAAGATGGTCCCCAGTGAACGACACTCCTGTGTTCACACCCTGTGTAGTTCTCTTTCCTTGAAACACAGCTGGCCATGTGGCTCGCCTTTGACCAATAGAATGCAGCACGTAAAGGTGCCTGACATCCAAGTCTGTCTCATAGGAAGCCTTACAGATCCCACCATGGTATCACGGAACACATGGTCTGGAAGAAGCCAGCCACCAAGTAAAAAGCCAACTATACTGAGATTGCCATGCTGTAGGGAAGCCCAAACTAGCCATGTGGAGAAACTAAAATGCCCAGGTAGTCCCCAGCTGTTCTGGCCATCCCAGCTGAAGGACCAAAGATTGTCCAGTTAAGTCTTCAGATGATTTCAACCCTGGGTGCCATCTGATCGCAACTGCATGGGAGACCCCAAGCGAGCACCATCAGGTTGAGCTCCATCAAGCCATCATACCATAAAAGAAAAAAAAATTACTGTTTTAAGTCACCAAGCTTTGAGGTGGTTATCTGGCAATAGCCAATGAAGACAGCAAAGATAGCTCTAGGTTCAAACATTTCTTTCCCCACAAATGTTATATATGTCTGAGGGTCATTGGGTTTTCCCCACACCACACGCTCTCTTATAAGGCACATGTCTCTGACATTAACAAACCTTGTTTTGCTCTGTTCACTCTCCTCTTCTCTTACATGCACCCCACTTGAAGTCAGAAAAGCTGGGTCTGTGTCCTCATGGGATCACTATAATTTTAGCCAAGTCACTAAACTCTCTGAAGCTCAGTTTCTCCTCTGATAAATTATGGTGAAGATTTGATTTCTAAATTTTGTTTAGTGTGTAGCAGGCAACCCTTTTCCTTACCCTTAAATATAAATTAATATGGAACAGAAATATAGGAAAGACATACAAGTGGAAGAGTTCTAACTGAGCAGGAGAGGCTGCATATGGAGGAGCAGTAAGAGGAAGGCAATGGGTTCAGAAGACCTAAGTTTGAACACCAGCCCCTCCCCTCGCTAGTTCAAAGAGCCCAGACTCCCTCAGAACCTGGTGTGAAAACCACACTACGGGATGGTCTCAGAGGCCTCCCCACTTCACATGTTGTGATCTGTAACATTCAACATATAGAAAATAGACATATATTTTAAAACTTTGGGAGTAGATCTTAATTTGTTGTTTGTGTGGCATCTTTTGTTTCAATATTTTTTAAAATTAAAAAAAAAATGTTTTTATTGCTTTTGCTTTCTCACAGAACCAGATTTATACTAGTGTTCCATCTGCCCCGAGACAACTACACCCTTACTTACCATCTCACCTATTCTTCTCAATGCAGGTGCAAAGCTTAGTTCTTGCCTCATCCTTAGAAAGAAAAATAGAGTGCATATTTCAAATTTCCCCATCTGTGGTATAACTTGGCTTAGGAAATAATGGTGTAGAACTATTCTATTTGATTTTTTAAATATTATTTTTAAAGGCCTTTGTAGGAAGAGATTCCATAGCTTAATCTAGCATCGCATCCCAATAGTTAATGACTGTATTCATCAGGAAACTTTCTTTCATATTTGACAGAAATCACTTAATACAGGTCCCCTTTACGTAATGCTACTCACAATTTTTTTAAAAAAATTCTTATAATTAAGTTTTTCAGTGTCATCATATGGATCTCTTCTGAATTCTCTCATTCCACCCCCTCCCTTTTTCTCCTTTGGATTGACCTTGAATTGGAAATAAGAATGGTCTGATGAATATTCGTAGAGTTCTCTGACTTATGGTATGACACTGATCTATTAAATATTATGCATAGTTAAACTATTATTGAGCTTGCAGTTTACATCTTGATTAAAGCATCAACATCTAAAACATGTCATTGGACAATATGCATGAAATTACAAGCATGCAAAGACATTTCACCTGTACTTATATTGGCTAATATACACATAACCTGTCATGTGTCATAAATTAGTTAACTACTTGAACATACATTGCAAGCTTATCTTCACTCAAATCTTCAAATTCATATTTGAACTCTGTCCCTGAGACTGTGGACAGATACACAATGTATCTGATCAATGTTAAAAAGAGATCAACATTTAATCAATATTCTAAGCTGTTAAAGAGAAGCTCCTACCTCCTGAAAGGTAATAGATTAGGCATTTTCTACTTAACCTGCTTTAATAATTGGAAAAGTATTGGCTAGAACTACTCTCTGATATTAGAAACAAGAAAAATTATGTTCCCAGAAGCTTGGAGGAAGAAAAGTAAAGGGTCTTGTATTGCAGCAAAATCAAAAATATATTTTAGACATAACTTAATGTCTCTATTTTGTCACACTATGATAAAATGTTCCCTATCATTTGGCTGCTGTTGCTTTTTAAATGCTGCTTTTCATTTTATTGTATAATAGCCCCCAAGAATAAACAAATTAGAAAGCTGTTTGACAATGTTTTTAAACTTAGGCAAATGACACTAGGTAAAAGAACATAGTTTTAACATAGTTTACTTGCTCCTTTCTAATTCGTGCCCACTCTAGGAAAGAACTATCTGCTGTTTTCTCACACACCTGACCCACTACCTCCTTTCTTTCTCACTTAAGACCACACTGTTGGACGTCCTCATCCTATACTCTAAAGAAGAAATTTCAGGACAACTGAGTGCTCGATGACTGAACTGTACTGTAAGCCCATGCTGGGGGATACTTGCCCTCTTTCATGCATTAAAAAAGGCCTGACCATGGTTTCTTAAAAGTTAAATGTAGAACTACCATATAGTTAGCAACTCTATTCCCAGGTATATGCCCAAGAGAATTGAAAGCCGGCACCCCAACAGATATTTGCACATCAAGGTTCACAGCAGCATTGTCCACAATAGCCAAAAGATAGAAACAACCCAAATGTTCATCGACAGATGAATAGATAAATAAATGTACATGCAATGGAATATCAGCTACAAAAAGAATGAAGTACTGATGCATGCTACAACTTGGATGGACCTTCAAAACATTATGTTTGAAATAAGCCAGAAACAGAAGAAAAAATATTGTTTGGTACCCAGAACAGACAATTCATAGAGACAGAAAGTAGAATAGAGGTTACCAGGAGCTGGGAGGTTGGGGGAAGGAAGAGTTATCGTTTAATGGATACAGAATTTGTATTGGGAATGATAAAAAAAAAAAAAAGTTTTGGGTATAGATAGTGGTGATGATTATATACATTGTGAATGTATTTAATGTCACTGAATTGCATACTTACTGATGGTTAAAATGATTATTATGTTGCATACATTTTACTACAATTAAAAAATTACTTAGGGGTAAAAAAAAAAAGTCAGTCTGGTCTGAGTCCTGTAGTGGGGGCAGCTTGGAGATTTTATTAAAGAGAGTCACTACCCAGAATTTGGGAGGATGGCAACCTCATCTGTATTCCAAACCTACTCCCAGAGTAGGGGGTGGAGCAAGAAAAGGGACATGGAGGCTGCAAGCCTCATATCCCCAGTTAGAGCCAGCTCTATGGACATGGAAGAGAACCACTTCCAAGCCTCCAAGTCACCCAGAGTCCTCCTCACCCAGCTCCCAAGTAAAGGAGTCAGTAGCCAGGAGGCCAAAAAAAAAAAAAAGAAAAAGAAAAAAAGAGAAAAAGACACACAGGAGAGCACAGGAATAATGCTCATGGAATTTTGCATTAACTTTTTTCTTTTACCTATTTTTCAAGTGTCACAAGAATCAATGTTGGAGCAAATGGGCTACAAAAAGATGCTTTTACTCTCTCTCAGTCTAATGATATAAACTAGTAAATGGATAAGAAATAAGAAAACTTTGGAAAGGACTTGCACCTCCAAATGTTTTAAGTTATTTAGAAGGGTGTTTTCTTTTACACACACACATACACACTATCGTTGCATAGTCTAATTATTCTTAACTCTAAAATTAATTTTAAATAAAAAATCAAGAACTTGCAGCCCAAGAATTGGTCATTTTTTCCTAGCTCTGTCATGCTCTACTATTGCCACTTGTAATTATTTTAAAGTTAGGCTTCCAACCACAAGATCTTGTATTAGTTATTCTTATTCTCAACCACTCTGTAGCAAATTAGAAAACAACCAACACATAAGTTATTTGCTATAATAACTTGTTTACGATGCCTGGGACATGGTAGCTCTCAGATATTTGTTAAATGAACAAATGGATGCTTCATATGCAAAACTTGACAGAGCACCATCAAATCAAAACCTCACCAAGAGGCGGGAAGAAGAGGCGTTCATTTTATCAGTTGGGTGCATAGTAAATAAGCATCTATGAGGCTTTGAATGCTTCTCCCCCACAGAACTAGGAAGGGTTAATCAGACACCCACTAAAGGCAACCATCTCATTACTTTTGTTATTGAACTAACCTAAGATTTAAGGCCCCACGAAGCACTCCTCAATGAGGCCATATCCTGTTTGAATAATTTAGGCTAGGGCACAGGCCAGCCCACACAGCGCATCCGTGTGAGAGACAGCCTCACTCAGTCGGATCCACTTCCTGTATCTACAGCCGGCCGGTCATTTTTAAACCCCTCGTTACAGTCCCGATAGGAAAAAAAAACGCCCCTCTTACCGGGAAAGCTAAACACAGTGTGTGGTGCCTTGTTAGGCAAATGTTTCACCTGCTTGGCCAATTAGCTTCCTCTCCCAGAAAGACTAGTTCAACAGGTTTCCTTTTTCTCTTCCTCCCCCTTCAGGGTTGGGGAAAGAGGCTGTCACTTCGCTTCGACCCTCCCCTTCCCTCCCTCGCGGCTCGTCCACGCCGGCTCGGACCAATCGCGGCCCCCCGAACGTGTCCAGGTTGGCGGCGGGCAGCGCGGCCCGGGCCTGGATGCGCGGAGCTGCGCGCGCGCGCGCGCGCGCGCGGGGGAGGGCGCCGCGGACGGTGGCAGCGCGGGGAGGAGGGCGCACGGGGCACGGGGCACGGGGCGGGCGGTGGCAGGCGCGCGGAGGTCTGAAGGTGCCCTACAGACGTGGCCCCAATGACCGAACTACAGCAAGATGTGGACGACACAAAGCCTGCCAAAGTGCTCGGGAAGAGAGAGGGCAAAGTTGGCTCAGCCCAGTGAGTACTCTCAGCCGGGACCCGTCCGCAGCGGTAGAAAGCGCGCTGCCCAAACTTCTTTGCCAGGGCCGGGTTTGGGATGGAAGCAGTTTTCTGGAACTTTTTACACGGACAGTCTGGTGGCTTGAACGTTTTCTGTAGCACCGGTCTTCCCTCCCCCCGCCCCCTCAGTTTCTGTAATAGAGAAAAGGCACCCCAGCATTTCAGGAAGGTGCTGTGGCTTGCAGTCTGGTGAGGGTGTGAATTACTGGAGCCGAAAGCACGAGTGGGGTAATTCCCTAGGGAGGGCTGAGGAAATCGTTCAGATCTCTAAGGCTGTCAAGAAACAGAGTGCTAACATTTATTTCAGTTGTCCTACTTCTTAATGACGTGTGGGAAGATGCAGTTGTCTGGTAGATGTCATCTGGTCAGTGGTTTCACAATGATATATATTCCTCATTTGATTCAGACCGCGAGGGTGGGTATCTTTGCCCCATCTCCTTCACTGTTTCCCCTAGAGAGAGTGGAAAAGTAGTGGAAAACGTGAAATAGGCTTTATCTTTCCCACTCAAAGACTGCTTTCTTTTGGTTGGGTACGTAACACAAACTTAGATACTTTTTTTTGAGAAAGGGTGTAGTAGTGGGGTCGGGGAGCACAATGAATAATGTAATAAAACATTTCAAATATTGGGTCGTGACTATCTTAAAAGATTAACGTGCATAATAGGATTTGCACATTGTTTGACTTACACACTCTTCTGGCTTAAGAAACTGAAAACTCAAATATTTTAGTCGCAGGGATTGGCTTTCTGTAATGAAACTTATTTATGTTTTCCGGTACTTTTTAAAAAAAATCCAGAAGCATGATTATTTACGTGATTATTATTCCCATTCTTCATTTAAAATGGAAAAGAATTATTCAGTGTTTGCTTATTTTCTATCACTATAACATTAAGTAATATTAAGATAAATATCTGAATAAGATAAAAAGATAAATATTTAAATAAGCCAAGTTTTTTATGATACCAAGCTGTTAGGGGGGAGTACCAAAAATGCTTGATACTAATATAAAAAGATGGTAAACTATTTTAATGAACAATCTCCATTATTCAATATTTCAGCATTTACTAATCTTTAAAACTCACAGCCTGGTTCCACATAAGGACTTGTGTTTATAAAAGTATATTTCGTCTGTGTATCTGTTGACATTTGGTCTTAAGTTTTGGAAGAGGCGTAGCTTCTTTAGCTGCTCTGATTTACTGTTTCAAAGGCTTCTGTCATATTCTTGTGCAGTGTCTGTTTTCCTTGGCTGTTTCTCCTTTGCCTTCCCAGCATTGTCAACTTAAGCTGATGTTCTTTCTTTACTCTTTATGTACAAAACGATGATTGAGAAAAAATCTCTATCAGCATAACCATAAAATATTTTCTTACCCCTAAATAAAAACCTCTCTATGCTCATAATTCAAGTTCACAAAAAAGATGAACTGTCAAATATTTATTTCCTTTGCATTTAATCATTCTCTTACATATGTTACTTCTCTGAAGAAGTATTCTGGATAGTCTTATCACCATTTTATAGATGTTAACAGGAGTGTTAAGTGACACAAGCTAGAATGGAAGCCAGACATTTAGACTTGTAGTCCAGAACTCACCCACAGGCAATATTTGTTCCAGTTATACAAAGTAGAATGGCTCAAGTCTAACCAACAGCTACTGAGTTTCATAATCTCCACATTCCTAGTCATGTAGATGTTTGTTAAGGAGACTGTTTAGAACGATTGAAATAGTCTCCAATAGACTATTTTAGACTCTCTTAACTCAAGATGCTTTAGATGTTGGGAAAATAATTTTGTATGTAGACAATAAGCACTGAAGCTCAAGGCCCCCAAATAGCTCTTCATTTGGAACAGCCAATTTTACAAATTCATTTCAATTCAACGAATAATGGAATACCTACTATTTGTTCAATAATGTGGGAAATATCAGAATGTATATGATGTGATATCTTTTTTTCTGGAACTCCAAGAGCAGTTTTGATGGGGGTGGAGGGGAGGCACAAATGTTATCACTGTACTTCTAGGGACATTGGTGACCATTGTCACATCAAACAAACAAGATACTATAAAAAGTTTGGCCCATAACCTTCTCCTCCACTGTTAGGATGTTTATCTGTTTGGCAGGTTTTGTTAAATTTCTCTTTGTTTTTGATTTGTTTTCCCCTACAAAATGGTCATTTCCAGGCCTATGGAAATCACCTCTGATTCAGTCTAAGATTTTTGACATTCTCTCCTCTGAGCTCTTAAACTCTTGATCTGGTAACAGAAGAAGAGTTAGTTTAAGAGGGAGGTAGATAGAGTGTCCCATGATATACTGATGTGATGTTTCCAAATTTGAAATCATTTTGAGTAGCCAAATTTTTATTCTTAGAAACCCAGTCTAACTTCTCCGTTTTGAACTTTATAACTTAGATTAACTGTCACTTAAGTTCAAAGTTGTAGAAATCCAAGTGTCCCAATGGACATTTTCTTCTAAGAGTGTTAGAATGGCTTTCTTCCTCCCATTTCCGTGCCTTTGTAACTATACCCACATTAGCCTCACCACCTAGACCCTAGCCTCCTAGGTAGTAACAGCTGGCATTTATTGAGAATACTTATTATATGATAGATAGGCAGTATGCTCAACACTACATAAAGAGGGAGGTAGACACAACTATATCCATTTTACAAATAAGAACATTGAAACTCTGAGAAGTTAAGCAACTAGACAGAGACACAGTTAATAAGAGAACACTTCAAATTCAACTATAGAATTTGAACTTGAATACTTTATTTGTACTCCTCTACTCTAAAATCTATGATGGCCCTCCATGACCTACTCTAAAAAACAGGTTCCTCTACCAAGAATTTATTACCCTTAATGATCTGGCATATATAGACCATATTTCAACCTAATACTAGCCAGAATGTACATCTTTTTTAGCCAGTCATACTAACAGCCCTATACTTAAGAGGTAATAATACAGAAGGATAAGTAACAGGTGTGCCAGATGTAGTACTTAATAAAGGGCTCTTTGTTCTTCTCACCTCTATTCCTTTCTCTTAATATACTTCTAATAATCTACTCAAGTCTCCTTCATTTAAGATGTTCTTTTATCACTGGCCGTACTCATTTCAAAATTTAGCTGCTGTTATTATTACTATTAACATTTATTAGACGTTTAGTATGTACAAAGTACTGATTTAAGTTGCTAACATTTGTTAACTTACATACTAGTCTAATGTATATTAGTTAACATTCCCCTAGATAGATCACAAATGCCAATCACATTTTTCCTTATTGAATTTCTCAGAGGCCCAGCAAAAAATCACTTTCAACAACCATCTGTGATGAGCTAGGGAGGCTGAGACCCTATTCCCCCTAATTACGGCATATAATATGCTTATAGCTGACATGCAGCTTGACTATCTCAGGGAAATTCCACTCTCAAAATTTCTTAGTCCAATTTCCTATCTCTAGCAGTTAGCATTTTGAGGTGTGTTTACTTGCCTGAGAGCCGTGGCTTAGTTATAATTTTTGTGTTAGAAGTGAGGCTGCAGATTTACTCATCGCCAAAGTGCATATTTAATTATAAAATTAAATTCAATTAAGAAAAAATACCCATTTTCTTACCAAGAATTGGTCATTTAGATCCATACTTCCTTTTGAGATCTTCGTTTTTCCCCACTTTCATAACCTTTTTTATTCTGAATTTTATGTTCCCAATACATAGGTAGTTCTAACATATATAGTTCCAACTTTTCTGACACACATTTTATGAGATACACTTTTATTTCTTAAAGGCTCTCTTAGTAATGGCCAGGTTACTTTTCATGAATTTCAAAAAATATCTGAAAATGATATATTTCTGGGCAAAAGTTATCTTGATTCATTATTTCAAATAATGAGTTACATGTAAGATATTTGTAATGGAATTTGATTTTTTTTACATTTAAACTTTAATAACTTGGGCATAAGAATTTTGGAAATTTGTTCAACTCTATACATATGGAGAAAGAAAGGGTAGATATGGGCTACATAAACATTTGCCTTGAAAGGAAGTTCTCTGCTATTATCAAGAAGCGATGATTTTAGGGCATACTTTGACATTAAAATGTGGATTCATGTGTAATTACCTGCAGTGAAAGCATTAATCATCTAGCTATCCTGTCTTTGTGCATGATATATTGTGGGTACCTGACTAGCAGAATAAGGGTTGAAGTTTGGAATGGATCTTGAATTGGAAGCAAGAAGAGCAAAGACAAATAATTATTGAATATATATAGTTCGATTTCTCAGTGCTTGCTTAACTCCAAACTTTGAAAGTGCCCATTTAGCAAGAGAATTTCTATAATATATATCACGTATGTATTATTTATCTTTCCATTTGTGTGTAACATAATTTTTAAAAAATTTAATTACAGGTCACTAAATTTTACAGATTACCCAGTGCACTTTTTAATATAAACTTAGAGGTAGGAAGAAAAAAATTATATTAGAAAATATGAAAATTATATTAAAGTAAAACAATCAATGGAGGAATTTGAAATGATGATGAGAAATAAACAGGGTGTTCTAGTTTAAATGATTTGAAAAGAAACTGAGTGAACCAAATCAGCTTTATGGCTAGAGGTTGATATCACAGGAAATTTCTGATTTACCAGTGGTAGATAAAGTAATTAAGAATACAGGCTCTAGGAAACTAGGATTTGAAATCTTACTTTCCTTTCTCCTGGAAATGCAAGCTTGGCAAGTACTTAGCCCTCTAATTCTCAAGCTCATCGATTATAAAGGGGAATGCTTAAGTCAGCTGTTTCGTATAGGCTTGCTTTTAAAAAAATTTTTTTTTTATGGTGACATTAGTTAACGAAATCCAGTAAATTTTAACAATATAGGCTTGCTCTAAAGTTCGAATGGTTAATGTAAGAAATGTACTTCATCTAGTGTCTGACACTGCCGGTTCTCCATAAACTGTAGCTGTGTTAGTCCTCACTGGTGAGGGTCTGGGACATGCTATCAGGTGGAAGTGGAAGGCTCACATAAAATGTAATTAAACTACATAGTCAAAATTCAAAAGGCCTAACCTCTTGCAGAATTGTGCACCAGTATTCTGTTCAGTGAGCCTGTGTTCCATCAGTTCAGCAGGAGAACAGAATTTTGTGACAGCTCTTGAGCATTTCCATGAATCCAACATGGCATCTGGTTTTTAGTTTACACTAAAAGGATCTCATGCCATAACTACTGAGTAAACTGCCAGCATATTTACATATTACTTACTGATTTGGTATTATGACATCTTTTGTCTAATTTTTTTTTATCTGTGATCCATTGATTTCTACATCCTGCTTCCTGGCTCTGAGCTTTTCTCTCATGGCTCCTCATCTTTAAACAGCTGAATTTTTTCCATTGCTAAACTCCAATAGAACTCTCCTTCAACATCTTTCTGATTCTTTAAATCTCAGCTTTAGGCACTAAACATGTTTTCAAATGGCATAAAGCAAAAAGTCCTGGAGAGAGACTGAGCCATCCTCAAGTTATCAGTTCATCTTATCATCCAGATGACCCTAGACAAGCCCTAATAACAGTGAGTTAACAATATCTGGGCCACCTATGTACTAGATCAAGATCACAATAGTAATGAGACCTATTTAAAAGAAGAGAGACCAAAGTGGAGAAAAAGAAATGTAAAGTTAAAGACAATGAGTAAGGAGATAGGGAGAAAAAAGAAGTGAGTTGAAAAAGGAGGGGGAAATACTGAGTTTTACTGATGAGAGAAAGAAAAAAAAATGCTAATTTACCATTAACCTGTACAATCTGCTTCTATCCTGGCAGATGCTCTTCCTCTTTTCTTCCCATGCTTTTATTCTGTGTCCTATCAATGAAGTCTCAGGCATTGACATGGGTGGCTGACCTGCCTCTTCTCTAATGTAGATAATGACCTGTGTACAGGTGTAGATGTTTGCTTAAAGTCTATATATATTAGGTGTATGATTATATCCATATTTGTTATCTAGATTTTTTTAATTATGTCTTCCAAGTGCAATAAGTTAAAAACTGAAAAGGACCTCAGAAATATGCTACTTTTCGTGTCTTTCACTATTAAGGATTATCTGAAAATAGTTACCTTGTGATCCAACAAGTTATTTTGAAACCCCTAGTGTGTACTACTGTAAAAAGTATTTTATGAATTGAGTAAAAGACTATTTCACCATGACAACTCATTATCACTGTGTTGTTTCTATAATTCATCAGAAAACAGCTCCTCGTTTGAGTCTAACAACTTAAATATTGTGCTGGTTGCTTTATATAACATAATGTGGTGCTCTGAAAACCTAGATGAATATTTAAGAATATATTTCTTATCCTCCCTTTCTCCCTGTCTTGATAATACAGTTCTGTAGTATATAAAGTTAGACTAGTTTTGACATGAAGTTGGTGATTTCTTATGCTTTTTCTTCATTTAATCAGAATCTTTTCTGAAAATTTTACAAAAAAGTCATATTTTTCTGAACTCAAATTCTAAAAATCACAAAATATTAGACCTTTCATCAGACCTTATGAGAGAATAATAAATGGCATGTGAGGTAGGAGGAAGAAAATATTTAACAATTAATAACGACTAGAGAGATTTGCTCATGTTCTCAGCCTTTACTGACTAGTTCTGCATGTTGGGCACCATGCTGAGTATCATGGCAATCACCAAGATGAAGACGAAAAGGCTTTTGTTCATAGGAAAAGAGAGTAGAGGAGAGGAATATCTTAAGATTTGATCTTCCTTCAAAGAAGAGAGTAGGTAGCTCCAGAAAATATATCAAAGTTTAGATGAGATGAGGTAATATCATTGCTATGCACTACATTATTCAAAGTGCTTTTACGTATATACATTTGATGAGGTGGGTACTGTTATCACATTTTATGAATAACAGAGACATGGTAACTTGCCCAAGGCCATGACAGCTATTGAAGTGTTGGAGCCCAAATTCAAGTATAGGCAGTCTAATCTGAGTCAGCCTCCTAAAATCATTCATCTACAATCTCACTTGATTTAGGAAGATTAAAGACAGAGAAGGCAAAGTGGCTTCTAATTAAGTGTCATGCATACTTGATTTTTTAACTTACGTAGTTCTGTTTTCTTAACTATAAAACTAAGATTCATTTTCATTCTACAGTTCTAACATTGGAAAGCTTTCTAAAGTAGAGAACAAGGCAAAGAGCACCTTCAGCTATCACGTGGGCACTGGTATCTTTGTGTATTATCAGGCCCATGTGCCTCTTTGGATATTTCTGTATTTATCTGTGCTCACACCTGACATTAGGGAACGTAATTGTTTTATTTGCAGCTTATTTGCACAGCAGTCATGCATAGATTCCAATTTCTAAAAACTCTAGCCAGGTTTTAAAAATCTTTGCACAAGTACAGAGTGTTTCAAGAAAAGTAACATGACTGATTTATTTCAAAAAACATGTGACTGTTTTCTCTTAAATAGTTACTGAAGGAACTCAAGAACCTTTCCAAAAATGCTGCAGTTGCACAAACTCTTGTTTGAATTCTTTCTGCAGAGTTACTTTTAAAGCCTGGAGCCTATTCTTTGAAGAGTCATAAGGTTGGCAAATCCTCTTCCTTTGAGAGTAAATTCAATTTTGGAAAGAGCCTGAAGCCAAATTTGGTGAATAAGGTGGATAAGGTGGATAAGAATAGTTAAATACCTTTAAACCACTCTATGGATAGGATCATTTTTTTAATCAAAAACAAGATATGACCATAAAATAATAAAGACAGTTTCTGGCAATACTTACAAACCGGTTTCTGTACTTTTATATTTAGGTGTCTTACTTGGTACCCTCATTATGAAAACAGTGAAATGTTACTTGTTATTCTGTTCTAAGATCATTTTTTTTAGTATTTATGATATACCTGGATAGGTATTAAACATATCATAAGCATTGAAAAAATACTTTGAGGATGCAAATGTAACACGTGACAAGTCTTTTTCTTGTGGAGAACACACCGTATATTACAGAAAACATAATTTCTGAAAAAAATTCCACAAGTTTATACAGTAAAGTGAAGATTCAGCTATCACAATATTCTGTGCTACCTTCTAATTCATTACACAATGTGGGAATGTGTATCAAAATTACATTTTTTTCAGTTCTTCTCCCCATATAATGTTACATGAGATGGACTCTTTTCACTGTATGCAAGGCATTACTCCAGACTTTCCCACATGGGAGCTGTCAGTTATCAACATGAAGCTTTTCATTTCTGAGTGTCACCTGCTAGTTAATGTGGGTGAGTTGATTGGTCTAGTACCTGGTAAGTCCCTGAGCATACTTACAGGCAAGCATATTTTCCTGTTCCCTGTTCTTGACTTTTGGTCAGAATGGATTATTCGCATAGTTGTTTTATCTGAGATTTGATTTTAATATTGTATCATTCCATAAATTTTATGTGATATGTCTCCATTCTTCTCTAATCCAGTGTGATTCAACAAGCACTTCTGTACCACTTACTCTATGCTGAGAAGACAAGATGTGTGCGATGTCCCTTAGAAGCTCCCAGTCTGGGGAGAGGCGAGCAGGAGACACACACATGCATGTACACACCCCAATACTGTGTGATAAAAATTCCACATTGGAAAGGTGATGTAGGCAATTTGTTTTTCTTGTGGTGAGCTGAGACAGGTGATGTTTGAAGTGAGGTTGGTGGATAAGAAAGAATTTGTCTTCAGCTGGATGGAAAAAATTATTCCAGGTTATCTGGATAGGACACTTGAAAATACAAATTCGTGTTTTTGATGAATACTGAGGGGTCTTCCAACTGGACTGGTTGGGGTGGGAGGACTAACAGCAAGAGTGGAATGGGGAAGGACTTGGAGCCCCCATTTAGAATTCTCACTTTGGTCTCTTTGCTTCACTTCCTGCTTTGGCTCTACTACTGCTTCTTTGAAACTTCAGGGAAATCATTCTTTCTGGTCTTCAGTTTCCTCCCCTGTAAAGAGAGAGGGCTGAATGACCTGATTTGTTAGATCTCTTCCAACCTGAAGAGGACCCGTCTTTGAAGAAACTGCCCTACTTCTCTGCGCTCCTCTGTAGCCTTTGTGTAAGGAATTCTATCAGACTGAACACACTGAGGAAAGCTTTTTTAATATGAATAGAATCCTTGCTTTCTCACTTGGTTTGTCCTCTTTTTTTTTTTTCCTTGTATTTTTTTCCCTAGGTAAACCTATACTTGGTTAAGGCAGGACTGCCACTGGAACATACTTAAACTATCCTCTTACAGGTTTATAGATACACGTCAGCATTCCCATTGCATTCAGACAACCCTTCTTCGTCATTTGGCTGCAGGTGACAGGGCCACAGTACCTTCTGGACCAGTCATAGTAGAAATGTCTAATCAGGTAACTTAATGTGAAAACTAGAACACAAATGGGGACCAGATTCATTAACAGTAGAATTGTGAGTATCTGTTATAGTTCAGGTCTGAAAATAATCATATTTTGCACATGAATACAGAATACAATTTAAGGTTAACAAGCCCTTTTTCTCAGAAATGAAATCCGAGGATACTAGCTTACTGTTTCAACTTAATAATTATTATAGCATTTTTAAAGCACTTTATATTCTTTAAAGTATTTTTATTTATATCAGGTGTTAATTTAATACAGTTTTTGAGGACCTACTTTGTTAAGCACTATACCATTATAAGGACATTAGGGTGTATTAGACATGGACCCTGCCCTCAAGAACATTAGAGCAGATTTCACTGTGATTTGAGCAACTTCTTAATGACATTAAAAATGAATTTCAATTTACTACGATAAATAAGAATATGTACAGGCATTTTAACCCATTTCCCTTGTGCTCCGAGGATACTCACCAGCAGTACTTGCAGCTGCAGTGTTTACCCCGTGATAACTTGTGGATTACAGTCCTAACATGACCCCCAAAGATTGCCACAAAATATTGAGCTTTTATTATTATTTTCTCATCGCCCTAGTATATCAATAGTCTTTGGAAACAAATGACATCATTCTGTTAATAGCATTCTGTTGTTAGTAGTGGTATTTCCATTTACAAAATACAGTAATTCTTGAACACTGAAAATGTCAAATCCTAGAAAACATAGCATTTCTACATGTGAGGTTAACATCATTCTTGAATAGCTGTTAACCAGAAATTATTTGATTAATCTGATTTATGTATAATACATTTCTGTTACATTAGGATTAGACACAGTTCTGTTTAGAAATAACTCCAAGAACAGTTTTTTAATTTTATTTTCACATTGAAAACCAGTCACATTTTCTTCAGCCTCAAAGAGCATGTTTATGTAAAATTAAGTTAATGCCAGCAGTGAGCTATACAGTTTTTTTTCTCAAGAGGAAATGGGTTGAGAGAATAGTGGAGAAGAAACTAGCCCAGTGTGGGGACTGAGTAAACTCTTTTTAGAGGAAATGATACCTAAGTCTTGAAGGAGGAATAGGAGTTAGTACCCCCTGCCCCACTCCCGAGAGAGAGTGAGGGGGAAAGGAAGGAGGGGAAGAGAGAGACACCATTCTATCCAGACAGAATAGCCCAGATGAAGGCACAGTGATATGAAACAGCCTGCTGACTATGGAGAACTAATATCACTAGAACATACAATGTGTAACGCTGAATGGCAATACATGAGGCAGGAGGTGCAGATTGGAGGAAGATTACAGAGGATGACCTTTTGTATCATGAGGAACTTGGACTTAACCTAGAAGACATAGGGATCCACTGAAAAGTGTGCTCAGGGATGTGATATAGTTACGTTTGAGTTTTTTAGAAATGACTCGAGTGGCAAGGTTATAAGATAGATTTGATAGAGGACAAACAGGAAGCAAGGATTCACTGGTTGTGAAATGATGGAGGTGAGATTGTTTTTGTAGGAGGAATGGGAGGAGAATGTGTTTGACAAATGTCAAGGGAATAAAATTGGAGAACCAGGTAGTAGATTGGATTGATAGAGGAAGCTAGAATGACTTAGTTTCTCTTTCCAGAAAGGCTACAGAGATTGTGATGCCATTGAGCCATGATGGAATATAAGAGGGAAAGGAGATTTGAGTATTAAATGATGAATTCCCTTTTATAAAAGTCAAGATTGGTATGGAAATCTGTGCTATATATTTTGGTCTTTGTCCCCACTTCCTGTTGGGGAGCTCCTAAAATTGGAATTTCATGAGTCATAGGACTGTCTTTTGTTTTTCACAAATAGCTCCTTTTGATCATACCTGAATTTAAGATAATGAAGTGATTTAGGGTTAGGCCTCTAGTTAGCTTCAGGATGGGTCTGGACACCAGAAGGGCCAAGTATTTTTCTGCTGTTGTTTTGTTTTCTGGGAGGTTTTGTTGTTGTTGTTTAAGATCTAATTGGATCTGTTGAATGATTCATGAATCTGGCAGCAACCCATCTAGTAAATAGAAATGCTCTCCCAGTGAAAAGGAACCCTCATACACTGCTGATGGGAATATAAATTGGTACAGCCACTATGGAAAACAGTATGGAGGCATCTCAAAAAACTAAGAATAGAATTACCATACAACTCAGCAGTCCCTCTTCCAGATATTTGAAAGAGTTGAAAGCATTTATACGCAAAGATATATGCACCCCAAAGTTCATAGCAGCAGCATTCACAGTGGCCAAGACACGGAAACAATTGTAGTGCCCTTCGATAGATTATTGGGTAGAGAAGATGTGGTACATTTATACAGTGGAATATTACTTTGCCATAAGAAGAGATGAAATACCGCCATTTGTGACAACATGGATGGATCTTGAGATAATCATGCTAAGAGAAATAAGTCAGACAGAAAAAGTTGAGAATCATATGATTTCACTCATAAGTGGAATATAAAACTGAAAGCAACAAGCAAACATGACAAAGAGACAGAGACTCATAGACTTGGGTTAGTGGTTACCAGAAGTAAGGGGTGGAAGTAGGTAGGGGTAAAGAGGGTCAAATATTTAGTGACAGAAGGAAATTTAACTTAAGGTGATAAACACACAATGCAACATATACATGATGTATTATTGTTCACTTGAAATCTATTTGATTTTATCAACCAATGTCACCCCAATGATTTTAATTTAAAAAAAAAAAAAAGAAAAAAGGCTCTCTGAGGTCAAGTGTTTAGAGGTTAGTGCCCCACCCTCAAATTCCTGGGAGGGGAGGGAGCCTGGAGATTAAGCACTATAAAAACTCTTAAGATTCGATGAGCTTCTAGTTTGGTGAACACATCAAAGTGTTGGAAGGATAGTGCACCCAGTGGGGGTATGAAAGCTCTACAAACCTCCATACTTTGCCTAATGCATCTCTTTCTTCTGGCTCTTCTTGAGTTGTGTTCTTTATAATAAACTGGTAAACATAAGTTAAGCATTTCCCTGAAATCTGTGAGCCATTCTAGCAAATTATCAAATTGGAAGGGGGGGAGGGTCATGGGAACCCTTGATTTATAGTCAGTTGGCCTGGGATTTGCAGGTGGCGTCTAAAGTGATGTCAGTATTATGGGACTGAGCCCTGAACCTGTGGGGTTTGTACTAACTCCAGGTAGTATCAGGATTGAATTGAATTATTGGATAGCAAAATGGTGTCTGGAGAATTAGAAAATTGGTTGCTGGTGTCAGAAAATACCCTAGAAGGTCCGAGCTGGGTGACAGATTTGGGAATTGTTAGCATATAGGTTAATCATATAGTTGAAATCATGAGAGTGGATGGAATTTTCCAATGGAGAAGAGTAGAAGACCAAAGAGAGAAACTAGGAATGATCCTTAGTTAGGATGAAGGTTAAAAGAAGAGGTTACAAAGGTGAAGGATTAATAGCAGAAAACAAAACAAAAATAAACTCTGAAATCAAACAAAATGAAATAGAAACATGAAGAAAACAAACAAGGGAAGGAGAATCTCAAGAGATAGCAGTGGCAGGGGTTTACCAATAACAGCATCAAGAGAACTGCTGAAATGCCATTGGCTTTTAGCAATATAGAAATCACTGGCGAACTTTGTCAGAGAAATTTTAGTGGAGCAATGGAAATGTAGGCAAGAAGACTGGACTGGGTTAAAGGGAAATGAAGAATCAGACAATATGGGCAGATGGTGACTTCAAGAGACTAAGCTGAAGGGTGAAGTAAAGGAAGGTAACTAGACGAAGTGAAGTCGAAGGAAGGTTTTTGTTTTTAGATGGGAGCCTGGTGAGCTTGTACATAAACTAGGACTAAGGCCCAGATGAGAGGGAAAAGATGAAGATGTAACACAAAGATGGAATAACTGAATTATCAGAAAATGAGCTTGAACATCTAAAAGAGAGAGACCTTGTCTTTTGAAACTAGAGGAATGTACAAATATAGTAGATGCAGATATAGGTAATTACAGGTCGGGGAAGACATGGTGCTGCACACTTCTGAATACTTTGGATTTCCATGTCCTTAGCGAAGTTGTGACATGGCCCCTTTCCTCCAGAGGGAGGGGTTGTGTTTGGTTAAGAGCTCGAGGAGTATTGGAGAGGAAAATTTTTTCCTCTACCCTCCTAGGTTGTTACAGCTGATCTAGAAATTACATTGACATGAGACATTAAAAGGAGAAAATCAAGGAAAGGAAGGAAGTTCAGTGTTCTTACACTTGCTGTTTCTCAAGTAACTTTAGTCCAAAATAATCAGCATGCCACCTTGGCATATTTTGGAGTGGTCTGCCCCAGTTCCCATCAGGAGCCTGGAGAATGTTTGGAATACAAATTAAGGAAATAGGAAAGGAAGATGTCCAAGAAATTCTGAGGGCCTAGCTGACAGCAAAGGCATTAGTCCACAATAAGATCTGATTTTTCCTGTAACAGTGCTCAGAATCCAGGGATTTAGAAGTTAAAAAGGCTAATTTTGAGCTGACCTTAGAGTGTTTCTGCTGAGTGCAGAAGGACTGGCAAAGCTGGAAACTGAAGGTGAACAATCACATATATGGTGTGAGCTGCTTCAGGAAACAAGTCCAGAGGGATTCATAGACTAGGAGTACATGGAAATATCAAGGACTGTTGTCTGTCTCTGAGGCCAAAAGCACACATGGTGGGAGTGATGAGGGCAGGAATTGGAAAGAGAGAAGATTAGAGGCAGACGATGAGAGGTTAGAGGTGTCATACTGATGGGGGCTTTCCGTATGGAGTAATCTGAGCAATGATGAAAGCCAGGAATTGTCCGTGACTTATGGGAAGTGAAAGTAAAGGTCACTGGAGTTACTGCCAAGTTATTGGATGCCATCCACATGGATGTTGAAAGATCCAGGTGTCAGAGTTCTCACGAAAGGAAACATGATCAGTAGGTGAGAGGATTAAGACAATAAGGAACATTAAATGCAGCTTGGTCAACAGTAACCCACAGGCAGTTGGACTTTCTGGATACTAAGTGAAAATTGATTTTATATTTTGAACTCAAGTGAAATAACACAAGAGCTATTAGAAACAAGAATATTCAGTAAGTTGACTGATTCCTAGAAATAAATTTTAAATCAATTACTTTTTCTTAACCAACAATAACAAATTTTAGAAAACTAACTGGAAAAGGCATAGACAGGCAACAAAAAATATAGAATACCTAGAAATAAATTGTATAGGACTTAAAGTAAAACAATACACCTACTCAAGGAAACAACTTAAATGAAGATGTCTTACTTTCTTTAAAAGGAAAACTTAACATCACAGAAATAGCTATGTTCCTTAAATTCATAAGTTTGGTACAACCAAACAATGACTCTAAGAAAATATTACAGAATGAATCTAAAATTCTTTTGAAAGAATAAACATATAAGAATATCCAGGCTAAATCTAAACAATAGAAGATAAATTCATATTCTCAAACTATAGGATTTAAATTTAGCACATGAACCCCTAATTTCATGTTCAACCACCTTCTTTACCTGCGTATTTACATCAGTCATAATTATGAAGCAAACTTATTCAAAATCCTACTTAAAATTCATTTTCCAAGGTGTATTCAAATTTATGCATTATGGAACTTCTAGATTTTCCTGTAAGCCTCCTGCTTAAAATCTCTCCCTAAATAGTTACTTGAAATCTGCTCTCGTTTACGATATTGTACATAACTGGTGTTTCAAAATCCAATGTCTCTTTTCCTTCTTTTTTTAAAAGAACTTTTAAACAAATTAATATCTATGAGTGTAAAAAGTCCATTGTAGTAACTTTTACAACCACAGATCATTGCAAAAAATAAAATAAAAATCACTAGTAATTGTATTTCCCAAAGAAAACTCAAACATGGTTCATATTTTGATTTGGGACAGTGCATTTAATCAGTACAGAAACTTCCTGAAGGTAGCCTTACGTATTCATCATTAAAGGAGATTATTTTTCAGGAACACAGGTTTGTGCTGATAAATTTACCACTCTCTCCCAGCCCCCATTATAAAATTGCTGGGTGATAGAAACAAAAGTAATTGATTGTCTTCCCACTTGGCCTAATAATCTTGGCCTGGTTGACATTCAGCTCAGTAGTTTTGAGATTTTAGTGGATGTAAGACTCAAGTCTTAAAAAGGTCTAAAGTAGGGCTAAGAATGTGCATCTTTATAAGCCCCCTCTCCCAACCCCCAGGTGGTTCTGACCTGGAAAGTTTTTAGCCCCCATTTTGAGAACCACTAATTTATGGAGATCACAGACTGATCTTACCAGACAACATGTGGCTCAAACACACGTAAAATGAACCATCATGAAGAAAAGTTCCTCAGCCTTATTTGTATTCTCAATCCCAGTTTTGCAAGTGTTGTTTCAGCTGTGTGTTTGTGTCATCAGCCAATGTCTCGTTAATTAGCTAAAAGAAAACAAGGCCCTTCCACGCAAAACCTGAGGCTGTAGAGCCCTCCCACATCTTTCACATTTGTCTTCCTATTTCCAGAGATACCTTTTACCCAGCCATCTACTACTGTCCCAGTGGAGATGTGGACATACTTGCTGTCTTTTGCCATAAAACCGGCTCTCTCTCAGCTATGATGGAAAGATGTCACCACTGACTTCATTTGTGGTGTTATGTTCAGATCAGTAAAAGATAGAGATGCCTTCCAACACCCCTGTTCCTCAATCCTGGCTTACCTTTTCAAAAATTATTTCAAAGAAATATAATTGGTTAACATATTAGGTTGGGGCTGGAGGAGCAGGTGGCTGGTGATAAGGAACTTCATGTACATGACAGAAGAAAGGCCCTAATACCCATTATCTCCCACTATCAAGCAAACCATACTATGCAGATAGCTGCCTTAATAAGCTGGCCTTCCAGCTTAGAAAAGACCTTTCCTCCCTGGCTGTTTTAAAGTAATCTGCTCATTTGGAATCTGAAGCCATTCAAGGAGAGGGTAGGAATTATTGTCACATAAGAGGTGTTTTTATTTTTTATGAATAGAATTCTATATGTTTTTTTTTTTTTCTCAGAATTGGCAAGAACCTCTTGCAAAGATAAAGAGGCAGGTACCGTTTATGGCAAATATGTATGCTTGACAAATTCTGAGAATTTAGTCTTTTGAGTAAGCTGATCTTTGTACCTAGAACTTCATTTTTTTCAAACCCACATACTGCTTGCCTTTTAAATAGGTACAGAATTGCCACTTTTCTGTGCTCAGGAAGTCTGTGAATTCTCAAAGGCAAATAAGCATGTCTGCAGGAAAGCCTAGACAATCTTGAGTGCCATCACAGCCGGAGACTTCGATGACACATAGTCTTATTGATGGGCCAGAGGAAATGGGCATTTGAACTATCACATCACCACCTGTGCCTGCTGCTGCTCAGGTTTCTGTCAAGACTGTCTCTTGGGTGTGAGCCTGGGAGATTGGAGAGGAGCAGCTGCAGCAGGAGGCAGAAGCAGGATACAGGTGTGGCTACATCATCCCACCTAGAGTTATGGTAGCTCGTCCAGTTGGGTACATTCTGCTCACAATTACAACTAACTTCATGTTGACCCAGGTAATTGTGAATCTCATTTTCTTCATCCCCCAAAAAAACTAATCTGGCCGAGGTGCCGAGATTAGGTAATGTCATGTCTATTTCTTCCCATGTTCAGAGGTAACCAGAGCAGCTATGCTCCCTAATAAAAGGGGACCCCAGGAAGTAGAGATATCAAGGTGGGTGCTCCCTGTTGCCAAGCAGCGACAGCCATGTGAACTAATGTGGGGAGCCTGACCTCTCCCAAATCCCACACTAGATACTCAGATATACCAGCAATATGCCTAGAGATGATTTATTTAGTCCACTTTGAGCCTAAATACTGGAGAGGAAGAAAATCATTTTACTTGTACCCTTCTGAGTTCTTAGCTGAGACTCCTATAACAAAAGACAGGTTAACAAGAGCAAAACAAACAGAAATTTATTAATGTATATACTTCATGGATATGTGGGAAATACCCAGGGGAAAATCAGTAACTCAGCAGGTGGCTTTAGCATTTAGGATTAAGTGCTATCCTGATAGAGAACAGGAAGGGAGGATATAAGTCTTTCAGGGGCGAGTAGATGATTTTAGGAAAGACCTATAAAAGGGCCCATGGAATAGATAGGAAGTATGATAGTTTGTGATGAAGTTTGTCTGGGTGTGGTGTCGACTTCTCTCTTGTGATGAGTCAAATCCTCCCTGGTTAAGAAACTCCCAGGGAGGGGATTTATGACTATTGAGTTCCTTTTGGATTTTCTGTCTTTAAGCAGATAAGTTCAGAGAAAGCATCTCCCTGCATTTGCTGTTCTTCAAGTGCCTACAGCTCAAAATAATCAGTATACCGAAGCGGCATCTTTTGGGGTGGCATGTCCTGCTACTCTTCAACAATAATTTGTAATGCTGATACCTTCCCTAAAGAACAGCTAGATTTCACATATTTTTTTATCTTCGTTAATCCCTTATGGGTTCAAGATTGTTATTATGTTTACTTTTTTTTCCTAAAAAAAAAAAGAATCCTAGAATTAATACTGTAATAGTTACAGATGCAAAGAGAATGTGAGGATCTGCTTTAAAATAGGTAAGGGGTGGGAAGAGTGGGCAGAGGTATAAATGAAACAAAACTGGCCATGAGTAATCATTCTTCTATCTACTTTGGATATGTCATATAGTAAGTGGTTAGAAATTTTTCTGATCACTTATGAAAATATGTGGGTACCTTTAATTACCCAGTCAACTATGATGTAAGTTAAGTATTAACCATAAAAAGTAGAACAGTCTGAGTTTTTCTGATGGAATCTGTAACTGATCTTCAAACGCTGCCACTCTTCCTCTTGTCAACACCACCTAGTTTCATTGGGCAAATAGAAAATACATACACTCCCCTAAGCTCCTTTACTCAGAATTTTCTTAAATGAAAAAAAAAAAAAAAGCCTGTGTTTTCTAAATTCAAGTTTCATGTGACAGAGAGCAGCCCTATACATTGCAGTGCTGTTAACACTTGCTGTGGGAGAGAGGACTTGGTGGGGAGGTGAGAAAGACAGGCTCTTATTAAGATGCTGAAATATGATAAACATCCCTTGTGAAGATGCCACTCCCAGAAACCATGCTTTGGACTGCTCTTAACGAAGAAAGATCATGGAACAAATTCTTCTTGAGCCTTACCTGTGTCATTTCAGAAGCGTTGAATGAGGAAAAGCAGCCTTGTTTCCTCCAGTTTATTGGAATCTGCACTATCTAAGCATCGCCCTTTACACTCTAAGCCCAGCTATGGCATGAGGGCCCCTCCCAGCCATAACAAGGAGCTTGGCTGGCCTTAATAAGGCAGACTCTACTACCTTTCACCCAGTTTTGTGGGAAGAAACAGTAAAGCTTCCTCAATGGAAATGTTTCTTCTTTACCCACAGCCTTTACAGAATGGATCTGTCGGATCTTTTTCTAGAACTATTGGAAAGGCAGGCCACTGCTCTGCCAAAACTGCCCCTGAATTGTTTAGTCTAAATTTGCCAGAGCATGACCCAACCCCCAGTAGAAAACTTCTCTGGTCTTTCCCATGCCAGTCTTTGCAAGTCCAAGAATTCCAAGTGAAGTACATCCTTCCTGTTGCTATTTATACTATGCTGTCTGGTGTGGCCAAAAAGGGCTCTGGGCTAGAAATCAGAATGACTAGCCTCTGGTGCTAGTTTAAGAAACAGGAGATTCTTACAGGAAATGAAGGGAGCACTTTTTCGCCTCTGGACACAGGCATGATAAGACCTAGACCCTGCCCAATAGGGGCTCATCGTCTAAGGAGGGGAAAGGCAAGTAAACAGTTCCAGATTGCTGAGGTTCTTCTATACTCATCTTCAGCTTTATCCTGCAGGCAGTGGAGAACCAAAAGGACTTTAAGGTGTGGGGTTGGGAAGATGATGTGACTATCATGTCATATTTGGGCTTTTCAAAGTTCACAGGGCAAAGTGATTTTCCATGTAGATGAAAGGAGGGGTGAGATGAAAGGAGGAAGTGTCACATATAACTCAAATGAGGTAGGGTAGGGAGGTGTAGTGGTCCAGGCACTGGGAAAGAACAGGAAGGGGCATAACTGGGAAATATTAAGGAGGCAAAATCCATAGGTCTTGGTGTCTGATTGGGTCTGGGGGGAAAACAGTCTAAGAATGAGAATAATGGAGGTTCCGTCACTCAGACTCTCTCATCTTAGTTTCCTTATTTGTAAAACAGATACTTGCCTGGTAAAGTTGGCATGAGGGCCAGTATCGTGTGGGTGTGAATGCTCTTTGAGAACAGCAAAGCAAAGGTAAATGTCACCTGGAAAATCCAGTAGGAACAAGTGGCGAGGAAGAAGGTAGAAGCGAAGAACAGATGTTTTCCAAAGCAATATATCTCCAGCACAGGTAGAGAAAATACATATTTACTGTGGGAGAAATTGAGGGCAGGAAGTAAGGATATCAGATGTAAGATTTATTAAAATCTATTTAGACATATTTCCTTGAAAGAGGTACTAATTATCGTGTGTATAAACTGTATTCTAATTCTTCTGTCCTGTGCAAGTTAGTTGTCTTTAAAATACTTGGATGAACATTTCTCTTCAACAGCAGTGAGGAGTAATTAGCTCTACAGTTGTTCCATATTTTGGCATCTATAATAATTATGTAATTATATTATGATACAAATATATATGATGTATTAGCATGTATATCGTGATCTAAATATTGAATACTTCATATTGTTGACAATAATATATGCAAAACACAGGCATAGTTTCCAGGGAAAAATAAATATAGACAAGAGACAGTTAATAGGTTTACTTACATTAGTAGATTACATTAACACTTTTAAACCTTACAACTTAAAAAAAACTAAAAATATACACTTTTTTTTTTTTTTTTTTTTTTGCCTTAGGAAAGCATGAACTGTTCTTTTCTTAAGTGTATCTAGTATGGAAGTGTTTTAGTTAAACCACAGCCTTTTATAGGAAACCTGTTTAGCATATAGATACCCTGTTTTTAAAAAATGACAGTAACTTTATTCTCTAGAGGTTGAGTCCCATTTATTTTTTATTAGAAAATAATCTAAGTTTTAATAATAGCATTTAAGCAGAGAAGTTTCACATGTGCTAATGACATCCATAACACCCCATGCCCATTTTGAGCACTGCAGGAGATGTGGTGTGAGTTTGGAAGCTGACTTCTGAGAAATTCCAGAGCCCAGTGAAGATCTTGAGCTGCCCTCATACACAGGCCATTCTGAAGCATGAGATCAGAACACAGGAGACTGAGGAAGTTGTACTGCTGAGTTTGAATGGGGGGAGACAAAGGAGAGAAATTTCTGCAGCTCTCTAGAGCGATTTTGGACTCCTGTGGCAATTGCGGTCTTTTAGCTCTCTGGCTTTTGATCTTTTTTTTTTTTTCCTTCCCTACGTGGATGGGAAAAACAGAGTTCCAGGAAATGAAGGGTGTAAGAGTAAAGAAAGCATTTTAGTCATCACAGACCACAACCAGGGTGGCGGGAGGCAGCCCGTATCTCCCATGGTTTAAGTTCAGATGCCTTCTCCAACAGCTGAGGGCCAAATTAACACAGCTGGTCTCCACGGGGAGAGGGTTGGGAGGGAGGGCCTGAAAACAAAAGCAGACATTCTCTCAAGTCAGCTTCTATACAGCCCTGGATTTTTGAGAGAGAGAGAGAGAGAGAAAGAGAGAGAGAGAGAGAAAGCCTTAAATGTTACTGTGCTATTAATAGGTAAAATATTCCCTTTAGGCTAAATATGCGCATTTCTGGCATGATACATTCCCTCTATCTTCAAATAAAAGTTATTATCACAGGTTTGGTAACAAAAGGAATGAAATTTAATTCAGGAGGAATTTGTATTAATATAAAGGAATGTTCTGCCCATGAAACTTACTAGTGATGTCTCCCTTTAAGGTGACTCTGTCTCCTCCTCTTTCCTCTTTTCACTTACCATCTGGTCCTCATTCCTTCTCTTTTCTGGAAGAGCACCTCTAAATCAGGTCTTTCTGACTTTCTCTTCCAGTACGCATCTCTCAGAAGACATAGAGTTCTTTTCTCAGGAGTATCGTTTTCATAAAGCTGTACCTTGTCTCAGAAAACCATGGCAGGGCCCTGTTCTTCTGTGGTACATTCAGAATTCTCTGCTCTAATACACACTTCTTTCTCCATCCTTATAATTCTGCTCACCACTCAGGTTCTTTTTTTCTTTTTTCTTTTTTTTAACCTCTCAGGTTCCTATACTACAAACATCTCATCTCTTTGGCATTCCAGATACACAGAGTACTTGGTTTTTCCTCCTTCTTTGTCCATTGTAACTTTTTATGATTTTTGCTTGAAGTCCTCATCCTCCCATTTTTGTATGATTTTTTGTCCTCTGTTCCTTTTAAATGGGGTTCCAAATTTATATTCTCTATGATGGACCCCCACTTAATTCTGAAAAATCCAAATGCAGGCATTAACATTTTTTTGTTGTTCTGGTTTTTCACGGAGTTGATATAATAGTGGGTTTTGTTTTTTATGCATAGTCCTTAGATGTTTGTTCCTCCCTTCTTCCTTACCATGTTCAGGGTGTAGTAGGTTCAAAAACTGTATATATAGCTATTTGTCATGGGTATAGGATCTCTTTCATGCAGAGGTACTTAAAAATAGAACAGATTTTCATTTGAAATTTTTAGTTGTAGCGCTACCCAAAGCGAAGTGACAGAACTTCTTAATTATTCTTCAATTCTAGGGTTCTTGCTGTGGGCAATAGACACAGTGGTGAATTTGACCAATTGCAAGTCCAGTTTATGCAAACAACTTTGTTTCATCATTCAGAATTGTCTTTAATGTCATATGGCTGTTTTGATTTATCATGTGGCATTTCCTTTTTCTGTGGTACCTCCCAAAAAATATGTTCTCAGTGACCCAATTACTCTTCATAATCTAGGTTTTCGTTTATAGCTATTTCTAAAGTAGCTGAGGTACTTTTCAGTCTTATTTGATATTTTGAATATGTGCCATAATAACTGAAGATTTGTTAATATTATACTCTCTAAATATTTTTTCCTGGATTTCCTGCCCTATTTATTCTTTTGCATTCCTATCATTCTGTTTTGGTAAGTTTCTTATTCTACTTTTAAAATCTAGTTCTTCTCCAAACACATCCTTCAGGCTAAGAGCCTTAATCAAATAGATGTCCTCTAATTTATCTTAGGTAAAGGGAAAGTGGCTCATTCTGACATTCAGCATTGCTTGTGAAAAAAAAAAAATGAGTGGAGACAGAAATATAAAAATATATTTCAAGTCCCTGCCCCTGAGAAGATTATATTCAGGTTTCAAGGAGATATATTAAACATATATTTTTAGAAACTTTGTTAACACTGAGCAATATAACATACCAAATACTATTTGCATGCGGAGTCTGTAAATAACAAAAAGGAACTCACATCAGCAGCATCAATCTACCTTTCTTAGAAACTGTAAGAGTTAATTATTGCCTTTCACATGTTGAGACAGAATGTAAGCCCAAACCCTTTTTAAAATGCTGATTGTTGTCCTGTGCTGCATATATACTCAAAGTTGTCTGGTCAACAAGTGTTAATTGCACAATTTCTTATATCCAAACATTGGAAGTAAAAATATCAAAAGGATATACAACTGGACATGTTCTGGGCTGGAACAGTGGGTGTTGTGGGTAGTTAGGAAGGAGCAGAGAGGAGATTCCAGGTTAGAAGATCCAAGAGCCAGGCACAGAGGGAGGATGGAGCATAATGTAAGTGAGGCTGTGGTGAGAAGACCAACAAGGCTGGAAAGGAGAATTCATGTTGAAAAGTAGAGGAAACTGCCAAACTTGGAGGGTCTTGGCTCATCTCCAGATGCTTAATGTGATGCTCAGCAAAAAACCATTGTTGGTTCTCGAGCAGTGGCATGACATAATGGAGGCGGTGTCTCGGGAGGATGAATCGGGCATTGATGTTCCAGAAGACTTGGAGGGGGAGACCCTGGAGCTCGTTGCCGTGTGTTCCCGGGGTTGGAGGGAAAGCTGTTCTCCACTGCTGACATCATCTTAAAGCAGAGACAAAGGCCCTTGTGGGGTGTGTTTTTAAAAACGTAAGTTAGTTTGAGTTGGGTTTTTCAGAATTAGAATTCTGACATTTAAACACTTCTGGGGGTTATGTGAGTTGCCTTAAGCTTTGAAAGTAAAGCAGTGATTTAGGAAAACCGAATTGGGAGTAGATATAAAGGTGAGAAACAGTGACTTGTCCATTTCACGAGCACAGAGGGAAGCTCTGTGAGACCAGGTTGAAGGTGCTGGAGCCAGTTGGTGACCTATGCTAAGTCATTCCTCCAGCCCTAGCTAGCACTGCCGCTGAACTCTAGGTATTACTCTTTGCTATGGCAACATATTTAGGCCTCAGCAAAAATAGTATCCAATGAGCAGAACCCTTCCTCTGCAAAGTCAGATATTATTTTTGTTGTTCTTTGGGCTTTTTGGTTTTTTAGATACAGTTTACCACCTGCCAACAACATGTCTGTCATATCTAAAATTAGATTCATAAAATCTCTTCCCCCAAACTACATTTCCTCCTGTGTTCCTGTAACTGCTGGTGGCAAATTATTCTCTCCATCCTCCAGATAACCTTGGGGTTGTCTTGTATATGCTTGCCCTCCACACTCCTTCTGGGTTATCTCTGGATTCTCTCTCCAGTGCATTCTCTGTTTCCTGCCTTCGTACTCACCTGCCCCCAGCCTGCCCATCTGCCTGCCGCCTTCACACCCCTCACCCACCATTCTTGTACAGGTATTTGAGTGTAATCCTCCAGAAGCATACATCTCATCAGGCCCCTTGTGATGGATGTGTGGGAAAAGGTGGGCACTTTAATATCCATTTTTTCATTACTTCTGTTTAAAAATCTTTAGTTAGTCCCTACTGCCAACCAAATGATGCCTAAAAGCAGGCCTCTATAGTTAGGACTCAAACTTCTCAACAACCCAATTTCTGCTTTTTTCTGCTCGCTGTGCTCCAGAAAAAAATGGTGCCAGATTTCCTTGCATGTGTATGACTCTTCCTCATCTGCATGTTTTCACTTCTGCCTTTCCTTGTATTTTTTCATCCTTCCTTGGTATCTGCACAAGTCCAAATTATACGTACTTAGCAAAAATGTCAGTGCTTTCCCAGTAAGCTCTGCACACATGCAGTGTTTCTTTGGATAGAAAGGTGGCATAGGTGACTGCAATGTGGTAATGGGAGGCTTTGATTTTTTTTTTTCCATCCAAAGGATCTGTTTTGTTTTTATTCTATAGGACAAATGGAAATATAATTCACACTTCTGGTTTCTGGTACTGAAATGTATTTGACAGTTACACTTGTCTGCTAAATTGGAAAGGACATACCATACCCTCACAAGGTCATGCTTATTTCCTCCACAAAACTTCCCTGATTCTGCTCTTTACAAGTAGAGGAGATTTCTGGATTGCCAAGACACTATCATTATGGCAGATAGCCCTTACAGCCTTTTTTATGCTTTCTACATGTGATAAAGTAAAATTTCCAATAAAGGCTAAGTCCCTGAGAGCACGAGATCTGGCGTTATCTTTTATACATAGTAGGAACTCAAATATTTGAAGATAGTAAATCCACCTATTTTTATGATCTACCCTATATTTTATATTTTTCTATGAGGATATTAATAAATCTTTTATAAATGTTTATGAAAATAATATAGTGCATTAACATTTATTATGAACTCAATCCCACCTCTCCCATTCTCCCAGTAGTTTTTAACTGTACCTGATTTTAGCTGTAGTGGTTACTTCATTATCTGTAAAAATGTGTGCATCCTGCTTTCCTTGCTTACTAGTTTTAAACCTTATCTCTTAACCTCCTGTTTTGATGGAACATAAGGGTCAACTTACACTAACTCCCTGCCTCCCGCTCTTCTCACTCCCTGTTTTCACACATTTCTATCTTTGAGTAATACATCAATTTAAATCTTGTTAAGTCATTTGGACTCCCCACTTTTTAGGGTAAGAAATTAGTAACCTGTGCTATTCTTTCGCCCTTTCTTATTTTTTTCTTGAATAATACCTTCTCTTTTGTTGTTGTTGTTATTTGGAATGCTTATTCATTTGATGTAGAAATGCCTGGCTTAAACCTGTATTGATTTTCCCCCTCAAGTTTCCTCTTTTTGTATTTCTGTATCTTCATGCCATCTTCCAACCCTTCGGTTAAGTACATAGGTCTCATTTAGAAGGTAACATTTGAGTAAAAAAAGAGAGGAGGGTGAGAGTCACGTAGCTATGTGGAGAATAGAGCAGTGGTCCCCAACCATTTTGGCAGCAGGGACTGGTGCTCCTCTGAGAATCTAATGCCTGATGATCTGAGGTGGAGCTGAGGCTGTGATACTAGCGCTGGGCGGCGGCTGCAAATACAGATGAAACTTCGCTCCCTTGCCCGCCACACACTCCCTGCTGTGTGGCCCAGTTCCTACCAGGCCACAGACAGTATTGGTCCGCAGCCTGAAGGTTGGGGACTCCTGAGGTAGAGCATTCCAAACAGAGGGAACAGCCAGTGCACGGGTTTTCTCATGGGAGCATGGGGTGCAAGAAGGAGATCAGAGATCAGGAGAGGTGGACAGGGCAGGTCCTTAGAGGCAATTAAGGGTTTGGACTCAGAGAGCTGAGAAGTCCAGGGACGTTTCCTTTTCCATGATATTGTGATCTGTTTTATGGGTCCTGTCTTCTCCCTCTGAAAATACCAATTGAAGCTTTTGGAGTTTTGTTTTTCTTGTTTTGAGTTTTATAGTCTCTGAAGTCAATTTCCTAAGAATTTTACTCTTTTTTTGTCACTCTTTGTCACTTACTCTTTTAAGACTTCAAATTTTCTTCAAAGGTTTGTCAGTCCTTTCTTGTCATTTGCACTGAAGAATGAGGGATGGGGTGGGGAAACAAAAAATTAGGGATTAGAGTAGCCTTTGAGGAACATGGATAGGGAGTTGGCACCTGGTCTGGACACTACCTCATTCAAAATGAAAGGACGAGAAGGATTTACTGTAAGGTTCCCCCTTCTGTGCTAAGTACCTGATTTTCTGCACCTAATTGTTCAGTTATTAATTGACAATCCCTTTGATATTTTCCCCACATGGGCTAAGTGCCTGACTGCCTGCCATTTGGGTCTGAGGATAGGGGTTGGGGGCAGGAGTGAGCAGGGGAATTGAAGATTTCTCATCCACACACCTTTAATCTGATGTTTATGTCAACTTCTCACATCCTCCTCCTATAACACCTCACTGGACTCCGACAAACAGATTGCTATTCTCTTCCTTGATGGCCATGTTCTCAAATACAGCTTCCTCTACTTTGCTACATGAGTGAATATTTTACTTTACATTTTCCAGAAATTTTGGGAAATCACTCTTCTATTAATGGTTTCCCTCCATTGTTGTAGCAGAATTATTACTTCTTTTATAAATACTCATTTTAACGGGCCTCAGGAAGGAGAGGCAAACATTTGTGCTCCTGTTCTCCATCTTAAACTAGAAGCCTATCATGTTTCATTTTAGATTTTTCTGAAACCAAAGAATACTATGTTTTTTGGCATTCCTATTTTTCTATCTACCAGTAAGCCTGTCAAGGAAAAATAGTTAATTCATCATTAACATTTTAACTCACACTAACCCCTAATGTCTGCTCAACTTTTATAAATGTTTAAAATTAGTTATTTTACAAAGTCAATTCTAGAATATTGCCAGAAATTGGGTATGCAGTTATAATAAGAACTGTTTGTCCTAAAAGTTTCAATCAACAGCCCGCTAGAAAAATTGGCAAAATGTACATACAGATAGCTAATTCAAAAAACAAGAAAAAAAATTTCTTAATGTATGAAAATACACTCAACCTTACTCATAAGGAGAGAGATATAAATATCAAAACTATCATGGGATTTTTTTTACCTCTCACACTTGCAAAGATCAAAAGGTTTAATAATAGACATCATTAAAATTATTGTTTTCCTGTGTGCCAGGTACTCTACTAGGCACTTTGAATTTATACTCTGCTAGGCACTTTGAATTTTTTTTAAGTTTAACACATTAATTTTAACACATTAGAGAATGAGTAATCACTGCTAGATATTTTGGGTGTGGGTCACAAACCCTCTACTGAGAGCAATTTAGCAATAACTATAAAACTTTTAAATTATGTACATTTTGACACAGCAGTTCCATTCCCAGGAAATTATCCTATGGATATATTTACACACAAAATAAACATACAAGGACATTTGTTGCAGTGTTGCTTGTGTTTGTAATAAGATTGAAATCTACCTAAATGCCCATCAATAGGTAACTGCTACATTATAATTCATCCATTGCAGTTGAACTCTACACGGTCATTAAAAATGAGGAAACTGTGTACTGATAGAGAAAGAATACCAAGATTTAGTAAGTTAAAAAAAAAAAAGTATAGAATAGTGTGCTATCGTTTATGCTTTAAAAATACACTCATATGTACACAGATTCTCCCTAGAAGGACACATAGTAGGTACCTCAAGAGAGAAACAGGACCCCCGTGAAGCGGGTAGAGGGTAGATGTTTCGCCATTTGCAACTTTTGAATTGTGTACTTGCGCTTCTAGTAAATGTTCAGAAATGACTGTAGGTAACAAAGTAAAATTTAAAATTTCTAGACAAAGGTATATTAGAATCATAAATGAAAGGCTGTTCTTCCTGACTTAAAATCTAGTCTGGGAGAATGAGCTTTGCAGTTGGAGAGGCTGTGGGGGCTTGAGGAGGTCCTGGTCTCCATCACCAACTCCTGCACCTTCCACACCCCATCTGCTGCCTTGTTTTGGTTAACATGATATCTGTACTGTGGCTGCTGCCCAGCAGTCCCCAGAGCCCTCTCTGTCCCTGTAGCCCATGTCTTTGCTTCCCAAGTACTGCCGCCCTTGCCTGTCAGCCACGGAGCCATTCCGTAGGCAGCACACCCAAAACAGGGTCAGTGTGGCCCCACGTCTGGGCGAGTGCACGCACAGCCCAGCTTTCAGCACAGGGTTTCAGCAAACTGTTTTCACAGCCCTGGCCTGAATCACAGCAGTCCCATTTCCAGGATTTTATCCTATGGAGAGTCTCTGGTGAAACAATATCCTATCTTCAAGTCACTTCTAAACCTCTGTTGGTCAAAATGTGGCTATAGGAAATGGTGAACAGGTTTTTTTTTTTTTTTTTTTAATGATAGTGGATGTACAACTACCCTCCCCCATACTGCCATATGGGAGTTTAGTGACATTTATGTTTTAGATTAATTTAACTTGAAAGTAGACTCAAACATAGGGTTTGCCACTGTAATTAGAAAGAAACACAGCTTCCTAGACTGAACTACAGTGAGGCATGTGTTTTCATTTACCTGGGGTGCAACTTCATCATTCTGCCCAGTCACTATTTACATTGAGTTACATGTAATGGTGCCTGAATATAACATTCTCTGCTGAAGGGACAGGGACCTTGGAGATTGATGTGACAGGAGAACTGAGAGCTGAGTTTATGTTCAACCCAGAGGTTCTCTCTGGGATGAATGATATTTGACCCCATATAAGAATTCTAATTTTGAATACTTGTGAAACATGAATCAAGCTGTTATCAGACTAATGGAGTCTGGGAATTGACAAATACTGGACTGTTGGTGGGGATTATCCAACCTGTTTTATTTATAAGTTATGTAACAGTGTGTGGTAGTGTCTTATTGAAACCAGGGCTTCATAGCTGGTAATAAAAATGCTGTCCCCTAATAGGTAAAGTCAGGTTTGGTTGGTTATAAACATGACTGTGTGTCCCATTGCTCCAAAATTCCTACTGAAATGCTTTTAGGGTCCACAACTGATGCTTAAATTGGGTCGGAGATGGGAGAAGAGATGACCTACGATGACCAAGTGAAGGTCAATCCTGTGTTCCCAGGATCTTCTGCTGTGGATACTTAAAACTATCACTCACTTATTTCTCTCACTAACCAGCTCTGAGCATCCTGCTCTGCCAGGATGTTTACACTAACTTTTTTTTAAAAAAAATACCTACCGTACCCGGTATTCCTAGTTGGTCTCCCATCCAAGTACTAACCAGGCCTGACCCTGCTTAGCTTCCGAGATCAGATGAGATCAAGCACATTCAGGGTGGACAATAACATGTATTGAAATAGGGGGATTGCTTTTTTGTTTTGTTTTGGCTTTTTGTTGTTGACTCTTTTAGTCAATGCACCAGAAAGGGCCTTGTCTTCTTTAAAAAAAAAAAAATCATTTTCATGATTTAAATAAGACCTGTTATTTCATCTCCCTTGATAGCTGTGCTGACAGTAACTTTAAAGTTACTGAGCGGCCTTGAGGAGACATTCCGTTTCCCCTCCCACACTCTGCTCCCAGAACACAGGCAGAACTCTGCATAGTTTCAATCTGCCGCTAACAATACCTCCCATAAAGGGTGTTTGTGGAGTAATTTCTCCTGTGGTAGGAACTAAGTTGCTTGAGTTTCTGTAGCATCTTTAAGTAAACAAGAACCTAATGTTGAATTGGCCCATAAATGAATTTCATTTCCTCTTTGAGATACTACAGAATTAATCCCACATCAGTCAACACATTTAAATGACCACCATGAGCAAAATGCTGAGCTTAGTGAGGTGGAAAAAAACTGAAGTTCCTTGCTTTTAAGGAATTTAGTCTATAGTTGGATAAGTAAGCCATTTGGGAGGAAAAGTTAACTGTGCGAGGTATTAATTGATTCGGGGCCTAGTAGGTTAAAAAGCCAGCAGCAGCAGAGCCCGGGCTCCTGAGTCGGAAGGCTCTGGAGCATGTGCGCCTGGAGAGGGCTGTCAGGGAGAGAAGCTGTGCTGGAGGCCAGATGCAAGGTGAAGGGAAAGTGGTGTGGAGACTCTCCAGAAAGAAACCATTTTAAACAGACCTGTGTGTTCTGTTGCTGAGACCCTGCGCGGGTGGGTTGATACAGAGGCATGCACTGTATCTTCTCAGTGCTGAGCTGGGGGCCGGGAATCGGGACTGCCACGCGTGGTAAAGGACTCAGCACCCTGCACTGCATAAAAGCGCTAGGCCAGCGAGGGGCAAGGAGGGCTGAAATGCAGGCGAACTTCACTTCCTTGCATCTTGGCACTGGGCTATTGCTGCCCAAAGCAAGGGGCACCTTACCTTATCCCTGCCAGGCCATGGGTCAGTGGGGCTACATTCACACAGAGGGCCACCTCTTAGTGAGTGCTTCTTCATGGGAGTGGCCCCTTCTAAGCACACAAAGATGCCATGCAGGACAACTGCCCTGCCTCTGAGTCTCAACCTGACCCTGCCTAAAATGTGATAAATATTTGAATGAATGCTGAGGTGGATTACTGAATTTCCACACACACTTAATCTCCCCCACTTAAAGAAGGAAACTCGAGTGGTTTTCTGCCTGGTGCTTCTGAAGAACAGGAGTTCTGTGTGTATCTTGGGGGGGATAGAGGGGAAAAGCAGAGGTATGCTAGGAGGCCCCTTAACAGTTCTACAATTTGTTGAGTCCGTAAATTAAACCTGATTCTAAATTTAAATAAAATTCTCTCTTTGGAACCAAAGTAGTGCTTTCCTACTAATATTTCAAGGCTTTTCATGGACCTTTTGTCACATAATGCAGTTCAGTTATTATACAGAAGTGCTCCAAGTACTTTGAGAACTGAAGAAGTAGTGGGTTCGATATCTGTCTTCAAATATTTATCTTAGGAAAAGAGGAATGTTAACTACAAAATGTGAGCATCAGCCATCGTAGGGATTATTAATGGATACCTTGTCAGAGATCTTTGGTCTTGATTTTGACACAACCATAAGACTCCTAGTGTGGGCTGGAATTTTCATGTGCTGTTAAGAGTGTTAAGTCAGCACCCACAAAGCTTAAACTAACCAATAACATTTCCTGCCTGCATGTTTATTTGCAGGTGAAGGTACCGAAGGGGTATTAAATTAGAATTAATTTAATTAATTTAATTTAGTATTCTCCCTCACCTCGTCCCTCCCTCTCCCTCTTGAAGGTGGTTTCCTCTGTTCCCGAGGCTGAGTTCCATGTCCACCACACTGGTTGACCTCCATCCGTAGTGGTTCAGTGTGCAGACCCTCTTGACTGACTGACTTTCTCTTTTGTTCCCTCTTTACCAAGGTCAGCTCTAGTTTTCCAAAAGTTTACTGATCAAGATTATATACCAGCTCTATCCTAGACCCTGTAGACCCTGTGGTCAGTATAAAAACCTGTAAGATTCCCACCCCACCTTGGAACTTTCTCGTTGAATTGCTCATAAGGGGGCTAAGTGGATAGATAGGTGGTTGGGGTGATGGATGGATGGGGACCTGGGTGGGGGGATGGTGAGAAAAGGAGTGGGGGAGAAAAAGAGGGAGGAAGAGGGTAGGGGAGGGAGAGGGAGAAGACACATGTGTACATAAGGCCTCACAGATGGACAGACCTGAATTTGAATCCCAACTCATACAGATGCTAGTTCTGCAAACTTTGGCAAGGTACTTAGTATCTGAGAGTCTCAGATTCCACATCTGTAAACTAGGGATAATAACGCCTGTCTAGCCCAGGTGGTTGTGCCAATGACAGAGGTAACTCGCTTAGAAAGGCGGTGCTTGGTTAAAATAACCAACTCTAAGTGGGACCTAGGCAACTACAACAAAAGGTGATACCTGACATAAGAGAAGTGCAAACAAAGGGCGTGAGGGTTCCCAGCAGAAAGGCTTACACCTAGCTGAAGGCAGTGAGTGAGTATGCGTGGGGGCCCCTCCCAGCCTCCAGGGGATCGCCACTCCAGTGGCTCAGTAGGGCAGGACAGAGCCCACTGAGAGCAGACCTGGGAGCCAGCAGGTCCCAGAAAAGTCGGATATTTACCTGCTGAAGCCAGCTGAGAGGGGTTAGTTAGAATGGAGATTTGGAAAAGGCACAGCTGTCCAAGTTGACCTCAGCCTGTCCATGGGGATTGAGACCATTCCACTCTCCAGAAAGCCAGGTGACTCTGTCCACTACGCTGTGGATGTCTAAGGTGAAGCGTTTTTCTTTCTTCTCCAGCTCAGAGGCTGAGAATGGTGTGGAGGAGAAAAAGAAGGCCTGTAGGTCGCCAACAGCCCAGTCTCCAACCCCATCCAGTGAGGCTGAGTCCCCAGACCAGAAGAGAATCATCTGCCTGCGGTGAGTTCTCAATTGACTCTGCTCATTTCGCCCTCTTGGGGAGGAGGGGTTCCTGGGAGGAGCTGGTGTTTCTAGTTTTGTGGTAGTTTTTAAAAGAGTGAGGATCTGCTACAGGCAAATAACACCCCTGAGAAAGAAATGGAGTGTTTTTTCTTGAAATCCAAATGCTGGTGCTTGCCTTCCTCGCTCTTCTCTTCTAGTAGCATCTTTTTCTCCTTTCCGCCTCAGTCTTCTGCAAAATGTCTGCCTCTTTCGTAAAGCACCAATTTTGCGAACTGATAAAGCCAGGGTGGCTCTCTCTTCGGCTTAGATTTATAAAACACCTGGAAAGGCTGGCCAGATTCCTGACCAGGCCTGTCCTGGTTGGAATGCCTGCTCAGCCTCTGGGTGTGCACACCTGCTGCCTTACTTTCCTGGCTGCCGTGAAAAAGAGCAGCAGGGAACCCTGTTTGGGATTCCTGGGCAGGGTGTGCATGTCTCAGGGGGACGCCCATTTCCTGGGGCCAGTGCTGGGGCCACGGTTTGGTTGCAGGGCTGTGGAAGGGGCAGGCAGTTTTGAGCTCTGGAGCTGTGGTCTCCATCACTCTTGATGGTGCCAATTATGTGCTTTCTTCCACATGGAAGGGAGAAGTAGGAACTTAAGAGTGGCCATTTTGCCCTTAAAAGAGGGTGGTTAAACCAGGGATCACATAGGGGTACCGTGGCCATTGAGCCTATAGGACTGGAGGAGCGATAGCTTTCCTCCCCATTGTTAGAGCTGTCAGAACAGCTGCTGTCTGTGTCTTTTTGGCCTCTGCTAAAGGATGATCAAATAACTCCTGCTTTCCCTTCCCTCCCGGCTACCCAGCCCACACCTTCTCTCCAAATCTATACTTCATGCAAGATCAAGCGTAAGTCTTCACTCTTCTCCCAGATTTGCCTCACTCACAATTATCTCATCTTTTCTGAATGCCTGTTCTGACATCTCACTTTTAATCATGTTTTCTATAGCTGTTTCCTGTCATAGCATCCTGTGTCACTCACCAAATGAGTCTCTCTGCAGAGGCACAAAGCATGTTGTTTCTTATATCTTTCACCACCATTGACTGGCTACCTCAGGCACTTCTAAAACACTGTTGGTTTGACTCCAACTTCCCCAGGCTTTAGATGAGAATAATACACTCATCATCAGGGCATGCTTGTTAAACTTTATAGGGCATATGATCTATATAGTTGCAAAGAGCCCAGCACTTGGTTTAATGCTTAATGCTCTGTTCTCGCTGCCTGGAAATTCTTAATTTTTGAATAAGGGGACTCGCATTTTCATTTTGCACTGGGCTTCTGGTCCTGCTCATAGTCACTCGTGGGAAGTGAGAATAATGCAGTTGAGAAGATGCAAAGAAATCAATGCTATGAAAATATGCACCCCTTCCCCCCACCACCATCAAGGCCAGTGCTCTGCAGACAAGCCCCTTCTGCCTGTGCCTCTTGAAGTTATCAAGGGTACAGCTGTCCTACTTGTCACATTTGCTTTCAGTTCACAGTTCTTCAGAGGGTCTGATCATTGCCTTGACAATTCCACTAACATTTATTAATTTGAATCAGTAGACTTGATAAATTCAAGTTAGTGAATAATAGAAATAATAGGTAATTTCACATTGGAAAAAATCATTTTATTTCAGGTAGAGCACAAATGTTTACTCATAATTTTTTTTAAAAGTAATCCCTAGAATTCTAAAAGAATTTATATCTGTGAATAGTTTCAGTGGCCAGTGCCTGAATCCAGATCAATGTACGTTGAATTGCTGAGAGATATTTCACATGTGGTTTGAGCATCACAGACTCTAACTGTTGGCACTAAAAGGAGCCTAAGACATGTTATAGACCATCTTTTCACAGCTGAGAAAACCAGAGCTGAATTTCTCTCTAACTTCAGTCATTTCTGTCGCTGTCACACCCATATACTACCCAAATTACTTCTTTTTAAATTGGCTCTGAGCCAATTTTTTTAATTGAGCTGCCCCTTGGAATCATATTGTGAAATTATGGATTTCATGTGCCATTTTCCCCAATAAACAAAATATCTGCATAACTGTATCATCTAACTCATTCGTATATGTACCTCTAAAATTCATACTTGCATTTCACTTTGAAAGGACTATGTTGAGCTGTCAGGTTGAAGATATGTGCAAATTCACATATCTTCTAATAAAGTCTAATAAAGTGGATAACCAAGACTAGAATCACCTCAGAAAGGAATTGCCCTTGAGAAAACAAAGGAAGACTTGACTTCCAAATGTGTTCCTTTTATCCTGATTTCATATCTACTATTTTCATATCTACTAATATCCTCTGGGATATTTTGTACCTCTTTTCCTCATACCCAATTCCTGCTCATCCTCTTAGGCCCATGTCTTAAACCCACATTATTCCATTGGTCTCCTCCTGTCTTTCCTCCTCTTAGATTTATTGTCACTATACTGCCTCCTAACATCTGTAATATGTATTGTTTTGGTACTAAATCATGTACTGCCTCTCTAAGAAGTTTTGTTTCTAATTTATTTTTATTTTTTATTGAGGTATAATTAACATAAAACATTATGTTAGTTTCAGGTGTACCATACTATTCATTATGTGTCTAGTGAAATGCTCACCACAATGTCTGTAGTTAATGTCCATCCCCATACATAGCTATCAAAATTTATTTTTTGCAATAGGGACTTAAAAAGTTGTTTGATGTGCACAGGCTCCTTAAAGACAAAGACTATCTTATGTGTCCCAAGGCGTTTAACACAATGCCCCACTGAATTAACACTAGTTAAATTTAATAGGTTTCTGAAATAAATGTATCCTTTGAACTATAGCTGCAATTTTGTTTCATAATTTGCCTCCTGTGCTCTTTGTACTGATTATTTTTGAAATGATATCATTATTTTCATTAGATGTATTTTTTTTCTGTGGGTTACCATTGCTTAGTTTGAGATAGCTTGCTGAGATCACCCTAGTCCAACAGCATGCACTTTGTAAATGCCCGTAGAGGACTAAGTGATTATTGATATCTACAAGAGAAAAGCAAATGCCAGATTTCCTTGTGAGATGGCATCATAGTCAAGATTTATTACAATAAAATTAATGAGTAGCATAAAAAATTCATTCTATAGACTCCCTGGATTTTCTTTCCTCAGGTCAAAATCCAGTTTTGATGGTGCCTCTTTCGGAAGTGATAAGAACGACTCTAAAACAGAAAGCAAAAATGACTCTAAGACTGAAAGGAAAAAGTCTTCATCTTCCAGCCAGGTAATTTGGGAATGAGATGTATATTGTCTCAGAGGATGACAGAGGCATTAAAGCCAATAAGAGGAAAGAACCCAAGTATGCAGCTTCCTGCTGGTCAGGACTAACACAGGCATAGATTTTAGAGAATCTAGAAAAAAAAAATCAGGCTGCAACTCCTTCAGTCAATTTTTCATCAATATTATATTTCACAACTGACCTTTCAACACAAAATGAGTGGTAGTGAGCTCCACACTGTGACCCCTAACTCTGAAGAGTGCCCAAGGCAGAGTGCCCAGCAGAGACCAGCCCAAAGTCATGTGCTTGTCTGATAATGAGCCAAGACCAGGAGAGTTGTGACATCTTTGTATCAAAATGAATGAGTTCAGTAAAGCACTTGAGTGAAGAAAAAGCCATCCAACTCCACACAGGAGGAAAACCTTTGAAATAGGGTCATGATTCTCCTTCAGAAGTAATTTTGGTTCTGCTCTAAAATATACCCAGATAGTTAACAAAGCCCAGTTCTGTGTCATAATAGAGTGTGACAAACTTATTGGGCCAACAGTTTGGGGGATTTTTGATACTTCTCTAAATACTTGAGTAAGTGTCTTCTGAGAACTGTTATAAAACACTGTTGACACACCCAAGAAATTTAACTAAATAGTAAATATAAAACTATATTATTAATATAAAACCTATTTTCAAATTTTCACAATTATCCAGTAGAAAATGTCCTTTATAAATGTTTTTAATTTCCCCCTCTCTAACATCTAACATCCAATCAAGAGCCAGGTATCTTATTTATTTGTCATATTACTTTTAATTTCAATCAGTCCCACCACCTTTTTTTTAACCTCTTATTGCATTGACATTGTTGAAGAGTCCATGGCCTGGGCCATTTTTAAATCAAATGTACAACCAATGCTCACTGTAGCCAAAAAAAAACAAAATCTCAGCAAAGCCCCAACAGAACACCTTGCTTTAATCTAGATAACTTTCTGGATGCAAAGAGTACTCTTAGGAAGCAGCTTGATGTACCCTACTTTATATGAGATGTTTATCTGTAAAATCGCTGACTTGAGGGGACCGTCTGTTATCTGCATGACCTGTCTGAAGCTCTTGTTTACGGCAATATTAGGACCATTTTGGCCATTGTGACCACCCCTAGTTTGGATAATAAAACATCAAGGGCCCGCTTGTGGTTCCTCTCTGTTCTACACGTAAGACTTTCATCAAAAGCATCCTGTCAGGCAGAGTGTTCCTGTGGAAGGGGGTACCTAGCTCTATCTCTTAGTAGTTGTGTAGTGTCAGTTAAGTCACTCAGTGTCCCTGAGGCACAGTGTCCTGACCCATGGAGTGGGGATATCAGGTCCTAGGTTATTGTGGGGGTAGTGTTTGTGAAAACATTTTATAAACTGCAAAGTGAGGTCTGTATGTTGTTGTTGTCACATTACAGAACAGAGGCCTTGAAAATAGTGATTTGCTGCATTTCAGATTGTAGACCTTCTGCCACCCTAGAGAGAAATCCTACTTGTCTTGACAGCCATCTCTCCCTGGGGAAGGCTAAGGAAATAAATGCCCTCACAACAATAATAGTGTTAGTGACAGTACCAGGTAGTAGGTCCTTCAGCTGTATGTCCCATGTAAGCCTATGGCATCCCACTGAGGCAGGTATCATTTTTGCCCTCAGAGAGGAAACTGAGTCCCAAAGAGGATAAATGATTAGACCACAGCCACATACCAAAGGGATGTAGCCAAAACTTAAACCCAGGTTACAGAGTTGTTAACCACTGTCCTCTTCTGAGAGTACTCAGCATGTACCTTTAGTGCCCTGGCACCTTCCCTGGTGAGATTCCTTAGAGTTTCACCTCATTTCCAATTTGGGACATCCTCGTCTAGCCACCTCAGTAAAAGGCTGACCACCAGCTGCATCATGATCATAGATGTATATCCAACCAGGAGGTCACTAATCTCGCTGGGAGATGAAACCTTTGTGCTCTCCCTTCCACTGGTTTTCACTGAAGGGCTGTGTTGGAGACTGTAAGAACAGAGGGGTGGAATTCTTGAAGATACTACGTTAAGGGAGGGAAAATGGGTTATGTAACTTAACTTGAAGTTAAAATTTGTGATGTTTCACCAAAAACCTGAGAGCAGTGATGTTTGTGTTTTGTTCTCACTGTAGTACAAGGCAAATATGCACTTTCACAAGTTGTTTATTGACGTCCCAACTGAGGAACCACTGAGGCAAAGTAAGTTCTGACCTGTTTGACTTTTTTGCTAATAGGTTTTGTGGGGAGAAAGGAGGCATGGTTTGGGGACTGAATCACCGAGGGGTATAGGTTTCCAAAAGTCATGATGTAACAATAATGCCAGCTTCACTCAGCTCTCACCAAACACCTGGGTAGAATGGGAAACTGAATTTCTCCACTACATGATATCATGTAGTAGAATCCAAGTGATTCTAGATGATTCCAAGATGATTCTAGAATGATATTCTCACCTTCCATATTCACTGCTGAAGTGTGGTGTTTGAATTGTTCTGAGATGAAGGATAGTAAGACTGAAGCAAGAGAGGCCACTAAAAGAAGGCTAAAAGGAAACACAGATCTAGGGGGACAGACCTGTGTTGACACCTGCTCTACACAGGGTACGATGATCACACCTAAACCCATTGCCCAGCATGCCACTTAGGCACCTGCTCTGCTCCGTGTGGTTCTTCAGGGGCCCAGGGTTCCGTCCTCTCTCCATATACAGGGTTAAAGCAAGATCCCGGATTCCAGCCATGGCCTCCAAACAGGAAGGTGTGGGTCACACGCTCTTTCCTAGTCAGGCCATCTATTTCAAAAGGAGTCATTCGTGACAACCCCAGGGAAGGAGGCCTGGGCTGAAGTGCTAACATTAGCATGGGGTGACACGCCTTCCTAAATAGAGGAGACTTGAAACACCATTTCGAACTCTCATTTGCAATCATAGACTTGGCCTTTTCCTTTGGATTTTTATACTAAAGTTTGTAAGACTGAATGAAAAAAACAAACTCCTATGTCTGTACTTTTATTCCACCAAAGATGACTGAAAAAGAGGTGATAGATCTTTTGAGTATGTGAGTTTGTTATTTTTACCCATCCCTGAGTCACCAACATAGGTACAGAATTTTCATTTTGAATGTAAATTCTAAATGATGTTATTTATACCTGTATATACTTCTCCAGGTTTCACCTGTGCTCTACAGAAAGAAATATTATACCAAGGGAAGCTCTTTGTATCAGAAAACTGGATTTGTTTTCATTCCAAGGTCTTTGGAAAAGATACTAAGGTTGGTATTTTTAAAAATTTTTTTAAAAAGAAAGCTAACCCTGAATTTTATTTCATATTGTGAATATTATTTTAAATGTAATAATATTTATAAATATTTATATCATTATTATACCCTTATCACAAATCTCCTTTACAGTAGCTCTAAATATTACAGGTTCTAAATACCTCTAGATGACTCTGATTTCCCTCTTATCCCTAAATAGCAGTCTCAGTAATTTCCTTATATATACATCTCTCTCCCACAACCCTGCCCTTTTTACCCAGATGTCACCAGAGAACTCTCTTGAGATTTTCATACGAAAAGTGTGCCATAGTTTCAAAGATGTACATTAAACCTAAAACAATTTTTTAGAGAAAACTGATTTTTGTAGTGTTCATACCAGTGACCATCAGACATCTAGAAAAACAGGCCTATAGATAAACTGCTTCTTAGAGCTTACTTTGTATCATCACAACAGGAAAAGTTGGGGAGAGCCACATGCCAACAATCTCCAGTGGACACTGATTGACATCTTTCATTCTCGTGAAATACAGATCTTGGGGAGCAGGGACCCAGGATACCCTGAACCATTAGGAGAATAGCCTAAAGGAATTGGCAGTTTTCCCAAAGCACCAGTCTTCTAAAACGAGGACCCTGGGACTGTGGCATAAGAAGGGAAAAGATAATTTCATCCTCTTGACATTCTTCCCCTTTGAGCTGTGCTGTCACATCACAGTTCATTCAGGATGCCAGAGTAAAGAGTCAGAGACACACCTTCTTGGTTTTGTGTGACCTCAGTGAGCTTTAAAGCATTCTGATTCATGATTATGAGTTAGCAGCATTTGTATTCATGAAGTAGTTAATTAAAAAGTCTTTGTTTTAAGTGGTAGTTATTTTATTCAAATTTTTAAATATTCTTCCTAAAGCCACTGGCAATTTTATAAAGACCACTTAACAAATAAAATGGATATTCTTTATTTTGTTGCTGTTGAGTCAGCAGACTAGCATACTATTTTTAGGTCAAACATGTTATTTTTGTATTGTTCCTTTATTATATAATGTTTATACAAAACATTTTTATTCACAGTATTATCTCTATGGTACAAAGCAATATTAGGCAGTATTCTTCCATATTTCTAGATGTCTAGATTATGAGAACTTGTTCATGGAGTGGCAAAGGGGATTGGAAAGTATTGAGCTTCAGTTCAATATGATGAAGATAATTCTCAGGAATTCAGAGTCAATACCTCTGACCAAAGCAGGAGGGTTTGAAGACATTAGTGAACAAAGAGTTAGTCTTTGTGAAGGGTTGGGGGAATTCACAAAGCCAGTCTGTGCAGCATCAAACTAATGTGATTCTAGCCATGGTTTCAAAATCCTACTTCTACCTGAGAGAGAACTGACAAAAAAAGGTAAAAGGAGTGACCCTGGTTTTTAAAGACATAACACACTGGGATTGCTTTTGCATGTGCTGTATCTAAGAGACAAGAGATTGAAAATCAGCAGGGATGGGAACATAAGAGCCATGGTAACGACATGTACATTTCTTCCCCCCTAAAAATGGTGTCAAGGGGATTGGGGCTTCGGCTCTGTGGCAGAATGTCCTCACTCCAGCAGACCTTGGTCTGAGATCCAGTATGAACTAAAGGTAACTGAACAATTTACTCTAGGAAGGGGAATTTTCTAAGTACCCTACCCTGAAAAAATATTAATAAAGTGTAGCCTTAGTTTAATCAGAACCTTTTAGTCATCCCCTTGGTATTTTCAGATGCTAGTAAAATTATATGCGTGTATCACATTCCATCTAGGCTCAAACTGAAAAATGACTTCTGCTTTATTTCTCAAATGTTATCTAGTTGTCATTTTATATTCATGAAGCAATTATTAAAAACCTCTTCAGGGTGTTCTATACCTTAGATTATGAAAAAAAAATCTAAATATATAGCCCCTTTTCACTGTGTTTGTGTTGCTGCTCAGAAACAAAATTAGATTCATTTTTATATCCTTAAGCTTGGTAGACCTTAAATTCTTTTTTTCCCAAAGTTATCTAAACTTAAAACTTCTGAACTCTCCCCCACACTTCAGAATTTTTATGGGTAGAGTTCTTTGGCAAATAGTTTTTAGAAAATGTCTAATTTAGATTAGCCCTTCATTCTTCCTTTCTGGAACTTTTTAAGGGTAGTAGAATAATTATATCTCATAAACCTAAATGTGAATGCAAATATTCAAAATTAAAAGCTCATTTTTCTTCCTTCAAACTGGCAGTACTAACATAAGGCCTTCTCTTCTCCACTGGCCTTGTGGATCTTTTTCAATATACTGTATTTTTACAAAATATATGTTCAAATGAATGTGTGTGCTCAAGGAGAGATTCTGGGCATTTTCTTTTTATCATGCGTGTGTGTGGTTCTGTTTTCAGACCTCAGAGTGACATGATCCATTTTTCTTGAGACTAATCCTGGTTAAAGTGATATATAAAAGTATCAGGAACATCTACTATTCTTGGTGGTATCTTGTAGTACACTGTATGAAAAAGAACCTACATTTTAGATCAGACTGGTTCATATTCCATCTTTGTAACTTATATTTATGACCTTCAGCAAGTTATGTTACCTTTGTAAACAAATGTCCTTATCTCTTAGTCTGCTTTATAGGATTGTCATAATTATATGACATTCTCATCTGGTAAATAGGTATTAATAATGGTAACTGCTATAATTGTCTTCATCATTATTCTTTATTTGAATCAGAAAAGAACTCAGGACCTTAGAGTTCTTGTATTTCACTCATCTTCTTTATATGAGACAAATGAGTAATGACACTTTGAGTACTAGGCATTTTCCATATATTCTCTCTTTAATCCACAGAAAATCCCAGGCAGTAAGAAAGACTATCTCCATTTTACAAATCAAGAAACTGAGGCTTGGAAAGTATAGCTCATAAGGTTTAGTAGATCATATAGATAGTAATAGAACTCAGCTGAGAATTTAAGTCTCAGATATCTGTCCAATAATGGTTTTATTACACCGGTGCTCTTCAGCTATTTCCCACCTACATGTGCCTAAAGCTGGGGGAGATCAACCTGCAGTGGATGACCGCAGTGCTTCTTCAGAGACTTGGGCCTATCTTTAAAATGCATGTAAATCATTCATTCTGTTCCCCACCAATCCTGCCAGTGGAAGTGGTGGTCCAGGTTGACCCCCTGGCATTGCAAAAAGCCCCTGAAGGAGCTCGGTGATGCACCTATGTTCTTCTTTAAGACTCCCTTTGCTCCATGGTTCTTGGAGACCCTGCTGCTGGGTTTGATTTTTTTTTTAATTGTATTTTATTTTTCCTTTAACATGAAGATTTGAAGTGTCATTGTTTGAAGCCTTAACCGGCATGTTAATGCAGTGATTCTGTTTCAGATCTCAATTCCGGCATTCTCGGTAACCCTCATAAAGAAAACCAAGACCGCCCTTCTCGTGCCAAATGCCCTGATTATAGCAACAGTCACAGACAGGGTGAGTACATGGCAGAGCCAGCACTTCTTGCTTTGTCCTGCTCTGGTCTCCGTCGCCTTAAGGGCCCCTCACCAAGGACTAAGACCCTGAACCGTAAATGTTATGTCCCACAAGGAATCAGGAATATGCTGTGAGACCAACTTTGAAAACCTAGCCTCTAGACATTTGTGTAGTGTTGTTTCATTTCCCCTCACAAGATGATTTATTCTAATTGTTGCCGATTTTAAATTTAAATTTCCTGCTAACTTAATTATACTTTCTTGACCAAGGTCAAAAAAGTAAAATTCTTTCTCTTTTTCCCTTTCCCCAAATTCTGTTAGGCTAGGCTAAACTGATATGTTTGATTTCTTTAATATTATTTAAAACCACCACTTTGTTGAAGTGAGGCAGGGTGATACTGAGGAGGCCCCAAGGTGGGACTGGCTAGCCTCCCCATAACCTCAGTTGGGACCTTTCCAAAGCCATCTGAAATCCACACAGCTCGTGCCTGCCATGCAGGCGCAGCTTCAGGACTAGTCCCTGCCCCGCTGATTCTGGGTTTCCATAACTGTCCGTCTCCTATACAGGAGCTCATAAACTGCTCTTGACTGCCGGGCGACCCCAGACGAGTGCAGCCAGAAATTGTTTGCTCTGAGAGCAGTGGTTATTTCAGCTTGGGAAGGGAGTTGTAATAGTTTGGCTACCCATATCTCACTTGAAATTATTTTTGTTAATATCTTACCTCCTATTTCTATGAAGGCATAAAAGCCACATTTCATTTCTAATCATACTGGATAACTTGAAGAGGGAAGAAGGGAAAAAGAAAGATAAAAAAGGCTATTCTGATAAGCTAGGAAGTATGTTAATAAACTATTTTTGAAAACTTTTTTAGAAATACTGCCAGCTAATAAACATCAAGTACTTCTCACCAGCCATATTCTACAAACTTTGTGTTTTCACATTATTTCACACTACCACCCTATAAGAGGTAGTAGGTATTGTTAAGAAAATGGAAGCTATAAGGGATTAAGTAAGCAATTCTCCAGTGTCACCTACTTAGTGTCAGAGCCAAAATTTGCAACTGAATGTGTCTAATGCCAGAACCCAGAATGTTAACTACTTTGGAATATAACACTTGAAAATCACACCAAGTTCTCTGTGGGTGAGTCACAGGAGTGATCACAGACTGGAAAAGGGAGTCTGAAAAAATTCTGTCACCCAAATAGATGGTAAAAGAATGAGTTTTTATATTTTCTCAACATACTATTTATGGTAAAATCATTTTCCCTGATGTCATTGGTCTCCAAATTACTTGTCTACCTCTAATTGTACTCTTTTCCCATAACTTACTTATAAGCATCCACTACAAAAATCTCCATATTTGTACAAGAAAGAAGTGACTTGAAAAAGAACAAGCCTCTTGGAGCTGCTGGGAAATTTTCTATGGAAATCTAGGTCAGAGCAGAGAAAGCTGACCCTCAGGAATTGTTAAATACCTTTTAGGAAGGGAGAGAGCCTTTAAAGAGGACCTAGCAAATATCACTAGCCTTTTTTTTTTCATGTCCAGGCCTTTTCCTATCTGTGCTTATTTAAGGCACCATTGCAGGGTATTGGAGCCTTCATTTTGCTCTCCATATCTTTATTACCTAAATTGGGTTTGGTGGTTTTGTTGCTGTTGTGGGGTCTATATTTGCCTTATTTTGGGAATGGAGTAAAAACTGAATGTGTGAGTAAGCAGAATGAGAATATAGACCAGATAATGGTTTACATCATTTAAGATGAAAAATATATAGACATAAATTTTTGAACTCTCAATTCTTGCTTCTCATCAGCCAATATCTGTTATTAATTACTGTTTTGTTTTTCAGTACATATTTGTCTCCTTACTCTCCAGAGATTCAACTTACAAACTACTAAAATCTGTGTGTGGACACTTAGAAGTGAGTATGACATCACTGAGCCTCAGTTGCTGTCTGTCTTCTCTGTTTCTTACAGTTTCATAGTTAACCTGATGTTTTACTTGTTTCAATAATTCCAGAACACAAGCATTGGTAACAGTCCCAACCCATCTTCCCTTGAAAACAGTTTCGGGGCAGACCGCCCTTCGTCTCTGCCTTTGGTGAGTTGCCTGCATAACTGTGTAAATGGGAAAGAAAGGGAATCTGTCATGCAGTTACACTTCTTACACCATGGCCAGGCTGCAGGAGGAACTTAAGACCATTATATTTGAAGTAGAGATGAAGAAACAGGAGGACCAGGGGAGGTCATAACCTCTTTTCAAGTAAATGAAGGGTTGCCAAAAAACATGATAGTGGGCTGTCTTGTGAGCTAATGGTCACTGAATGTACTCACAAAGTCTTTTTGCATTTGCTTATCATGTTGTTTAGGGGGATTCACCCATCTATCTGGGATAGGGCATGATTCATCCCACAGATTGATGACTGCCTTCTGTGTTCAAGGCAGCATGCTAGAGTCCACCATAAGGACACTAGGAAAAAGCAAAACTAGTTCTTGCCTTCAGAGACTTGACATCTTAGTGAAAAAGATAAGGAATACCTAGAAATAGTTATTAAAAAGAAAAGAAAGCTACAGTGCCCAAGTGAAAGGCAGAGCTTCTTAGATTCCTTTAAATTTTGTTGACTGTAAAATGAAGTCCCCAGTGGGAAGTAGCTCCCCACCTCACATTTGTACAAGATTTGTACTCATGACGATCTCATGTTGGCGTTGGCCCAGGAGAACCCTTGCCATATGATTCAAATGAGTATTCCCAAACTGATTATTGTTAAATGTTGAAATACCATTGGCAAAGTGGTATGAGCCCATGGTTTCAACATCTGTAATCTTTTTCTGAGAGCTGTTAAAAAATAGTGGGATTGAAAGCATATTCACACAAAAATACAAGAATGTTCATAGCTGCTTTATTTATAATAGCCAAAAAGTAAAAATAACCCTCATGTCCATTAACTGGTGAATGGATCAATAAAATATAATTTAGCCTTACAATGGAATGTTATCTGATAAAAAGGAGTGAAGAATTACTGTTATATAGTACAACATGGATGAACTCTGAAAACATTATGCTAAGTGAAAGAAGACAGACACAAAAGGCCACAATAGTGTATGATTCCATTTATACTAAATGTCCCAAAAAAAGCAAATCTATAGGGACCGAACGTAGATTGGTGGTTTCCAAGGGATGTCAGGGAGGGAGAAATTGGGAGTGACTGCTAATAGGCAAGTTTCTTTTTGGTTGCACAACATTGTGAATATTCTAAAAATGACTGAATTATACACTTAAAAACTTTAAAAACCATTTTTAAAACCTTTTAAAAATAATGGGAAGCAGTACAAAATAGAATTAAACACATATGCTTTGGAATCCAGCAAACCTGGTTTCAAATCTGGGTTCCACCCAGCTGAGCTATGCCATCACACAAGCTCTTTAACAGCTGACTCAGTTTCTTCATCTAGTAAAATGCCAGACTCACAGTGTGGCTGTGACGATTAAGTGTAAACATGTGTGTAAGGAGCTTTGCATACTGCCTGATACGTGATAAGCTTTCATAGGTCATTATTAAATTGAAGTGACTTGAATTTTCAGTTTTCCTTCCCCTGTAAATTCTTACGTGAAATTGAAAGTTGTTTTGAAATGACCAAAAAACAACTAGTTTAAGGTGAAAGACTGGTAATTTGCTTACAATTCTGTCCTTTTGACAGCCAACTAAATGGTGAAGAGCTGGGCCTAATTGTATGTTGCCAGGACATTTTAATGACACCTCTTGTCTCTTTAGTTCTTAAGCACTCTGAGGGAATGAGTAGGATACAAAGTACAACATCCCTGTTTTTTTATTACTCCTCAGTCTGTCATCCTTCTGTAATGTAAATGTTATATCACAGACTTTATTTCGATTTAGTTGAGAGAAGAAAAAACGCTAAAACTTTCCTTTCATGGTCTAATTTGTTAAAGCCGTTTTTCTCTTTTCTGTTTCCAATACCATTTTTAAAGCTGTAATCGAAAGATACTTTTCTCTGTGTCTATATATTCAAACGTGCATTTAGAACTTGCTACTTTTTTCTCACATATTTCAGTCACTTTCTCTCATTACAGCATGCCAATTGAGGCTTCTATAGCTTTACCCTGGAAGCTTTCCAGTCAACAGGGTTCCACTTTTTTTTTTCCTAGATATTTGTTGTTTCAAGCAAGTTGGCCACTGTATGTTGATAGAATTCTTACTGCCCAGAAGTATCTCAGTTTTGGTAACCAGATACTCAGTGATTTGTTGGGAAAATCCCAGTAGTGTGGAGTAATCTTTCCTTCTTTTTCACCTTTTATAGGTCAGGCCTAAGTGAAAAGTCTGGGAGTGACAAAGGCCTGTTTGTTTGATAAGGGGAAATTAGCCTCGCTTCACTTCATTATTTCTCTGCAGGATTTCAATGATGAGTTCTCAGATCTGGATGGAGTGGTTCAGCAAAGAAGGCAAGACATGGAAGGATACAGCAGTTCTGGTTCTCAGACTCCCGAATCCGAGAACTCTAGAGGTCTGGGAAACATTTTTGTCTTGACTAAAATTTAATTCTCTGGAAAGTGTCTTCATCCCGCTTATTAAAAACAGAAAAACAAAACCAACAACAAATCTCCTTGTCTTCCTAGTTAACAACTGGAAAGGGAATCTAGAGAATCGGTAGTTTGAAAGTTGCAGGAAACGGATTGCCTATGTGGTAAAGATCCATTTCCATTTACACACATGTAATAAATGTCTCTCAAATCTACATAATATTGAATTGGTCGCAAGAGAGAAACATACAATGTTTTCTTACCTCTTTTTTCAATAGTATTAATTGTTATAGCTGAATCAGCCCCATGAGTCAGTGGGGTAAGGACTGTCCTTATATCATTTATTATCTATTGCTTGATCATTGGATTTCAATCCCAACTACTCAACCAATTTGTGAAAAGACCCATTTGTGTTCTTGGCTAGTATGCACGTTAAGAGATGGATTTCCTTTTGTGGTTGATCTACATATTTAAATGCTCTGAGGGGAAAACTTACTCAGCTCTGTTTTGGCTTGGTAGACTTCCATGTGACAGAATCTCAGACTGTTCTGAATGTCTCCAAGGGAGAAGCAACACCAACTAGGGTAGATGCCCATGTAAACAGAGTACCTGAAGGAAAAGCCAAGAGTCCCCCTACACATGGTAAGGAATGGACGATTGGAGGGCTGGGAACAGGCATCTGTTTAAAGGGCCCTTGTGTTTCATTTTATGACTGCCTTCCCTATTGCTTCCTCCTGCTTCCTGCTGTAGGTCTTTGCCTATTCATTCATTTATCCATTCAACAAATATTACCCAGTCTTCCACTTTACTATGGGCAATACTAAGGCAAATAGCCTTCAAGGAGGTCCCTTCATTATTTTGAATACTTTGAGATTGAGTCAAAATTGCTACTAAAACTCAGATTATTTATTTCTTATTTACTAAGTATTTTTGTAACAGGTTACCAGTTGTACTAGTATAACGAAAATGGTATCTATAAAGTCCACCATTCACTCTAACACGATGTTTGACATAGAGAAGGCTTTTAATAAACATGTATTGAATGAAATGTGTTGGGAGGGATTGTAAATGGTTAAAATGACACCTGGAAGGCTTCAGTTAGCATTTTCTGTGATTTCTATTAACAGGGAATAATTATCTCTTTCAAGTACCTCATCCCCATAGCAGTACTGCTGGGTGAAGGAGGTATGTTGGTGTTTTAAAACTGTCACTTTTTGTTTTCTACCCAACAGGTCAGTCAGAAACCATTGAGATCTTAAACAAAGACAAGTCTCAGAAATGTCCAACTCTCCACCATATTCTTATATTCTATGCAATTGTGTAAGTAAATGAATTTACTGTAAGTGACTTGAAATAATTCTGTTCTCTAAAGAAATAATCTCTTCATATTGCCAAGAGCCATCGTAAATCTCAGTTGTCTCTAATGCGACCCAATTGCTTTTTGGCAATTTTTGTCTCCTACTTCAACATTTTTTCCCCTTAGGCTTAGGTCACATTTTCACACTCTTCCCTTTCATTTAAATAGTGTGAAAGGAGAAAAAGCAAAATGATTGTGCCAACTCCAGCAGAGGACTAAGTTCTGAGTGGATACTATTAGTTGGGAAATGTTCTGTGAATGAGAAAGCATCTTTATCCTTGTTTATTTTTTCCTGCATCCCATGTTCTCTGGATAGAGGCCAAAACAACTTTACAATGTCATCCCCTTCATTGAAAATTTAGGCAGTGACTTTTTTTCCTCCTTAGCTTCCAAACTGTGACCAGTTGTTCATCTGAAAATAGCCTGGCCCAGTTCTAGGCTGTTCTTCACAACCAAGAAGGATGTGCCCAATTTTGATAAAGCAGGGGATTAGTGAGTCACCAGTGAACAAGACTGGGCACTCACTTGCTGGGCCCTTCAGGGGAAGGACACAGCACCATGTGAAACAGCACCATGTGGAGCCCTGGCCTGGGGTATGGCCTTGAGAGATCCTATTAGAATTCCATGTAAATTGAAGAACTCAGGCTAAGGGATTTTAAATCCCCTGTCAGCTCTAAAGTATTGTAACAAGCATCAGCCTGTTGGAAAAAAACCCTTTTAAAGTCTCTTTAGCCAAGTTATTGTGGAAAATACCTTGCCTCTAATGTGCGTTGGTTTGAGTTTATTTATTTTTTTATGAACATCAGGTCCTGGCCGTTAACCACTGAGATTTTGCCTTTATCTCTTTCCAGTGTCTGTGCCCTAATCATCTCGACCTTCTACATGAGATATAGAATTAATACTCTGGAGGAGCGGCTGGGATCACTAACCTCCACTGTGGACACCCATCATACTGAGTAAGACATTTCCCTCCAGTGCTATCATTTGCTTGCTCTGCAAATTAGTAGAATGTTTGACCTGAGCTTGGCATCCTTCTTAGCAAATACTGAGGATACGTTCTGTATGAGACATCCTGTTAAGTGTATATGTGGAAAGTAAAGAGGTGGGAGGGTCCTAGAAATGAAAGACCTGACTCTGCACGTGCTTGAGTTGCTATAGAGTTGCCAGTAATAAGGCACAAAACAAACCTAATTTTACATTATCTCATTCTATCATCCTAAGAGTCAGTTGTGATTTTGGACCATTTATTGAAATAAAAACGTTTATCTTAGTAAAATGGCAATGAGTTAAGACATTCTTCGGGAAGCACTTCAAGTAACTCAGCACATTTAATCACCTATTACTCTTTACATTATCTCATTTATTTACAAAACTCTTGACCACTATAAAGATCCATGTGACTAGTAATTAGTTGAATGTGCCTGTGGAGATTTTCTATCGCAGTACTTTGTACACACCTGAAGTAATTAAACCTCTTCAAACATAGAGCTCTTTCCTTTAAACCCATTTACATGAGGATTTTGAGACAATTCCTAAAAAATAAAATAAGTTATTCTATGTTACAAAACATACTTTTAGCCCAAGTTTTAGAAGTAAAGATATCTATCTCTTTACAGAGTATCCACCATGTGCTAGAGGCTCTGTTAGGATACATACATGCACAAATGGTTTTCTCTCACCATAACCTTCTAACTATGATTCCCATTTTACAGATGAGGTAACTGAGACTCAGAAATAATTAGCTTAATGTTGTACAGTTTGTAATAGAATCCGGACTCAGATGCAGTTCTGCGTGATTATAAAGACCATAGGCTTCCCAGTCTACCAGTGACTGCTTGATTGTAAGAAACAGCCTTGAACTGGGTCATGCTATTTTCAGTATGTTTAGAATCATCTAGAGAGTTCATTAAAACAGATGACAGAGCTCATCCCCAGAGTTTCTGATGTCGTAGATCTGAGATTGGGCCTGAGAATTTGCATTTCTATCAAGTTCCAAAGTGATGGTGATGATGCCAGCCTGGGATCCACACTTCGAGAACTATTATGCTCTATCTTTCTGGGCCTTTCTTTATGCTCTAATAAGTACCTAAAAGTCTTCTTGTGTGGTTTACAAGTATGCTGGCATACAGGTTATTTTTTAATCATAAATACATTTGAACCAGTAATAAAAAAATCCTAAAGAATGGTTTGGTATAGAGTCATACCTTGCCCTTACTCGCTTCTATCTTGTTCAAAATGTTAATACACTTGTAGTTAGGAGGTGACTCTAGATTATTGCAGACTTCCGTTCACTGTCACTTCAGGGTTTGGTTACTTTAGGAAAATGAACCTCATGTCCTGTAATTTAATTAACTTGGTGATAAAGAGAGGGAAATTTCACAACAAAGGCAAATGAAGTATTCTACTATTTAGTCAACTAAGGAAGAGGTACAATATGAAAAATAATCACTTCAAGGAAGAATCACAAAGGTCACATATGACATGAGATCAGGGAACACCTGTGATGGGCAGGGCTGTCAAAGCACTTTTCCAGGACCTGAGCTTCCACAGTACATCACTTTCTCTAGGGTAATCCAGCCACGCTGCCAGGTTACCGAATCCACACTCATAATCTGATCACTTAGTTGCCAGAGAGCCATGCTTTTGAATCCAGACTTTATGCCAGCTTTGTTAATACATTAACAGCCTGTAGATCTTTAGAATTTCATGTTTATAAATCAGTACAATGGGTTTCAGATCCCTTATCTAGAAACTGAAAGATTAAAATTCATATTTTTGGGGAGAATCTAAGATTTTGATAGTATGGACCGATGATAAAGAAAAAACTGTCAGTACTAATAAATGAAAAACATCTGATTGCTTTCTGAATATTTTGATTTATTAAGCGCCTACATCTCAAAAATGGGTCATATGTAAAATAAGTTAGGCCAGTCATTGCCATCTAAAAACTTAATGACTACAAATGAATTACAGCCAAGAAATAGAGACAACACAGAATGTGGTTTTTAACCTTAGCATGAAAATCAGTGGCTTTAGACCACCTCTACAGGAAAATATACATACATCTCCAAATTTTCTACACTTTTAGCTAATACGGGACCCCCAGTGGACCACAGAGTAAGAGCCCATGCCATTGTCTAATGATAAATAATGAATGCACCTGTTAGATTAGAAGGCAATGGCAAGTTACATTTGTATGGCAGGTCTCAAAGAAGAACCACAAAAGTCTCACACTTCAACGAGAATTCGATTAAAGACATGGCTAAACATTCTGAAAGTTGTGGTGTAAATGGTTCCTGCTCCCATGAAAAATAAGTATATGACTGAGAAGAACACTAATTCTTGTAAATTTTTGCTGCAGTGGGGATAGAGAAGATAGTAGGGTTTAATAAAAGGATGTAAGAAACCACGTACTTGAGAATAATTGTCTGATTTTTGTTTGGAAGCCAAAGCACAACACAGCCACTTAAACAAAACTAGCTTAAGAGAGTTCCGGCTGAGCTGTTACGAATTAGTCACCGAACATCTAGTCTGTGGATGATTGTGGATGATTGCAGGGTCCTTCTGATGTAACAAGTTAAATGCTCACTTGCTCCTATTATAACCTAGTTTTCTGTTCAAATAAATGTCAGATGTGTTTATTCCACTTCTTTCTTTGCCATTCTTGCCCACAATAATTTTTCTCTTTGTTCTTACAGACAGACAGCACCATCCAGCCTGGGGTCACAAGTACAATTAAATGTCGAGGTCCTCTGCCGAGAGCTTACGGCTAACATAATGAAATTAGAAAAGGTGACTGGTTTCTTTCCTGGGTTGGGGGCAGTGTCAGTAGTATGTGTCGGTTGCCATAGATCATGGGTCACACATTAAAACACCTTCGGTGTGTCACAGGCAGGGTAAGTGACCAAACCCAGCTGGAGACTGCATAATAAATGCAAAAGACTATTTCTTTCCACAAAGAAATAGGGTTCAATGTCATTTTCCTTGTTGGTCTACCTTCTGGTTTTCCTTAGTTAGAAATCATCAGGTCCAGTGGTAAGTGGCCACTGACATGGGGCACAGGGAGAGACACAAGAGGACGGAGTGTCCCAGTCGGAGAGTGCAGCCCCACCTCCACCCCGGCCAATTGTTGCCATACATAAAATATTGCATTCATTCCCTACCGTAACCTGGGGAGATAGAGGTCATTCCTATGTGACAGGGAGAATCCAAGTTTCTACTAACTTGCTCAAGGAGACACATTTAGAAAGTTAGCAGGCCTGGAATTTGAACAGGGGTGACTGACTCCAGAGTTGTGCTTAGAAGCCCTTTGCTTTACTACCCCTCAGAATCCAACCTTAGGCCTTGCTAATAAGGCCACCAATGTACCTCCACCTCTAGGGCACACCTGTCCTTATCCTCATGGCATTCTTAGAACTCATTAGGAGAGCGAACAGGAGAAAAATGTAGGCATGTAGACATGCCTGAAAATGACAAAGTTAAACCTAATTAACATGTTTTTATTCCTTTCAGCCTGTCTGTCCCTTCCCATCTGATACTTTGTTTTCACCCTAATTTTTAAAGAACGGTTTAGAGTTAAGTGTTCAGTTCTAATCCACAAATGCCTGGTAGCTTTCCATGACAGAAAGGTTATGTTTACTTGAGAAGAAACATGAGATACAAGTGAGTCAAACTATGTTTGTTTTGCTATACTAAATGTTACCTAGCATTTAACCACTGAAGTATTGAGAGCAAAGGTTTTTCCCAACTTCTGCTCTAAACCATGGCATGCCAGATCATTTCTACTGAATCATGGTATCTATGGGCAAACTTGGAAACTTTTTCTCTCTTTTTTTTTTTTTTTTTGGAGCGGGGGGGTAAGTAACTTCATAGTCTCTGCTTATATGCTAAGCAGAGCTGATTGATTTTGCACATAATTTGCAATTTGTTATAGAGCTGCTTCAGTATTTATACCCAAACATACAAAGGGAAAAAAAAAAAATTTTGTTCAGCTGTTTTCTTCCCACTTATTTTGTAATACTGTATTTTCAACTTCTTAGGGACATTGGCTATATTAAAAGTCTGTGTCACACACCCTGTTAGGAATTTAAAAACATTTTTACAGTTGTCATTATAATGAAAAGCCCTGTATTAAAAGTAACTTTATTGTCCTTTAAGTATAAAATACTGATTAATCATTTTAAAGTAACACATTTCTCTTAAAGATATGAAATAGAAAAATAAATTGATAATAATATGATATGTAAACCCTAGGAATACAATTTTTTTTTATTACTATCACAAAGCGTGAAAATTTATCATGAAAGTTTTTCTCTTTTAAATCCAGAATCAACCTAGAGAAGGTGTGGGTTAGTAACCAGAATTGTTTTCCTCTTTAAAATGTTAGTTGCTGAGAATTCAAGTTTTGGTGGGGTTTTTTGATTGTTTTGCAACAAAATGTTTACAGATGTTTGGCTTCCATGTTGAAGCGAATGGGGTGGTTTCCATTTTCTGTTTTGCTCACTCTGGCATACAGTGGTATTCTTTAGATAAGAAGCGCCCAGAATCCTCCTGTCCCCCTTTTGCATTTCTTCCCACTGTCCTACCAGGCATGGCTAGGACACTACTTTCTGGATTGAGGGGCAGAAATACAGGAGCACTTGTCCACATAAGGCAGTCAGCTGGCCACATATTGCGAGCCCCACCATTCAGCTAGGAAAGCCTACACCAGTAGAAAACCTTTGTCTCAAAGTGGACTTGTGGTCAAACTGCTTATGTTGAAGTTCTAAAAAGTTAAAAATTTTACACATTGCTCAAAGGAATCGAAGCATAAAAAGTTACCAAACACACACATGTTCTTTCTGATGGCTCTGCCCCCTCCTGAGACAGTCTGGCAATAGCACAGCGCAGCCTGCAGGTGGGGACGCTGGAGCCAAGTCTCAGCTTTTTACTAGTACCAGCAGTTCCTTTCGACACTGCTCCAGGATCTGCTCACATCTGATCTGCCCTGCTCCAAACTTACCAATTTCTGTTCATGGCATCGTAGCCCTTTCAGTCGTCCTTGTGGAAAATCCAAGAATAATTTTAACTTTTTCTCTTTTTTACTTGCCACTGATTGACCTCTTAGTTGAGAAGTCCTGTGCAATCTACAAGTGTCTCCTAAAATTCTCTGTTGACGCTGTCGTAGTCCATTTTGGCCCCTTACTACCAGTCTGACAGTGTGAAATCAGATCTCATCATGGTTTTAATTTGCATTTTCCTGATTACTACCACAGCTGAACATCTTTTCATATATTTATCGGCCGTTTGGATTTTGTTCTGTAATTTGCTCATTTATCTCCTTTATTTTACTTATAGTAGTTTTTTATTGTTTTTTCTGTTTTGGGAGGGGGTGTTTTGTTTTGTTTTTTTTTATCTTTGCAGCTATACTTTGCATATTTTAGCTGTCAGTCCTTGGTTTCATTTCTTTTTCTACCTGTGTTTATCTTTGGTCCTGTGGGATAAGTAGGGAAGACGTGAAGTAGGAATGTGGGGGTTGAAGGCAATGCCTTTTATGGATAAAGAAGTAAAACTTATTTTCTTAGTACTGGATATGGCATTAATGGTGGAGCAGTGTAGAACAGAAATTTGGGAGTCAAACCACTGTTCTTACCCCTCCTCTGCCACTCACTCTCTGTGTAACCAGTCCATTCCGTAGCCTCTCTGGCCCTCAGTTTCATTTGTAAAACCTGCCTCTTTGGGGGCGGTGTATGGTTGAGTTGAGGATGCATGGAGTTCCTGGCACATACACAAATTGGGTCCCTTCCTCTTCGCTGACACTTTGTATGCCTGTAGGACATCACAGACTCCTTACAAAAGAAGGCTATATTTTTCTGTTCTAGGATTCCCTGCTCCCATCACAGTACTAGTTGCTGAGAATTCGTTGCTCTGGATCTTTAAAGTTCATTTACTCAGCAAACATTTACTGAGCACATCAAGACTATATTACAGTCTTGAGATTCAGTGATATGGCACAGCCCCCATCCCTGTGAAATTCAGTCTTCTGGGAAATGTTGTGTGTGACCTAATAGGAGTGTTGAACATTATTATATGGTGTTTGGTTCAAAGCATCAAATGGGCTCTGTAAAGACATTTCCCATTGTCTCTGAGTGCATTTGGGTCACACCTGGTGTCACCTGTGCTTTTGTTCTTTTCCTTCCATCTGATTTCTCCTTTCTACTGACATTTTCATCTTTGTGCCACTCTTTCATTTCCAGCCCTCTCTGTTTTTATTTTAAAGTGAATTGTCAAACAGAATTCTGTTCCAATAAAAAGCATTTGTTTGCCTGAACTAAATTTAACCTATGTGTAGCTTTTTATTCGAGGGAGAATCATCTCACTCATTATACAGGCTACAGCAAATATGCCCTTAATATACTCCATTCTATTTAATAACAAGAGCTTGTCTTTTATTACTTCAAGATACAGAACAACTTGCAGAAGTTGCTTGAGAATGGTGACTGACTGATCAGATTGCCTGGGCCAACGTAATACCTCGCGCTTCCCTTTGAAGAAGGTGCTGCCAGAGGCGTTGTAGTGGAGCGCTCCCTGCTGGCCAGAGGAGCAAACAGACGGGCATCCCCAGCTGTGTTTGCATTTGAAGGTCTGCAGCTCAGGAAAGAGGGGAGGGGGAATAATTTTGGTTCCTATGCAATAAAAGTTGACCTTGACTCTCTGAGGAAGTTTTTAGTGCTGCTGCCTGAAGAAAACAGACCCATCTCTGGAGGTCTCAGGAAAGACCTGGTGGATACTCTATTGGTTGACTGTGGTTCAGTGGTTATTGTGACTGTCAGCAAACACACTCCACTTCAAGGCTTTTCAGTCCTTCCCACCCTCCATTTCTCTTCTTTACACCCCAGCCTTCAAACTAAGGGACATATCATGTGCCAGCAAACCTGATATGGCCCTTTAAAGAATTAGAAATGAGTCTCCAAAAGGCAATAAATAGCTCTAATGAGCACACTTGCTTCAAAGAAGTAACACCAGCATTTTGTCTTTTTTTTCCCCTCTGCTCTTATGTTCTGGTTTAAATCATCTGTGTATCTTAACTTCTCAACTGAGTATTGGCAAGAATATTGGGCAAAGCAGATTAAACTATCCCATTCATGTCTTGTTTTGTTCCTCTAATATAATACTTAACTGGACTGATTCTCACCCACCCAGGTCAAGAATCTGTGAGAGATGGGACTAAAGTACTAAATAAACTTACTTTGAAACCAAAACTAATCTTTAAACCAAAAAGTATAATAGTGATTTGATACAGGATGAAAAACACCAACTTTTTAAGATTATAGGTGGACTATGTTCGTTTTAAAATGGGATGTCTATATATTGAATACTGAAACCCATTTCAGCATGATAATATACTTTTGCTGACTAAAATAAATAACTTGTGGTTTGCTAATTTCTATGTACATGTGGGTTGCCTGTTTTTTATTAATAATTATTTAGGTACTGTAAAATCTGTAATAAAACATTCTGTTTCTATCTGTAATGCATTTTTATAATCATTTCTATGAAATGTATTTTGTTTAATCAAATAAGCTAATAAGTGAATTCTTACATCATTTATATTTGTTAGCCTACTGGACAAGAATTGTGCCTGGTGCACCCCTGGCTTTTAATAAATATTCTGGTTAAAATGCCCTGCTAACACTGTATTTGGTCAATTTGTAAATTCTTTTAACTAAAACAATATGCTTTACAACTGCTTCTCCTTTCCTCTCTATTACTTCCAACTCACCCATACTTCTTTTCTCCTGAGTATTCATTGCAAAACACAAAAAGTGACTTAAATCTTGAGTTGCAATGACAGAAAATGAAGTCAAATGACAGAACTTTGAAATCAAAATCCAATGCTTGATTCTGGGGTCCACACTTTATGAGTTTTGTGACCTTAAGCAAGATATTTGGCCATTTTTCCCATTTTATTGATGATGCTGCAAGTACAAACAAAAAGTGCCACTGAGGGTCAAATATGATAATGTCTCTATATTGCCAGGTCATGCAGGTAGTATACTTTCATTAAAGGTAAATTATTTTTAAAAATGTTTTCATGTCTGATATTCTAGTTTTATAAAAGTTCTATGTCAATGCTTTATAGTCAAAACCCATTAGACATTCAAAAAGTGGGTCAGCTACCTCTAGAGAAATTTTACAATTGTATGAAGAGCCTTTAAAAGGTTAAAATTTCACTGATTTAGTAATCTACTTAGTACATCTATGTATTTAGTAATCTAAAAGATTAAAAATAGAAAATCTATTTAGGAATTTATCCTAAAGCAATGAGAGATCTGGTCAAAGATTTACATACAAGAATATTCTTTGAAGCCTTGTGGCAGCAAAATATTAGACACTAAATATTCAATAGCAGAACAGTTAATTACTTGGAATAATATTATCAAAGAATGGCATGGCCAGCATTACAAGGCCAGGCATAAAACTACACGGTTTGATCCTAATTTATAAAGAAATATCTACATATGTTAAATCAGATAAGTTGATTAAAAATATTAAAGAGACAACCATCCTAATGGGAAAATATATTTGCAAGCAACGCTTCCGATAAGGGCCAAAATATACAAAAAACCTCATTAATCTCAGTAACAAACACTCCAATCAAATATTAGGCAGAGGACATGAACAGACACTTCTCCCAAGAAGACATACAAATGGCCCACAAACTTAAAAAGATGCTCATCATCACTATTAGGGAAATGCAAGTCAAAACCACACCCATTAGAATAGCTGTTATCAACAGGACAAGTAATAATAAGTGTTGGAGAGGACACAGAGAAAACGGAACCCTCATACACTGTGGGACTGCAAATTGGTACAACCACTATGGAAAACAGTATGGAGTTTCCTCAAAATACTAAGAATTTATTTGCCATATGATCCAGCAATCCCTCTACTTGGTATTTACCCCAAAACTTGAAAACTCATATACAAAAAGCTATCTGCACACTGATGTTCATAGCAGAATTATTCAGGGGCCAGGACATGGAAGCAATGGAAGTGTCCTATGATAGATGATTGGCTAAAGAAGCTGTGGTACATATATACAATGGACTATTACTTAGCCATAGGAGATGAAATACTGCCATTTGCAACAATATGGATGGACCTCGAGATTATGCTAAGTGAAATACGCCAAACAGAAAAAGTTGAAAGTCACATGATATCACTTATATATGGAATATAAACCTAAAAACAACAAACAAGATAAACAAATAGAGACATCAACATGGACAAGAGACTAGTGGTTATCAGAGGGTAGGGGAGGGAGGAGTCAAATATGTGGTGACAAATCTAACTATGGGAGGGGAACACACAATGCAATACACACACGTGTGTGTGTGTGTGTGTGCATGTATGCCTTACTGTTAAATTGTACATCTGAAATATACTGGATTTCATTAACCAATGTTAATGAAAATGAAAAAAAAGATTAAAATTTTAAAAAACGATATTTAGTGGTTCTCAAGGAAACGGATCTTAATTAACAACTGTACACACACTCCTTCCCCCAACACTGTTGCTAGTTCTGCACCAGGAGCCACTTTTTTAGTGTTTTTTTCTTAACTACTATAGTTGACTCTTCCACAGAGAGCCCTTCATTATTTCTAGATTTAGTTTTATGTATATGTATGTACACACACTCACACACAAACATGCATGCTTTGGGGATGCTGTTGCTGCTTATTTTTTATAACTAGCTCCTAAGCCAAAATCTAGTATAAGTAGATCTAAATGGTGGCCCCCAGGTCATATGTCTGCGTATTAACTACAAAGAAGCATAGGAAAGCAAGTATTTGGGATTTTTAATCTCTACCACCTAAATACAAAAGTAGGAAATTCTATTGTTGGAGGGGGTTTTAGATGCTGAGTGGCCAAAATAATAGGAAATGTCAGAGGGAAAAAAAAAAACTTAAAAAGAGATTATTGCATGCTGTTTCTATACATTCTGATATTTTAATCTATGATTAAATATGTACTATTTTCGTAGATAGAAATTAACGGTCTCACATAAATTGGATATACTATTATTATTGACTTCTTGTGCTTTGTGAATATTTAAGATACCTTTCTGCACAACACTCCAAAGCATTTCCCGGTTTTAATTTATGCAATTCTTTGAAACCATCCCAGACACATTTTTAGGATGCCTTTTCTGTGCCTTCCACAGCTCATTTTAATTCATGAATTCATGGAGCCATACTGAAAGATTCCCAACTTAAATATGAATTGTCTCATATGCTGTCTTAATTTATGTATCCTAATAGTGAAATTCAGGAGATGCTTTTCCTGTGAATCTGTTTGTTTCTGGTGACCTCACGGTTATGGACACTCACATGCTATAGGTAACCCAGGTGAAATCACTCTCAAGTATTTTTTTACAAGTCAAAATTATACACATCAGTAATAGTTTTTCCATTGTTTGAGAGCCATAACCTGATCTCACAAAGGTGTGCAGTGATATATTATTCTTTTCATGTGCTTCTTTTAAGGCTATCCCTGCTAAGAATGATATTATCAATTCCTGACTTAAAAAAAAATCAGAGACACTAAATGAATCATTTTGATCACCCAAATTCCAGCACTGTATTTTGTCCTTACCCAAAGCAATCTAGAAATTCAGTGCAACCACAATCAAAATTCCAAAGTCATTTTTCACAAAAATAGAACAAACAAGTCAAAAATTTGTACAGAAACAAAAAAGACTCCTAATAGCCAAACAAAGCAATCTTGAAAAAGAACAAAGGAAGCACCCTGAGTTCAAACTATATTCCAAAGCTATAGTAATCAAAACAGTATGATATTGGTGTGAAAAGAAACATAGATCAATGGAAATAGAAAACCAAGTAATAGACTCATGCGTACATGGTAAATTAGTTTACAACCGATGAGACAAGGATATACCATGGAGAAAGGATAGTCTCTTTAATAAATGGTGTTGAGAACTGGACAGCCACATGCAAATGAATAAAACTAGACCACTACCTTACACTATACACAAAAATCAACTCAAAATGGATTAGACTTAAATGAAATCATAAAACTCTTAGAAGAAAACATGGATGGTAACCTCCTTGACATCAGTCTTGCAATAATTTTTAAGATCTGATACTAAAAGCAAAGACAATCAAAGCAAAAATAAAAAGCAGGACATCAAACGAAAACATTTCTGCATAGCAAAGGAAATTATTGATAAATGAAATGGAAATCTACTAAATGGGAGAAAATGTTTACAGATCATTTATGATAAGGGGTTAATATCCAAAATATATAAAAAACTTATACAGCTCAACTGCAAAAAAAAAAAATCTGATTTAAAAACGGGCAGAGGATCTGAATAGACATTTTTCCAAAAAGGATATACAGATGGCCAACAGGTACATGAAGAGATGCTCAATGTCACTAATCATTAGAGAAATGTTAATCACAATAAGCTATCACATCACACATGTTAGCATGACTATTATCAAAAAGAAATGAGTGTTGGCAAGGATGTGAAGAAAAGGGAACCCTCATATACTCTTGGTGATAATAATGTAAATTTGTTAGTCACTATTAAAAATAGCATGGAGGTTCTTCAAAAGTTTAGAAACTACCATATATTCCAGGAATCCCATTTATAGGTAGTTAGCTGAAGAAAATGAAAACACTAACTCGAAAAGATATATGTAACCTCCATGTTAATGAGACATTGCAGCATTATTTACAACAGCCAAGATATGGAAACAACCTAAGTGTCTATTGATTGACTGGATTAAAAAAAAAATGTAATATATATAAATGTAATATATATTATGTACTTATACACACACAATGGTATATTATTCAGCCATAAAAAGGAATTAAATCTTGCCACTGGCAACAACATGGACCTTGAGGGCATTATGCTAAATGAAATAAGTCAGAGAAAGACAAATACCAAATGATCTCACTTATATGCAGAATCTTAAAAAAAATAAATAAACAAAATAAAACAAGCTTATAGATACAAAAAACTGATTGGCAGTTGCCAGAGGCAAGGGATGGCAGAGTGGGCAAAATGAATAAAGCATGTCAAAATGTAGAAACTTCCAGTTAGAAACAAGTCCTAACTGGATGTAATGTACACCATGGTGACTATAGTTAGTAATACTGTATTGCAAATTTGAAAGTTGCCAAGAGAGTGGATCTTAAAAGTTCTCATAAGAAATAAGAATTTGTAACTGTGTATGGTGACGAATGTTAACTAGACTTACTGTGGTGATCATTTTGCAATATATACAAATACCAAATTATTATGTTGTACCATTGCAACTGATGTGTGTCAATTATATCTCACTTTATAAAAGAAAGAATTTGTTTTTAGCTACACCTGGCTAAGGATAAGTTCTTTTCAGTGTCTGCTTTTAATATCCTAAGTGGCTGTTGTATGCCTAATTCTCTCTTCTATGGAAATGTATTTCCTCAAAGAACATTTTTAAAAGGAGCAAAGATATATTCGACATTATAATGTTCAGTAAAAAAAAATTTGAGTACAAAATTATATGATGAATTCTAGGTAAAAATATTCAGCCAATGGACAAATTCCTAGAAGAGACTACAAAGTAATTAAAATACTTGTTAAGGTGATGAAATTGTGATTTATAAAATGGTTTTTTAATATTGCTATTTTTGACAAATTTTTTTAAATGCTAAGACCTTTTCTAATTTAAGAGAGAGTCCTGTTGTCACTTTATTCCTTGTAGTTTCATCTCTTTACGTTTCTAACCACTTTATATAGTTTCTCTTCACACGTACACATACACGCAGCATCCCCCTGTACGTGGTAATAAAAAGTGGCAAGAAAAGATGGCCTTCATTTCCCATAGATAAAACCACTATCTTAATGGGTCTTGTTTTTCTTCTCTCAGGTGTTACTGCTTTTCATTACCTGATTTCCAGTGTCTTGAAAACCATATATTGTCTAGATTTTTTGGCCATATCAGGTATAAAAATCAAAACCAAATGAAAACCAGCCTTGAAAAATTCCCTGAGCAGACAAAACTACTTTAGTCAAAGTAGGAAAGCTTAAGTTAGTTTGTTTTATAAGAGTAACTTGACCTGGGTCATTTCTTGTTTATGTCCCTGGAAACCATAAGCAAAACCTAACTCTTTCCCAAGGTTGATACAAGGTAACCACTGACCAATTCTGTATCATTAAAAAAAAAAAAAAGATTCTAATATTCTAACCAATCACCATGAGGAGTAAACAGTCACTGCCTTCTCATTATTTAAGGGGCTTTATAAACCCCTGAGACTCATTCCGTGTTTGGTTTGAATGCTCCAGGGTTGGGAACTGTCTTTGTGGCATATGTGCAATAAACTCTTACGAATTACTTGATTCATTGGTTTTTCTCCAGCTGTTTCTGAACTTCTGACACAGAAGTCCCACAACGGAGAAAATTTGACTCTAACCAAGTGGAAAAAGTTGTTAACTTGGTGAGAGAAAAAGAAAAGGCAACACTAAGAGCATGGAAGGGTAGCAAACCTAGGTTTGGGGAACAAGAGAAAAGTGGTTGAAAGTACGAAAGCTTGGAGCTCAGGAGGAGCTCAATGGAGCTGAAACAGAGCTGTGGGCAAGGGGCACCCCAGGTGGGGCTAATGTCTCAGAGGGGGCATAATGAGGCTGGTTCTACAAACTGGATTCAGTTGCTGCCACATGAATAAACTGCCATTGCCAGGATAAAGCAACAATAGGGTGACACTCGGAACAGGAAAAAGTCAAGTTCTCGGAGAGCAAACAGGAAGGAACAATCAATCCCTTCTTCCCTTCCAATATCACAAGCTTTTACTCACGCCTGCTATTAGCAGAATCTAACAGCGAGACACTAACAAAACAAATATGTTTTAAAGAATCTCAACACTGGCACCACAAAGCGGAGTCTAGGAGGAAGGGCTTTGAGCTAAAAGATAATAGCTTAATAACTGGCTACCAGTCACTCTGTTGGTTACTCAGCTGCCATACACACCCTTCTACACATAATTGAACTCTCACACACAAGAAATACAACTGTATGTTTCTAACGAGACGCAACTATACTTTATGCAAATGAAGATATTCTCACCCTTACCTGAAAATGATGAGATGCAAAGTCCCAAAATTCATTGTATCTATCGATGTACCGCGCAACCTCTGCAAGCTACGTGGAGACCTGGCCTGCACCCACTGCAACCTCCTTCAGGAGTTCCCAGCATCCCCTGTGCCCAGGTGCTTGACAAGTGTTTGGCCTTAGTGATCAAAGAGAAGTGAAAGGGGGCTGAGGACTTGTTTTGCTTCACTGCACATACCCTCATGCTCAACAACAGCCCCCAAATCAAGGAGTTCTTCTAGAAGTGGGGTGGTAACACAGCCCTCCAAGGTGCCCAGGGACTTGCACATCCTGCCACCCCTCTGATCTCCACACCATCCCCAGACGAGCCCTGGCCACCGCCTGATGAGCTCTGGTTTACCTGCCTCTCCCTGTGGAAAGGAGAGGCCTTCGGGGGCTGTAGGTACCATGGACTTTGCTACCCAGCCTGCCGGTAGGCCCTGGATCACCTCTAAAACTGTGGGAGCACCAAGAGGGGTCCTGCCCAAGACCCCTCGCTGGAGCTGAGCTTACCCTCTTCACTCCTTCTCCAAGGAATAAGGTGCAGGCCCAGTCCCACTCACATAGGTGAGCGGGCAGCGATGCAGGCAGAGTCCTAAAGGCTGGACCAGAAACTTTAGGAGCTGAGAAGGCAGGAGGAGGTAGAGGAAGAGGATGAAGGGCTTGCCCCTGCCTCTCTGAGCCATGCCACAGAGCTCATCGCCCAGGCCCTGAAGGAGGAGAAGGCTCTGCAGGGTCAGGGGGACTACCGCACACCCTGCTTCAGGAGGTCCCAATGACACATCTCCTGCCTTTAGGGAGGGTGGGAAGAAGGAGGCAGCTGAGCATCTGAGGTGGGCAGACGCAATCTGGCTCCTGCCCTTGTCCCAGCCCCCACCCTGGGAGGGAGGGGACCCTTTCCCAGGACTCGAGCTCCAGCCCTGCCCAACACCACTTTCTCCTCTCCCTTGTGCCTGCTCTTATCCCCTGGTCTTTAACTCCAGGGACCATCTCTGCATGGAACTAGACTAAGAATGGAGAAAATGATTTCAAAGCTCTCTTTAAATTAAAAAATTAATTTAAAATATAACTTAAAAAATAAGATTATTTTTAATTTCTCAAATTCGGTCACAGTGCCATCTGAATATTCTTTTCCTTAATGACTAAATTGCAAAGTTAGCCTCCAACAAAACTTGTATAAAATATTGAAGGAAGAGGGAAGAAAACTGTTACTATACACACATTTATAATGTCTATACCACACTAAAATGTACACATATATGCATATGCACAAAGCAAATGTTCGTAGCTGCTCTAGTCTTAATTTCTGTCATTAATCACAGAGATATATTTATAACCTTCTTCCACTACTCATTTTCTTTCCTTTGCCATCAGAAAAAAAAAAAAAAAATGAACCGGTCATGAGTCTTCACCTGGAGAGGTGATCCAAATATTCTTGAAGGGTCTGAATTCTCAGAGTTTTTTTCTTCCTTTCCCTCTTTCCTTTTCTTGGGGGGCAGGGGGAGGGGTATTGTTCTTGCTGCTGCTGCTGCTGCTGCTGCTGCTGCATGTTTCGGTTGCCTATTGGTTCAATGGCATTAGTAGAACAAAATGAATATTTGGCAGTCTAAGCTTTCAATTCAATGGAAACATATGTCTTGTTAGGAACCAAAACCTCCAAACCAGCAGAGGTCAAAACTGTAGGAATGGGAAGCAAGAATTCTGCAGCTGGATTGTTCATTATAATACTATAAGGAGCCAGTCCTACTTCCTACATTGACTCTTGGACCCATGGCTATAGAAGAGGCACACACGCATGTACTGATTTCTGCTTCATAGCATCTACTGCATCGTGTATGACAGAACCCCATGACAGAACCCTAGCAGCCTAACAGGGTCTTCAATAAGCCATGCTTCTGTCCTATTAAGGCAGCAGCTTCTCAGTTGAAGGAGTCTGTGGTAAAAACCAGTAGATTCCATGGGCACTAGCCCTCTGCTGACATTTTTTTTGCTGTGACATGAGCTTCTTGATCAGAAACAAGATGGTGTGAAGTGTGAAGTCACCATAATAGTGAATAAGGTGGAAACATTATGGGCAAGGAAGGCAGATTAATATCAAGAACATATCTATGCCAAAGAAAACAAATCTTTCTCCTCCAAGCTGGAAGAGGTCCAGTATAACAGTCTTGCCACCAAGTGGCTAGCTGGCCCACAGGGGAGTGATGATCTATCAAAGGCTCAGTGACTATCTCTGCTGCTGCCAGGTTAGCCACTCGGCTGGGTCAGCTTTGGTGAGGGAAGTCTGTGTGGCTAAACCCAGGACAAGTCATCATAATCGACACTTAGTCTCTATTTAAATATTAAAATTTTAACGGGTTATTTTAGATTGGATGCAGAGCAAAAACTAGTCTTTACAGCTGCACTTCTAAAAAATAAAGAGATACTCACAGGTTCTAGTCTGTTTCCCCATCAGCACTGGACTTGTTAAAATGCTATTTATTTAGTGAATGCTCACTGAGAGAGCCAGTCAGCTGTGGTGGGGTTGGAGGGGGGGGCGAGGGGAGTGGGAGGAAGGGTGTGAAAAAAATTTCTAGATTGCTTGGCATTAAATCGTTCTGCTATTTCAGGAGACAACAGTGTGAATGAGCAATCTACATTTCCTCTACTGCACTTTCCCTCATTTTTTTAAAACTGTGGCAAATTTCTATTCAAGAGGTAAAGTCACCCTCGGGAAATAAAGCCATTTTGTGCTAAGAAATAAGAACAACAGTCACATGATAATGCTGGGGCTCTGACACAGCTGATCTGTGTAACATTGCATGGAGGATGTGATGTGCTGTCGGTTTTACAGACAAGCATATTGTGACCCAATTTGTCTGCCAGGCAGTTGTTCCAGAAAGGTAGTTTACTGACAGAAGAAAATTGAAGGCAGAGTACTGATTGCACAATCAAAGTCTAGTGGCTGCTGAACTGAATAAAATGCTGTGTAAATCCTGAAGTCACCCTGGAGTAAAGAAAATTAAATAACAAGGAGAAAGAGGGATTAATTTACAATAAAACACAAGATGATTTCTACCTGCGTCTCCCTGCCCAACACTCACCTAGTGGGCTGAATCCCAGTAAATTAGCCTCCATCCGGTCATATGCCTCCCTCTGAGCAGAAAGAATCCTACTGACAATCTTGGTAAAAGAAGTGAATAAGCTTTGACTCCCACATACACATCCTTTTGCTGTCTTCGTTTTTTAACTCTTGGGAAACCATAAGAGAGATTTTCAATAGTATTTTACGTCTTCTGTATAATCAGTGAGTAGTGTATGATATTAATGTTTTCCTCCAACACTATTTTTTCTAATGCTGCAACACGAAATTCAGCTTAAGGCAGGCCTGTCTTGCAGGCTCATGATAGTATATCAATCCTACTGCCCAAATAGATTTTTGAATAAAGTTTTATAAGAAAATAATATTATTATATGGACTCTTCGAGGGGCTTGAGCCAACTCAATCAAGGCTCCTGATCTTTACCCTTATACTTTCAATGTCGAGAATAATGATTAACTTCAAAGAACAAATGATACAAAAATAGGTCTCTGAAGGTGAGATGAATGTGGTGATTATCTGGAACAACTGTAAACCTTCCTGAGCTATTGATTCATTTCTCCTTTGAGGGGCAAAGTATTAAATTGGGTGGGAATCCATACTTGACATTAAGTTAGTTTCCAATAGAAGGATTTTGGAAATACACCCTTCCCTGATTTAGCCAGGGAAGAAAAGAACATGACCGAGTCCAATCAAAACTGGATTCTTCCATTTTTTATGGAAACTAAATGAAGGTTACAAGTTTGCTAAATGTTGTCTGGAGAAGTGGTAATGAATATGAAATGAGGACACCTGTAAAGCCTTTGAAGCTATAAAACTACAAAATGATGATGGCGCTAAGAAAGCTGCTTGTCCTCTGTGATGAATAACCATATGGCTTGAAAAGATTTGTGTGAGAGGCCACCAGCTTTCTATTTGGTTCTGCTCCAAGTAAATATTCCTACATGACCACACCTGCTACTAAGATAGATGCATAGAACCAGGAACATGGTGTTCCGGGAAAAATAGGAGGTGTATCTATTTCTAAATCAATATTTTTATAGTCTTGTTCTGGTACTGTCAGGGTTTTTACATATGAACACTTCCTGACATTTGAGTAAATAATAGATCAACCCCATGATGTTTATAAAGAACAAAATATGTCACTCCCATTCTCTGCTTCCAACTTCACAAACAGCATTTGAGACAGGTTAAATTATTTTCTGGAGTTTAAGCAGCCAGAACTGAAGAACGGGGACCTGCTTTAGATGATTCTGCTTCTTTTCAAGCCTGGGAGCTCACCACGTGGATGTTTTATTCATACGCACCTGTGCTACCCAGACCCTGTTGGGAGGAAATGAACAAACATAGAACTTAGTTTTTCCACCCAGGAATCTGGTTTTCATTAAGTATTTAGGATCCTATAAACACTTCCTTATTTTATATTTCATAATACTGTTTATTTTTTTTGGTGCTGGCACCAGTAATGAATATAGCACCAAACAGTATAAGTAGACACTGTGGTTCCCTGATGAGACCCTAATTTAATCAGCTGGGACACAGGCACTGCTCAAGATTGAAACACTTGAAGCTTTAGCTGCTCATTTTCCCAGGTATTTAAGTTTCAGCCACCTTTCAAGTTGTCTGGCTCAGAAGTGAGAATGCACTAAAAGAGGAAGTCAGACTCCCAGTGCAAAGGGGAACTCAGAGAAATATGCCTCAAACTTTTTTGAACGTACTCCATTTGGGGGAACAAAGTACCTCACAGCTTGCCCACCATTCCAAAAAAAAAAAAAAAAGAAAAGAAAAGAAAAGAAAATTTGATAACAAAGAATTAAAGGAGAGGAACAAATAAATCAAAATGGTAATAATGGAGCAATTATTACACAAGAACAAAACAAAATATGATAATCATTTTACAAATACATCATATAATACAAAAATATCAGCACCTCCAGATCATGGCCAGCTGAAGTAATGACTGACCATTAAGGTAATGGCATTATTTATTATCCATACATGACGCTTCTGCGAGTAAATGGTGGTGCTATTACTAATTTCACAAGGACTGCATCACTGGAACTGTCCGAGGAGATCCAGGACTTATGGCCACCCGTGATAATTCACGAACAACATATCCTTCAAGAAAAGTGTGGGTATTCCAAGAATCTAGCTGTGCCCTTGCTCAGTAGAGATTCTGCCACATTATTGATGGTAAAATATGGAAAGCAAGGCCTCAGAATTCTCTAGCAATAGGTTGATTCTAATGTTCCAACCAACACTCATGACAGTTTTGGCCTTCTTGCACCTCAGAGATTTAGGTGAACCTGACTTCAGTCCATGAGAGTCCATATCTGCCACTACCTTACCTCTCCTGTCATTCAGTTCCAAATATTTCTTAATCTGAGGTTCTTTTTAAATTTATGAGTTATTTTTAAATCTAAGATTTCGTTAGTAATGTTACTTGGTTTCCAATATATAAAATGTTTAAGCTATTCTTATGTTAATGATTTTTAATATTATTGACAATTATGATCAGATCATGTAATCTGGATGATATTGTTCCTTTTGGGATTAAGATTTAGAGTTTTCCAGAGAAATAGAACCAATATGTTATATAGGTATATGAGGAGATTTATTATGGGAGTTGGCTCACGAGATTGTGGAGGCTAAGAACTCTCGTGTTATGCCATCTGCAAGCTGGAGAACCGGAAAAGCCAGTGGTATCATTCAGTCGAGTCCAAAGACCTGATCACCAAGAGCTCTGATGTCAAACAACAGGACGAGATGGGGGCCAGAGCTCAAAAAGAGGGAGCAAATTCGCCCTTCCTCCACCTTATTATTCTATTAGCCCCAAAGGACTGGATGCCCACCCTGACTGGGGAGAATGATTTTACTCAGTCTACTGATTCAAATACTAATCTCTTTCTAAGAAACCCTCAGAGACACACCCAGAAATGTTTTACCAGGCATTTGGGCATCCTTAAGCCCAGTCAGGTTGACATAAAATTAACCATTACATGTATGGTTTTTTAATCTTTAGATTTTGCTCAAAAAGAATGCATTTTTTGTTTGACAGGCTTACTGCCCCCATTTTTTACTTCCTAGTGGTGCCTGTGTTGCCACTTCTGTGTCTGTGGGTGCTGGTGACCCGGACACCACAGTCTTCATCAGTTTTCTCAAAAGATCCAGCACAAGTTCCTGAATATGTAAATTTACTGGCAGTGTGGAGTGTCCCAGGGAGAGCATTCACCATGCACTATCCAGCCTTCTGCTCTTCCTCCTCCTCACCCCACAGCTCTCAGAGCCTTTGCCAAGGTCCAGGCTCACACCATGTCACCTTTCCAGAGCTAGTAGCACAGGCAGCAGCCACTCCAGCCACTCAACTTCCCCAGTCTAGAAGCCTACATCTGTCTCCAAGGGAACTTCTCCATGCTTTGCCTCCACAAAGATGAAATCCTCCCTATAAGGGATTTGCTTATCAGCTCAAAGGGAATTGTCTTCATAGATTACCTGGTATACCAGGTAACTCTAAATATCATATTTATTAGATACTTTGAGAACTTAGTACTCAGTAGTCAGACATACCAAAAAAATCACAATATGACATCCTAAAATATGCCATTTGGCATAAGAATTATTTTGAGCTAAAGGCATTTGAATCCCTGAAATCCCTTACCTACCTAAAAGTAGAACCTCAAAAACACAAACAAACAAATAAACAAACAAACAAAACAGCTAAATTGTCATAAATCTCCCTGAGAAGAACTCTAATCTACTCAGACCAAATAGACACTGTCACAAGACTAGCACATTTCCATCTGCTCTTCTAAGGACCATTTATCTTTCTCCAAAGTCATTTGTGTTCCTTTTCTTCCCCTGCCTTTCTCCTACTAAGTTGGGTATATATACGCCTCCAAATATCACAGCTTCTTTGGGATTTTCACTTCTTTCCTGTGAAGTCCCTCATATATGTAAAGTTATTAATATCAACATAATCTGTATTACCTTTTCTCTTGTTAATCTCCCTTCTGTCAATTTAATTCACAAGCCCCAGTTACTGAAGCTAAGAGAGTAGAGGAAAAGTGTCTCCTCTCCTACAATATCAAGTAAAGTCCACGGACATTTGTGCCATTCACCATTAGAACAACAACAAGAACTTTACATTTTTTTAGGTCAGACTCAGCTGAAGCAAAGGACATAGATAGTCTCAGGAATTCTGGGAGAAGAGATGTACCTAAACCCAGTATTTCTAAACCAGTAATTTATGAGCTTAAAGGCAATGTTATGAAGTGTTAAGAGCATGGGTTCTGGAACCCAAATGTCTAGATTCAAATTTTTCTTCTGTGACTTACTAATGGTGAGGTTTGCCAAGATCCCTATCTTTTTAACTATTAGTAACATTACCTGCAATAGGGATAATGACCCACGATTCTGCAAGTTTATTGGGAGCATTCAGTAAAATAATGAGCCCAGTGAGGCAGTAACAGTGTCACAAAGTACTCAGTACTGCTGCTATTGATGGCATCATGGCAGGAGAGCCTGAGCCTCATCTACAAAGAATGTTGTAGGCATACTTTCCATTTATGTATTTTTTTAACTTGGTTAAGGATAACTTGTGTTAGAGATGAATGCCCTACAACTGAATGGAATTAATAACAAACCTGTGCCTTCTTCTTGTGAGTGACAAATTATATTAATATTGTCTTCCTCATATAAACAGTAACAGGAACTTGTTACAAAACCCTTTTTAATACAATTTGCATTCAAGCCACAGAAAAATCTGATTTAAAAAAATCAAGCACATATTAGTATTAACATTTTACAGATGAGGAAGCTAAATATTGAGAAATTAAGTGACTTGCCCAAGGGACTACATTGCAAAGAAAAGCCAGAGTGTAATGCTTTGAAAAACCCCTTAACTAGTATGGGGGGAAAAAAAGAAAGATTAATTCCAAAAGACTCCCCAAATTAAAATTATTGTATAATATATGTTAAATCACATATCATGAGCCATCAAACATATTACAAACAAGCTATTATATGACAAAATTAATACAACCATTCTTTAAGTAACTCAGCTTGCAATTTTTGTTAAATATAACAGCAGCTCAAGAATTTACAGAAACTTCTCCAGAAACTTTGAAATAGTTTGATTCTGATCTTATTGGAACAACTCACCTTTGCTTAAAGGCAGTGTTGGTTGGGTTAGGCAGCCCTTTAAAACCCTAGCACTATGAACTTATGACTTTAATGAGACCTGAAGTTAAGTTTAATTGTAAACCAGTATTTGTAATGATAGTTTTGCCTCCAGTAATTTACATCAGTATGAGCAAATTTAATGCACATATAAGGCGGCTATTAAGGGGGGAAACATTCATTACAAAATTATCTTTGATAAGAATTAATTGATCTCCACACAGTATCTTGAAATTACTATTTTCTGGATTTTAGGGAAATGTAAATCAATTAATGTGTTACTGCTATTGACTATCTCATATAACTCCATTTCTAATGCATAAAATTTAAACATCTAGATTCTATTCCAAGAATCCAATTCATTTTGTTTTGAGCTTTAAAATTCTCTACTTCTCCTAGATAACAATGCAATTCCTCATCTGTTCCATTTGTTTCTACTCCTATATTATTCACTTAGATCACCTCAATTATCCAGATTTCAAGTCTCCAGAATTCTTGAGCAACCAGACTACCTCAGAGCCTGATAATTCGAAAGAAGAGAAAGCAAGCATGGCGATAAATAGGCAAAGTAAACCAAACAATGGAAAAGAAACAGCCCAAAGAATAATTAGAAAGACAACTTTTGGAGGTTTGCCAGAAGAGAGAGAGAATTCCAGTTTGGTGATGACCAGGCTGGCTCTTTGTATGAAGGCCATAAAGCAATAGGGAAATAGAAGTTAAGAGAAAAAGAGAAAGGGGAAACGTCTGCTGTTGGAGAAAAAATTGTGGTGGCCAGGGGTCCCTGCAGCACCCACTTGACAAGCAGAAAAGAGGACAGAGCCACTCTGCTGAGAGGCTCACTTATACCAGCCCTGCAAGTGCCAACACCAGACACTCTGGGGGGGAGAGGGGTCCTGCACCTGACACATAGCCAGGAGGCCAAACTGTCCCTCCTGTCACCCAGAAAGAAAGGCTGGGAGACCCAAGGGTCCCACCCAGTGCTGAGCACACCCTTGCTAAGTCCAAGTCCAGCTCTCATTACGTTTTACTCATCCAATTCCACCTATGAGGTAGTATGATTATGAGCATCCTGCATTAGACCAGGTCAAGGATCAGAGGCCAAGATGGGATTGAAGTTGCCCAGATGTTTTTCCAAAGAAAATATGAATCTATTAAAAGTTAAAATATACTTACGATAAAAAATCACTGATCTGTGATTCAAATTTAATGTGTTTATTTGTGGGTTAATCTGACAACCCTATATTAGAAGAAATGCTTGTGTGAGGGAAAAGAGGGGAAGCTGGATCAGGCTTGGAGCTCCTCAGACTGTAATGCAAGTTGAGTGAAACGAGAAGACAGAGAGAAGGTCGTCTGGAGGCATCACCAAGGGTAGGGTAGGCAAAACCATTGACGGATTCTCAAGCCAAGTGGCAAACAAAGGAGCTCCATGTGGCCCGGTACCGGATTTGCCTTAATATCCCCTCCACCCACAGTAGGCCTGACCTCAGTGAACCCTGTGATAGATGTCAAGGCACAGTGGTCAGGGCCCTTGGTCAAATACGCTCCCTACAGTCAGAGGTTTGCAAAGCACATCCTAGTGGCCACAGACCCCGACCCCATTTTGTAGGTAGTGAAACTGAGTCACAGAGGAGTTAACTAACTTATACAAAGTCAGGACCAGTTAGTAGAGTCAGAATTTTTTTAATTTATTTATTTTTAATTCTTTAATGTCACCACATATTTGACCTGTTTTACCACATCTACCTCCTCACTCCCTCCAGGAGCCAGGATTTGACTTTCCGGTCCCAGAAGCCTTGCTTGCTTACTAGGCTGTCCCCATCTAAGCCCACACTTTTCACACCTTCATACAACGGTGCAGTACCAGATAACCACACATGCTTCACTTGGTATATAGTGCTCAAGAAAAGAAAGTCTGTCATAGCTTAAATAGATGTCCATCAAAGCAGGGTTAACATGTTTACAAACCACTCAAATTACACCAATTCTCAAGCTTAGGTAACGACAAAGCCATTTGGAAATATTACAAATCCAGAATGACTCCTGAGCCCATAGGGTGAGATAATTGAGATTATCACTATTTTTCTTCAATAGCAAAACATCAGTCAACTCTACTATTTCATTAGGTCCCCAGATCTTAGAATAACCAAAATTTTCCCAACATCTAGAACCAGGTATGGCCAAACTCTGGATGAGAAACCAGGTATATAATCCTGTATCACTGGATGAGGCTTTTCTTAACAGACTTGGAAATATGTCTCAACAACATAGGTTTATTTCCAAAAATAAAAAGAAACATTTTCATTTAAAAAATTCCTTTTCAGCAGAGGGACTGAAGAGTTGAAACCCCGGGAAACTAGAGGGCTGCTGAGGGCCCTCCACCTCGGCTCAGAGGCAGAGCCACGTCCATCTATCTATCATTTGCTTTCCGGCCCCAGCTCCCGAAGTCAGTGCTGGTGCTCTCGGTCCCCGAAGGAGCACAGTGACCCTCATCTAATTCTCTATGAGGCTGGGACTTGAATGGCCAGCACCCACTGCCCTAGAACCAAAGACATAAGGGATCAAAGTCGCTTCTCATGTCATCTCTGCACATAGGAGTTTCAGGAGCCCATACTTCCCATTTCTTTAAGAATCTCCTGAAGGAAATCATTACATTGTTCAAGATTCCCAAGGCCAGTGAAAATTCCCTGGATTTTTCTACTGATGACCTTAGTGTTACTAGGCATTTCTTCTAAGTTATTTCAACTAAACAGAGTCTCCTGTGCTTTCAGAGACCATTCAGTGGAGAAAATCCATACACTGACCCCCAGTCATCCATTCAAACTCTGCACGCCAGGTAAGCTCTGCTGGAATCTTACAGTTTTCTTAGCTCCTGAATCACAGATGGCAGTTTTGTGTTCTCTTTCTGGGCCTCAGACTTTCTTCATAAAATACATTTCATGTGTATTCTTCCCTCCATATGCGACAGAAGACCAGGAAACTTAGGTTTTATTTGAAGAAAATCCACAAAAAGCAATAACCAAATGGTATTAACTTGATTATTTTTTCCTGATGCTAATTCAGGAAATGAATGCCAAGTATAATGGTCCCAAATCTTCTAAGTCTCAGACTGGTCTGAATTTGTAGTGTATGTGGCCAATCATGGAATGTTCTGGACTTGGACTACAGGTGGAGCCAGCTGTCACATCTCAGATCTTAATTTTTACTAAAAGAGTAGATCAAGCGGGGAATTCCAGCTGGGTAGGGACAGAGTGGTTTTTTCCCTAAGACTGGGTGTGTGAGAATAAGGAGGTGTCTTTTGTCACTCTCAACCTAGCAAAGCTTTCCTGGCACATAAACCTGAAAAGAATTTCTCCTCTCTGAGACTGCTGTAAACCCTAGAAAATTACCTATCGTATATAAAATGGTTTCTGGCTTGTTTTGTTTGCTTGTTTTGTCTTGGGTAAGTCTATCAAGTGCCACCCAAAATATGCAAATCATTTTTACCGTACTTGTCTCTTAAGACATTGTCTTTTTCGCTTAAGCCCGTAACGTTTGATTTCTCAATGTTGAATCTCTGAAAGCAAACTCATGTCCCAGTACTGGCATGTGGCCATTCAGTGATTATCAACTGAAAAAAATAGTGACAAGTGACCAAAAAGCACAGTGAGGCAAAGCAATCAATCCACAGACACCCCATTGATTGATCTACCAGCTGGAGGGCAGGGGGACATATTAATTTCTTAGAGGAATCAGAGAATTGTTCTACTAAATACCAAGTTATCTTAAATGAGATTCTGAAGAAAATAAGAGTAGGTAGATAATGTAATTGTAGGGTGTTACAATTTAATTAATGATATTAACATTGTGTACAGGTTCAATTTCATCCTCTGCCTGGGCTTCAGAAAGCACAGGAGAAAGGTTGGTAACAACAAAAACAACAATAAATTCCTGTTAGGAAAAATATGGTTTTTTACTCAGTACCAGGAAACTACTTCCATGGATGCATATACAAGAAAGTGGCAGTTTTTCTTCTTCCTAATTTATATTATAATGGTAGAAATAGAGAGTCTAGTCCTCTCTCTTGTAAAGGCAGTGAGAGAAGAAAAAACGGGCAGGAGACCTGGGTAAGGACACTTGTGCATCAAAAAGGCTATGGACCCAATGTGCATGTCTTGATAATTAAGAAAAACAAGTTGCAAATAGTCCTGTACACAGAATTAGTCCATTTTCATTTTTTAACAGTACATCTATAATTAACGTCCCCACAGGATAGAATTTCAGCTCTCTTCCAAGTCCTGTGAACGCATGTGCACAGGTCTTGGCCCATGCCCCTGCCTCACCGCAGGCCAGCCATACTTGCCTCCTCTCCCTCCTCCTGGAAAGTCTGTCAGACGTGCTAACCTCCTTCCTGATGGAGGGGAGTGAGACCTGTCCCCTACCCTCTTGAACTCTGGGGCTGAGGCCTGTGAATTGAACTGACAAGAGACAGAATAACAGGAGAAAAGCATGCAGATTTTATCTGATGTTAATATTTTTCCGTGGCCTGGAGGCTTCCTAGAAGGAAGTGGAAACCCCAAACAAGCAGTTAGACTGGAGGGCTTCTGTACCACCTAAACAAGGAGTGATACATTGTAGAGATATGACGAGAAAAAAAGAAAATGAGTTTGGGCTAAAAGCAGTAAATTGTGGGAAAGTAACTAGGAAATATATGAGAGAAACGGAAAAAGAAGGGTAGTTTTCATTTTCAAAAAGTTTGTTTGTGTGGACTCATCTCATGTAGATGCCCCGTCTCTGATGGTGAGAATGTTCTCCCTTCCCGGTATGGGGATGTCACCTTCCTCAGGGGACGTTTTGTGCCCTGTTTTGAAGGACAAAGCTGACAGGGGGTGGGGAGAGTCAGAGATCCTTCCTGCATCTTCTGTGTCTCAAATGCCTTTAGGTCAAAATAATCCCTATGCTAAAGTGGCATATTTTGGGGTGGCATGTCCTTCACTGCCCTGACCGTAACTTTGCCTGGACACTCAGCTCGTTGCATCACTATTTATAATTCTTGTCTCGGATGAAATGTCTCCTTCTCAACAAGGCCTTTTCTGATCCCCCATCTACATTATGATATTTCCTTCTCCTCTCTCACCCCATGATTCTATATCATGGCCTACCATTTATGTTAAGTGACCCTTTGTTTCACATATCTCAATGTGCAGTCAATGTCTTTGCTGCTTTACTTGTTCATTGGCTTTGTCCTCCTCTAGACTGAGGGCAACAACCATGACTGCTTGCTCTCCGACATGCCCCAGCATTCGGGACAGTGCCTGCTCCACAAACATTTGCTAAATAAATGAGCACATATTTAAGATATGAGGATGGATACACATGCAAGTGTTAATGGTGCTTGTCTCTGCTTATTGAGATAGTGGCTGCCAAATTTCTTCTCTTTTGCCTATTTGAATTTTCTGGCTAGTTTTTTTTCTTCTTCTTCTTCTCCTCAATGCCCTGTGTTCACAGTGAAAAAATAAGTTATTTTTACATTTAAAGAAAATGAACATTAATGCCAACATGCTGAAGTGCTTCTTCGATTTCAAGGAGCCACATAACTATGTAGAAGCTCAAGGCTTTTTCAAGAGGTCAAGAACAAAAGAAGGTTCACTTCTGCAGTGATTACGCTCTTCGAAACTTGACCAAAGAAGTTACTACATTGAACATAAGTGAAGGGACAGTGAGCCTTGGGGGCAAGACCATGGGTTTCAGGTTCAGCCAGATCCAGGTTCCCAGAATGACCCTTTCAGTTCCCAGCTCTGTGCACATGGGTGAGTAATCTCAACTCTCTGAGCCTTATTTTTCTTATCTGTGACTTACTCATTTTTAAAATATCCATTTTCCTGCCATTGTTTTATATATAATATTTTGTCCTTGGTAATAGTCATGCTTGTATTTTAAGAAGTTAACTCTTCTTGAAAAAAGCACAAAAACTAAAACCTCATCTGTAGGCTGAGCCAAATAAACTGCCACTATTTGACCATTTTTTAACTTAAAAACAAAATGGCAATTTGGTATGATTCAATGTAATTCGTGTTTTTTCAGTCTGGGATTTCAGGAGGAAGCCAAAAATTTGGACACTGAAACCAGCCAAAGCTCTGTCTACACCAACGAAATGTCCCAAAATGGTCACAATAGACCCCTCTGGGTTTTTTTATCCCTACTAGTTTGGGGTCCAGGGACTTTCAGGGGTAAAATTTCTGATTTTTAATGTCCCATGGCTCCAATTAGAGCAATAAAGTTCCCGATTTCATGACTGTCTGAGCTTAATGAGAATTCCTATAGGAAAAAATAAAAGGTATCTTTCACTTAAAAATAAAGAAAAATAATTTTCATAAAGCCATGGTCCATAAATCTGTTTATCTTGAGGTATAGCTAAGAGATCACCTACCATCTGCATGTCACCCGCAGCCACCCCTCCTTTTAAAAAAGATAGGATTTCCTTGTTTCTTTACAGTTAAGAAGGTAAGTGAAGTGCAATTTAGACAACCAATGTAAACAGGAAAAAAGCAGTTTAAAAAATAAACATTCCAACTCAAAGAATTCTTACTAGTATGAGCCAAGTTAAACTAGGCAATAAAGAAATTTAAATCCTTTAAAGGGAACCAGGAAAAAGAAATTGGCTCTTGAGACATAAAAATAACAGGAAAAAATCTTAACAACAACAACAAAAAGGGCAATTGGTTGCCTTCTCCTTACATCCAAGAGAGAAAAAAAACACTGAAGGTAGGCACATCAAACTTCCTGCATTATTGCCAGTTTCAGCTGTGCAGATATTTTCAGGCTAACAAGATGCATTAAATATATTAACATTTTGATATATTTACTAATTAGTTAACATATTAACTAACTTGTTAGTAGTATTTCTAAGCCAAGGGGCAAGACAGAAAAAGGGGATATGCTTCACATTTGTGAGTGGATAGGTATGAAATAAATAAGCAAAGAAATAAACAAAGAAGACAACCTCAGCTGAGGCTGTCGTAAGATTCTGAACCCCTCTAACTGCTGTATTTTCTATGGTCATCCAGCTGGATTTAGTTTTTTAATCTCAATCCCGCTTTGGTCCTCATATGTGCAAATCTCAAACCAAAATACCTGTTATGGTTAGGTTTAGCTGCAAGTCACAAACAAAACACCAAAATCACGCAGCATACACAAGGTAGGTTATCTCTCTGTCTCAGAAGAGTCTATGGGTAGGCAGTCCAAGGCTGGTCGGTCCCTAGAAGTCCTCAGGGACCTGGTCTAGTTTTTCATGTGGTCACACCTCACTGCAGAGACCGGAAGGTGCTGTCTTTATTACAGGCAGCCATGCACTCACTGTAGGATAGAGAGGATGGATGTTGGAACAATAAATGAGCCATCTCGTCCAAAACCCAATTCTATCATATACTGAAGGGGATCAGAATACGCCACCCCAAAACATGCCACCTTTGCATAAGAATTATTTTGAATTAAATGCAATTTAGCAAAAGCAGACACAGGAAAAGCTCTCTGCCCTCCCCGCCATCTACTAAAAAGCAGAACATAAACTTCCCTTGTGAAGGTATCCCCTCTTTCATGCCTGGAAGAGAACCACCTTTTATCACCAGAGATAGCGAGGATACTGAGGTGAGTCTACATAAACTAAACCTTACTAGATAAACCTTACTAGATAGTCCAGGCAACAAACATTAAAAAATACGGGGACATCATGACTTTCAGAGGCAAAAAGAAGTCAATTTGATTTTGTAGTGAGGATTGCCACAAAAAGCTTTCTGCAACCTTCCTTAATGTAGTTAAGAGACATACACAAGAAAAAGAAATAACAAACCAGAGGTAGACCTTGAAAGTCCAATTATAGGCCTGAAGCAAATTTCCTGTAGTGATTATTTGACTAAGAGCCACAGTGGGCTGGCACTATGATGCTTAATAGAAAACATGGGTCAGCCAAGGGGACTTCGCTAGAGGGAATAGTTTGTCCAGTTAAAAAGCTCCTTGTTTCTGAAAGCTACTAAAAATTCAAGCCCTTCATGTTGATTAGGTAACTCAAAGGGAACAATTAGGCTTCTGCCTACTTCAGAGAAAGCATTTTATAGAGAAGCATCCTGCTGGGGGACAGAGTAGGTGGCACACTAAGTTATTTATAAAGACACAAGACCTGAGGGGATGGGAGGACTCCAGCCTTTTAACCTAAGAGGCACTTAGGCTGCGAGATCTTAGCAGGGGGCCATGCTCTCTCTGTGCTGTAGAAGTTCTAAGAGGCCACAGGGCAGAGAGTTTCTGAAGGCTAAACCTGCAGCCAGGACTGCTGTGTTTTCTAAGAGAGAGTAAAAAGCAACCCCTCAAGGAGGAAAGGAGGCAGTGTGGTCATGAGAAAGTCAATGTTAAACATGCGAGGTCAAAAAATACAAATGGGCAATGAAGCCAGGAGGCCCTCAGCTTACCTTCGTTTGCAGGAAATACTGAACTGATCTGTTATTTACTTGGTGCTAGAGGCGGATGGCAGAGAAAGGCAGAGGTGGAAAACATCTTATCTTTATCTGACTATGAGAATAAAATTCATTGAGTCATTGCTGCAGGGTCTAAGGTCCAGAAGCTGTAGAATAATTCTTGGCCATTTTTCTTTAGAGGTTTTTTTCCCATTTCAAGAGGTTAAAAATCACTTGATCACTCTGCTTTGGCTATCTGGAGCCTGGCTTTAAAACACGAGGGAAACATTGCGATGATTATGTCTAATTTTTTAAGTAGAAACAGACCATTACCTCAAGGCAAGAAAGAAAAATCTTCAATGAATCATCTTGATTATTCTTATGACGGTTTGTTATACTTTAAAAATGAAAGCTGTTAATAATGAGTGATGTAGTATAAAACTAATATCTGAGTTCCAGTTGCAAAATAGAGTGAAATGCCTCCCTGAGACACTGTCCCTTCATACTATGCCCAGAAAAGATAAGGCAATGTATCATCTAGACGCCCCCCCCCCCGCAAAAAAAAAAAAAGACACAGGCAAGCTTTTTTCACAGGCATTGCTTGAGATTGTGAGCAAAGCTCACCTTCCTAGCTCTCAGGCAAAAGTCCTCGTGTTGGTAGCACACTTGAACGACACACTAACAGGAGAAAATGTCTCCTCATCCCACACGGTATTTTCACAGTGGAAAACCAAGCAATTTGAATATGAATTCACTAGCTCAAACCAGGTCAAAAGTGGAGATCCAGTTGTCCAGCTGTTGGGCTCACTGCAATCTAAGACAAAACCAGTTCTAGTCATAGTTCCCAGGTCCCTGTCAAAAGTCCTGAGCTAGGACCTCCTTCATTCCCTCCCACCACATCAGTGGCCCAGCCTATGGTGTTTCTGATTACACATCTGACATATGTCCATCTCCTCATTCTTCACCTCTCCAGACAGGTATCCACTCAGCACCAGGTCCTGGATCTGCCAAGTAGGTGGGCCCCCGTGCGTTGTTTGCCAAAGGAATGACCTTTGAATAAGGGGTGACCTGTGAGCCTCTCTCAACTAAATCAGTGCCCCTGGGATGGCCCAGATCTAGAGCAGCCCCACACAGACTGCAGGAAACTCTACGACTTCTGTCAGTAATCTCAACTGTCCACTATACTTTCCACAGTAAGTTTTCACATTTGACATTGCATTTGTCTTGTATAGTAGTGTTGAGAAGTATGGTAGGAAGATTATACCCATTTTACAGAAGAGATTACTGAGTCACAGAAGAGATGTGGCTTCCCCAGTGTTACCTGGCCCAGAGTTGAGAATCAAATCCAGCACTTCTGACAGCCCCGATGTGATAAAGAATCCATTGACCCAGACAGTAGAAAGTAGAGCAAAGAGGCCATGCTGAAGGAAGCTCATGCACTGGCTCCTAGCCTCTTGTCCCTGTTTCCCACTTACCTTTCACCAGCTATTTTTTCCAGGCGCCCTTTCCATTTGGCCTGTTGGATCCCCACACGGTTTCCTACCTATCTTTGCCAGCCCTACCTTCAACTGTCCCACTTGTCCAAACTTCACTCTTCTACCTCCTACCCTCCCCAAACAACTTTGAAATTTCCCTGATTGGCTGCTTTGGGAAGCTGATTATTTCTACTTTTTTTTTTTTTCTTTTTTTTATTGAGGGATGAATGAGGATAGCACTGGGGAATGAAAGCAAAATCTAAATGAATTCTTAATTGGCAGATTAGCATGAGGAATTAAAATGGCATGCAACAGAGGATATTCCTGACACTAATTATGGAAGCTAATTTCCCCCTAATACCCATTCTGTCCTCTCTCAACATAATAAAACGTCCAAATTTTTACTGAATTCACAGCTCCCAAGAACAAAACTTTGTTTCTCAATCTCTCATTAGCTGTATATGCTATGTGACTAAATTCTGCCAATGCGACGTGAGTGCAAGTGGCGAGTGTGATTTCCGGGTCACACTCTTAAAAGGAAGAATGTCCCCTCATAACTACACGCGAGCGGAAACGTGGCGGCAGTGGACCAGCTTTCACCGTGCAGAGAAGAAGCCTTAGGTCTGCACACCCTGGCTCACCAGTCCACCCTGGACTAATCACACCTGGACTGTTAAGTGGAAGAGATAATCTATCTTGCTCAGCCTTTATTTTTTCTTTATTCTTTCTGTTAGAGCAGCTAAAGTAATTTCCTAAATAATACCAGGACCCTGACTGGAAGTCTATAAACGATTCACTCGTCTGGATAGAAACACTGTCCTTAGCCAAGAAGGGGTAGTTTGAAGCACACCTAATTCATCAGAGCCTAAAGAATAAAGTTGTAGAATCCTTGGACTGGAAGGGCATTGGTGAAGGAAATGTGATCATCTGAGCTGTGGCTCATTGGAATACATAGCCTCCACTTAAAGAAATTTAAATTTGATTTTTCTGAAAGCTAACTCCCAAACAAAACAAACCGTTAGGCCAATTTTGGCCCATGGGGCCCCAGTTTCTAACTTCAGATTTGGTCCAGCCCATTCATTTTACATGAGAGAGCTGGGTAGAGCGTGGAGAGGCCAGATTACTTCTCCAAGAGCCTTGGGCCATTAGAAACAGCTGTGCCAGAACCCAGGCGCCCTACCTCCCAGACCAGTGCCGCCCTTCAGCCCCAGGCATTCCTGCCCCGGGGACAGGCAGTGTGAAGTACAGTCAAGTATCATTTTGATGCAAAATCCTGCATTTAGGAGAGTTAGTAATACTGTTTTAATTTTATTGAGTCGATGGTCTGTACTCCTTATATGCAGAGATTTGTCTATGTATAGCCCTTGTTCTTATTACATTTTAATAAATAAATAGTAAATATATTTTTTAAATCCTGCATTTAAGGAAAGGTCAATTCTTTCTAGACTCTTTTCTTCCTGAACAAGGTCAGTCCTAAAGCCTTTACATGAGTTAGATGGGCATCCCTATGGTGGCAGCTATACACAGGTGTCAGAGGTCGAGCTGGGTGACACCCATGTGGGGGATGAGATGAGCACGTTCAGGAGCAGAATGAGGCAAGGAGGGTGTCCTTGGGAGGATGAGTTTGCTTATACTGAGGACATGCATCGAGGGTAATGTCACGGTTTCCTACTATCAGAGACAAGAGTTGCAAATACTGAAAGGGAAAAAACTAAAATGAACACTGACATTGCGTTGAACATGGAAGTTTTGATGTGAACTCATGGTTGTCAATATAAGCAGATAGATTTAGAAATACATACAGATGTACTTGTGTGTACATATATTTCCCAGCTCTGTCCACACCTGGGAGCAAGTGACATCCTTGTCAACAGGTATATCTATTCCACACTCGGGCTTCTAAACATGATTGGAGAAATGGCTGATTCCAGGGCTGGCAGGATAAGTACAGGAAGAACCTAGGACACTTTGTTCCCAAAAGTAAGGAAGTGCTCAAAGAACGGGGACACAACAAAAGAACACAGAAGCCGACTTGAAGGGAATCTTACTGGCCAAATCAGAGACATCAAAATTTATTTTGAGCATCAGAATAAGTCTTGTAATAAATTATATCTCACTGGATAAAATAGGAAAACATAAGAACATACAAAGGTGAAGAAAATAGAAAGTACTATGGCAAATAAGATATACAGGTAGTCTCAAAGTACCTCCCCACAAAAGACATTAATTTACAGAGTGTAAAACACTTTACAGTGGAGGCAATTGGCAGACACTGCCCTCATCAAGAGATCAATATTAATATCAGTAATGGGCAAATCACAATCAAGCGCCACCTGAAAGGATGCAATGAGGGAGCCACAGAATCATTTCTGTGACTGTACTGCTTACAAAGCACAATCTGAAGCTAATCATGAGGAAACACGAAGTTGAAGGACAGTCTAAAAACATAAGTGACCTGTAATTTCAGAAGTGTCAAGGTCATGAAAGACTATAGACTACAGAGGTAGGACAATGTAGCTCCTTTTCCTGTAGAGGATATTACTGAGACAAGTGGCAAAAGGTGAATAGGATCTGTGAATTAGATGTTAGTAACATAGCAATAATTTCCTGATTTTGATGACTATGTTGTAGTTATGTAGGAAAATGTCCTGGTTCATGGGAAATATACACTCAAGTATCTGGGATAATGGGGCATCAGGCCAACAACATATTTTGAAATAGTTAAATGGGGAAAAATGCTCTGTACTATACTTGCAGTTTTTCTTTAAAGTTGTGATCATGTCAAAATAAAAAATAAAGAACATTCCAAAAGAAAAAACAAAGAGTCAGCAATTAAGAGGGAGGCAGTCATGAAAGAGGAGCACTGGAAGAACACCACAATCTCAGGCGATTCCTATCACCAGAGCATTAGCTCTGGAGCCAGACTGCTGGAGTTCAAATTTCAGCCCCATTGTTTATCAGCTGTGTGGCTCAGGGAGTTACGTGACCTCTCTGTACTTCGGTTTCCTTATTAATAAAATGAGGGGCATGATAGCACCTACCTCAGAGTTGTTACGAGAATTAAATGGGTTTATAGTTGTTAAGTGCTTTGAAAAGTGCCTGGAACATTGTAAATATCATATAAGTAAAACAAGAAACATGTCCCCTGGAGTTGTTCAAAATGGAGTAATGTCCCACATATGCTCACTGAGGGAAAGGGGTTGTAGATGGAAAATAAAACTTATGTTTCTTAATTTAAAAGAAAAGACATTAATCTTCAATTACAGCCAAACATTTTTCCCTTTACTATTTTGGGGCTTATGTTTTTTTACCCAAGAATAATAATCACCTGAAGCTCATGTGATCTGCAGTTATCACACGTGAGATAGGGAAGGCAGGTACCTACAGTGCTGGAATGTAACACAGCTCATAAAAGTAGGGCATAAAATTTAGCACATCTGTCTGCTGACTAGAAAACCTTTTCCAGGGTGACCTGGATACCAGAGTCAGCACAACTCACTTCCCTGCCAAACTGTGGAATTTGCTCTAACCAACAATGCCACCTACAGGTCAGCATCACAAAGACCATTTGATAACCGAATCCTGGTCAGATTTCTAGAACTCTGGAATTGCCAGGCTGAAAAGACCACTAACCAGCAAATAACAAATGCTGGGGAATTATAAATCCATGATTCTATTTTCAAATCTAACCTACCTTGGAAAAAATGGTTTCTGCAATAACTTACACATACAGAGAGAAAAATCCCATTTACAATTACTTTTAAAATCACAAAATATATAAAAATAAACTTAAGACACTGCATGAAATAAGCTACAGAATTTTGGAAGGAAATGTCAACAAACTGACATACATATCATAAAACTAAATTTTTAAAATCTGAGTACTATAAATTCTTTCCTATTTATAAATTTAATGTGATTCCAATTAAAATCCTAAGGAAATTTCCTCTTCAACAACCTGAAAAGTGCTTCTAAATTTTATTTAGAAAAATATGGAAAACATCATAATAATAATAGACAATATTTATTGAGCCAAGCACTGTTACTTTTATAAGTTTGCTCTGTAATCTTCACAATTTTGTGAGACAGATATTATTCTATGTAGTGGAAATGTATTATTTTAGCTAACCAGCATCCATATTTCTTTCTTATGATAACACTGCTCCAATTTCCCAATTAATGTAATTCTCTGCCCTTGATTTCAGCATTAGGACTATTAATTACTTCAGGTGTCCTGCTCACCCCCAGCCAAGGGACAGGTAAATTATATTACGGGTTAAATGATCCGTGCTAGGCCAATTGCCTGCTGTTTCAAATTTTGAGTAAAGAAACAAAAAGCCTAAAAATGACTGAAGTTCCCTCATTCCAGCAGTGGTAGCCTGACAAGGTAGTTGATTATTACCTCTTATCTAGCTAGACCCCTGGAGGCAAGAAATCAAGAAGGAAGGTGATGAACTCAGAAAGTATAATGCCATTGCACTTGCTGACTGAAGAGCAATAAAAGGGAATGGTGTTGGTAGAATCCTGTGTAGCCACAGCAGAGGGGACACCTGTCAAGGTCTATGGTCATAGGAAAAGGACTAAAACCACAGACAACAACTACTAAGGGCTGGCTAACAGTAACTACCAATAATACCCTGACCTCTGTTTGCTCTCATGTTCTACCACTGGCCAATCAATCAAAAGCCAGGACACAAAGAAAGCACAGGTGAAACGGTCTATAGTGGTCAGCCCCAAAGAACACATGGCAGGAGAGAGGATGTTGGAGAATGGATCTGGAGGAGCAAAATGAGTCTGTCAAGCACGCTTTCCAATTTTTGCTAAAGGCAGAATTGGTTTCTGCAGCTTACAACAAAGCCAAGCTGATATCTTCACCTTACATATAAAAAAATGAAATTCAAAGAGGTTACATGACTTTCTGAAGGTAACATGGGTAATGTGTGTAGGACTCTAAAACAACTTAAATTTAATAAAGGAAATTTAAAAGGCCATAAAAACTAAATCAGTCCAATATATGTGTCTACATGTATACACACACTAATCACTGAATCAGAATACAGTCTAAAAATTGATCCTAGTACCCATAAGAATGCAGTGTGTTAGACATGAGTGGGGAAAGGAAAACTCATTTGTCATATTTGGAGTGAGGGGAATTCTTAAATATCTGAAAGGGAATCAATTTAGATCAAATTATAACATATACTCAAATTGCAAATGGATTAAAACCAAAATGTCACTAGCATAAAACATCTGTGGGCCCTTCCAATGCAAACAAAACAGAGCATATTTTAAATCCAGAATCTTATATACAATTTTCCATTCGATGTGGAGATAAATACCTTTCCTCTAGACTTTTCAAAAATTACCTCCAAAACAACCATTCTCAGGAAGCTTCTTCAGGATATGATCCAGCAAAAGAGTATAAAGCAATAAAGAGAAAAACATAGAATCCAAGAAACAAGAGACTCTAACACAGAAGAGCAGCAAAATCCATGGATGGCACTTGTGCAATAGCCCTAAAGAGCAACCAATACAACTGAATCAATAAGACAAAGGGCACTTGGAGAGTTGATTGCAGGGAAAAGTAAAAAACTCAAGCTGATATGAGTAATTGGAAAATATTAATAGGCATGCTACAGAAATAATAGGCATGCTACAGGCATTTGGAAATAATTAGTAATAGAGACTCTATTTATATAAAATATCCAGAATAGGCAAATCCATAGAGACAGAAAGCAGACTAATGGTTGCCAGGGACTTGGGGGCCGGGGAGGGGGGAAATGAAAATAACTGCTTAATGGGTATGGGGTTTCCTTTGAGGATAAAAATGTTCAAAAACTAGATATTGGTGATAGTGACACAACTTAGTGAAGGTACTAAATGCCAGTAAACTGCACACTTTAAAATGGTGAGTTTTATGTTCTATCTTACCACAATAAAAAAATACAGAGCAAATTAAGCAGTAAGAAGGGCAATTAACTCCAGGAAAAATAAAAAGATTAGACTAGAAAGTAGGCATGATTTTAAGGCATGATTAGGCTTGGTTGTCTTTGCATGTTCATAACAATTAAATGACTTAACCAAAAGCTATGTTAACAGATTAGAGAAATTAAAGTACAGTTTATGTTTGGGTAGGTGATAATGAAAATTAATCCTCACCTATCACATCAAGCCAACAGACAATATCTAAATTGATGAACTGAAAAATAGCAGTATAAGGTTATTATTTAGAAATATGGAGGTCAATAAGCCAACAGAAGGAAAGGTCAAGGTGGTGCCTCTGGTACGTGGGAACCTGGGGTGGGGGTGGGGAGACAGAGCAGGAGGGAACAGGAGCTGTTAGTGTTTATTTATAAGCGCTCTAGCCTCATCTGAATTTTTTTAACAATGTATGTACTAATTACACTTCTTTAAAAATGTTTAAAAGAAACAGCAGAGAAAATATTTGTAACCTAACTTTTTTACTTAAATTTGAAAAACTAAAAGATCAATAGATTTCATTATATGAAAAGTTTAAAACTTGGGGATATCAAAATGTATCAACAGTTTCTGGGACTAAAAAATAATGGCCCGTCACCTAATCTCTTCACATAGCCTCTTAAAAACCTTAAAGACAACAAACAGCATGACTAAAACCAAACAAGAGTATTTATACATAAGAGGTCCTAAGGATGGGGAATGTAGAAATTGCAAAAATGGTTACCATTGTAACTGTCTACAGCAATCAGGCAGATAAATCAAGGAAACAGGGCAAACAAGAAAATGAAGTGCTGGGCACCACAGGAAAGGAAGAGTACATGTCTCTGTCTGGAAATACTGAAATGGAAAACGTTTTAAAACATTCCCAAATAGTTTCCCTGCTGGCAGCCTTGCTAGAGTGAAGGCAACAGGAGAAAGGTTTAAAAGAGCCATGGAAGAGAAGAGCAAGGACACTGACCCTTCTTGGTCCCTTCAGCATTCCCAGGGACAGAGAATGCTACCAAGAGTAAGGGAGAGAGGATGCATAAGAGGAGTGAAAGATGTAATAGCACCCCAATTTCCTTTGAGAAAATTGTCTCATATCCACTGTGTAATGTCTTCATCAGGAGTGCCTGACTCACAAAAAGGAAGCCAGAAGGACCATATCTTCTACTCCTTCCCTATGGAAGAAACACAAGAGTCAGGATCCTAGGACTGGCTGATTGGATGCTCTTTCCAGGGACTGGAGATGTACAGCAAGATCTTAAAAGTAAGGTTCACCATAGCAGCAGAAGTTGGCATGCTAACCACAAGTTCCTTGGGTCCACATTGTGGGCTGAGAACTGACAGCATGGTTACACCACCCGATGCAGGAGGGGAGGGGCAGGAGAGTCACAATGGGCTCCGTATAACTAGTAATCAGCAGCATGGAACCCCTGGCATCTTACAGTTTGTAGTCAGTAATAACACAAAAAAATACACATTTTAACTTTTATGATTAAAAATACTAATAAGCAACTTTTATTTCTTTGGTCAATAATTAAGAACAAGGAGGGCCAGTTTAAAGACAAAATTTTTAAATAAATGTTACAACAAAAATGTCCCTGTTATTGCTAGAAATATGTAGAAAAATTATGAATTCCTTTTAAAGAAAGCTTTCAGAATCAGTTTAACTCGATTTCTGTACCTAAGATGAGAGTTGCAGTCACCCCTCTAACCAGTATACTGAAAATTATTTCAAATTGACCACAATGTCATGGCTTTATCGGATACATAAGAAGATGGAGAGCCTCCTCAAATACCTAATTGGAGAGAAATTATAAATGTAATTTATAATTTCAAACAGCTCTGTAAGACTAGTTATGAAAAATAGCAATCCATCCTGTCTCCATGCCCCACACCCCATTTGCCCTCCCCTGAAGCAATGATTCTTCCAGAATTTACCTTTCTATCTTTATAAGCCCATGTTGCTATTTTAACTTGTGTAATTTTAGGTATTATTGATTTTCCACCACAAAACATAAAGAATTGTCCATCTTCCTAACCTACCCTCAACCCTTGACTTCTTCCTGCCAACACTCTTTCAAAAGGTGTATCAGCAGCACTTGGCTTAATATTCAAGTTGACAACAGCACACCTCAGTGAGCACTGGTCGCTGCTGGGCCATGGAATGTATGCGAATGCCTTTCCATTCCTGATAGATTTATTTATTGCTTGCTTCTCGGTCATAACAACTCCAAACTCCTTGTCAGTTGTGCAAATGTCTCCATACACCCTGATACATCAGGTCATCCATGAATGTCGTCTTCAAAGGCTTCTGCCCCATTCCAATCTGGCAGAAGCAGTGGAGTAGTGGCTGCAACCTGCTGGGGGCGGGGGTGGGCGGGGATGGGGCGGTACAGACTTCCAGGAAGACAGAAGTGCAACAGCCAGTGTGAGCTCCACAGGGGCCCTGGGCTGAACAACTCCAATAGCTCCCAGGCAGCTTCTCAAGTGAAGGAAGCAGACTCTCAGCAAAGAGAAAGTGGACTTAGCCCGATTCACTCTGCCACATGCTGCCACACACACTGTGATTACATAAATTTAAGGGCAACCGCAGAAGCCTAACGGCTAAAGAAACTGGCCTACTGCTGCACAGGAAATCCAGATACACTTTCTGTAGAATTCTGCACAGGCAGAGACCTCGGCAGGTACAGCTTCTAGGGCATGAGTGATATCTATGTCCTCCCCACAAATTTCTTCTGTGGTGACACACACCATCATGAGTGAGAGAAGTTGTAATGGTGATGAATACATGTAGTCATTTTAAACAGAGCAAGTCATTCCACAGGGATATTGAGCTGTGGTCCCCTATACATAAGGGAAACACCCGCTTTCAATCAAATGCTTTCCAACACAGGCTAGAGGAGGGTAATGTGAATCAACACTCACCAGAGAACTCTACTGGCTAAGGAGATGTTTCTGCATCCACTGAGAAGATTTCTACTTTCTTCTCTATTATGTTCTGTGTATTTCCAAATTCCTACCATGGCATGTATTATTTCTTCTAAGTCATAAAATAATTATAAACTGCTAAAACATCAGTAACTATTAGTAACATAAAAAACCACATATTCTATCTTTTACTAAACATGACTATGTTATGACAATTTTTATTTTTATTTTTAAAAAAGGAGTCTCTTGATTTAGTCAGGACCTTGGAGGTATAAGGGATTAGCTACTGTCATATTAAAAATGATGTATTTATTCAGGACCATTCTTAATTTTCTTTGTCTTCTTCAGAAGAAAGAATGTAAAAAACACCTAAAAGACCTGAAATAATGTCAATGTAAAGCACCTTTACTGAAACTTGATTCCCTGGGCCAGAGGAAGGTCCTTACTGTAGTTGATGGTGCTAGGGAGGAAAAAAAAATTAAAATAAAAATCAGTATATACATAATGTAGAATATTTTTATACCATTAAGAAAATGTAGTAGATCTGTATATATAAACAAGGTGAAATGTTCAAGTGCAAGTTGAACAAAAAACTAGGATCCGAAACAATGTTACTATGGATCCAGTTTAATAAAAGAAAGAAAAGGGAAAGAGAAACACAAGTCTGGACATATAGCATGCATGCTATTCATAATTTTCAGGGTACAAAGATAATGAGGACTATAATAATCTTTATATCTTTCAGTAACTTGGATTGAACTGACAGGAGAAATAGAGATATTCCCACTTTGATAAAAATAAAATAGAAACTATAATAATTTAGAAAAAAAAAGCTTCTCTATTAGTCAGTTATCTGGAAGTCATCTCATTTTTCTCCTAAGAGGAAAAGTGTTCCATTAAATGGGTTCCCAAAAGGCCATAGCTAAATGTTTTTCACTCTCATTCTCAAGTGTACAAAAAAGGGAAAAAGAAGATAACTGACTTCAGAGAATGGAAATCAGGCAAGGAGTGCATGTGTTTGAGACTTAATAGGCCATAGCCAAAAGCACCTCAGAAATTCCTGACAGATATAGAGTCATGGAGGCTGTAAGGAGCCTAGGATGAGAAACTCACCCAAGGTTACAGAGCTAGTGAGAAGGGACTAGGACGAGCGTCCTTGGTTCCTCATCCTATGCTCTTTATACACCATAATGCCACATAAGCCTGACCCCAAACACTCTGTTTTACTGTATTTGAGTAAAGCTTCTTCTACCCAGGGAGAGGGAAAACAGAATGCAAGTCAAAGAAAGAACTCCTGGTCAGTACCTCCCAGAAGCCAGTTCCCACACATCAGCTAATCCTGCTTTCAAGGGTCATGTTCACTCTCTAAGAGCTAGTATCCCCAGCTTCCTATTCAGGCCCCCAGTCCTTCTGCCTACCTCTATCTCTACCTGCTTCTAAAGTCTGCAAGGGTGATAACTGCACCCAAGGACAAACCAAAAGAACAGCTTTTCTCACTTTCTCCTGTTGGTTGACACCCCTTCCTCAAGTGTCCCATTTCCATAATGTCTCTAGAGAGAAACCACCCACAAGATGGTTTCACAGTCGGACATTGGTCACTAGCTGGAACTGGACAAAAAGGGTAGGGAAATAATAATACAAAATGGACACTCTGGGAGGGGAGAGCTGGAAACATTAGAAAAATAAGATTAAATGAAACTGCATGAAGACAGAGCAGAAAGTAGAGTATATGAGCATGTTGCACTGGCTTTAAGCCCAAACCTGTCTTCACAAAGCCTTTTCTTACCACGTAGATCTTCTCATGTACTGTTTCCAGGCATCACTACCAGACTCCCTGCCACCACCAGTGTGCTTTTCTCCTCCTAGAGAAATACAAAAGCAGCTCACATCTCATCTCTTAGGCAGTTACTTTCTGCATGGGCTCCTACTTGCTATCACTGAAATGACAATACTAGAAGACCAGAGCTACCTGACCAGTTCCTTTACATTTAGCCCAGAGTATCTCCTCTGCAAAGAAACATGAAAAAGGCACTAAGAGGGAGAACAAAATAAAAGAAATTAAGAGTAAACAGAATTATGTCAGGAAAGAAACAAAACACCTTACCATTAGACCAACATCTTAAAAATGAAAACCTCTAAATAGTGAAAATATAATCTTATTTTCTCATTCATGATTATCTATATGTAATTTTCTATAATACACATAAACTGCTTGCATAACATTTTAAATGTTACATCAATATCCTTAAAGGTATTACAAGAAGGTAATGATTCCATAGAACAAGAAAGTATACTTTTTATAAGTCTGCCATCAAAGCACAAGTAATAAATCTTGGTGTTTTTAATAAGAGCAGAGGAGAAAAAACTTAATAGAAGTGTTAGAACACTAAGGAAATCTCCCATATAAAAAAATAAAAAGACTAAAGAGATGGAAAATAGGAGAGAAAAGATAACAATTAGGCAATTCATCATAAGAGATAACATTCAAATAATAGCAATTCTAAAAGTAAATAGAGAAAATGAAAGGAAAAAATAGCAAAGAAACATTACTAAAACGAAACAAAAACTTCCCAGAATTGAAAACTATTTATCTTAATATTGTAAGGCCAATCACTGGCTCACTGATTATCCAACAAAAATTTCTAACAAAGAACCCGAGTGAGGCATATTCCTGTGAAATTTCAGAACATTATCCTAAGTAATAGACCACAAAGTTTTTGAAACTAGGAAAATAAAAAGATCGGAAATCAACGTGGATTGGGCTTTTAAACCACAATACTAGAAACCAGAAGACAAATGAGTAATAGCTTCAGAAGTCTGAGGAAAAATTATCACAAACTGTGCCAAAAAGGCATCGCAGATCTGCTTTTGATGTTGCTGGTATTTGGGAACTTGGCTGTTAACAGTTCCCTCCACTGATATAAAACATTCCCTAAATGATCAAGGTGTCTCAGTGGACTTAAGCTGTTTTTGTACAAACAATGTGGTTTATGTTAAATGCCTGCCTTCTTCCTGGGAGTCTGGAATTTTGGTACATGCTAGACAGAGGGTGCCCATGTGACTGGCCCCCAGTAAAAGCCTTGGATTCTAAGTCTCTGAAGAGCTTTCCTGGGATACTGCATTGCCACAATCCGTTGCTAGAAGAATTAAGCACATCTCATGTGACTCCACCCAGACAAGACTCTCAGAAGCTTACATCTGGTTTTCTCTGGACTCACCCCATGCAATAAAGTCATATCATATACAGGGAAAGAGATGGAGGGGTTAAGGTTAATCTAGTATAACAGAGGATCAAGACATAGTGCCTAATGTTGTGAAAAAAAGAGCAGTTAATGCATGCCACTTAGAAAAATGGAAGTAAATTCCAAGGTAAATTTACTTTCTTTAGTAAGAATCTCGAAGTGGCTGCTTCTGGGAAAGAAAGAAGAAGGCAGAACTGCTTTTTCCATTATAAGACTTTTTTAAAACTTTAGTCTATGGCTATGCCACCCTGAATAAGCCCGATCCCATCTGATCTCAGAAGCTAAGCAGGGTCAGGCCGGGTTAGTACTTGGATGGGAGACCACCTAGGAAGACCAGGTGCTGTAGGCATAAAAAATAAAAAAAATAAGAGATTGTAAGCTAACAAGGTCCTTGCAATCTGTGAGGTCAACCAAGGGTTGCCTCACCTATAAAAAAATAAAATAAAATAAATAAAATTTTAAAAATCAATTGTGGGGACTAAAATGAAGAAGAGTCAATAGCACAAAGAAAGCATGGGCTGGACAATGGGATTAAAAGCCTACAGAAGGAGCAGACAAATGCACTTGGGCCACTAAATAGTGGGGAAGCAGGGGTGAAGGGCTGAACTAAAAGCAGGAATCTTTTATCAAAATCTGCACACTGAATAGTAATTGTAGTGTTTGGTCTAAAATATATAAAAGAATGTCTCTAATCATTTAAACTTCTGTAGGTATTAATGCATGTTTGTTTTGCTTCTATATATATTTTAAAAACCAAGGCAATCTTTTACTATACTTTGGATAATTTTTTAAAAGAAATACTAACTTAACAAAACTTAATAAGTTTAAGCACTGAGAGCTCAAAGCATATCAAAAGAAAAACAGAGTTCAGTGAAAAGAAACAACTTGTTTTTTTATCTAAGATAAAAGATAATGTTTAACATTTCCTATGCCCACTTTGCAATTAAAAAACAGAATTTTTCACATGAAATCTTCTGGCCTTAAAGCAGGGGTTCTTAATCTTTTTCAGCTCTTAGACTCTATACCCAGAAAACAGTAGATACCGCCATTTCAGGGGTTCACACATCTCAGGCTGAGGGCCCTGCACTAATGAGATGCTACATCCAAGAATGAAATGGAGGACCTTGAACAATAACTCTGTATATGAAACATAAGCTTTCTCAAGCATGTCAGACCAGATACGACTATTATTTTAGTCTCTTGGTCAAACTTTCTAAAATCTACTACTGCTTTTTGTTTGCTGCTTGTTACAGACTGAACTGTACCCTGGTTACCTTTCCCAACCTTCCCCATTGATATGTTCATAACCTCCAAGATCTCAGAATGTAGCTGTATTTGAGGATAAGGTCTTTATATAGGTAATTAAGATTAAATGAGGTGATAAGGGTAAGTCCTAAGCTAATACAACTGATGTCCTTATAAGAGGAAGAGACCGGGAATGTGCATACAGAAAAAAAGGCCACATGAGGACACAGTAGGAAGGTGGCCATCTACAAGCCAGAAAGAAAGGCCTCAGGAGAAACCAAATCTGCCAACAACTTGATCTTGGATTTCCCAGCTTCCAGACCTGCGAGAAAATAAATTTCTGTTGTTGAAGCCACCCAGTCTGTGGTATTTTGCTATGGCAGCCCTTTCAGTGTAATACGCTACCCAACGTGGAAAAGGAGAAACGATTCTACATACCAAAAGCACCTCCAATCTCAGCCCCACTTGTTGGAATATTGACGTTTACAATGCCACAGTCTGATCCTTTTGGTCTGCGTGTAAAACAGAAGCCATGGTAAGAGCAATGCACAGGAAAGTAGAAAACACAAACAAATAAATAAAAATCCAATCAAAACCTCTAAGACTCTCAATACCGAAAATGGATCGACTGTGATGGTATCATATTCTTTTTTTAAAGTCCATCACCACAAAGACTTATATAAGTTTTCAAAATACACAATATTATTATACCCAAGCCAGCGGAAGATTCTGCCCAAATCTTTGGTAAAGATGCTACTTGAAAGTCCCTGTTTTACTTCATTGTTCCATGCGAAGACCTCATCTTCATTCTAAAAGGACAGACATTGGAAACTGTTAGATGACAAAGTGTTCTGGTCAAAGTTTACTGATGTTAAACTCATTTTGTGAGATGTGCCAGTATAATTTTAGTGCAAAAAAGGAAACTAAAGAGGAAACATCTGATTAAATCTGTTTCTCTTAGTGTTTTGGGGAGTTTTCTCCCTAACTGTACTTTGAGAATGATCAGTACATTCTTCCATTCAATCTACTACATATAATAGTTCATATTTATTGAACTTTTAATGCATGCACCACACTGACCTAAGCACATAGCAAACATTTAGTTATTTAATCCCCACCCTATGACACAGGTTTTCTACTATCCCAATTTACAAATTAGGCACTGGAGGCCCAGAAGCTAAATAATTTGCTCAAAAGCTCAGAGTCATACATGTACACACTACAAAACATAAAATTATACTGTGTAGTTACCATATATGAAACAATGATAGACAATTTAAAGCAATACTCTTAAAATGCAATTATGTAATAGCAACAAGATGCAATTCTCATTCTTCAACTGTTAATCATAGCACATTCAAACCCTGACTTGACCTCTAAATCTTGTCTGGTGAGGCAAGGATCTGCCTCATGCTGGGGAAGGAGATCTAGTGAGCCTCATCTAGTGAGCCTCATCTGCTAAAACCTCTGCAGCCCATAGCTGCAGATCTTTAGGTTGCCCTATATCCTTCTCAATTTGTCTGCTCACACTTAGCTCTTGAACTATGAAACTACGCAGTCCTTCTGTGTAGAAGCCAATTTTATGGCCCATGTAGCACAGAATCAGGTGACACAGGAGATGAAGGCCACAGTCTTCATGAACAGCCACGCTGTTTCTCTTCTCATCTCAGGTTCCCTGGTAGTTAGCATGACATGCTCTACAGTTTAAAGTGTTCCTCCCATCATATTTTATCCTTAACTTTCAAATTTCTACTAATCGGAGTGACTTTCTAAATCCCCTAAAAGCAAATCGAGTGAAATTTCATATGCCTTCATTTTCCCCTAGTCTTCTCATTTGTGTCATTAAACTAGAGAAAAGAGAGACGGAATCCATCTTTACCTTGAATTTAAAGACATAAAGGATCGGAGCAAAAGTCTCTGTGTGTGCAATGGATGCATCATGGGCAAGACCTGTCACGATTGTTGGTTCTACGTAATTTCCAGGGCGATCCATAACCTTCAGCAGAGAAATAAAATAAAAATAACAGAGGCATTTTATTTTTTAGTACTTGGGGTCAAAGGACACAATCTTTGCCTCTACTCATGAGAAAAAATAAACACTATTTATAGGTGAATTATTTCTCCAAGATAACTCCCGAACATGAATAAAACTTTTCTATGCCACCTATTGGCTCTACCTTGGTCAGAGAAAAATAGAAAAAAAAGGGGGGGTCAAGAATGGAGAGCTGTGCCTTGTGTCACAGCCAAGTTATGTTGAAAAGACACTGTTTCATATATGGTAACTACACTGTTTCAAGTAATTATTTTAAATTTATATAACTAAGATATGTAATCTATACCCACTGTGTTATAGACTGTATGTGTTCCCCACTCCCTCCAAATTCATATGTTGAAGCCTTAACCCCCCAGTATAACTGAATTTGAAGATAAAGCCTTTAAGGAGATACTTAAAGTTAAATGAGGTCACATGGGGGGGTCCTAATCCATCAGAACTGATGTCCTTATAAGAAGATGAATGGATAAGAAAACAAGACCCCTACAAGAGAATCACTTCAGATTAAAAGACACACACAGGCTAAAAGAAAGGGGATGGAAAAAGATATTGCCTTGGTGGACCTAGAGGATATTGAGCTGAATAAAATGGGTCGGATAAAGACAAATATCACGATTTCACATACATGTGGAATTTAAATAACAAAATCGAAAACAACAAAAGTGAAAATAATCTCACAGATACAGAGAATATTTGGAGAGATACTAGATGGGAGGAGAGTTAGGGGGACCAAAAAACAGGCAAAGGGATTAAGAGGTACAAATGGATAGTTGAAGAACAGACACGGAGATGTATAGTGCAGCATGGGGGAGATGATTAAAAATGTAATAAATATGTAAAGGGAAAGAGGGGTACTAGATTTAGTGGGGTGATCACTTTGCGAGTTATGTGGATCTCTGATCACTATGCTACACAGCTGAAACCGGTACATTATTGTAGGCCAACTATAATTGAAAAGAAACTCATTGAATTGTACAACGTAAATACGAGTAACTAATCATCTATTATGTTCCAATAAAGATGAGGAAAAAAAAAAGAGATACTGGAGACCTTTTTTCCACACGTGGAGGAAAGGCCATATGAAGACACTTCATGGCCAGGCTAGAGGCCTCGCTAGAAACCAACCCAGCCAGCACCTTGATTTTAGACAACCAGCTTCCGGAGCAGTGAGAGCAGTGTTGTTTCAGCCCCCAGACTGTGATATTTTGTTAGGGCACCCTAGCAAACAAATGCACATTGTATAAAGATCAAAAGCTCCACAAGGGTACACTGTGGACACTCTTGTAACCAACCACCACATAAGCAAATTACTAGTTCATGTCCACTAACAACTCTTACTTTTCCTTGTATGAAATATTCTCACGCCCACAGTGAGCTGCTACATGGTGGTCAGCTCTCCAGTGTGTCTGCGTAAATCTGCCCTCACCCTCTGAGCTGTACATTTACCAAGAGTCAGCTGTACTTACTTTCATTCCTGAGCATGGCAGCTTTATCTGTTATTGGAAAGCCAGACTGCATTACTTACTTAAGTATTACACAAAGGGAAAAAAGAGCTATTTCGATAAAGAGTAAGCTGAGTACTTCAGGAAAAAAACTCAACATAAGTAACAAAAAATACACCAATATCCACTTACACGGCAGTCCAATGAGATGTCGATATATATGTCAATGGTAGCATAACTAGGGAGGAAAGGTCTTCTCTCAGACAGCTTTGTGAGACTCATAATAAGTTATTGCTATAGCTCATGCAAGGATGAACACAAATTCCTACCATACATGAAGAAAATGCTTTGACTCTACATCTAAGGAATCAAACATAGTTATCTGAGTTAAATTAAAATGTTTTTAGTGTGTATTTTCTTTTGACTCCTTGTCTTAATTTACCTTTTAAAATAATCATTAAATACAAATTCTAATTACTCTGAATACAAAGTCTTCTACTATATCATGAAAAGGAGGTCTCCCTTCCATACAAATTCCTGGAGCCTCAATTCAAAGGTAACCGCGGCTCTGAGATTCTTATGTGCCCTTCAAGAAATTTTTCATGCAGTGTATGTTGTCATTCTTTAAAACATGTATCTCCCCTTTACAAAAGAGAGAAGAAAGATGGCAGCTGGGGATCCTTCACCAATTTGTCCAGAGCCCTGCTTGTGTCTAAGGGAAAGGAGGTAAAAAATCTGTCATAACTGAGCTCAGAGTTGTCATTACCTTGCCACCATAGACCACTGTGCCGCCTTCCTTCTTTGCTGCCTCCACTGCTCCAAGAAACATGCTCACAGCCTGTTTGGTGTGGAGTGGCCCATAGAGAACATTAGCTGGAGAAAAAAAGAAATGTTCTTCATTTCACCCTAAATGGCATCATTATCTTAACAGCTGTCCTAATGAACAGACCAATCCCTTCATATAGCCTCATAATTTAGAGCAACAGTCTTTTCCTGTAAAGGGCCAGACAGGAAATATTTAAAGCTTTGTAAGGCCTATGTGGTCTCTGCCACAACTACTCGATTTGGCCACTGTACTGTGAAAGCAGCCACAGAAATCAGGAAAAAAGTGGGTGGGGCTGTATCCTGATAAACTTTCTTTACAGAAACGGGTGGCGGGCCAAATCTTTTGTCAACCCTTGGTTCAGAGGACTGGCAATCGATTCATCAGAGCACTGCATTAAAAATACAGAACCTGTTTATTCACGACAGTGTGATCATTCTCTAAGAACTCCGCAGGCTCAGCAGGTGGTGTGCAATTTAAAGGGGAGAGAGTGATGCTGCCCTGTGTATGGCTGCTGGAAAGCAGAGCTTTAAAGGTGATCCTGGGGACAGGGGAAGAAGGACGACTTAGACAGGCCTCAGGGAGGAGGTGGCATTGTGGCAGAAGGCCAGTCGTGGGAAGAGATGCCTGAAGAACATTTCCAGCAGAGAGAGCAGGACAGAGCCTGGAACCCCTGGGGCACAGGGGCAAATGGTACACAGGGGTCAGAAGGTGGGCAGGGCAGGTGGCAGAGGCGAGGTCAGGAAAGACTGTGAGTCTACGAAGGAATCTCAGTTTTAGTCAAAGAGCAATGAGAAGTCACTGTAGTTTTTTAAGCAAGAATTTATCTAATCTAATCACATTTTTAAAAGTCACTCTGGTTACTGGGAAAGGCAAAAGTAGAAGCGTGAAAGTCATTTTGGTGACTCTTGCAGCCTTCCATGAGACAGGATGGTGGTGGCTGAGGCAAGGGTAATACTAGTGAAGAGAAAAGCTCGTCAAATTCACCCCATCTAAACACATTCTCCCCAGGCTTACCTCCCAGACCACATCGAGCACTCAGGATCCTAACCTAGGAGCAGACATGTCACCCTAAATGCCTTACAACCTGCTTCATATGCCCTTAGGCCTCTCAGGAAAGGGTAGGGGAAAGATCAGAAACACTTGTAGCACCAGTTGTCAAAAAGGAACACCTCTGAAATCAACCAGATACTCACAGTCCCATGGGTTCCCGACCCGGATCTGTGCATAGGCCTTTTTAAGTCTATTTACAACTTCATCATGGACACTTTCATGTAAAAACTAAGCAAAAAAAAAAAAAACAGGCATGGGAATAGTCAAATAAATGTACATATTTGTTAACAATGTACCATTTTTTAAATAGTACTGATTTATAGTTCTTAGTTTTTAAAACACTGATCTCTGAAAACATGCAAATAGAAGTATATGTTTATTTTTGTAATTACAGAGTTTCTAATTCTAATATTAACTACATGAAGAAAATAATTTCCTCTAGGTGGATGTTAGAATAAAATCAAAAGCCACATCTTCATCAGGTCTCTAAGGACCTGTATGGCTAAGGTTAATAAAACAATTACGACTGTTTCTTTTCTAGAGCACTCGACATCGTAAGTAGCAGGGGACCTCAAGTATACCTGCCCCACACTATAAATGTACAAATCATGGTGAACAGACCTCGTCAGTCTGCCTCTACTGGGTCACCATATTCTGTTAGTCTCAGGCTGAGATCTCCAGAGTGAAGCCTTGAGGTGAGGACATGGCTTGGGCTCACTCTAGGTAGGATGTGAGTTCCACCAGTGGAACTCCATGTGGCAAATGCACTGGCATCATGAGTTGGTCTCCATGTGGCAAATGCACTGGCATTATGAGAACCAGTCATGGAGAGGACTAGTCATGCAATGGATTTTTCTACATATCACTTAACTGTCCCTATGGAAATCAATCTGGGCAAAGACTAATAATATCCTCTAATTTTGAACACTAAATATAAAGCATGGCTATGTATATTTGCTCTAAGACACACACACACACAAAATTGGCTGAATAGAGAAATGCTTCTTTTATGTCATTTGCCCTTTTAGCATGTAATTAAGATTATAATATTTTAAAGTACCTATTTTCCTCTTAGCATTAATATAATAAATGTTTAAGATGAACAAATTTAATAAATTGTAACTACTTTGTGAAAATTATATCTTAGATTTTTTTGAAAGCTTCAACTGTAATTGTAATAATATAAAAACACAGGATATTCATTTGTTGTAAAAATACAGAAAAAATAAATATAAAATGTTATGGGAAAAGTAAAGACTTAATATCCACATACCCTTTACCTTATTCTAATTTAAATTATGTCAGCCTTGTAAAGAATTTATTCATGCTCATTGTGGGTGAGAGTAAAAACCTAAATCCAAGTCCTCTGTAATCTAATAATAAACTTTTTTATTTTAATCACAGAAAAACTCAATATCAATAACTTAAAAATGGCAAATAAAGCCAAATTTTGTACCTAATTTAAACTTGTTTGGTTGTAATACAGTTTTTCAGTACCACAAGGGTCATGAAAATCAAAGTTGTAAATGAAACAAAACTGAAATCCAGCTAAAAAGCATCTTATAGGTACTTAATATTAACATGTTTTATTTATTTCACAAATAGCCATCTGTTTTTCAATAAACCAAGTCACATTAAGTCAAATCTGAGACTTGACTTAGAGGACAAAAATTAAAATATTTAAAAATGTTTTTATAAAAAAGCCAAGGCTGTATATCTTTTAGATAATAATTTTAGAATATTCCAAATTTTAACTTGTTTTATTCTCTAAGTGACATTGGACTTTGTCCATATTGCTTTTGGTATGAGACTGAAAATGGTCCAAATCTCCCAGTCCAAGTCCAATTGATTAGTGTGAGACCATGTTTAGCTTAGTCTAGAGGGTAAGGCCGAGTCCCTGGCTGATGGTCAACATTAGCCACGAGCAGAGAAGCAAGAATAGGGCCCCTTATCCACCAACCACACTTAGGAATTACATGTTTCCAGCAGCACTTCTATGACACCTCCCTAACAGTACCATTTGTTGAAATGTATGGTTTGAAGAGAAGGACAACCTCGTGTGCCTGTACAGACACACTCACCAGGCGCCTTGCAGTGGTACACCTCTGGCCAGCTGTTCCCACGGCAGCAAAGAGAGCTGATGGAACAACCAAGCTGAGGTCCGCATCCTCAAAAGCTTAGAGAAGCACAAACACACATCCATCAGTGTCGCAAAGTAGGCAGACAAGGTACTTACTAAGTGATATCAAATAATACCTTTATAATGTACAGTAAGAGTGTATCAGAACTAGCCCCATAACATAAGCATGTTCACAGTATAGAAGCCACTTTTCTTCCAGATTACATGAGAATAGAACAATGAGCTCTGTGGTTCATTCATACAAGTACAGATGTAAATTGAGGCTCTCCCTCCTCTGACCTCTTTATCTTTCATCTCTTAAAGTTTCTGACACCAAGCCTCCTCTATACCCTCATTATGGTCTCTCCTCTGAGACCACCATCATCTTTGTCAGCCTTACCTGCCTCCAGTTTCAACCATGGCCTATTTTGATGTCAGCTGCCCTGGGCCCACAGATAGAACAATGGTACCCTGATGATCATCACCGCCCTAAAACTGAGCTCCCTAACACCATCTATACCCTCACCTGCATCAGTTCATTCCCTTAAATACCACTTGTTGCCGCTCACCAGAAGATTTTCCAATTCTCTAAAACAATTCAAGTGCTTCACTCCTGCATTAGTTGACCTCACCCGCTTCATGGAAAATCTTAAAGTGATCACACACAGAGGTCCTTTTCTGCTTTCTCTGCTCCTCTGAAGAGATCAATGCAAAATCATTCAATTTCCTCTCTAGTTTTATCTATTACTTTCTCTTCCTCTTCTGCCCTCAGAAAAAATTAGTATGATCTTTACAAGGTTAACCCTTCTATTTATATTATTTGTAACTCCTTCCTCCTTAATTCCTTCCAGAAACTTACAGACATAATTCCCTCTTCTGTATTCAATTTTTCTCTGTCCAATCTAACAGCATTCTCAGACTAGCATAATGATTAAGGTGGTTTGTGCAACCAAACAGACAAGGGTTCTTGTCCATTTCCATCACTTTTTAGTGGTGTTATTTTACCTTTTTTAAGCCTCAGTTTCCTCACCTGTAAAATGGATAATAACATCTGCGGTGCTAACAGGTGATAGTAAGGAGTTAGGGAAAGACCTGTGCTTTGGGGCCTGACTGCCAGGATACAAATGCTGGTTCTGTCACTTGCTAGCCTGTCACTTGAGGCACTTAAGCCTCAGAGTGTAACCTTCAAACAAGATTAGCAATTGTATCCACCTTTTGGGATATCCACATTGTGGGCATTAAATAAAACACTGCATTTGAAACAGCTAAGCATAGTACTGGCAAATAACCAGTGCCCACTAAAAGTGCTAACTAGATTTTTAAATGAACCCTCTCTTTAACTAGATTAGAAGTTCATCTAGAATAAACCCTTCACCATATGCTTTTTAAACTTCTGGTGTACAGCATAAATACATAGACATTTAAATGTGATGATGATGACAATATACAAATTAGTAAGATTTGCTTTTTATCACAAAATCCATGCTTTTCTTACTGACATTCATTATATTATCCCATTACACTGGTAGACTATCTCCTTTTGTGTCAAATAATTGAAAAAGAGAATTAGGTAATCTCTAAGCCTATCTAGGTAAGTGATTAAAATGCCTTAAGGAAGTGTTCCTTCTCAGTATAAAAGCACTAAACATTCCACTGAAGACAAACTAATGTTTTTGAAAACTAATGCAATCAGCAAGTCACTTAAGAGTTACTTACTTACTCTAGAGACAGACATGTCCAGTTTTCAGAAAATAGGAAAAGGAAGAACAAGATAGAATATCACATTAGGAAGCCTCATACACAGGTTCTAAGCCCATGTTACATTTTCAAAACACGAACACCTTTCCTTCCTAGTTATCTGTCTTCAAACCACTGCATCCTGTCTCATAAGTAAAACTCCTAAACATGAAAATTAGGTCTTAAGCACACACAACGTATAATGGGTGAGTTCCTAAATAAGTTTATATGTTCAGGACAGCCACTGAAGATATTCTGAAAAGAAAACCAAACAGAAACAAAGGCAGCCTTACCAATAATGGCATTGTTTCCTCCAAGTTCTAACAAACTTCTCCCTTTAAAAATACATAAACACAAAATAGTCCCTCTTTTAGTACTTAATGCATACTGCTACATGCTCTCAAATCATAGCCTATCCAAAGTATGCTTTTTTTTTCTGATTAAAACACATTTAATGTGTTTTAGCATTATAATGTCAGATTTCCTGATTTTAATAATTATACCATGGTTACATGACAAAATGTATTTGTTCTTAGGAAATACACTGAAATATTTAGCGATAAAGTAATACAATACCTTTGACTTTCTCTAAATGGTTCAAAAATAATATGTGACCACAATGTGTATGTTTATGTTACTGGAGAGAAAGAAAATTATAAAGCCAATGGACAAAATAAGCAATTGGTGAATTTGGTTAAAGGGTATGGTGTACTGGAATTACCTGTGTGTTTTCTAACTTTTCTGTAAGTTTGAAATTATGCCCCCAAAAACCCAAAGAGTTATTGTAAAATGTATGGCAACTATGGAAAACTGTATGGCCATTTCTTAAGAAATTAAACACAGAAATACTATACGATCAATCTAGCAATTCCGCTTCTGGATAGATAACCAAAAGTAGTAACAGCAGAGACTTGAATAAATATCTATGTTCACAGCAGCATCCTTCACAACAGCTAAATAGTGGAAGCAGCCCAAGTGTCCATGAAGGGATGAATGGGTATACAAAATGAGGTATATGCATACAATGAAATATTATTCAACCTTGAAAAGGATAGAAATTCTGACACACGTTACAACATGGATGAACCTTGAAGACATTACATTAGTGAAATAAGCCAGTCACCAAAAAAAACAAATATTGCATCTGTTCTAGTTATAGGAGGTTCCTGGAGTAGTCGAATCTGTAAACAGAAAGTAGAATAGTGGTTGCCAAGGGCTGGGGGAAGGCAAAAATGGGGAGTTCATTTTTAATAAGTACAGAGATTCAATTGGGAAGCCAAAAACTGGTTCTGGAGATAGATGATGGTGATGGTTGCATAACGATGTACATATACTTAATGCCATCGAACGGCACATTTAAAAATGGTTAAAATGGTAAATTTTATGTCATATATATTTTACCATTACACTCATTGTAGAAATTTTTTTTTTTAAAGAGCAAAAGCATCAAACAGGCAAAAAGGTATGGTCCATAGGTGACCATGACATCTCTCTTTATAATTTAGTACAGTGCCTTCCAGTCTTTTTCCCGTGCATTTATATTTAGTTGAGATCATATTATCTAATTCATTTTGTTTTTTTTCTGATTAAAATCTTATACTTTTTCCCTAAATATTAGGAGCTGTTTTAAAAATATCTCTGTACAGTATTCCACCATGATGATGTACCAAATTTTATTTAGCTACTTCTCTAGTGTTGAATATATTGATTGTTGATTAACTACTGCTTATCTACTCAGGTCAAGGACAAGGGTATGACTATTATGGCCACTATATGCACTACCAACTCCTAAAGCCATTTAGAGGGAAAATGACATCCTTTTCCAAATTATGCTATTTATATTTGTGATCTCTCTACTATTAACCCTCTAGTAACTGTACTTTTTCTCATTTGTTTGGACTTTCAAATAAACATGGATAATGTGTCCATGGAAAGGATCAAGAAAAAAACGCAACTTCCAGGTTTTGCATTATACCTGAGGAAACTAAAATCCTCATGAGAAAGCCAACACTTACCAAATCTCTCCTGCACCATAAGGGCCACCTGTTTTCCCACCTGAGTGCTCCCAGTAAAGGACAGCAGGTTCACCCGTTCATCTTTGGCCATTGCTGTGCTGCAGGGGGACAGACATGGTCACCCATGCAAAGAAACCCAGCTATGACAGCACGAACGGTACCCAGACATAAAACCCTGGCATGGGCCCTTGGAAAGGCAGTCAGTCAAAGATACAAGAAAGTCTTTCCCAAGGAATCAAGGGAAGGTCTGCATGAAAATGAACTAGATTTTTACAAGTAGAACCACACAGCAGAATAGGCTAGCATGTTCTGTGAGCTCTCCATCAACTTAAATCACTTCAAGGACATTATTTGTTAAGGAAGAAAGTCCTTCCTGTGCTGAATAGGTGACTGCACAATACAACCTTTGCATTGCCTTGATGAGCATCCCAGCTATTTTGCAGGCTCTTAAACTACTAATTTCTCTAAGAATTAAAAATCTAAAGACTACAGGGAAACATCCTAAGTATTCCACATAGAAACTGACTTATAAAGGCAGTGCTAGAATTTCCAGTAGCTTCTAGGTAGAGCAGACTAGACATTATAGACTGGAACTTGTTTGTTCATAGTTCAGTGCTTCAAAGGGCTTAGTGTGGGTCAAGTGGGATCGCCATGGCAACAGTCTGATGTAGGGCAGGAAGAGCTTGATGAATCTACCCATGTAGGCCTCCCCAGCTTCAGCCCAGCAAACATGAGCACTGATACTCAAAGCAGTTGTTCCTTAATGCACACCTGTACACTAATGCAACTACCTGAGCCACTCAAAGGCCAATGCTGGGACTGGAAGCCTAGAGTGCAAGAATAGAGTTGGTCGAAGGGTAGAATACCCACATTTTAAATGACATTTAACTAATACTTCACTATGCACACTATACATGGGAGACTAACGTTTTAACCACACCAGTATGGGTTATAAGACTTGATCCTTATGAAACCTCACCTAATCAATGTCTAAGCTGGTAATAACCTTTCATCACAGTTCAGAGCAATTATAAAGTCAGTTCCAGCTTAAAAAGAGGCTGTGACATTATGCTAAGTGAAAGAAGCCAGACACAAAAGGCCACAGGTAGTATGATTCCATTTATATGAAATGTCCCAAACAGACAATTCATAGAGACAGAAAGTAGATTCCTGGTTGCTAGGGGGAGTGGGGATGGTAAGTAACTGCTAATAGTTACTGCCCCCACCCCAAAAATATTCTGGAATAAGATCATTGTGATGGTTGTACAACATTGTGAATATTCTAAAAACCACTAAACTGTACATTTTTAAAAAGAGAATGTTATGGTATGTGAATTATATGACAGTTTTTAAAAAACAATAAATTTAAATAAAGAGACTATATCCCCAGGGTTTTCTTTTTTGGTCACTCAGACAATACGTGAGGTTGTAGGTTCTGGTGAGACACCAGATTACTACTCCACAGCTTTGCTTTGTAAGTAAGCATCTTTATAAATCCAGTGTCAGGAAGCCATGGACCACCCACCATTATAAGTTAGTATATAAACACCTTACAATAGTAGCTCTGGACAATTAAAAAGTCAATTCTTACTCATCCTCCAACAGAGGCTATGTGTTAATAAAGGCAGAGTCCAGTGGGGTCCATAATAATGATGATTCCAAAAAACCATTCTCACTTCAGCTGTACTGGGTTTAGTTATTCTGGGAGATGATTCTACAGGATCAACAGAAAGATGCTCTCCACCTACTAACCTACCCAATATCTGCTCCTCCACAAGTCAAGGAACAAATAGCACCAGGCAGCTTGTTGTCCTCCAGAACCTTGGCTATTATCCTAGAAAATAAAAGGCAATTACTACTGAGTAGAGGAACAATTTAATTTCTTAGGATTTTTTTAAAAACTAGTAATAAATTCAACCACTTGTCTTTCCTTTTTCAATTCTCTCTCCCACCCCTCAAACATCTAGGCCTGGGTTTCTCCTCACATAATAGAGATGAGGTTTTCAAATCCTTAAAAGCAGAACTTTTTTCCCCTAAAAGAATCTTAAAAATAATTTTTTTTAAAAAAAGCTTGCAAAATAAATAAAAGACATAAAGCATTGGTCAGGTACTTCAAGTGATCCCTGTTTTCAAGTATTTTCTGCCAAATGAGGAACATATCTGATTTCAAGATGGTGGACTGATCATAGGGCTTTTTATTTTTTTATTTTTTGGTCTCTCACTACAAATTCATTAAAATGATGAATTTTAGAAATAAGAAAGGAATAAGGAATAAAACTCAGAAAGGGAAAAATGAAAGGGTATTCCCATCAGCAAATCAGAGGTTTCAATACATCTCTGCAAAACAGAGCCAGCCAGAGAAGCGGTACAGGATGAAAAAGGAAAAAGGACCCCAAAACCTAGAGCAGGTGCTGAGGAGATACAGCAGAGGGAGCTGGGCCTGCCTGCAAAGCACTACAGAAGTTCAGGAGCACACCAAGCCTTTCAGTCTGGAGAATTCAGCACCTTTCAAGCTAAAGAACTGTGGACAAGCAGTGTTTTCTTAATTAGTCTCCTACAACTTATGCTGTTAGAGCCAAAAGAATAAATGTAATTCAATGCTAATTAAATCTGATTTTGAGTTATAAAAAATGGCTCCAGTGTCTCAGAAACAGGGTCCTTCCTTTCATTCTGAGCTTCCTGAGGAGCACAACCCTAAAGAAAATAAAGGTCTCTCTTTGATCAATGATCCCAACTTGCTGGATACTTTCTAATTTGTTTAAATTCCAAAAAGATCCAAATCCTACACTCACGTAAAAAAAGACACCATTGCCATGTGTTAAGTAAATTCCCCAACTGTCCCCAAAAATGTCTATAGCAGTTTTTTTCCCACCTAACTGAAGATCATATACTGTAGTTGTCATGTCAGAGACCAGGTGTCAGGTTGCACCATTCCTTCGAGGAACTTGTGGTATACACATCCTGTCTACACAAGTGGGATGATGGCTCCTGAGAGGTAGGGATTTTGCTCTGTGCCTGTAGGTAAAGGTTAACAAAACCTTTTTCCCCTTATGTGAGAGATTCTGAACTTAGGTTAACTCTTTAGTTTTGTTCCCCAGGTTACCTGATAAATGTCAGTGTCAACAATGCTACATAGACAATGTGGCTTATGATAAAAATGACCCCTGACTGGTCAACTGCATCCGGACTGGAATAACTACCCAAGAGCTAAAAACAGGAACCTCATACTTTTTGGTCTTCCCTGAGTGCAGTGACTCTTGTAACTGTGTGTCCCTTGTGGGTAGCTAGAAGCTCTGCCTATAACATTGTTACAAGATACTCTGGCTCCTGTGGAGCATTAGGCTTTTAAGCCAGGGTGACCTCCACACTGTGCACTGTAGATCTCATCTCTCCTCAGCCCTACAGACACAGATCGAAGAGGAATGCCTGAAGCTAGCCTCCTGGCAAACTATGTCCCTGTCCTTTGTCCTTCTGAATAGACAGAGTTATGATATGTGGCCTGTGGTCCTCTTATGAGGCTGAACATTCAGTTGAATTTAAGAACTCCCAGTAGATAAGACAGCACCCTTGTTTAATCCTGGCAAAATTTAGCATTATTTGACTTGTCTTCCATTACAAAATCTTAAAATATTCTCAATTACCTGAAATATCAGCCATATTCCTCTATGAATATTTCAAACCCTTCAGACTGTTTAAAGCAAGTAATATAAAAAAGCTCAAAGCAACAATAACTTTGATATTGAAATTAATATCAAATTTAATAGTATTTAAATCAATCACTTAACAATTGGCAAGCTATTACCAATGAACTGTCTTTTTTTTTTTAATTTTAAGAAAATTGCCTGGGGAATCATCATTTTTATGTTTTGTATATCAGAGTTCTATGTAATATTTAATTTGAACACATCAGCTTGAAGGAGATATTTTCTTCGATATCACATATTCCTTTCAAGTACATACTAATGAACACTACTCTCTTTTTCAGCCTATCTTTCAATTCCTGAACTAGTGTCCCTAAGTGACCTGACATTAAGGACCCTCTTACATATAGACTCCAACGCACGCTGTCTACCAACACTTAAATGAGAGAATGCAAATGATGCAACCAACAGAGCACAAAGGATGCATCACTGCCCTGCATGGGACACATTCTTTTGCATACATTCTCTAAATTCTAAAATGACACATTAGTAACACTGACTTTATGACAAAATCAGTGCTGTCAAGTTTTCAAATGAGTAAATAAAAATCTTTCAATAAAAAGATAAAATACATTCTAGATAATGTGAGAAGAGTTTGTGGATTAGTATAGTAACCATTTCTTTCTGTTTTCCTAACAATTTATTAAACAAAAGCAATAAAAATATTAACTGGGTAGAAATCAAGACCATTCATTCACACATTGAATAAAGTTATAAAGTATAGCCCCTAAAGTTCAAGAAAATTTCCTCTCCACTGGATTTTTTATTTTCAAGTGATAAAAATGTTTAGAAGAGTTCAATTTCAATATTTATATCAATATCTGGCATGTTTCCAAAGAGTTAAATAATATGACTCTAAAAGAGCTCTGTAAACTGCAAAACAAAATAATATTACTACAACCAAAGGAGAAATTATCCAAATCTTACACTTAAATATGACACTTTTATATTCGATTAAAAATTCAGTACCAATCACCCTTTAGAAATTCATTCCATACCCAAGAAAAAGAAAGCCACACATACTCACTTTGTTACAGCAACACTAATAAGGGAAGTTGTTGGAGCTCCTTTCCTTAAGAGGATTTAAAAAAAAAAAAAAGCAACTTAATTTGGTGGAACTCATAAATACCTTTTATTATCAAGCAGAAGCAAATATCTTTGTGAGAAAACTTCTAATTAGACAACAGATCCTAGTAACTGAAATAGAAATATATCCTTCAGCTTGGTGTCTCTGGGACCTAAAAGACTACAAAACTTTCTTAAATATAAAAATAGCAAAAAGCAATTTTGAACCTGCTTGCTGCACTGATAGGAACTGTTACACTAATCTCCGCCACTTATGGGAACTGAGTGAAACAGAAAACATGAATTTTTGCTGGAAGGCTCAGAGAGCTGAGGAAAACTATACAGTTAGCCTTTTTGGATCAGAATGCAAAAAGTATGGGTCCTTTTAGTAACATGGTGCCAAATCTTAACCCTCCAAACTCTGCCTTGCTTCTGTAGATGGTCATTGCAGATACTCGATAGAAGAAATTAATATCTGCACATAATTAGTGGGACAGATGCACAATGGGCAAAGACAACTCTTCTAGCTTTCCTGATCTAACTTCTTCCACTGAACATGAAAACTAAAAATGAGCAAGTGCTTTGTCATCTCTAAGATGCTTGCATTTTCCTGGCAACTTCTACTAGCAAATATTTTATAAAGATGTAAAATTTAATGCACCAATGAAAACAGGCCAATTTTGAATAATTTTGGAATTCACTATCAAATTTTTATTAATTAAAAAAAAAAAAAGAGTCAAACTTTAAAAAGAGAATTGTGACTTATCAAAAACGTTTTTTCCCCCTCCTACTTAGTTTTCTGTTTGCGGAGAATAGTACAACACAGAATATATCTGGTCTTTGTCCCCAGTTTCTGGCATAAAGCATCAAAACCCCTTGGAATTTCCTGAGTAATAGAAATGTCTTTATTATGCAATGAGGTGACTTTTGGGTGCCTCTAGGTAGCTTCAGGATTGGAAGTGGTCACTGGTCCCCAGAAGACCAACCAAAGGGAGGGAAAAAGGGATGAAAATTGAATTCAATGACATTTCCAACGATGTAATCAACTGTGCCTGTGTAATAAAGCCCCAATAAAAACTCTGGACCCAACAAGGCTCAATGAGGCCTCTTGGCTGGGAGGCTGACATTCCCCAACTTCACCCAGAGAGGGCATGGAAGCTCTGTGTCCGGGCCTGCCCTTCCTGCCCTGCTGTATTGCATATCCCATAAAACTGTAAGCATTAAGTATTGTGCTTTCTTGAATTGTGGGTCATTCTAATGAATTCTTGAAACCAAGGTTCATTGTAATTTCCAAATTTGTAGATGGATGGTCAGAAAAACAGAAGTCCTGGGGATCTGGGGAAAGTTGCAGCTTACATTTAAAGTGAGGACTATCTTGTGGAGGACTGAGCTCTTAAATCTGTGGATGCTGACACTAAGTCCAGGAAGTTAGTGTCAGAATTTAATCACAGTATACCCATTCGGGGTGGAAACAACTGGAAGGACATGGTTATGTAAAAAAAAATTAATAAGTCAAAAAAATATTGAAGCAATGGTAAATAAAATACATAATAATTAAGTCAGCATTTCATAACTCGCAGATGTGAATTGTTAACAGAAAGAGTGGGAAAATAAAAAACATTTCAATACTTTTAAAATATATTTAGTAGTACATAAACATGGTGAACTTTATCATCTAACTGCTGAATAAGAAAGTGAGCGGGTCTTACCAAAGGCAGACATTGCCACAAATCATGGCAATGGCATTATTCCAGCCATACACAGCCACAGGGAAGTTGAATGCAGTGATGATTCCAACCAGACCTACAGGATTCCACTGCTCAATGAGAGCATGGCCAGGTCCTGAGGACAGGAGAAAGCAAGGAACATGCTTCAGCGCGTTCATTTAATGCATGTCCAGTTAAGAACAAAGTCTGAAATCTTTCATGTGCAAAACAAAGGTGCACAGAACCAAGCAGGGATTCCAGATGCCTTGTAGCAGATTACTTTACATAGCAGCAGGATATTGGGTACATTAATTAGCATATAACAAAAGCAGTTACTACTCCAGATCTTATGAAACATAATGATAGGGCACTATACCTCTGATCCTCATAGCAACTCTGATTATTTTAATCAAAGGCAGCCAGAGCACTGAAGAACCAAAGCCAGGAGTGAAGGCTCTCAAACCCTGGTGAAAACCACAGACCAACTGGAAGGGCAGTGCTCTCAGCCATCCATTTTTCTGGCCAGGCTCACACTGCTAGCTAGGAACTGGGAACCCACCAGCTGCTGCACCCGACTGCCAGGCCCTCCTTCAGTCTGGGCATCCTAAATCTCCCCGTGGAGATGATGTGCTGTCACAGCCTCTTCCTGGCAGGACTTCCCTCCTCCTCTCCTGCCCTCCCCTCTTCACCCTGCTCCCCAGGGAGGCCAGGGAAGCTCTGATAACAATCACTCCCTTGCTTAAAACCCTTTGTCGTCTGGATCACCACTGCAGCTGCCCTCCATAAAGTCCAAACTCCCTAACAGGAAAAGTACCTTCCCACCTCCTCTCCCTTCATCCTGTGCCCTCCAGCAGTGCTGAAGTAATACTGTTCCCCAAAGAAGCCACTTCTCCCATCTCAAGCTTTCATTTTTTTTTCTTTCTTTTTAAAAGGACCCTGGCCCAGCACCCCACCCCTCTCTACCTTGAGATTTTACCGTTTTCTACTATAATTATCCCTTTACTCATCTCCCACTTTCCTCCCACTCTTCAATGTAAGGAATCTATAAGCTTGAAAATTTCTTGAGGACAAAGGATATTTATGCCTTACTGATCAAATATCACCAATTAGATCACTAATGCTTATTAGGCACTCAATAAGCATTAATTACATTAAAGAGGTCAGAGTTACCCCCAAAGCTTCTACACAAATGAATAATCTACTCTTTAAAAATTGTATATTTTCATTTCTGATCATAAATGTAACATAATTCTCATAATAAAAATTTTGAAAAATATCGAAAAATGTAAAGATGACAATAAAAGTCCTCAATAATCCTGCCACCCTGGAATAACTGCTACCACTCTGGCAGACTTCTGCCTCTTGTATTTTCAATGTACCCACACAGCCGCCTGGTTTGCTCTATTAAAACTGCAAACGTTTCAAATCACATAAGCCCTTATTCTCATCACAGAAACCTCCTCAGAGGACAAGGATAGTTCTTGCAGCATAGTGTAACAGCAGAAGATTGAAAACACCTTAAACACCCATCATTTGGGTTAAATAAATTACGTATAGTATCTTTACAGCAAATAGACAGCCATTAAAAAATGATGAAGGAAGCACTTTAATGTAATAATATAAAACAATTTCTAAGACCCATGAAGTACGAAAAAGTATAGAACAGAATGTACAGTTTGCTAATGTTTGTGTTCCAAAAAGACATATATTTGCCTGTTAAGTGAATAAAAGCTCTAAAAAGATATACAAGAAACCAGAAACATGGGCTACTAACATGGGATACTATCGAGTATCCAGGGGGGTAGGAGGGAGAATTTGCATCTTTTGTGCTTTTATTTCTTTCTAATTCTGTGATATGAATATATCACCTCTTTAAAAAATAACATTAAAATAATTTTAAAATAAGTAAATACAATCATCCCATAAAAATGTGGGGATGAGGAAGGAAAAAATCTATCAATAGGATTTTTGATTACCTGTTAACAGGCCGCCAGAATTGCTTCAACCTGTTTCCTATTGATACCACAGTGGATATCTTTACACATAAACCTTTATCACATTTCAGATTATTTACTTAAATTAGGTTTCTGAAACTGATATTAAATATAAGGTTCTCTGGGTTGTTTCCAAATTGTTTTCCAAATGTACTGGCAATTCATATTACCACACGTCCCCAGAAAAGAGTGTCTGTCTCTTGACCTTGCCAACACTTTCTTTCGAGCTTTATCTCAAAAAATAAAAAAAATTTTAAAGTGTCTTGATTTGCTATTTTCACCTGTTTTAATTTGCACATCTGAGTAGAAAGAGTAAGGATATATGTTCATAAATTTATATGCCTCTTACAATTCCTCTTTTGCAGCCTGTTCACAGCCAGGGCTTTCTGTTTGAATCTCTGCATCAAGAGCACAAAACTCTTAGCTTAAGTGATTTCATTGCTTACTTTCAGAAGGCAGAATGGGTCCCCCGATCATCCGTGATAAACCAACAGCATAATCACAAATATCCACATACTCTTGAACTTCTCCCACACCTTCCACTAAGATTTTTCCCATCTCCAAAGACACCTAAAAATACAAAAGGCAAGCATCATTTTTTCCAACAGAATTCACATTTTAAGCATTAAATTAACAGTGGGGAAATACGAAAATATTTTCTGTGAAGGTAATAAACTTCAGAAAGTCTGTTCTTACTTTTCCGAAAACCTTTAAAACCCAAGAATAGTCTTCACTTTTTTCCTGTCCATCCTCCAAAGAAACGACTTTTGAAATGTATAAACCGCTTATCTTAAAAATCACAGTCTCATATACAGAAATGTGTAATGGCCTAATTACCTTTCAAAGTATTATATTTTTACTACAGAAATACTTTACCAAGCTTCCCAGTACTTGTATCTTTTCCCGCAAGGCATCACCAATCTGTCTCACTACTTCTCCTCGCTTTGGAGCAGGAATCTAAGAAAGGAATGGAATTTTAATGTTGATTCAAAGTGAAAACTTGTGAGTTATCTAAGAACACAATATTAGATAAATGTGTTATGAGAGCAAAGCACAAGTACATCAAAGATGACTTTTTGATCACCTCAAGACTGTGATATGCCAGCCCCTCAAACCAATACCAGAGACCCAGAAAACATCCAAATGACAGGTTCACGGGAGCAAGGGACAATGCCAACTACAGAAAAAAAATCAGAGATTGAACACAACCTTTTAGGGTGACCCCTGAGAGCTTAAAATACTTTACATACCTATAGGCTTTTGTGGTTCCCAGAGATGATTTTTGATAGGTCAAACTGGCTGTGTGCTCACACTCCTGATATAGCTTCCCCTCCCCCTTCCCTCACACACAGGGTCATCACACACTACTCATGCTTCCCCAGAGCTTGGCTGTGATCTCAGGGTTCTTCTTTGCTCTCTGTCCCTCTCAAATATGTCACCACGTCTTAAGACATCTTTCCTGGAGGGTAACTCAGCAACCTGCTACCATTTTAAATGTTCCTACCCTTTGACTAGGCAATTCCATTTCTGGAAATTGAACCTATACAGAAGTGTGCAAAAGTATAGGTACAACAAGTGCTTTTCCTAGTAGAGAAAAAAACAGAAGCTACCTAAATGTCCACCAGCACATAATTGGTTAACTATGGAATAGTCCTAAAATGGGATACTTCACTCTCTCTAAAAAAATGAGGTAGCTTTACAGGGAAAATGTTTAAGAGCAATAACAGGATAATTGAAAATAACAAAAGAATGCATACAATAAATAAACTTTTGCTTAAACTTGAAGGAATGTACAATGAGATGTTCATAGTTTCTAGGGAATGGAATCATAATGGATTTTCATTCCTCACATTTTATGTCGGCAACATTTGCCATTTTTACAATACCAGCACTCTTTTAGAAACAGGAAACAAAAATTATAATGTTGAATGAATCAGTGCAGATGCTATACATTTCCTAGCATATGGAATAGGTTTAATTATGTTTTAACTGAATTTAGCCCACATATTTATACGTTTAGCAAACTGGCTAATTTCAACTCAGAATGGCCAATACACATGGCCTTTAACCTCCCATTCTGTACACATTTTATTTAATCAGTCTTTCAACCAATAATTATCACACATTTTCTATGTGCCAAATATTGTGCAAATCCCTGGGAAATCTAGGGAAACAAGACAGCTCATTCATTAGCACTATTGTTGACAGTCCAGTAGGGGTGGTAAGAAACAGGCAATTACAGTCCTCATGATGGAGGAGCTAGACTACAACCAGAGAACCGAGGAGTATCAATTTAGAATTACTTGGGAGTAAGGGACTAGGGAGGAAGAGGACTTTTTAAAGAATTTGAGAGCTTTACTTAAAAAAAGAAAAAAACTAAAGAAGAGTTGAGACCAAAAACCTAAAGCGTGATTGGTGTTGCCAGGTGAAGAGATAAAGTAGAAGAAAATTATGGGGGACAGGGAACACAGCATATGCAAAGGCTAAAAGGTGAGAAAGCATATGGGGGTTTTGTAAAGAGTTCAAAGGAGGAGAGGAATGTAGGGGACACACTGCAAATGGCTGTGTAAAAAATCCAAAAAGCAGTGGAGAAATTAGTAAGAGGGTTTTAAGGGGGGGGGGGTCACAATGCATTTTAAAATGACTCTAGTTGTGAAAATGAATTGGAGGGACACAAGACTCGGGTGGGAAGACCATTAGGCCAGACCAGAGATGGTTGCAGTCTGAACCACAAAAGAGAGAAACGTCATTTAAGATGTTCAAGAACTGATAATTAAAAATTGGTAACTGATCGTTTCTCAACCCTGGCTACACATTAGAATCCACCCAAAGAATTTTAAGCTAGATTCCATCCCAGAACACTCAAATCAGCTTCCCAGATGACTTGCAGAAATAGCAAGAGTTGAGATTGCCAGAATTAAGTTTGGGGAGAGGGAATGGAGAAGAGAGTAGGAAATAAGGAAGACAGCCCCATTTCCCAGTGAGCTTGATCAGTCCTAGTGACAGGGCATCAGGAACCTCAGACCATTCTGGGGTGGACAACAAGAGTCCTTGACTCTGCATATTTTTCCTGCGAAGTCATATTCAGAATGAGCATCAAAGACAGACACGGGGCGAGAACTATGAGCATGGAGGAGAGTATTAGCTAAGTCTCTGAGGAAATAATATGATGATATTCATGTTAGGAGCTACCAGGTATCTTGTATTCTTTTATTCAGTTAGAGATGGCCCATTGACAGTTCCCTATTCTCAACAAAGAAAGAAGGGACTTTGGGTCTCCCTCACTAGAGACAGAGAGAAAAAATGAGGATGGATAGGAGATGCAGAGGGGCAGAAACAGGTAGCCTTCTGGGCTGAAGCTGGTTCATGAAAGAAAGCAGCAGACTCGGTTCTCTGTGGCTAGTTTTAGTTAAGAGAAAGAAATCAGTCCTTATAAACTAGCTTTCCATATTTTTATCCTTATTCCTTTTCCCTTAGAGAAAAATGCTCCCTTTGAAAAATTCTAGGCTTAACTAAATGAACTAACTGAAATATTGGTTTGTCCTGACATAGGCAAAGCCAGTCAAAAAGATTATAGCCAACTAGGGGCTCCACATGAGTGAGGACCCAAAAGGGAACAAACCAGGAGGGGATCAAGCTCTGGTCCGTTCTTACTTGAGGCTCCAGCAGCCTCTAACCCAGTGGTCCCCAACCTTTCTTGCACCAGGGACCAGTGCTCCTATGAGAATCGAATGCCTGATGATCTGAGGTGGAGCTGAGGCGGTGATGCTAGCGCTGGGAATGGCTGCAAATACAAACAAAGCTTTGCTCGCCACAAATGATTACAGTCCAGGGCCCGGGTGTTGGGGACCCCTGCTCTAAGTCATTGCCCCTATTGGCAGGTGTCCCAGAGGCACAGTTATGAAAGGCTCTGTCTCTTTCCTAAACTTTAAACCCAATTGCTTAACTTGAATTCTAACAAGTGGAATCTCTAACTGACTGTATTATCACCCAGGAAAGCAATCTGTTAGCAATACCCACTCTCCTAGGAAGTTTAAAAGTGTGAGAAGTGTGAGAAGGAACATGAGGTGCAGAATCTGGCACTGTGGAGTAAGAGCAGACTGCAGAATAAGATCCTGAATGCAAAAACAACAACAATTACAACAACAAAATACAGCACAATATTTAAGAAAGACACCACAATGTCAGCTGCCACCCCCTAGGCCAAAGCAAAGACAGATTTAAAGTCCAGGTCACGAAAAGGAAAGACCCTGAATTTAGTCTTCTCAAACATGATTATATACACATAAATGTTTCTGGTCAAATGTTTCAATGGCATTCAAAACAGGATATGCAAAGAATAAATCCTAATAGAAATGATGGACTATATATTTAATAATAATGTGCCAATATTGGCTCACAGATTGTAACAAATGTATGATACTAATGCAACATGTTAATAATAAGAGAAACTCACTAAGAGTGATTAAGAGGGTATCTCTGGTAAGGTATATGGGGGAATCTCTGTACTTCCTGCTCATCTTTCTGTTGAGGGGGCTCAAAACAAGTCACTCCAGAATGTGCCACTTTGACATTAGGATCACTTTATGTTCAGAAAACCCGGAAAAGCTTTTTACCTCCCCTTAACTTCCTAGAACTTAGTTAAAAAGGGGGCCTGTATCAGGAAGACAGCTATTATTCAGCTATTATTAGAGATAACTTTTTATATGTGAGAGACTGATCTGCAGGGGAAGGCATACATTTGCTTATCAAACATTTGTTCTTCTCACCTACCTGTGAATGGCCTTCCTCTGTTTAAAGCCCCAGATCCCTATCTATCCCCTTCACTCAGGATGCTTTATAAGCATCAGTTGCCTGGCTGACTTTTGGGTCTCATATCTTTTGGGGGGGGACACTATGTACAAAATTAACATTTGTTTTTCTGTTAATCTGTCTTATGTCAATTTAATTATGAGACCAACCACAGAACCTAGAATGGAAGAAGGGAAATTTTTTCTTCCCATAATTGTAAAACTAAAACTGCTCCAAAGTTTTAAAAAAAAAAAAAAAAAAACAGAGTACAGGAAAACAATGATTTTTAAATATTACACGGTAACTTTAGGCTGGTAAATAATGCAATCACAGGTTAAAATTTACACATAACATGCATATGTGCATGCATATATAATAAGCACAACTATGAAATTAGCACATAAAACACTGGAAGGAAATGCACCAAAACATAACTCTAATAACCATTCTGTACTGAAGAGAAAGTAAGGAGATTAAATTTGATTATATTACTTACTGCATCAGCCAATTTTTTTAAGCAGGGAGTATGTATTTTTATGATCAGAAAGAAAATGATAAAAGTTATTTTCAAAACATTAAAACAAATGACACTTCTTTGGACACTACTCTCTCTACCCAGGTAATGTGAACTTTACTTAAGCACACTGTTTACTTTAGGAAGTGGTATTTTCCTGCTCAAGGATATTTTTGATTGTGTGCAATAGAACACTGAGCCTAACTCATGGTCAGAATTAGAGGAAAGATGTTGTTACTTGTGCTTCACACAGGGGCGGTCTCTTAGCAAACAAAGCTCATACTTACTTCTGCCCAGATTCTCCATGCTTCTCTTGCTTTCTTTACAGATTCCTCATAGTCAGCCACACTGGCCTAAATAAGAAATTAGGGGGAGACAAAAGAAAAGGGAAGTGATGATCTCCTTCTAAGAACACAGATTTTTGGGAAAGAATTGGAAAATCTCTGGGTGACCACTAAGATTTGTGGTTTAGAATGATTTTCACAGCCTACTCTTCCAAAACCTCACTAACACTCAGTTAAGACAAGGTCGAATCTAGCTGTGTATTGCTGTTGTTTTTTTTTTTTAATCTTGTTTCTCTATGCAAGGTCTATTAAACTCATCTGGGAACAATGCCTGAGATGTATTAGAATTTCAGAACTGTGGTCCAACTCAGATTTAAGAGGTCAGAATCTTTATTCTCACAAAGTCCCCAGGTGATTCAGAAGTATGGCCTTAAAGGGACCCCTCTCCCTAGTCCTCTCTATGGTTTACTTTTTCTAGGACACACACACTCCTACCCAAAGAGTGGACACTCTCTCCCATTCTTAAATGTCAATGAAAAAGAAATACATTATTTTTTGACTTTGTAATTTTGTATAACTCTTGATCACTCCCACAAACTCCCTGTGAGCAGCTTGCATTAAACAAAACAAACAAAAAACACTTACCTGTCGGACTCTTGCTATTGGCTCATTGTTAGCAGGACAATAGGTAGTGATAACCTTAAAACAAAAAGATGATCACCATATGTAATCCCTTCCAAACAGGGGAACAGACCAAATAAGGGGAGAAAAAAGGAAGGAAAAAAATAAGACTAAGCTTATCCAAACTCAGAATCTTTAACTTCCGAAACAAATAAGCCACTCTACAGAGCTGTCTTTCATTTTTGACTTAAATATTCAGAACTACTTTTCTGCAAAACCTACCCTTGCCATCTAAGTATTAAGTACATAAACAAAAGCCTAAATGTAACCCGTTATTTTATCTTTTTTCCATTAACAACACGCCAAACTCGGGTTTTACTTAATTTCTTAGCTCTTACTCTGCCCACCCTCTGTTCAGAAGGTGAAATAGCCAAGGCCAAACAACTATGGGAAAGGTCTGTATATCACACGAACTGGAGAGATCAACTAGAAAGAAAAAAGTCAAAGCATAGTTTAAAAGGGGGGCAAGGCGCTTCAGGAGAGGGTGTTTTATTTATAAACTTAGAGATACTGTATAGGAAAAACAGAAAACTACTGATGGGGGTAATGAGGGGGTGGGGCGGCCAAAGTCACCTGCATCTCCTACAGTCACAGATAACTAAAAGGAAGATGTTTCCACCAACAAAGCAGATTCATTGTATAACATGCAACAAAATTTCTTGCATGTTATGTAACATTTTCTTATAAAAGCTTTCTTTTGTATGTGGCTCTCAAAATAGTTAAGCGATAATTTCCTTCTCTTTCCACCGTATTCTAGAACCTTTTATTGAGATTTAACTGGGTGCCAGGCACAGTGTTAGGTTCAGGAAATAGAGAAATGCGGAAAAGCCAATCCTCAAGGGAACTCAGAGCCCAACAAAAACAACAGAATTTCAGCAAGTCCGAGCTTGCAAACTCCAAAGACTTTCAGAAAATAGGAACATAAAACTGTACAATAAAACATTATCTGCGGGGCATGTCACATCTGAGGAGCCACAGTCAAACACGAAATTAAGATAATTTACACCTTTAAGCGTGTGGCATTTCTCACTACAGATCGCAGAACTCTGCCCTAAGGTTTTAAGTATGCGTGAGTTAACCCCAACCAGCTCCAAAACGACATCGACTCTCTATAGCACACAAGGTCCTAAAATCTAAGTATTTTTAAGGCACCTTATGTGGGGGAATATTTACTGTGGAGCTTTCAAACTTCCCATCCGGTACAACCGCCTACGGCGGCAGCGGGGAATCTGGTTGAGCAAGCCCGCCGGGCCCCCGGGAGAGAACTGAGGTTGCAGAGATTTCCTGAGACGCTCGCATACCTCTCCCCGGCCTCCCCAGCTTCCATTATACACGCCCTCGTTCTCCTCGCGGAGCCCCAGCTCCTTCAGCCAAGAATACTGGGGCTGATTGATGAGTAGAGTGGACATGAAGGCGGCAGGCCTGTCCCAAGGTCCTGAGAGCTTGCTCCCCCTTGCACCGTGCACACAGAACCAACCGAGTGCGCGCCACATACTGAGCCCGGGAGACGCAACGCGCTTGCGGCCCGAGGAGCGGCTGAAATAGAGCCCCGCCCCCCGCCCGAGAGAGCTCATTGGGCAGGCCCGGCCCCGCTCCCGGGACACGCCTCCGCCGCCTCAGCGCCAGCCTTCGCCTTCCGGAGGAGCCCCGAGCTTAGCCGCGGCCTGGAACAATGGGGGTGCCGCACGGAGGAAGAGAGAGGGCTACTGCCATCTGGTGAAAGATGCCTGAACCTCGGCACCAGCTAGAAAATCTTTAAGCAAAATATTGGCTCTAAGTAAAGTAGGTTAAAGCAGGGCTTCTCAGACTGTAATGTGTATGTAATCACCTGGCAATCATGTTAAATGAACATTCTAATTAGATGGGTCTGGGCTGGGGTCTGAGTGGGCATTTCTAACCAGCTCCCAAGTGATGGCAATGCTGTTCTGTGGAATAGCCAAAGGAGGGGGTGTTTTGGTGGAGGAAAAAAGGTTGTTTTCACTGCTTTGTTAAATTAAAAAATTAGAGTTTTCTAATTAATGAAAAATGTTAAATTATGGTATGAAATATCCTGCCTGGGTATATTCTTACTTTTGAAAAACAAAGACAGTTTTTATCAATTTCCCTCTTTCTCAATTCTATCTTCCTGTTATCTTTTCCACCACCCTCCCCTCAACTCCTCCTTTACCATCCATTTTCCCATCTAATTTCACAATAACTGGGCCTACCCTGTGCAAGAGAAATACATCTCAATCAGCATGATTTGGACATGAGTTAATACATGCACACTCAAATCAATTGAATTAATACATGTTTTAGTGATTCCCAACGTGATTTTCAAAATATTACTTCTCACTACTTGCCTGTGGTCTTCTGAGTTGCAGCCCAAGTCACTTTATGTTTCAATGTGCTTCTCCCACTGTGCCTTTGCCCTTGCTGTTCTCTTTACCTGTAAAATCTTTCCTTTCATCTGCATTCAAACTTGAGCTTTATCTCTTCCACCCTTGTGGTACAAAGGATTTCAGCAAATACTTGGCATGTATCAAGCACCTACTAGAAACTGTAGTAAGTGGGAGAGATACATGCTTCCATTAGTTATGTTGTATTTTTCCCTGCTAAGGCAAAGACCAGCTCTGACTCATCCTTGCACAGCTCTGCAATTCCCAGCATTGTACCAGGATCATGTCCACTAATATGAATGAACATGTAAAACTAGGTACATGCTTCAGGAGTAGAAAGCATGGATACTCTGGTCTGGCATTGGTAATCTTTATCAAGAACCCAGCTACTGCCTTCCATCCCCCCTTGGGACTGAGGCATTTTGTTTCTCAGACCTTTTAATTCTTTTCAATTTCTGGCAGCCAGCAAAATTTTTTCTGTGGGTATCCTAACACCACACCCTTCCTTCTCTCCTCCTCCATTTGATTCAAAAAAGAAAAAGACAATTATAGATGCACTAAATTGTAGGAGGGATACATTATGCCCTCAGGAAATGTCAGCTTCCCTCTCTTCTCTTCACCAAGGCAAGGAGAGAGGTTCATGTTGTTGATGTGTTCTGGGTAGACACTAGAAACTGCTAACATTGAAAACAGGAACTGCATCTCTCTTCCAAACTCACTTAGTTTGGCCTAATAGGAAGTCAGTAAAAACATGAATTTTGATGGAGAAGAGCAGAAAGAGAGAAAATTAAATGAATCACATAAAAGCACATTCCATGTATAAAAGAGAATTTTAAATGACTCGTATATGAAAGCATATGTAAAAACTGCAAAGCCCTACAGAAATTTAAATGTACTGACTGAACACAGAACAGCTTGAACCAATTCTGCATATGACCAATTTTGTTTTTCAATGACTTATCAAAGACATCATAGGGTGGTGATTAAAGCAGGATTCACTCTGGAATCACAGCACAAGTACAAATGTCCTGTGCTTAGGATGTCTTCAATGAATACTAGCTAGCTGTCTTCATTTTTCAAAGATAGCTAGCTGGTCAGGCAGCAGAGGGATGTGACCAGAACATGCATGTTTGCCCTCAAGGCAACAGTAAATTAGAGAAATCACCATCACTTAGGATACAATTTCATTATTGCAAACTCAGAAACAGATTTGTCAGAGCATGAGTGAGTGACACTATTACTGAGCAGACTCATATTGAGTTCACAAAAAATGATGCTACAACTAGAATACTGGCTTATTATTTTATAGCAAAGAGTATCTTCAGAAGGGACCAAACATTCCCATTCTCTAATCACTGCATTCTCTTCCAAAAAACAAACTACCTGTCTGGTTGTTTAATGAGCCCAGAATCCAAAGAAGAATTGTCGATTAACAATAAGTGATTCCAGCGTGTAATGACATCAGGCTAAAATAATAACCCCAATGTCTGAATTAATCTGTAGATTTAATGCAATCCCAATCAAAATACCAGAATTTGCAAGTAGAGCTAAAGTTTAAATGGAAATGCAAAGGCTCTAGAACAAAATAATTTGAAAGAAAAAAAATTTGATATTACCTAATTTTAACAATAACAAAAAATATATAACAATTTTACAATTTTTATAAAGCTACAGTAATCAAGAAGTGTCACAGTGGTGTGAAGATAGACATAAAGATCAATGAAACAGAATAGAGAATGCAGAAATAGACCCTGGCATATTTAGTCAATTTTTGATGAGGTGTCAAGGAAATTCAATGGGGAAAGGATAGTCTTTTCAAAAAATGCTATCTTAATTGGATATTCACATGAAAAAAAAAGGACCTTGACTTTTACTTCACACTATATACAATAATTAACTCAAAATGGACCACAGACCTAAAGGTAAGAACTAAAACTAAAACTTCTAAAACGTCTACAGGAAAACATTGGAGAAATTCTTTCACGTGAAGGGCTGTTCTATGCATTAAATGATATTTCGCTGCATCCCATACCACATAGAAAATGTTAATTATAGCATGAAATTTAACTCCTACCTCATACCATACAAATCAGAAAAAGGTAAAAGAATGAAGTTGTAGGAAAAGTAAAACAATAAAGTTGTTTAAGAATTAGGAGACCTGAATTAAGACTCAGTTCAATAGCTTCGCTGTGTAATCTCCCTTCATTTCTCAAAATAAGGAATTGGACCGGGTGCTTTCTAAAATTCCTTTATAGGTCGTAAATTCATTTTTCAAAAATCAATATTTTGTTTCCATGCAGACTAGAAATGCATTCTAAGGAAATAATAAAACAAGTTTGCAAAAATACATGTTAATTGCAAAATCGGCTACAACCTAAATGTACACCATCAGAGACTAATTAAATGATGGTACCTCCATGCAATGGAATATTAGGGCATCATTAAAAAGAAGGTGCTAGCTAGGTCTTTATTTTTTGGTACAGACAGGTGTCCAGGATAAATTACTCTATTGTTTCTTTTTTTAAAGCAAGTTACAGAATAGTAAAAGGTACAAATAATAAGATACACTTTAAGAAAAAACACTTCGATAAATATTTTTGGATCACCTATTATATACAAGAAGTCACTGCACTAGACATTGGGGGATACGACAAAAAAATAACAAAACAAATATACATATGACTATTGAGGTCATGAAGGAGAAAAAGGGTTGCAGAGTGATGGTAAGGGTTTCTGTTTTAGATAGGGTGGTTGAAGAAGGCCTCTGAGATGTCATTTAATCAGAACCCTGAATCATTTAAGAGAACAACCTGTGCAAAGAATAGGGTGTCCGGGATGTTGGAGGGGTTTTGTCATACAGAGTCTGGTACAAAAACTAGAACGGGAGGGCCACTGAGTCCAGGGTTCATGCTGCCTGTGCCACTCAGCCAAATATCCCAACATTTGTTGGGATATTTAGAATAATCATTTATTTTCAGAGCACCAGTGATTTGAGAAGGGAGCAGATTAACACCTCCAAAACTGCCTTCCTTTCTCAGTCCTGCTTAGGGTATTTAAGGGAAAATCTGGATTTTATTCCAGAGGCTGCCTCACAGTTGGAGCGGGGTCTTTTGTGCTTCACCCAGCCATTCCTCTAGTAACGCGGTCCTCCAGTAATATTAGCAAAGCAGAACAAAGATGGTAGTAGTCTGAAAAAGAATGCTAGACCAGAGAGATTGTGATTAGTTAAGCATAAGGGCTTTAATCATAAGTTTCCGGACAACTTTTTACTGCCAGGGGTTCCAAGCCGTTGGGGACAATCTATCGTCAAACTATAGAGCAAGGAAAAGTGAAGCTGGGGACACTGTGAGGCCTCTACTATGGGGGTACCAACCAGGCCCTTCTTCACAACTGCAAAGGCCTTGAGCAGAGAAAAAGCAAAGCGTGTCTGAGGAACAGCACCGTGAACGGCACCAGCGCGACTGGAGAGCTGGAGAGGGGCACAGACGCGGGCCGGGGGCCCTGGCTGCCACGCCGAAGACGGTCTGAACAGGTCAGTGACCTCAGGTACCGTCTCCCCCGGAAGCTACAGGTAGGGCGGATTGCGCCGGACTGCGCAGGAGCGAGAATGGAAGCCGGAAGTCCTGCCGGGGCATCCGTATTAGCCCGTGAGGACAAATCCCGGAGGGCTGCTGTCCGTGCGCAAATTTAGGTTTACACGAAAACCGAGTTTGGAAGAAAACGCGCCGAAGTGGCGAGGGAGCAGGGGATTCATTTTCTCGGAGTCGTTCCAGGAAGTAGTTTGCAGCGATGATGCACATCGGATAGTTTTGCTCCGGCGCCCCAGCCAGCCCTGCAGGCCACGCGGCGGAAGCCGTCGCCCGGGTGGGGGGCGCCCGAGATGCCGCCGCGGCCGGACCTTCCCGCCGCCCCGCCGGAAGTGCTCCGCCGACCCGCCGCGCCGCGGGAAGATGGCGCAGGAGGCTGGTGACATGGAAGATGGGCAGCTCTCCGACTCGGATTCCGACATGACGGTCGCACCCAGCGACAGGCCGCTGCAAGTGCCGGTGAGCGTGGAGGGCGGGCGGCGGGTTCTGGGCCCGGCGCGGAGCCCGGGCCGCAGGGAGCGGTGATGGCGGGGCGGGGGCAGCGCGCCGTGCGGACCCGGGGTCGGCATCTCGCTGCGAGGAGGGACCGCGAGGGTGGCGGCCTCCTGGAGGCATGCGTGCGGCGGCCTTTTCTCCGCCTTCCATGCGCCCCTTTTCCGAGTTCCCCACTGCAGCGCCGCTAGGTTGTCCCGGAGGACAGATTTTGCGGAAAATGTAGCACCTGGGGGACATCGACCCGAAGCAGCCTATGGAGCTCATTTTCACACTGAGCACATAAGGAGACTGAGGACTGATAATGAAGTTCATCATCTGCTCAGGGGCCTGGTCTTCTATATTTCCATCAGACCTAGCTTTGTCATGCAGTAATGTGACAAAGCTAGGTTTTGTATTGTCCCAGTTTTCTAAATGGTAGTTTGCCTTGATCCCCGTACTAAGTAGCAACCGCTTTGAGGGCTTTGGTGCCGAGCTACCCGCTTGGAATCCTGACACCGCGACTGTTTGTCCTGTGGTCGGTTATTTAGCCTAGTACCCCCATCTGTAGACTTAGAATGATAATAGTACGCCACTGATAGGGTAGTTAAGAATTCAAAAGAGCATACAGCCTGAGAAATGTTAGCTGCCATATTACTTGAAGATAGGAAGACTATCTTATTAACTGAAATCACCCACCCATCCTCCATTTCTGGCACATAATAGCTCAAAAAATACTTGCTTTAGTGTTTAGTACAAAAAGAAAAGGTGATTGTTTAGCATATAAATGTCTTAGGAAATTGATACCAAGGTATTTTGTGTTTCGGTTTCTTTTAGGTTGTTTACATAGATGGACCCATGAATTGGTAAACTTAATGTCATGGACTCTGTAGTTTTAAAAGTAGTTTGTTGGGTTTACTGTCTAATCTGAAAGGAGTATAGTCACAAAACCGTGCAAAGGAAGTTATGTGTCCTACTGCAATGATGGCATCCTTGGAAAGAAAGAAAACATTGTCTTCTTTCAATACACTGCTAGTAACAGTGTATTGTCGTTTTCAAACATTCTGACAATAACTGAATTGGTTGAAAGTCTTCTGAAGGTGAGAATTAGGAGCTTTGGTAATTTTTTAGAAGGAAGCCTTAGAACTACGTTCTGTTATAGAAATAAGAATTGTGTCTTTAAAATTGTAAATTCCATGTGGATCTTTAGAAAAGTAGGGGCTGTATTGATTTCAGAAATTTTGAATATCAGTTATGCTTCAAAAAGATCCAGTTGAATCCCTAAATAATTTTTTAAAATAGCACATGGTGGGTGGAGTTAATATGTTTTGTGAATTTATTTCCTTTCACTTGCAGAAAGCACTAGGTGGGGACACTGCATTGAGGCCCTTCCAGGATACTACAGCAGCTTGTGCACCAGTATCATATTATCGGACTGTCAAAGGTGTGGATTCGAGTGAAGAGAGTTTTTCCGATTCAGATGATGATAACTCTCTTTGGAAACGAAAGCGACAGAAATGTTTTAACCCCCCTCCCAAACCAGAGGCTTTTCAGTTTGGCCAGAGCAGCCAGAAACTGCCCGTTGCTGGAGGGAAGAAGGTTAACAACATATGGGGTGCTGTGCTACAGGAGCAGAATCAAGATGCAGTGGCCACTGAACTTGGTATCTTGGAAATGGAAGGCACTATTGACAAAAGCAGACAATCTGAGACCTACAATTATTTGCTTGCTAAAAAGCTTAAGAGGGACTCTGAAGAACATACAAAAGAATTAGACAAAGAGCTAGAAGACTATATGCGTGGTAGCAAGAAAATAGGCTCAAAAGAAGAGGAAAACGGACAAGGTCATCTCAAACGGAAAAGGCCTGTCAAAGACAGAGTAGGAGACAGACTAGAAATGAACTATAAAGGCCGGTATGAGATCACAGAGGATGATTCTCAAGAGAAAGTGGCTGATGAGATTTCTTTCAGGTGAGCATTTAAATTTGTCCTACAAATGAGCACTTGACCAACTATCATTTATAGGAAGTAAAATAGATTTCAAATACACTGATGATGATGTTCCTTTTTGAGTTTTTTTTTTAATTTAAGGAACAAACTTTTGCAGACTTATGAACTTTTAAGCAACTCCATTTAGTGCTGTAGAGCTCTTTAGATAAAAACTTATCTTTGTAAATTATACAGATTTCTTTTAGTGTTTTCAACCATTGATAGCTTTTTTGTTACTTTGAGGCATATTGTACATGTGATAAAATTCACCCTTTTTTTTTGTAAATTTATCAGTTCTACAACTGTCATCATAAACCAGTTTTAAAACATTTCATTCACCCCCCAATAAGATCCCTTATACCCATATGCTCATTTAAGGTTAACCCCTAGGCCACAGTGGGGAGAGCCAGGAGTCAGGCAGCCAAGGTTTTACAGCTCTTTAAAACACTGCATAAGACAAAACTCCAGGTTATTAAAAATGATGCCAGAACATTAGGAGGAGCCAGAATAAAGATAAATGAAGATTTTTAAAGTAATAAAAGTGAAGCTTTTCCTGAGAAAATAGAAGAGCTAATAAAAATAGGTTTCAATTTTGAATTGTCACTCAGAACATCGGTTATACAACGTATCACACAGACCGCAATACTCTGAAATTGGTCTCCAGGAAAGACCTTCTTTTAGAAAATGTGCCATATTTATGTTGCTCCAACTCAAGAGCAGTGAATTTTCTGGAATAAAATAAAATGTTTGTTATTTTTTAATCTTAAAATATGTAACTGGTAAAAGTCCCAGAAATGCAGATATTTTCTCTGAACTTGCAAAAGAAAAGGAGAAAGGAAAGAAAAAAGGAAGGATGGAGGAAGGGAGGAGAGAGAGGGAGGAAAGGAAAGAACAACAAAGAAAAAATTAACCCTTAATCCTATCCCGAGATAACTGCTAATCTGCTTTCTGTAGGCATAAACTTGTATTTCTGGACATTTCATGTTGATGGAATTATACAAAGTGTGGTCTTTGTGCCTGGCTTCTTTTACTTAGTGTAATGTTTTTGAGATTCATTCATGTCATAGCAGGAATCAACACTTTATTATACACACATATCCATATTGAATGGCTGTCTCACTTTTTGGCTATTCTGAATAATGCTGTTATGAACTTGCATATGCAGATCTTTGGACATATATTTTCATTTCTTGGGTAAATACTGAGGAGTAGAATTGGTAAATTTACATTGCATGTATTTTTAACAAGTTCAAATTTTGTTTTGTCAGTAACTCTAAGTCAGTAGTGAACATTGTCACAAATTTGAAAACAAAAATGGTTCAAGAGTAATATAGCTAATAGAAAAACAACTGTTTACTTTCTAGGCAAGCCTGTCAGCTCTAGTACTGGAGTTTTAAAATACTGAAAAAGTTTGGAATTTGAGCACTGGAAAGGAATACAGATTTTGTAAACCAAAGCCTCACTTTACAAATATGGAAAACAGGCCCAATAGTTGGCTTGCCCAAAGCCACAAATTTAGTAAGCGTCAGACCTGGAACTAAACTCTTAAACTCTGGTCCCTTTGTTTTTATGTTGTCTCCCATTGAGAAGCCAGGTCTGATTAGGGAACCAATAAGACTTCTGCAATATTACTTCTCTTCCATCTGTGGGCAGTGTGGGCTCTGACGTTAGAAGTGTTATTGAGGCTTCCTATGTTTTTACCTTTTAGTGGTATAGTAAAAATAATAGTACCTACTTTAAAAGCTTGTTGAGAGAATTAACTGAGATAATGCATAGAAAGTTCTTAGGATTATACTTATCCTTTAGTAACCATCAGTAAGCATTGGCATTGTACTGAGGTACAAGGAGTGAGTGAGGGAAAAATCTCATCCATTTTAAAGGAGAGCTAACCTTTAGTTATAATGATTGAAAGCATAGTATATTTATTACTTGTGGCAGGAGTGGACTGGTTTTATTTTTTGCTTTTAGGCTTGCATTCCACTTGGTATATGTGCATATTTATTTTGAAATCCACCATAATTCAATAAAGCGAAATGAAGAGGCCAGTTATGAGACTGAGATGGAACCTTGAGGTTACTGTCTCCTTGGGTGACCCAAGATACAAATGTTTCCATGTCACTGATTTCAAGGTTAAGTATTGAAGATTTCGAAAAGTAAATGTTATCAGAATAGGATTTAAATATAGTTTGGGACTAAACTGGAGACTAAGGTGGTTTTCTTCAACTTTATACAACAAATAAGTTACTATTACTTTTTTTGTGCCTTATCAGGTTGCAGGAACCAAAGAAAGATCTGATAGCCCGAGTAGTGAGTATAATTGGGAACAAAAAGGCAATTGAACTTCTGATGGAAACTGCTGAAGTTGAACAAAATGGTGGCCTTTTTATAATGGTAAGACTAACAGTTTCATTATTTCCATTTTGAATTGTGTTTTGTGTGACTTTTTTTTTTAAGTAAACGTCTCTGTTGAGTCATAAATTTATCATAAGTTATTAGTATGTTTCAGTTTTTTAGGTACTTCATTAACAATGAAGACTGAATAAAAAAAATTAAGTATCCTGAGTTTTAATACTTTACTTACAAATAAGAAATATAAATTGTAGCCAGTTAGTGTACAGTCAACAGCCATCTCATAGGATTCATTAAGGGTAGGGGTGGAAATTTTTGAAATTTTAAGAAAAAAATCTGGGGAATCCTGGAAGCTCAGATTTTGAGAATATGAATTTTGGAGTTTGGGGTACCTTGTTTTGAGTGCTGGATCTGCGACTCATTATGTGTGAGGTTCGGCTAAATTGTTTGACATCTCAGTGCCTCAGTCTCCCCAGCTATAAAATGGGAATTCGATGTTGTAAAGATTAGATGAGATTATGCGTGTAAAGTGCTTATCACGGTGCCCACTACTTAGCAGTGGTGAACAGAAATGTTACTTTTGGCTCATTTAATTCATACATTCTTGAAAATTGGTTCTTGGGGACAAAAAATTCTTGTTATGTAAAATGCATAATATGTAGTATATCTGCGAGTGTTAAAATTATATGGGTAGTGGGGATGAATAGGGGAAAAAATGTCTGAAAGTTTCCTGGAGTGGGTGAAATAATGGAAAAAAAGATTAAAAAACACTTTACTGTTTCAAAATGGCAGAAAGAACAGTGGCAGTTTACCCCATAGAATGGTTTGGCAGATCTCACTGAATTCAGCTTTCACCACAGGGTGAGAATGTAGTTTGAAATGGCTTCCATATTTGCTCTTCCCAAGAATAGTGACATCACAAGAGAGTAAATCAGTATTATTCGTGGAAACCAATTAGAATTGATAGTGTTGGCTGAAGAAACAGTCTATGAACATAGATTGATTATAGAAGTCAAAACCAAAGCAAATTATAATAGTTGTTAATGTACCAACACCCTTGTTTGTGTCAATGTTAAGATACTTTGATTTTTATTTAGTTCAGCATACAGTTACAGTTTCATCAATATTTTAATGCTGTAGTAATATAGTTAAACTGTATATAACAGTGAGCTAATGCAAATCTACTGAATGTTAATCAGGTGCAAGTCCAGATTACTTTCTTTAGATTCATTCTTTCTTTGTACAATTATTTATTGCTGTGTGCCAGGCACCATTTTAAACACAAGAAACTTATGTTATTGTGGGGGTGGGAGGGACACGGTCTATCAAGAATAAATATATTATCTTCACGTATATTAGAAACTGATAAATGCTTTGGGAAAAGAAATAGATCAAATGTAGATATAGAGAGGAGAGATGGACATTGCAGTTAAATTGGAATGGTCAGGGTAGACCTTGGGCACGTCTCTGTTTAAAAGATGCTTTGGCCATTCATGGAAAGAGTCTAACAATGTATTTTCCTGTTCCTTTTGTAGAATGGTAGTAGAAGAAGAACACCAGGTGGAGTTTTCCTGAATCTCCTGAAAAACACTCCTAGTATCAGTGAAGAACAAATTAAGGTAAAAATGACTTTTAAGATTCATAATAATTTGACTTTCACCTAGCCTCTAGCTTCATTTTCTACTCATTTCTATCACTTGCTCTGCCTTAAATTGACCAATTTTGTTGTCTCATTTCAAGTAAAACTTAGGCTTTTTGTAAAGCTCTGCCCCTTTTTCTTTCTTTTCAGAGCCAAGATACATTCATTGTTTCATTCATTCCTCTATCTCCACTATTTCTCATAAACTGGAAGCTAGGCACTTCAGTATTAATCATTTTTTATTACTAGAATGTCTTATATGTGAATCCTACAGTATAGGTTTTTCACAGCTTAGAATTTGATATCTTTTGAATTGTTAATTAAGAAACATGATTTGCAGTTAGCAGAGATAAAGGTTGAGAACTGACCTTTTACATAGAAAAGCTGTGTACACATGCAATACAGCTGCTATGCTTGAGAAGCATTGTATTCTGTTTATTTTAAATGTAGGTGATAAAGGTGATAGGAATAAGTTTTAGCCATTATGCTAAATTATGCTAATGGCGACAGAAATAGAAACCATTTCTCTTGAGCTGATGTTCCATGTGATCTTATTTTGCATCTGCTCATGTCATTTCTTTTACCTTAAGTTTTCTGGTTGTTCACGGCCATTCACTTTTTAAAAATCTGTTATTGAAATTGCTACAGAAAATGTTAACTTGTTGCACATTTGAAATCTCTAGCCAGTAACTGCTTTTTTTCTCTCATTGGATCAATTATTTTGATGACATAAATTTGTAACAATGTAAATGTCCTTAGGAACACAGTTATTGATTGAGGAAACAGTTTATACCTGTATGTTCTCCTATCTCCCACAATATAATCCCAGACAAAAAGTGTATACTGAGAGGGAACATTCTTCTTGGATTATGTTTGATATCAAAATGTCACTTTCAAGAAAAATAGCATGATGGGATGGAAAGAATTCTCTAAGATTCACAATCTTAGTTTTAATTTTAAACTTGCCATTTATAAAAGGATCGCATAAAATACTACAAAAAATTTTTGTAAGTAACTAAACTTTAGACAAACCAGTTTTCAGAAGCAAAAGAGAAGAAAATAACATTTATTCACTATGAGCTTGGCACCGGGCCAAATATTTATATGATTTAGACTTCACCACAATTTTTCAAAGTGGGTTTTATGATATTATGCAAATGAAGAGTAATGAAAAATAATATGCCTGGGCTTAAACACTGACTTCAGACCCATGTTGTTTTCACTGAATCACCTGTCTTTGAAACTCAGTTCTTTTCCAACACATTGTGGAGAAGGGGATTTTAATGTTAGGTTTTTATGTTAAATTACCAGAAATGTTGCATTATAATAAACAATATAAACATTTGGAATATCTAATAATAGGGGAATGTTGATTTACAGGGACATTCTTAGAAGGACTGTCCTCTAGTCTCTTATTTTTGTGAAGCAATTTTAAGGAAATGAGAAAATTCAGTAATTCTGAATTTTTTTAAAAGGCAAAATAAAACTTATAAAGAAAAAGAAGCATGGGACAATAAGTTGGTATGAAAAACACCAAAATGTTACCAGTGATTTGGTCTGTTGTGAAGGATTACAAATGTTTTGGCTTTTAATATTTTTCTGTTTTGCTCAATTTTCTTATGTGCATGGGATTGAGTACTTTCCTTATTAGAGGAAAAAACCTGAAGGCAATAGAATTTTAGTGTAGGTAATTTTATATGCCATCCAAATGCTGATATAATTCTTTTAATCACTGTATTGCTAATGATTGCAGTCTGCAGAGATTTTTGTTTTAGAAAATACAAAATTTCTGAAAAAAAGTAAGAATAGTTAAAAGTTCATTTGCTATATTTTTTAAAAAGCTCAGCTATATAACAGTCTCTCTTCAAACAGTATATAGTTCAGGTTCTTAACTCAGAGAGTTAATTATGTAGAGATACAGATGGGAGGGAAAAAATTGCTCTCAGATTATCTGTTGTCTACATTTGTTACAGCAACCTTAACAATATTGTAAAATGTTTTGGGAGGCCATCCCCCAATTCTGTCAAAATTCATAACCATGGGAATGACATCTCTTTTTAATAAGAATTGCCAATTTTGGAGGGAAAAGGGAGTCTCATAACTTTACTAGTGTAGCCAAGCATTACACTACTCAAAATTTTTTTTATAAGACGCTTGAATGTGCTTCCACATAAAATAAAAATACTTCTTATAGCTTCTTTCTATCTGTCCACTTGAAGGTAAATAGATGCTTGAAATATAAATTATCACACTCATGATGGCAACATGATAGGATTTAATTATATGGATTTGGAGAAATCATTTATGAGTTTAGATTTTATACCTTCACATGTTAGCTCTTCACGAGGCACATGTAACTTTCCTTGTCTGAAAACAAGGATAATACCCACCTCAGAGGTTCATGTGAGAATGAGAAGAGTTAATGTGTGTAAAGTTCTTAGCATAATGCCTGGCACATAAAAGTGCTCATTCAGTAAATGGTAACTCTTTTTGTCCTTCCAGAACTTTTCTGTCACACACATATCCTCCTCCTTCACCCCCAATCCTTCCTCATTTCTTTAGCAAATACTTTTCTTCCTCTTCTTCATCAGACTGCTCATATTCTGAAACTTTCCCTTATCCCTTTAATTTCAAGTTTCCTTACTTCTTTCTCTGCTAATTCTGTGTGCTGCTTATAACTATTTAGCATAAATTTTAGAAGGAGAGGGCCCCCTTTATATCACATCCTTTTATAGTGCTTTTCATAAACAAAAAGGCATTTGCACTTTGTGCACTTTAAAAATACAATACGGACTGGCTTGGCTATAGCTTTTAAGAGCCCCTTCCCAGAAAATAATAGGATGTCAGTGTGTCCCGCCTTTACTAGTTTCTGTTTTAAACCTTTGAACTTCCTTTGTCTTAGCAGTCTTTTCTCTTTAGATCCCTAACACTTTTTTTTTGTACCCTCTGAAACAGCACCTATCTATCTGTATCAGGTTATTTTATGTTTTCCATGTAACAGTTTAATGAGTGCATTTTCTACTCGAACAGTTCTCATCCACTGGCAATTGTGCCTCTCAGAGGGCATTTGGTAATTGGTGGGGCTGGGGTGAGTATGAGCTAGTAGGTAGAGGTCAGGTATGCTACTAAACATTCTATAATGCACACAGCAGACTACCACAACAAAGAATTACCCAGCTCAAAATTTTGGTAGTATCATGATTGAGAAACCCTATACTAAAGGAATCTTATATTTTCATACTATAAAACCCCTTTTCTAGCATCCTGGAATGTATTCCAGTGCTATGCTCTTTTTATACCTTGTGATAAAAGTTTTTGACAAAGACATTGTCACACTTGAATCACAGTAATGTTTTTTAAGGGATTTTTCTTGCACTGTGTAGGCTACGTGATCGTACTGAGTCACAATACAGGCATAGCTCAGTTTCTTATCATGCTAGTGCAATCACATATGGTTACGATGGCATTTCACAGTTAATCTTTATTCCAAAGACTTTGTTTTGTTGTGATAAATTATATCTCATTTAGATCCTAAACAACACAAATTTCTTACTGTATCTTCCCCTTTAGGGAACCTTTAACTATAGAGATGATATGGTTAGAATATCCAAGGGCAGAATAACCTAGCACTAGGTTGAATTTGAATCATAGCTTCATCCTCTACTTGCAGTAGGGACTTATTTAATATCCTGGACTCTGTGTCTAATTATGAGTTTAATAATATATGCTTTTTGTGTGTGTGTGTGTGTGTGTGAGAAATGGAGATAATGATTAATATAAGGGATCTGCTTAGTAACAAACTTTTAATAAATGGTAATTCTTATTTACTAAAAATGTTTCTTTATTATTACAGGATATCTTCTACATTGAAAATCAAAAGGAATATGAAAATAAAAAAGCTGCTAGGAAGAGGAGAACTCAAGTGTTGGGGAAAAAGATGAAACAAGCTATTAAAAGTCTAAATTTTCAAGAAGATGATGATACATCACGAGAAACTTTTGCAAGTGACACAAATGAGGCCCTGGCCTCTCTCGAAGAACCACAGGAAGGACGTGGGGAAACGAAGCTGGATGTGGAGGAGGCCATTGAGGTGGACCATTCTCATGATTTGGACATTTTTTAGTGCATTTTAAGGAACACCTTTCTAAAGTAACATCATAACAGACTATTTCTACTGAGATTGCTTCATTTTCCTTGGCACTGATAAACATGAAAATCTGGAGAGAAAGAACTGTTTTCTTGTTTTAAATAAAATTGACTGTGGGGAGATGAATGTGATTGATATGAACATTTAAAAATCTGTCATGTCTGACAAAGTACTTAGAAGTATATAGCAGAAGATTTAATTTCTCAATTTGTTGCATGTGCTAATTATTACTAGTTGATAATCAGTTTAGTCCAGGTATTATGTCATTGAAAAGTTTGATTTTCTGATTTATCTTTGCAGTGAATTATGACTGGTTTTAAAACATTCCATTAAAAGATCCTAATAAGACACATAAATTGTTTAGCTATTATAGATGCATCCAAATTTAGTTTGTCTGTGTTCTGAGAACTCTTAGGCAATTTTAAGGGTAGTGATTAAATTCAAATAGGTTTATACTGATAGTCCTTCCCACTTATTTGCTTGTCTAGAAGTAAATAAACAAGATTTTCAAAGAGGTATTGATTCATAACTTGAACTTTGTTTTTGACTTAACTGTCATACACTAAGTACTGAATGTGATCCATACCTCTGTAATTACCATGGACATTTAAATTTTTTCAATGGTGGCCTGCCTAAGACTGTTTTACCTTATGTTAAGGAAGTTAGAATAATGTCACATCTGCATGAATTTTCAAATTATTCATTTTTATTGAAGGAATAAGCCTTTCTAAAGGTAGGTTATTTAAGATGCTCCAAGAGTTGGCTGTAGTTTATAAGACAGATTAAGCAAAAATAGGTAGGAAGCAATTACACTATTTTTTACAGGCAATATACTTGAATTCTTTTAGTAATTTCTGAAATATGTGGTCATTGAAGTAGGATTTAAGGATCTAAATGGGAAAAGAAGAGGAAAATGGTTATTGCTTGCTTTTTATCCATAAATACAAAAATAAAATTAGAGATATGGCAGTCTTTTATGAGTTTCAAGTGGTTTATTTTTTAATCAGATATTCTTTCATAAGATTACTATATCCAAGGAAAGAAAAAATAGGTAGCTGGATACTGTCCCTGAGATAACTGATGAGCTGATTTTAAAGGTAAGTGTATTAGGAAAGATAATCATTCAGAAATCTAAATGCCATACTCATGTAAATAATGCTAATTTTTCTAGTGAAAGTTACGGTTTTCGGTTTTGAGGTTTTTGAGAGCATTAATGACTAAGAGACTACTTTGTCCTCATTAACAGGGTTGTTTCACCTACCTTTCTGGTTCATTTTTATCAATAGTCTCCTTAATATATGGAAACCACATAGATTTCTAGCTTGTGTTGTATCCTAATATTATGTTAGAAACCGACACTTCAATTTTTAAGGTTCCTAAAAGTTTTGTCTATTAAAATCATTCCTCTCTAAACCTTTTTGGGTATCCAAATGAAGGATATCCAAAATTGCCAAATGTTTTCAGTTAATACTCTCAATATTTTGCAGTAGTTCTTCCTGTACAGCCTAACATTCTTCCTACTTGCTGGCTCATAAGACTGACAATAATAACCCTCTACCTCTCTTTCCTAGTAATTTAGGTTCTCATCCTCAGTGTAACTTTTCTTTATTAAAATGGGATTTGTAATCTGAAATACTCTGCAATAGAACTCAAATGTTAGGGGATAAAATTGGTTGGATTGGTTCGAGTTTAAGCAAATTCGATTTACATTCAAAGTGTGTAAGTAATTAATAGTTGGTGAAACAAACAGGACACATCAAACTCCAAAAAAATCAGCTAAGGGCAAATAGAGAATGTTAATATTATTTGTGAATGATTTAGTACAATATATTTTCTATGTCAAATATAGTACATCTGCAAGCCTCCTCATTTTTTAATTGTTTAATGAGAATGATGATTTACTCAAGAAATGGTCTAAAAGCCAGCAGCAAAAACATCAAGTACTCCAATTTCCTTGTCTCAAGAAATGTGGCAGTTACCACCTTGAAACCCATAGCAGCATCTAGAGACAACAGCATACTGCTTCCACCACCTTAAAATCTATACCCAAAATAACGTGTTTCACGAAGCACATCCCAGATGTCAACATCCATGGGTGACCACAACCCACAATAGTTCCATCATCTGTTACTTCATCAGTAACAATCACAGCAACTATAAATTCTAGAGAAAATAAAGTATCAAAATTTGGTATTGGCAGCTTTGGTGGTTGGTATTGCATTAACACTGCAATTTTATATGTTCTTTACCTTGGCTGCAAAATGTTTTATTCAAGAGGCATTCAGTATAGAACCATTAATCATTCAAGGAAATCAGGGACCAAAGGAAAGAAGAAAGACTGACACAACCCTATCAATTAGTTTAAGGTATCTTCTTGAAACCAGTATAAACCATACCATGCGTATAATGTACGATATATTATGTAAGTATGTAAAGAGTCTTCATGATTACTAAAGTTAAAAAGGGTTTGGTTTGGGTTTTTAATAAACATTTGGAGCGTACAGTTAATGCAATGGTTGTATTCATTTTAGAAAATAAAGAGTAAGGCAAATCCAGTCCCATTTTATTGTATTGGTCACATAGGGCCAGTAACTGGAAGATATCATCACCGAAGGGCACAGTGCCACCTGGGCATACAAATAAGGAGTTTGTCACAGCACTCAAGACGTTGATTGTCTGTTGCTCACAAAAAGAACTTCAGAGCTACTTAGAACTGGCTATATCCTAATTACTAATGCCACACAAATTTTATGAGTAAACCAGGTCTTAATTTTAAGCATAATTTAAAAGTTTCTCTTCAGAAAGCTGTTGAACTATACACTTGAAACTTACTCGATTTCATTAACCAGTGTTATCATCATAAAAACATTAAAATCAGGAAAAAAATAAAAAGTAAAACTTAGTGCTTAATTTAGAAACAAAATTGCACACACACACATAGCCCCTGCCAAAAAAAAAAAGATTAAATAAAAGCAGAAACACTACCTGGGCTTGGCCTTGTTAGAGAGCCAATGAAGAGCATGCATTTTTATTAATAATTTATTAATATCAATAAAATCTTTTGAGCTTTTAATGACAGTTGATATAATTATCTTTTTTCCCTTGGGTAATTTCAGCAAATTGCAATGTTTAACATGACAACATTTTAAAGACTTAGTTGATAGCATTAATTAAGAAGTGAGGGAAAAAAATAAGAAATTAGATTATTTACTACTGTGAGAATATCATTACCATTGGAAATTGCTTTATTTCATACTCAGCTAATCTGAATATGAAAAATTAATTTATATTAAGACATAGATTAATTATATGTTTAGTGAATATTTTTAAGAGATGTAGAGCTGCTTTCAATATCTAGAAATGTTTACTGTCGTGTAAACACATCTACCTTAAAAAAAAACCTTATATGATTTCTACAACAAAACATTCAGAACACTGTATAGAACCATAGATTAATACTGTTTCTCAAGCAGAGATGTTATGCTGCTCTTCTCAGGATACAAAATCTACAGGATGAAAATGCTGCCTTTTCCCACACTATCGATTTTACTCAAAATTTTGGGGAAACAGCATCTTTATACTAAAACCAATGTATTTTGGAATAAATTTTTACTATATTTTAAAACAGGAATCTTTAAGATAGGTAATTTTCTGCTTTCTACTTGGATATTCTTCAGATCAATCCTCTTCCTCCCTTGCTGAAGATGAGGCACTTTTATACGTCATGTTAATGAAGAGACAAAGCACGGTATTGTAGGGTCACAAACATCAGCCACCATAATTCAGGGTGTTTTCAGTTTCACAGTTTATATTCTAGCACTCAAAACTCAAGGGCAAGTTTTGACAAAAGAGTTATTTAGTTAGAATAGATATAAGATGATATTTCTATCTTAGATTGGTCAAAGTAAATCACACCAATTACTAATAATATAAAAATAATCTAAGATGTCCAAATGAACATATACATATATTTAATAGGTATTAAATGTACCTTTTGTGATCAACTTTTGGTTTACAGAGAATATCATATATCAAGAATTTTAATATAAAGGATCATTTCTATTCACTGTGCATTATGGCCAATTGATGTGATGAATATGGATGATAAAAATTACCTAAAATATGGATATGATAGGATTATGTGACATGCAGTGTGGAAAAAGTATGAAACACATGTGTTTACATTAGTTTGAAAAAAGATGTGGGCTGATAGGTAAGTTATATGTTTCTGACTTAGCCTCAGCTGGTTTTTCAACCATTGCTTTTGTATCTTTGCAAAATATACTTAAAATACATTTTACAGTAACAGGGCCTTTTAAATTTAGATTGTTTTGTTCCCTGCATTCTTGATGCTTCTGTACTTCAAATCGTACTAAATGTCATTATATGCCTTTAAAGATTTCCTGTGCTTTGGGTTTGAAATAACTTAGTTATCTTTGTTCTGTTTCTAAGTTGTATAATTTATTACTTTCAAATACCAGTATTTCTATAGTCAGTTTTTTATTTTTAATGTGCAAAATTGAAGATAATAGTGATACAAACCAATATTTTGCTTTGGAGCACATTTCCTAAGCATAAATTTATCCTAATTATGTTTCCTTAAGCAAATGTTCAATTTTGTTTGCATCCTTGAGAATGTATTTACTGAAGATAAAAGCAATCCAGATGTATATCTAAGTATGAGGCAGAATCTAATCAATGATTTAAAAATTTCCTTGAATAATCCATAAAATAAATAATTCAAATACAGATAAATTCCACTTACTTTTTTCATTTTATTATAATGATTAGCTTTGGGTGTTTCATTGTTACTGAGATCTAATTTTAGAATAAAACTTTGCATTCCAAGAAAACAAAACAAAAAAAAAGAGTATAAATAAACATTGAAAATAGTTCTAAGATCTCTACTTTTAATTAACTGCTAACGAGTTGCTATGAAGTTAGCAAACATTACATCTGAGGCAGCAACGTCATCATAATTAGACTAGTGAGTTAGCAAAGTTCTAAATGGGAATTCCTGTCACCACTGGCAGCGATGGCATCAGGAAAGGACACTTCTTCTATCTCACCTAAACCAGCCAGCAACTCTTCTGATGAGAATTCATATAAGCCCACTAATAAGTGAGAACTTAAGGGTTTCGGTTTGTTTTCTTGTTTTGTTTTGTTTTGTTTGTTTGCAATCCGGGAACTACACAGATGAGGACAATAATTTTGTGCTTGGCATCTTTATAGAAAGCTTTATGTTCCAGAGGGAAACAATCAGTGTGCAGGGAAAGGAAGCCTGACCTGCGTGTAGAGCATGTACTAAATTCAGAAGCTAAATTATTTACTGTTTTTTTTCTGAATGGCCAGAGATTCTTGCAGGCAATGAATAGGCCTGAGGCAAATTATGGTGCTCTGTCTTCTCCCTTAAAGTCAGGTTAAAATGAATGTGGTGAGCAAGTTGTTAAGGACAGCAGGCAGTTGGAGGTACAGATATAGCCCTACATAACTTCTGATCTTGGTGATATTTAGGGGTTTAATGGGCCGATTATGTATTAGGCGAGCCTCACACAATGGCACAGCTCTCTGTCCCACAGCTGTGGGAGTCCAAACATCATGGACAGTGCACACTGCCTTCATTCCCTAGAGTGATGCTAAAATGACTGTATTTAACTCACAAGCTATTCTTTCTTCTTGCTTTCCTAATCTTTAGGTATAATGAGGTTCATTTGCCACGGTTTTCATTAAAGCAAGAGATGGTCCCAAGACGTTATGTTATGCCTTGGAAAGAAAGCATGAAATTCAGGAATATTAATCTGAAGGTATTTTCCTATAACTATTCATAATAGAAAACCTATGTTATTTAATATATCTATGAATAGACACATGTAATTATACAAAAGCTATTTTAAAATTTATTTTGTATTTTTTCCAACTTTATTGAGGAATGATACAAATATAATTATATATATTCAAAGTGTACAACGAGAGGATTTGATATACATTGTGAAATGATTACCAAGATCATGACAGTTAACACATTTATCACCTCACACAGCTTTAACTCTTTTTTTTCTTTTGGTGAGAATGCTTAAGCTCCACTGTCAGCAACTTTCAAATACACAGCACCAAATCATTAACTGTGGTCACCACACTGCACATCAGATCTTCAAAACTCGCTCTTCTTATGACTAAAAGCGTGTGCCCTTGTACCTATGTCTCCTCATTTCTCCCTCCTTCCAGATTCTGGCGAATACTGTTCTATTCTCTGACAAAAACTATTGGGCACATTTTCACACATATTTGCAAACAAAAGTGAAATACCCATATCTAGTCAAATAACCCAATTACAAACTTAAAAGTAGAGACATGGAAAAATTTCAGAACTCTATGTCTACCTTTTTTGCCACTGAATGCCACTTGCATTTAAGAAGCTCTTCAGAAGTAGGGACCATTAATATTAAAGCTACGGACAGAACATGTATTTTTCAAGTTGTACGGCATGTTTGGGTTTGGGAGCTATGGGAACAGGTTGGCTAGATTTACAGATAAGATTCACTTTCCATTCAATTATCCTGTGCAGTCAGTGGTTTCAAAACATCTTCCAAGTTCAGAATGGCCATTCATTTGTGAAAAGGTAGGTTTTTTTCTTTAAAGGAGAGCAGAATATATCATAATGATCAGACTACAGGAGAAGATTTCAAGTTAGCATTCCTAGAAAGAAAGATGTGTAACTAATTTGAAAATTGCTAATAGTCAAGCAATTAATGTTGAATAAAAATATACTTTGCCAAAACAGAGATGACATTACAAAATATTAATATTATGTAATATAAAAAAATTATTAATTTCAGAAGCTAAACAGGGTTGGGCCTGGTTAGTACTGAATGGGAGACCACCTAGGAAGACCAGGTGCTGCAGGTGTAAAAAATTTTAAAAATAAGGGATTGTAAGCTGACAAGGTCCTTGCAATCTGTGAGGTCAACCAAGGGTTGCCTCACCTAAATAAAAGAAATAAAAAATAATTAAAAATATATCATTAAAATATGGCTCAATTATTTTCTTATAAAATTCATACATACAATGTAATAAATGGAGCTGCATTTGCCCTGAGATGATTAGTTTATAAGTATTTTTATATGATATTTTGATAACAAAGATAAAAAGGAGGATATCAAGACTCAAATAACAGACTTAAACATCAAATTTATATGCTTATTAAGTCTTTCTACAATCTTAACATAGGGCTGTATTTCATGTAATTTAGTCGAGTATCAAGTCATTGTCAATGTTCTAAGTAGCTTTAGCATGGTGACAATATTAGTACTGATTTTATTTTTTTCATTTACTAGAACTCCAGCATGTAATTTTATTCTTAAACTTACTCTTAAGAGCAATAACGCAGCATACTATTACATAGCTATTTCGCTTTTACAATTTTGTTGACAGTGCTCTTAACAATTTTTTAAATGTAATTAGTGACTGGTATATAGAACATTCTACCTTACAATGTAAAAATGAAATAAGACTTAAATGAAGTGAATGTACGCTGAGTATATGCTGCCTAGGCTCTCCTTCCTTCTACTTACTTTCATCATTTGTTTTTTCCTGTAGGAGATGATATAACTATTTAACAACATAAAAATGAGAACATAGCATAGCAGAGGTAGGACTGCATCCCAAGACCAGGCCAGAATGTTGTTTAGTGGTGCTGAAGAATCAGAAGTAGATGACAAAATTTCAAGTAGCTGTTATTAATCTAGCCACAGCTGCAGTAGCAGCAGCATACTTTATCTCTATTTGATACTTAGTAGCTGGCAAAATATAATATTCTATTATATTTTAATATAACATTAAATTATTCTATTCAAAAATCATAAGAATCCTTTAACAATTTCTATTTTATATTTGAGAAAATTGAGTCTCATAGAAGTAATACAAGGTCACATAAGTAGTGAAGTTGAAGTTCAACAATCTGACTCCAAGTATATCTTTTCAGTCTGCAGTGCACACCACTCTTCCTGGTGGTTGGAAGACACCAGTGAGAGAGACTATTGCTCTTTAAAAAGGGATGTTTCTCTGTCCACTAGACCTTCCTTCTGTACAGGGACAGTTAGAAAGACTATTGGACAACTTTCACTTTAATCTTATAAAGTGATATTTGTGGTCATATACAGCAGATTTTTTCTTTTTTCTCCCTTAGCATGCAGAAGCATGTGGGATCTATGCTGGCCCTTTAGAAGACTCTCTGTTTTTGAATCACAGTGAAAGGCTTTGCCATGGGGAAGATCGTAAAGCTGTCTCTAAGAAAGGCCCACCAGAAATAAAAATTGCAGATATGCCTTTGCATTCACCTCTCTCCAAATACCAAAGCACGGTGATTTCGCATGGCTACAGGAGGCGACAGGTTTGATGAAAGAATAATAAAGTAATAAAGTGTTTCAATCTCTCTCTGTCTCTCTCTCTTCCTCATAAATCTTTAAGTCCATTGTACATTTATATTTCACCAATAGGTTCAGTTTAAAGGCTATAAGTCAATTGCATACTTTATACATTATAAATGCTTTAGAAAGGAAATAGGCTCAGAACATCTGAGATGAAGCAGGGAAGCAAGGAAAACTATCTCACTGAAAGTCATTTCATACCAAATAGTTAAAAAAACAGCAGACTGATTCATTCTTACTATCTAACCTCATCCCACAGCTCTATCTTTCTCCCCTCCTCACTCCAGTTTTATTGTTCATCCCTCCAAAACTCAATGTCGGATGAGCCACCTGAAGTAGAGTTGCAAGATGTGAAATTATTTTTGCTACCATTGTGACTGCCCCAAAATGCTTCTTTCTGCCACACCTCACCAATATACACACACAATCCTAAGCTTCTGGACATGGGTAATTAAACAACATGGTAATTAGAAGTGTTTGAAACATCATACAATTTTAACAGAGATGTACCTTCTGTACTGATTCAGAGTACCCAAGTATCAATTTCCTATAGCAAAGAATCAATTCACATAATTTAACAACATAGAAATGACCGTATGCAGAATGGCGCATCACTGTGGATGACCTTCTGGCCGTTTCTGCGATCAAACGTAGAATCACCTTGTGACCCAGCAATTCCACTTCTAGGTATATGCTCCAAAGAACTGAAAGCAGGACCTGGAACAGATATCTCATACCAGCATATTCACAAAGAGCCAAAAGCTGGAAACAATTCCAATGTCCATCAACGGATGGATTGATAAACAACCATGGTACATCCATGAAATGAAACATTCAGCCATTAAATGTAATAAAGTTCTGACACATGCTGCAAAGCAGAAGAAGTTTGAAGACATTATGCTAAGTGAATAAGCCAGATACAAAAGTGATTTTCTAGAGAAAGCAGAATAACAGTTACCAAGGCTGCAGGGGAGGGAACAAGAGAGTTACTGTAAAATGGGTATGGGGTTCCAGTTTGACTCAAAAAAGTTCTGGAGATGGGTGGTTGAACAAGGTGAATGTACTCAATGCCCCTGAACTGTATACTCACAAAAGGTAAAAATGGTAAATGTTATGTTATGTTTATTTTACCATAATATTTTTAAAAAACATCATAGTGGGTCTAAGCTATGCTTATACATCCAAGTGTTCATATCTGATAGCACCACCAAGAAAACTATTATAAAAAAAGAAACAGATGTCCACCTAACATCAACTTAAAGATCAGAAAATAAAGTGTAAAGAAAACTATATATACAGGATGTTTAAAAATGAGTAAAGAAGGCTAGGTGATAGCAAAAAATTTTAACATTTCATTAAGTGGATGGTCTCCATTCAGAGGACTGCAAAACAGGGTGGAAGGCAAGAAACTTTTATAGGGTAAAGAATAAGAAACAAGGAAGAAAGTATGTATTGATCCCAGAGTTGGCATGGCATTTGGGGATTAGCTAGATATACTGAGTGAGTTTCCAGTCAAGTGAAGCATTTGCAGGGCTAAAAGCTATCTAAAGTTTGGTTTGCTGATGTAGCACCCAGGCAGAAATGTCTCCATCTTGGGCCTAGAAATTTATTTTAACACTAGTAAGTATAGATGAAAAGGAGAATGCATACTAAACCTGACAAGCTCGGCAGAGATCTGCATGACAGGTTAACATATTCAGAAACTGAAAGAAACCACATAGAATAGTCTGAACATAAAAATTCCTAACTAAAAGCTAGGCATGGCTGGTAGTCACATTCTAGGCCTGCAGCTTCTTTGATAAAGGTTCAATCTTTATCTTAAGTGAGCCATCTGTTGTTTTCATGCATCCAAGATAATTTACTTTTGAAATGTCATAGTAATCTCTTCCAGACGGCTCAGGGCTCGACCCTAGAATCCCTCATTGTTATCCTGTTGCCTACATACTATACTATAAATGTTAACTATCCTGTACCCACAAATGTAAAAGAAACTTCTGTCTCTTCTTTTTACTTTTAATCCAATCCCTGATTTCCCTGCTTTGTGTTCTCCTTCCCCCTTAACCCACCACCAATGAATTTCATGTAACCCTCCTTAGGTCTCCTTTGATTCTAATGTCTAAAATAAGCTGCAAAACTGCCATTCTCTGGAGCACTTTCTCACTCCGTTGAAATTTTGCTTCCTGGCAATTGCCACTAATTTGGCTCAAATAAGTTCATGAACAGTCTTTATAGGTTTAGATGTTTCTTAAGTTGACAGAAGTAAGGTATCGAAGTCACTATTATTGTTTAATTGTCTATTTCTCCCTTCACTTCTGTTAGTTTTTGTTTCATGTATTTTGGTGCTCTGGTATTAGATGCATATATGTAATTGTTTTATCTTCCTGGATTAACCCTTTTATCATTTTAAAAGGCCTCCCTTTATCTCTAGTAACATTTTTTTGTTTTAAAGTGTATTTTGTCTGATATTAATATAGCCATCTTTCTTATGGTTGTCATTTGCATGGTATATCTTATTCTATTTTTTTTTACTTTCAATCTAGTGTACCTTTAAATCTAAAATATATTTCTTGTAGAGAGTATATCATTGAAACTTGTTTTTTATCCAACCTGATAATCTCTGCCTTTTGACTGGATTGTTAACCCATTTATGCTAATGTCATTGTTGACTCAGTTGGATTTATGTCTGCCATAATCCTTTCTGACATTTCTTCAAATTCACTGCTCTTTTCTTCTGCCGGTTTAAATATATTTTGAGCCCCAGTGAATTTTTTTCTTTGTTATTGTACTTTTCAACTCTAGAATTTCCATTTTAAAAAATAATTTCTAACTCTATATTGCTGTTCTCTATTTGATACAATGTTGTTATCATACTTTACCTCTTTAATCATCTTTCCATTTAGTTCTCTGAACATATTTAAAATGGCTATTTTGAAGGCTTTGTCTGCTAAAACTAAAGTTTCTCTGCCTTTTACATAATTTGCCCTAAGAAGCCTGGCTATCAGAAAACATCTTTTTCTTCCTTTAAGAACGTGAAAAATGTGTGAGGTGGAACACTAAAAAAAGTCAAAATTTACCCAGTTTTATGACCAGAAAACAATGTGGAGCCAGTGCATCAAGATGTTTACAGTATTATTTGTGGAAGGTGGAGTTATGAATGATTCCCATTTACATCCCTGTGCCTTTATGTATTATCTACAGCCAACTCATATTCTATCATCGGAAAAGAGGGAACACTTTTTTGCTGCACACACCGCTCCCTGGGTGTAGAATGAGCTCCCCACCCTGTCCTGCTCGTCAGAGTTCCAAATCAGTGCCAATGCCAGCTCTTCCACGAGACCTATTTCATACCCTATTCTCTCTTTTACCAACCAGTTCTCCATCTTTTTCCAGCTTGCTTCTCTTCCTAAAACTTCTGCTGCTTGACCAGAAGAGGTCTCTGTTGCATTGCTCAAGATAAAAAACAAAAAACAACAACAAAAAACAAACCCTCCTTTTTTTTTTTTTTTGTAAAACATTTTGTTTGCTCTTTTTTAAGAAGGGAAAACTTTGTCTTTACCCATTAGAGATATTGTGATATTACGAAAGTTAGAGGTAAAAATTCTTCAATGCCTCTGTAACTAACAGATTTTCAAATAGAGTATTTTAGCATTAAAGGGTGACTTAAACCCTTCCAGCTACCCTCCTTAGTGCCTAGCATTCACCCAGCCACCGAGAAATTTTATCTGATGTGTAAAACTTTGAAAGTGAAAAAGAGATAACAAGGGGCAACACATTTAAGAAAACATTAAAAACCACCAGTAAAGTGCTCCAGAGGGCATGAACTTGGTTGGGAGTTAGGCTGGTCTGGGTTCAAACTCTAACTCCACTACTTACTGTGTGGCTTCAAGCATGCTCCATGTACTTTAAGTTTCTCCCTCAGTTTCGCATTTGGAAAATAGGGCAACTGATAGCTAATTCATAAAGTCGTTGTGAATAGTCTATTAGATAAGTCGTAAAGTGCTTGGTGTGACACTAAATACAACATACAGGCCTGTGGATAGGCATATGGATTGGGCTGCCAGTTAAATTTTAGCTATACTATGGCTTGGCTGCAAAGTGGCTTTTTCTAAGGGGAAGGATACAGTGAATGCAAGATAAAGCAATTAGATATAGCAATTCCCCGCAAAATGGGGAGAGGAAACTTTCTCATCTACCATCTTGGCTTCAAATATCACCACTAAGAGAAAACCAAAATTTCACACCTCTATTCTCTTTTACAGGCTAGGCTAGAATTTGTAAACACCAGGCTATACATTTCAAATAATTGTCTCACCAAGAATCTAATTCATCGGATAAGTTTTTCACCTTCCCCACTCTTTTCTTCTGTTCAGACCTAGTATTTTCTTCTTACTAAACGTTTCTAAAAGTTATCTAATATTGATAAATACCATCAACTAATAATGTTCCCATGTTCTCAGTTCCCTAGATCTCAGAAATCATGTTAGACTTTTTGTGCTTCCCTTCACCACCCAAAGCCATTCAATCGCCTCTGTTTCTTGTAGGTATATGGCAGTACCTTTAATCGCTAACCCCTCTCATTCTCTGTGAGGGGCAGCTCTCCTTGCACCCAAGTTTCTTACAAAAGCCTCCTAATTTGTCCCCTGCCCCTCTCTCACCCTTCCCAGAACTATGTGGGGACAGCTTAGTCCATCTTGCATACCTGTACTAGAGTAATCTTGCTAAATCCCCTGTGATCCCTTTATCCTCCTGCTTAAAAATTATTCATGGAAAATTCTGGAGATAGATGGTGGTGATAGCTACAGAACAATGTGAATGTACTTAACACCACTGAACTATACACTTAAAAAGCATTAAAATGGTAAGTTTTATTATTTTTTTAACACATCACACAAACCCATTTACAATCCAACACCCAGAGCATGATGTTAAATAAGGACTGTCACTGTCCAAGCCCAATCAATCTTCATTAGTACAGTGTCTGGCATAATGGACAGTGGGGTTATCTTACTGCTTATGACAAAGGGTCATCTTATTGCCCATGACACACACCACCAGGCTACACTCTTGCATTCACACTCCTTTCTCTGAGGTGGTTTCCCTGTGCTTCGTCCTGGAGTTAGCCTTTTTCTCCTCAACCTGTCTAATATAACTGTATACTGACCTACCCTTTCAAAGCCCAGCTCAATTGAGTTTTGTCCATGAAGCCTTCACTCATATCTCTCGGGTTGGAAATAATCTCTTTCTCTGGATTTCAGTGGCCCTTTATATCGCTGTTCTGCTTGTACAAACCTTCTGAAGGACTGAGGCAATTTCTTAATTCTCCCGGTATTTCTTCTTACTTTTACCTCACTGCCTTGCACAGAGCAGACCTGCAATAAATGTTCAATGAATAGCTGAAGTCAAAGACAGAAAGAGAAGCTGGAAAGCATAAATGGATCCTTGGAGAGCGTTGCATCACACCTGACTCTAAAACTCATTCCTCAACCTGCCCCACAAATGTCCAAAGGTTTCGTTGGACTTTGGTGTAATATTTTATTTTGCTGTTTTTAAAAAAATATTCACTTTTCCTGCTTTCTTTGTTTTAATAACCAATGAATTTAAAATTATGCAATTTCATGTTGATCGTGGGACCAAAATATAACAAATTCATGGTCAATCTTCCTTAGATTCCCATAACAGCCTGTAGAAAAGGAATATTGTGTATTTTTTATGCCGCTTATTTATTGGGTGTCCTAGAAGCTTTTTGCTATTGAGTGGTTTACGAACATAATTTCAAAAATAATGAATTAATTTTGGTAAAATTGTGCATGTTTATGCACCATTATCTTCTGAATAAACTATTGCTGACCAACATTTCGCCTTCCAGAAAAGTAACCTTAGAAGAATGTGTGGTTGCTCATGATATAACTTTGCCTCTAGTATTGCCAAAAGTTAATATGTCAAAATTTTTATTATAAAGATGTAACTTGATTGTAAATGATTTGTCTGGCTTAACAGTGGACTATGGATTTAGCTAGAGAGGGAAAGATTTAACTCTAAACAACAGGAAAAATAAACCCAGACCAAAAAAAAAAGAGAGCTTTGACTTTATCTGAGGACTGGAGCTTTTGTCTAATATAAACGTAAATTCTTTATTTCAGGGAACAGCATTCTTCTCACGAAGACCTTAAAATATTCCAATCAATTATCACACTTTAAATCTGTGGCTCATTAAAAAAAATGAATCAATTACAAGTAAAGTGAACTTCTTTTTTACTTTAAGCTCTAATGACTGGACAGTGTGGGACATATTGGCAACTGAAGATCTATGAATGGCAGTAAGAATAAGTGTGGTAGGTATTTTTTAATTGTGCTTTTACATTCATTCATAAACTCATGTTGTTGTTGCTCATCAGACATTAAGAGCATAAATTAGGTCCCAGAGGCTTAATTTTGGGGACTAATGTTAAGTTTACTGTTTATTTCTATTAGAAATTTTGGCCTATAGTGGTTCTCAAAATTTAATGTACATCAGAATCATCTGGAAGTTTTATTAAAACACAGATTTATGGGCCCTACTTCCAGAGATTCTGATTCAGTAGGTCTGGGAAAGGGCCCAGAATTTGCATTTTTAACAAGCTCCCAGGTGAGGCTTATGTGTGGACCACACTCTAAGCAGCACTGTATCTATGTAGAAAGTGCTGCTATGTAAGATGCTGGCTATATACAGTAATTCCTTAAACATAATAGTTTGTCAAAGGTAATCGAAGCCACAGCTCATATGGCTGATACAGATTTAGAGAATTTGGATCACGAGGAAAGGGTTTTCTCTCTCTGTAAGTAAGGTTGATGCTACTGCTATTTCACTAGTTCAGATTTATCATCAGTATCCATTCTGATTGATGGGTGTTAGTGCTATACGATGTGTTAATTATTGTGATTACCCTCCCTTCCTAAAAGCTTTCAGGCCTATCTTTTGAAAACAATGTGCTGGAACCTGTGAGAGAAGAAGCATTCTTCATAACAAATACAGAGTGCTGAGTCTTCAGTGCTGAACCAAAGGCTGGTCATGGAGAGCACAGTCTGGGGCAAAGAGAGACAATTTGACACAAAGAACTTGAAATCAGCAAAGATTGCTTAAACTGGATGCAAAAGCACTAACCATAAGGAAAAAATTGAAATTTCAGACTTGATTTTAAAAAAACTTATTTTTATCATAAGACTCCATTAACTTTTTCATCTGCCCTAGGTTCTTCTTCTGGGGTTCTGTAAATTTGGCAAAAGACAGATTAACAAGATAAAAATAAAGAAGTTTATTAACATGTGCAGCATGAATACAAACGAGAGTACCTAGTGATGAGTAACTCAAAATGGTGTTGAGAACTTGGGTAAATACAGCATCTTAGAACATAATTTTGTAGAAAAATGGCAAGACCAATGAAAGGACTTTGAGCTTCTAGAGGTTGCAAATTGGAAGACTCTACAGGAAGGCAAATATATGGAGATAACTAATGGCTAGTTCAAGCAAGTTTTGTCATATAGATTCCTTGGCTGATACGGAACTGGAGTTGTCTTTGATGATTAACATCTGTCCTTCCTGGTAGAGAGGGGAGATGGAGACACCTTTACAAATTTATATTCTGCTTTTAGGTAAGTTGTGGGAAGGCAGAGAGATTTTCTTGTATCTACTTCTTTTCATTGCTTTTGGATCAAATGCCAAAATAGCATATTTGAGGGGGGCATATTTTCTACCTTTCATCAGCAATCCAAGTTTTAAAATGGACAAAAGAAAAACGAGCATTAAACAAAAGAGAGTCCTCTCTGCTATCTGGCAGTGTGAGGAGAAAGTATCCCTGTTTGTTCTCTCTACAGATAGGAGTGTGAGCCAGTCTTGGGCAAATTCTCTCTCTCTCTCTCTCTCTCTCTCTCTCTCTATATCTATATCTATATATATATATATATATATATATATATATATAGATATAGATATAGATATAGATATATAGATATATAGATATAGATATAGATATAGATATAGATATAGATATATAGATATATATATACATATATATACACATATATATATATAGATATATGGATATATATACACCTCTCTCTCTGTCTCTGTCTCTCTCTCCCACACATATACACATACCAAGGGCAGATGAAAAATAATTCTCAAAAAAGGTATAACTTAAATACAAATTAGGGGAGACATTTTTCTAAAGGCAAAAATAACTTCAAAAATGACTCAGTAAAGAAAGTAATTTAGGCTCTTCAGAACTTTGCACCACCAAATATATTCTTTGAGATGAATTTCTTAACAAAACAATACAAAAATACCATTTACCCCTAACTTCTCCTGCCAGCAGCATGAAGAATTGATAGAGGCTTTGAAATCACAAGTGTTTTGTTTTGTTTTTCTAAAGATCACCAGGAAGAGAAAAATGTATTATTCTCTGTCAGATATAACTCCATGAGGAATCACGGGGATTTTTTTTCTCTCCTCTTACATGTATGTGCATGTGCATACACACACACACACACACACACACACACACACATTCTCTTTTCTTTTAATGCCCTTGTATTGTAAAATAATTTAAGACTAGCAAGAAGTTGTAAAAATGTACTGCAAGGTTCACTGTCATCCTAGTATTGGAAAGCAAAAAGCATAGCTGCATTATAGTTATCTCCAGCAAATGTACATGAATATTATACTAAGTGATTACTAGGAAACCAGTCTTTTACTGGTGCTATCTTTCAGAAGAGAGATAAGCCTGAGATAGTCAAAGGTGTCAGGGGAGATTCTAGGAGGATTTGGGACCTGGGCAGTGGGTAAGATGCAAGCAGATGAGAACTGGAAAGGACTTTCTACATGTGGAGAAAGCATAAATAGAGGCACCGAGGAAGGGAAAAACCAGGGTGTTTATGGGATGGTGAGAATATCCTGGGCAGAACAGTAGTTTTCTGTTGGGGAATAGAAGAAGGTAATTTTAGAAAAAGGGATTCAGTTTATAGAGGACTTTAAATCCCAAAACAAGTGATTGAAATAGATTACTATGGAGAGTAATGTTAATGATCAAAACAGGGTCTGAGAAAATTTTATTTCGTGTTAGTTCAAAGGATAGACTGGATATTAAAAGCTAGGCACACTTTAAAAACAAATCCAGGTGAGAAAGCCCAGATTAGGACCAAAGCTGTGAATGGAGAAGAGGGGGCTCCTTCAAGACAATTTCTGTTGTGTGAATAAAGTGCACAAGATAGGCCTGAGTGCCCAGAGTCAGACTGACCTATCCTTTTCAGACTGAACTCTCTGAAAAGAGTTCAGCAGCACTTGCTCACTGCGTTTATAAATGAGGTCGGTAAGGTGCTCTTAGAGAAAGCCATTTTACCCTCCAGCAAAAGTTATAAAACACTTTTTACTAGAAATGAAAAGGGGGTAAAAATCAATGTGTGGTAAAGAAAGTTGCAAGATGTGCAGATTTTTTTTATGGTGAAGTTATTTTAAGGAAGTCACGTAGTGTGACTAATCTGGTTTCCCTTTCTAAGGTGGTTTGTTTAAGTATAGCTTAATTAAGAAGTAATAGATAAGGCACCCCAGGTCAAGACTAGACCTGCTTTGTTACCTTATAAAAATTCATGAAAGTAATGATATCTAAGATCTGACATATTCATATTAAAGATCTGATACATTAGGAATGAGCTATGAGCTATGCGTGGGTCTATATTTGTAATGAAAGCAGGAGAAGCATTCCTAGCCACGTCCCAGTCAGTAACTTCTTTACTAAAAGGCAGATCTTTGCCTGAAGCAAGCCCAGGTTAACACACCTTTGAAGCGCCCCCTTTCAAACCCCTTATTCTAATACCATCCTAAAGAGCACCTGTGTAGTCCGACCCCCTCGGGAACCACCCTCTAGAGCGTAACTACCCTGTAATCTCGTTCCCCAGTTGCTTTCTCCCACCTTCATGTGATCTTCCCTCTTTATGCATCTCAAATGCATAACAGAAACTGCAAACTGTTATTCTTGGAAGCATTTATCCCAGTCTGTTGAGATCTTGCTTCCAGGTGTATCTTCTTTGGCTCAAATAAATTTTTATAAAAACTCTCAATAGATTTGAAGATTCTAACAAAACATTTTCATCATTCGGTTTTTAAATTGAGGCCCATCTCCTCAGCGAGGTATGACGATGCTGTTGGGTGCCCTGCCCACATCCCCCTTAGCAGGCTGTGTATTTGTCCCCCAGATGCTGTGGGTGTTGGCTGCCCATGCCTCAGGCCTTCGTTCTTTTATGGAGAATTGCCCTTGGCTGACAGGTGCCTCCTCACCTGGCAGTGGTCCTGGAGATCATGGCTGAAAGTTATGTCCTTCACCCAGAGAAGGGCCATGGAAAAAGGCTAAGTGATAAAAGTATATAGCAGCCTCTTCACCTCTGGGTGGGACAACTTCTGTGGTACAATTCACAATTCAGGGTTTCCCATGGGATAAGGCTGAGACCAGACTTCTCCTAAAGTCATGTCTTTACCAAACCTCATCCCTGCCGTCACCTACTTTTTGCACACCCTAGAAGGTTTCTCCTTAAGATCACTTAATCAGGACCTCCCACCTCAGGCTCCCCTAGCAGGAAACATAATCTAAGAGAGTTGGTGACAAAAGTGGTCCTGGGTAGCTGACTAGATTAGAATTTAGCATGAGATAGGTCATCCACTAGATGGCAATGAGAACCCTGTCATTGGTTATGAATGAAACATTAGTCCTTAGTTTGACTGTAGTGGTACAGGGACAAAATATGGATGGAAGAAGCTGCATTAAATTGTGCAATGGCTCTGGCATTTAACACTTATGGGAAAAATGGGGAAGCTTGGTACATGAGGCCGCTCGTACTATTTTTGCAACTTCTTGTGAGTCTACAGTTATTTCAAAACAAAAAGTTAAAAATGAAACTGAATGAATGGATAGCAGTGATGTGAAAACAATATTATATCCTAGGTGGAATGATAGATGTTAGTACCATCTTCAAGGACTTAAGGGATGCAGAGACAACGGTTCCCAAATATCCCTATTTAATTCAGTAGCTTGATCTCTGCATGATTTGTGGAGAAGACACAGATTACTAAAAACTCAACCAAACAGTAGCCCCAACTGAAGCTGCTTGGCCACATGTGGTATCTTTACCAGAACAGATTGATGTAGCCTTCATTATGAGATGTGTAGCCACTGGCAAATATATTGTTTTCTATAGCCATCAGAAAGGTGATAGAGTTTGTATTGAGAAGAAATGGATAATAGCATACATTCCTGGCTTTGCCCCAGGGCTACTTTGACTCTCCTACTCTCTGTCATAACATCATCCAAAGGAACTTGGATCATATGGACATTGCACAGAATTTCACCATGGTCAATTATATTGATGTCATCATGGTAAGTAAGCCTGATAAGAAGGAAGTGGCAGGGGCTCTGGGCAGCTGGTAAGATGTGCACTTCAGAAGGTGGAAGGTACATCCTAAAAACGGAAAGAAGTCTGCCATATCAGCGAGGTTTTTAGTGGCCCAGTGTTCTGTGGCACATCAGGACATGTTTTTTTCTGGTCAAGGACAAATTATTGCACTTTGTGTCTCTTACCACTAAGAAAAAAAGCACAGAGCATGGTAAGCATTTTGGAGACAGTATTTATCACATTTGGGGAACTGCTCTGACCTATTTATTGGGTTTATTGGGTGATGGGGAAGGTTACCAGTTTAAGTGAGACTCAGAGCAAAAAAGAGCTCTGTAATAGATCCAGGTTATATACAATATAAAAAACACTGCCACTTGGGCCATATGACCCAAGAAGTTCTAGGGCATAAGATGCATTATAGATAAAGATGCTGTGTGAAATACCTGGGAAGCCTAAATATGAGAGTTACAGTGAAAACTCCTAGGGTTCTTGGGCAGGATCATGCCACATGCATTAGAGAACTATACACCATTAAAAAGAAAACAGCTTCTGACACACTATTGTGACCTGGAAAAGACTACCTGATTACGAGACATCAAGTAGTTATAAAACTAGAGCTGCTCACCATGAAGCTGGGTTTGGTCAGACCCACTAAGTCATAAGATTGAATACACCAGCAGCGATTCATCTCATGGGCAGTGGCAAATGGCCTGGCTATTCAGTGAATGGCCTGGAAAGAGCAATATTAGGTCTGGAGAAGAAGTGTGTGAGTAGTGAATCAGTGGTAGTGGGCAAGAAGTGCTAGTTAATGTCTGTAGACGAGGCACTAATTAGCCAAGGACAGGAAGAGTCACTCAGCAGGTGCCAGCTATCTTCTGTCCTCATCCACACTGGCCCTTGCACAGTTGGCTTATGAACAGAATAAGCCACGTGGCAGCAATGGGGGTTATGCATGAATTCAACAGCATGGGATCCCTCTCCTCAAAGCTGATCTAGCTACTGCTGTTGCAGTATATCCCACTACCAGTAACAAAGAGCAATGATGAGTCCTCCATACAGTATAACTCTTTGAGAGAATCAAATAGCTACTTGGTGGCAAAATGATTACATCAGACCCTGTCCATGCTGGAAAGAACAATTCATCCTGGGCATGACTATATTTATCATAACCTCAGAACCACCTGCAACAGTCAGGGTTTTAGTCTGTTCCAGTAACCCTCCTCTATATAGTATCCAGAAATTACACCAGCCAGAAACCTGGAGGACCTGCGACCAGATGGAGTGACATTAACATAAGAAGCAATTGGCTTTTAGTGGTACAAAGGGTAGACTGTAGCAGAGGCTATTGATGTCTTCCTAAATCCATTTTACCGGCTGAGTGCCAGGGTCAGCTGCAAATGGTTCTCGGCTGTGCTCGTCTCCAGAGGCTTGCCTGTGGCTGAAGGGAGCTGCATAGTCACAGACAACTGGGAGGCCAAGGCACTTGCCAGCCCAGGTATAACCTGGCATACTCCACGACCGACTAACTGTTACAGGAGTATAGGCCTGGCCCCCTTGCTTCTGGAAGGGCTCAGTAAACATTTGTACTCCACTTTCCATGGTATATGAAGGCAGCTGTCCAGCCACAACTACACTTCCCAGTCTCTTTTGCAATTAGACGGGACCAAGTGAATAGTTCCTACCAATAGAATGTGAAAGGAGGTGAGGTACATTCTCTCAAGACCAAGGTTAAAAAGGCTTCTCTACTTGTTTTGCCATTCTCCTCCTGCACACAGAAGACATGGAAACCCTAGGAGGAAGAGGCCACCCGATAAAAAGAGCCTGGGTTCCTGAGTCACCATGGGGAAGACTGCCACCAATTATAAACGTTTGTATTGTTAAATGTGTGAGAAATAAATTTTAATTATATTTAGTTGCTAAAGTTTGGGAATTGTTTTGTTACAGCAGCTGGCATTACTCTACTATATTCTCTACCATGAATTCTAATGAGATTCCTGACATACTAAGAATTTAATTTAATACTTTTGAGGTCCCTTCTGATACAGATTCTCTGATACATCTCCTCTGAAAAATGCCTGAATTGTTAATGCTATTGTACAAAAGGTTATATTATTAAATTGTATCAGCAAATTATTCTATAGTAAACATGGCAGAGTTTAAAACCACTGGGTCAGCAGACCTGGATTCTACTTCTGACTTCTGATTCTACTACCAGCCTGTTATAGAGTCTGGTAAAATGTAACTTTACCTCTCTTAGCCTCAGTTTCATCAACTGTAAAATGTAAATAAAATGCAATGTGAGAGAGAACAATACGACCCCTAAGGTCCTTTCTAGCCCTTTACTTAATGATTCTCTGCACTGTCAAAATCAAATCTCTTCAAGAAATGTACAGCAACAGCTCTTTATGGGCTGGGAGGGTGGAAGCACAGAACATTAGTGCATTAACTATCACACTAAACTTAACCTACGATAAACCCTTTAACTATAGCACATCTTTTGTTATTGGACTTCAAAACTCAGAGATGAGTCAAAGACACTAGGTTCTTTGCTTTTGGCTCTAGCTATAGTGAAGTTGTGTCAAATAGCTCAACTATTTCATTCAGTTAAGGCAGTAATTGGCAATGATTTGTTTCAGAGGAGTGCTAAATGGAGCCAAATGAGTCCAGTGGGAAATGGCTGTTTGGCAACGCCGAGAAACACTCCAGGATGCTGGCCATGACCATGTCAGTGACACACAGTCCACGCTGAACGTGTGCCCATCATTAAGCTATAGGCTATTGAAGTTGTTTTCTTTACAAACTAATAGGCATGACTATGCTCCAATAAAACTTTGTTTACTGGTTTCAGTAATCATTTTTTTAAGTAATAATTTTTTAAAATTAAAAAGCCTGAAGAAAGTTTTTTAGAAATCACAAAATTATTAAAGAAAAATTTCCACAAGCTACTACAGATAAATCTGTCTCCTTGGTAATATAAAGTTTTCTGACATTCTATGTCTCTGAATCACATAGATTTTCTCTCCTTCCTTCCTTCTACATTTGTTCCTTCCTTCCTTCCTTCCTTCCTTCCTTCCTTCCTTCCTTCCTTCCTTCCTTCCTTCCTTCCTCCTTTCCTTCTCTCCTTCCTTTTTTGGTACTGGGCAGAACATTTAACTCATCTCTTGATGTTTGTGTAAGAAATCTAGGCCAAATATAGATAAGGAAGGTATTGCAAAGTATCTGGGGCTTTCTCTGATCTTTTTCTGGGCAGCCTTTGACTTACCGTTGTATAACATGCAGATTTTTGCTGGGCTGATTTTTCCACAGATGGGGATGATGAGCAATTTTCAGAAGTTGGAAGTGCTGCTGGATTCAGTTTAAACTGTTGAATTATGCTTTTCCGAACAACCATGCAAATTGTAGTCAAATTTTAGAAATATGCTGCAGTTTGAGCAATGACATTCCATAAAGCACTTCAAATGGCAAAGAAGAAAGATGATCTCTTCATCCTCTTTACCAGGTATTTGGCTCAGTTCAATTCCACACAAACCCATTGTTGGGCTGTTTAATATAGTTGGCATAACAATGTTATAAGTGCTGGTTTTCTCTGCTGAGGATCTATGGAGTAAACTTCAAGTCTCTTTTCATACACATACATCAAACCACTAGAGGACATGTTGAAAGATCTAAGACCTGGTTCCACAGGTGTCCAGGACATACTTTAAAGATTACCTGAACTTCTAATCTCAGCGCTATTTTCATCCCCTGCTTTTTCCTTCCTATAGCCAATCATTTGCCAATTTAAATTTACTTGTATACAGAGTTTTCATGTCATTTCTTTCTAAGGCCATTATCACATTCTTCAGGCCCTCTCATTGACACAGTAGCATTAGATTCTAAACTGCCTCTCCAGCTTCAATGCATCTGAGACATGCTAGTAGACTAAGCATTTAAAACCCATTTCCCATCATATTAATTTCTGCTCAATTCTTCTCAGTGCTGTCTTACCGAATATATAATTAAATGTAACCTAAACCTGGTATCTCTTAAAACTAAGGTAAAATTTGCATTTTCCAGCCTTAATTTCTTACTACCTATTTTGCACATCCAACTCAAATATAATTACCTGGAAAGCTTAAATTTTCTTACATATGTCCCTTTTTTTATACTATGCTTGATTCTCTCTTAAAATTTTTTTCATACAAGTAGAGTATGGTTTTGTTTTTCTTCACAACTTCCACAGCTCCAGGTGTAAAGCCATTCACACAGCTAGTTTTCAGTACACTTCTGTGGAACTGAATTAGAAGATGAAGTCCCTCTGGTACAATTCAAGATCTGTACTATCACAGTTCTGCGGCAGGCACTGTTCTAAGGTTAGGGATACAAAAGTGAACACAACAATAATAAATTCCTGCCCTTGTGGAGCTTAAACGGGTAGGGGAGGGAAGAGGAAGGGAATGAAGACATTGAGCTTTAACTCACATAAGATGTGAGTTATAGAGAAAAGTAGAGTAGGAAGGGGGTTGGAGAGTAACAAAAGTGGTTGAGATGAGGGGTGAAATTTTAAATATGGTGATTCTAGAAGGTCCCATTGAGAAAGTGACATTTGAGCAAAATACTTTTAGGGGTGAGGGAATGAAGTTTAAGGTCTATAAACCCTTTCCTTGGTAGCCACCAAGGAAAGGCGGCTACTGAGGAAAGGGTTTATAGACCTTAATTTAAAAATATTCTAACTGAATTTAAAAATAAACAGATTTAAAGTGCTCTCACAACACCAAGTCTTTTAAAAGAAGACATTAGCTTTAAAGTTAATTCTTAATAATAAAGTTTTTGTTTCATAACTCCGTTATGACCTTTATTGCTAAATATTTTCCCAACACATAGAACTTTCATTTTCCCAGGTAGTGTTTGTGGTTTTAATCTTTCCAATGCATTTTCTTCACATTTCTTATTATGGGGTGACATTTATTTCTGTTCAGGAAGACAAGTTTAACCAACAAGCTTTGATTAACATTGTGCTAGCAATGCATTTTATTTTTAAAATAACTTTTATTTATTTATTTTTGACTATAAAAGTAAAACATACTCATTGAAAAAATTTTAGAAAAAAATCCCAGCAAAACTATAAAAAAACAAATAAAGATGACATATATTCCCCAGTTTCCATAGACAATTACTGTCATATTTTGTGGCCTAGTACTCCAGATTTTATTCTACACTTTACAGGGCACATACACATGTCTTAAATCTGATGTATCTAATTAAAATGTGACCCATTTGCTTTAATGTTTGGAATAAACTGAAGCACGATGGTAACAGTGCAAAACTACATGGTTTTAACTCTATATTAAAAGAGCATCTTGTGAATTTACTGCCAGAATATTTTTTTCTTAGCTTACTAATGCTAGGAAAAGTTAATTTATTAATGCTACTAATCCATCTAGATTTGATCTCTAGGTCAAATTCACCATCATGGATAAATAAGCCACAGTATACCAATTTATTGGCAAGACTGTAGCTTTGCAAATTATAAGGCCTGATACACACACCAAATAATTTTATATAGCTGCTGTGGTAAAAGAAGTGTCTGATGATACCTTCCAAGTTAACCAAATGTGTTCTCGTGTGTCATTGCTTAGCTTACCATATTAACTACGCTTTTTATAAGTTTCTCTGAAGTGTTCACCTAGTTATTCTCTGAACAGATGGTTCCCTGAAGTTACCTCATTCAGAATAGGGTGATTAAGCATGAAAATTATGATACAAAATATGGTCCTATAAGAAATGCTACAAAATCCTGTAGACTGAGTAGATACGAAGTGTCTTTAGGTACATTGTGCTTAGAACAGAGAATGAAAGAAGCCCATACTTTCATTGAGTTAAAGAGGTTACAGGCAGAATAGAAGCTGCTGTTCCTGTATTTCTAGTTAGTAAGGGGAGAACTTTCAGAGTTCACTGGCTATCCAACTACTGAGGCTTTTTGTGATAAATCCCAAATGAGTATGTCAGATTTTTCTAGGGCCTGATGTTTCTGCATGAAACTTGGGTTATAATTCAGTCATGAAACATTTACTATCTAACACCTTGTTTTAATTCAGACATTTGGAAGTTGCATTAAATTTTAAAGATTTAAAGTTTAATCTAGTTGATCTATATATTGATGGTAACAGGGTTAAGGCCCACACTAAAGTGTTTTGGACATCTGTAGAGATCTTTTTATCCTTCACAATGACTAGAGAATGCAACACACATATTTAATAAGTGGGAACCAGGAATGCTACACCACCTGCATAATAAGAATAATTTTTGACTTGCAAAACTTTTTAGTGTTCCACCAGAATAAGTCCACTACAAATGTAAATCTATGATTAGATAGATTTTAATAATAAAGAGTTTGTTGTTATTACTGCTGTTTTTATAAGAAGTTACCAAAAAAACAAAAAAACAAAAAAAACCACAATCCTGTAATTTAGAAGGTGGTTTGGAGAATAGAAAACATAAATTGATTAAAGACAGTCTTTGAATAATTTATTAACTTTAGGAGTCCTTCCTATATGATATATGATTATAATTCTTAAAAAGTTGGTTGTAAATAAACAAAAAGGGAGCTATTAGTATTGACTGAATAATTTTTTTAAAAAAAAACATTATAAAAACTGATGACGCATGGTAGGCATCTCATTATGTCTCTGGTAGGAGTGTTGAGACTGTGTAACAGCATGAAGTGTTTTGCAAATCTGTAGTTTTGTAAATCTGACAGCCCTGGTGGGATATATTAACACTATTCACTTATTCATCTGTGGGAATATCATACCTCCTCATTTTCTCCAGTAGGAATAGTGTCTTGGCACATTATTCTTACTTCATTTAAATTTTTTTCTCTTATCATCTACAAATATAAATCACATTTCATTTTCTATTTCCTTTTTTTATTTTTCTTGTGTGGAATATCTTCTGATCCTCTTACTTTTCCTAAATCCAATCCTATCTGTTACAAATAGTTGCAAGGACATGACCATTTTATAATTTTAGTGCTTCACTGCTACTCAAAGTATAATCCAAAAACCAGTAGCATCAGCTTCACCTAAGAGCTTATTGAAATTGCAGAATCTTCATCCCCTTCAGAACTGCTGATCAGAATCTGCATTTTTGACAAGATCCGCAGGGCATTGATAGGCATAATTAAATTTTAAGAAGCACTGTGATAATGAAGCCATGCTCTGTGGTTCACATATTGAAATATCAAAAAATGACATAATGTTTTATTATAAATTGTGTCATTAGCTGAATATGTCCCTTCAAAATTCCTATAAGTGAAGCCCTAACCCCTAGTACCTCATCATGTAACTGCATTTGAAGATAGGACCTTTGCAAATGTGATTAAGTTAGAATGAGGCACTTAAGATGGGGCTTAATTCAATATGACTGGAGTTAAAACAGTATGTTAATGGCATAAAAACAAACATATCAATCAATGAAACAGATTAGAAGGCCCAGAAATAAACCTTCAAATGCACGGTCGATAAATTTATGACAAAGGAGCCAAGATTATAGAATGGGGAAAGGGTAGCCTCTTTGATTAATTGTGTTGGAAAAACTGGAAAACCCATAAATGAAGGAGTGAAACTGGATCCCTAGCTTACAGAACACACAAAAGTCAAAATGGAGTAAAGAATTGAACATAAGACCTGAAACCATAAAACTGGAAGAAGATGAAGAGGGTAAACACAGTGACACTGGACTTTATTGCTCCTTTTCCTTTGACTAGTTTAGAAAGTGTACCTGCACTTTTATTTTCCCGCACTGGTGAGCCCTAAAATTTAAATATTCATGGTATAATTTGGCAAAATCAGAAGCTGATAATTTTATCTTCTTCTGAACATTTAGAGAATTTCAGTATACTTTAACTTGGAGTGCAACCCTCTCATTCTTTCATGTTATTTATCCTTTCATGGTATTTTAGTACATCCCTCTTGATCTAGAGTTATGTAGGAGAATTTGTTTTCTTTACATATTTGGGTAGTAGGGCCTTTATTTTGTGATAATGCTGATAAGTCTAGTTTTCTGTATTGTGATCAGAAAATGTGGCTTATACTATTTCCATTATTTGAAATTTGTTCAGGTCTTTCTTTATGTGGACCAACATATGGACAGTTTTTGATGGGCACTTGAAATGAAAGTATGTTATTTATTTTAAGAAAACACAATATACCATGTTTCATCAAATCTAAGTCACAATTTCCTTCTTTTACATTTTAAAATCTATGATTGAGATTCATCTTTCAATTTTGGCATCTTATAATTACGTTAAGCCCAACAGCAATCTTAATATGGTACAGTTGTTATTGCTGGCATGTGCACAAACATGGTCACAGATATTTATATCATTGAAACTCAGTTATGTTTACATTGCTGGCTCTATATACCACTGGGGTTAATTTTCATTTTAAATTTGGTTGAAAATATTACAGCATGTTTTGGCATTAAAACTAAAAGTTATTGGGTACAGAGAAAAGCTTGGAAACAAAGCAATAACTTTGATATCGGTAAAGCAAATACTGGTGATAGAAGAATTACTGTAATTCCACATTTTCTTACAAAAAAACAACCAAATATTTTACAGAACCTTAAAACAATAAATGATAATAACTATGAGTAGATAAATCTGTGTGACATTTTGTTCTTGAGATAAGTGCAAGAGAATACCTTTTGCATACCAAACAGAGCAACTAAATTTAGGAGAAATAAACAAATTCCACAAAATAGATGAAACATATTTCATAATAAGCAGAAGATAGTGAGATTTCTTCATTCATTTTGCAGAGCTATAATTAAGTCATGTGCCATAGTTTAATTGATAGTATTTATTTTCTTGGCACTACATAAAAAAGTTTTACAATTGATGAAATCTCATATTCAATGAAATACAATATACTGACCAGCTCTACCTTATGTTATTTATGTGTCTATATCTTCACAGACTTTTTAAAGATTTATTTGATTTGTCTTGGACTCAGAGAAACAAATTAAAATCTCTTGATGTATGTGTATCTCCTTCTCCTTATATCTCCTGTAATTCCTGCTCTTTGAATATTGCTACTATGCTTTGAGTGCCATAGCTGTTATATCATCATTGTAAATTGTATCACTTAATATTGTAAGTAGCCCTACATGGTCTCATTTCAAGTTTTGGGTTGCGGGGGAGATATCAGCTCCAAGCTGATCAAGAAGGGATTTCAGTGGTGAGACGCCCAGTTGGAAGAACGTACAAAAAGCTAACATGAGAATGAAATGGCAGGCACCAACTTTATTGCGAGGAACTCATTCTTCTTTGGCTTCCCAGGGGATCGCATGGGCTTTTTTATATGTCAGAGAATAATAGTGGCATTTAGCCACACATGTGTGATACAATAAGCTGAATCATGCTCACATAAGTTAGGTGCAGGCACCCACATACATTAATGTAACAGTCTAAGTCCAGGTCCTATTCCTAGCTGTGAGCCTGAATCACAGCTGGACCTGGGGTCCATTCCACCCCCACAAGGTCGTGGCGCAGGATCTGGCCTGGAGGGCGCTACCTTGCGCCCACAATCCACAACAACAAAAAGAGAATAACAAAATACTACCAGACTACAAGGGCTAGGATGACTACTGTCCACTGCCAGGAGGACCCCAAGGAATTCCACCAAGTTGTCAAGGATTCTTCTCTCAAATCATGGATGGTTTGGACTTCAGCATCCATTTCCTGAGTGCTGCATGTGCCTGCTCGGCATGATCAGGAATGTAGACACAGCATTCTACATGGAGTAGGGCACAGGTGCCACCCTGAGCAGCAGTTAGGAGGTCAAGGGCCATATAGTTTTGTCAAACTACTTTCTGCATTTTTGTAGTTTTATCTATTAAAAGGGTTATAGCCTGACACTTAGCGTTCAATGCCTGTGCAGTGTGCTGGGCTAAAGCTTCTACTTGCAATTCTACATCTATGGATCCCATCCCTCAAAATGAATAACACCAGGGAGTAGAACAACCATGCTGCTCGTTTCTGCTGGTGCTAGTGGTGATATACGGGATCCCAATTACAAGACAATTGGGGTAAGGTGGATAATATGCATTTAGCTAAATATGGATGTTCCCAGGTACAATGGCTGGTCCAGTGAGCAGGCAAATAGGACCAGCTGTAGTGCCTGCAGACCCAGAGATACTCTGCAGGCAGCCAGTGGGTAGGCTCTGTACCTACATAATGTCGACCATTCCACCAGACCTCGGGAACATTAGCAAGGGTGATGTTAGCACACAGCTCAGGGGGCAGCCACTGATGCAGGGCCTGCTCCCGCAATTCCACATGTTCTCCCACCAGCTATCCCCACCCACTGGAAATAGCCTCTGAAGGGTGGGGACGATTGAGGCGGAGCAGTGCTTCCATGGCCTACTGTCACTGGTCCCATTCGGGCGCGGTGTTCCAGGTACACAGCTATGTTCAGTTCTCAGCTGCAGCCAGAGTTGTGCCACAGCAGTCCTTCAGCTGCTTCCACTGGCAGTCCAGTACACACCCAGCAGCGGAAAACATTGTGGACAGCAGCAACAAACACATGAGCCCAGGACATGACACTGTTCCCTGTTGTCAGCCTGGGCAATAGGATAGAGCAGACAAAGGGACCATTAAAGGCAAGTCCTGTCCTTCCAGGAGGACACAGGCCACCTGCCCATCTTGAGATAGAAGGGTGGCTGGGAGAGGAGCTGCTCCTGGCCTGTGGTACCAGACAGGTTTTCCAAGGGTAGCAGGCCAGAGGTTCTCCACTGGTGTTACAGTGTAGAGAGGAAGGGGCCAGAGGCTAAGGACAAAACTCTCTGTTAACAGTGAGCCTTCCGCCACCATTGGGAGTGACACTTGCAAGGGCGTGGGCCAAATGCAAATCCAGGGTTCTACCCACAACCCATTGTGGAAGCCCTGTACCCAGGGCTCCACCAGGGCCACCCACAGTTCTTGTGTAACCTATACAGTCCAGGGCCATGACCAGGTGGCATGTTTACCTGCTGCCAAAGGTTCTGGGGCCAGCAAGAGCAAAGCTGTTTAGCAGCAGTTCCCGGGCACACGTTGATAGCTCACGGCAAGCCTACTACAACCCTGTCAAGGGGAGACAATCCCGTTTGCAGGGGCTGCTTATTCAGAAAGCACATAGCCTGTGGTAGGTTAGTATACCAATGGTGCTAGCCTGGGCCCAAGACGTGCAGTTTGTCCTTCAGCAAGCTGTTGGGCAGCTCTATCATTCCAACTGCCTGTGGGCGATAAGGAACATGTAAAAGCCACTGCACATCATTGGTGTGGGCGAGGCCTGCACGTCCTGCCCTGTAAAATGAGTGCCTGTGTCACTACTGGAGATTAATAAGGGCCAGCCATAGGCCTCCACGAGGTGCTCCAAAGTGGTCATAGTATGGTATTGATCAGCAGCTGCCACCGGCCATGCAAACCCTAGGCCGGTGGCTGTGTCCACACCCGTGAACACTTAGCAGTGTACCTGGTCTGTGGGCAAAGGCCCTATATAGTCCACTTGCCATTCCTGGAGTGATTTAGACCCTCAGGGCACCACCCCCAGGGTACTCTGTACCCACCATCTCTATCTGAGTGCTGCTCAGCACACTAGGGGCATTATGATGGCAACTTTTGCTTGTGCCCAGGTCAATGATAGCCTCCATTGCTTCGCTACTTGTTCCATGGTATGGACCCCTGCATGCCCCAGTTTTTGGTGGAGGCAGGGGCCAATGTCCACTGCAGCTGGTGGTACACGGGCAGAGCAGAGTTGTGCCAGTGTATTGGCTGCATCATTGCCCGGGGCCTGTAATGGCTGATGGCCGGGGACATAGTATATGGTAGCTACTTGCTGCAGACCCCACTTCCGGAGACCTTCCCACAACCCCTACCCCCATAGCGGTCAGTGCCCTACCATCCACTCCTGGGCAGCTCACTGAGGCAGCCACAGAGTTAGAACTCAATACACAGCCAGCTATCAGTGCAGACCTGCACTGGGCTAGTTTCATTCAAGAGGACTAACTATGCAGTGCGAAACTCTGCCCATCGACTGGACTGCCCAGTACCAGTTTTATACCTAAAGGTTTCTGTGGACAGCTGCAGTGCCATGGCAGCCCACGTCAGGTGCTGCCCGTGGCATGAGCCGTCTGTGTACCAGGCTTCCTCAGGACAGGAGCCCGACACTCTTCATAGGGACTCAATACATCTCCTGTCTCAGCAGGCTCCACCAGCTCTGCTTAGAACTGCACTGGTCCCAATAGGAGTGCAGTTGACCTGACAGGGGGCTCGCAGAGAACTGTGCCCACTGCTCCAGGTCAGCCCCCCATTTCTTCAGCGTAGGGGTCTGTGCAATTCCCATATGGGTGTCTTCACCCAAGATCGCAGCCATCTCTCCACAGGGTACATGGACTGCATAATTACGGGATTAGGGCCAGTAATGGCTTCACTGACCATGAGGGCAGCATATATGGCAGCCAGTTGCTTCTCTATCAGAGAATATCCCGCTTCCACACTTTTCCATGACTGGGACCAGAAACCTATCAGCACCTTCTGGAAACCATGTTTCTGTCACAAGCCCCAGCCAAACCCTGCATCATTCACCTGCACAGTAAGCAGGAATGGGAGGGCTGGGTCTGCAACATGTAGAGTTTGGGCTAGTGTTATAGCTTGCTCTGTAGCCTTAAAGGCCTCCTCTATATCAGGGGTCCGATCCCACTGGGCACACCCTTGCACTAGGTGGTGCAGGGGTCGTATCAAGGAAGCCAAATGAGGACTGAACACTCCAAAACCCCAGCAATCCCAAATAGGTTTGGAGCTGCTTCACAGTCTCAGGTCAGGGATATGCCTGTATCTCATCAATCACCACCTCTGGCATTACTTTTATCTTACTTGACCAGACAACTCGAAGAATCTGACAGAGAACCCAGGTTCCTGGACTTTGTCCTCATTGACTGCCCAACCCCAGTCGGTGAGAGCTTCTCACAGGCTGGTCGCGCTGCTTCTAGTTCTATAAAGAGAACCAGGGGTTAGCGTTATATCACCGGTCTTGCCTGCTGCTGTATCGCTGGCGGGCTCTCAGATCAGGACGATGGCAACGACCTGTCAGGGCCTTGCAGTATACATTCCGCTACTGCCAGCTACCTTTCCAACGCTTCTTCCTGGTGTCGTAGCTGCTGCACCCTCTGAGCCTGGTCCTGAACCTCCAGGCTGGCCTGCCACAGCACCGTGGCCAGGAACATCCAGGCCACCCGACCCGCTGCCTCCTGGTGAGCGATATTCGGCTCCAACATCTCCAGGGCTTTCCGGATGGAAGACGAGGCTTCATTCCATCTCGGTCCTCCAGGGACATCCATGTAGCCAGATACGCAGCCATGAGATATTACTGGGAGGCGGGGAGCCACATGTCCTCCACCTTTGTGAATCACTTTGTTTTAAGTGTGTTTCTTTCACATACTATAAAATTTGGTTTTTTGCTTTGTGATCTAATCTGAAAAATCTGTTTATTTCTAGAGGGTAAATAAGCATATTTTCATTTTTGATATGATAGACATATTTAATCTATTTCCTGTCATTTTCTTTTATATTTTTCTGTTTTTATAATTTTTAAATCCTTTCATGATGTAATTTTTGTTATTTTTTTTGAGAGTTCTGATATTTGGAGAAGTTTGTGCTTTTGCAAGTCATGTCTCTGATAAAGGAATTGTATTCAGAATATGTAAAAGGCTTTTACAGATCATATGAAAAGAAACAGAAATCCAATTTTTAAATGGACAAAGAATTTAAATAGACATTTCCCAAAGAAGACACTTGAAAGACTAATAAAGATGTAAAAAGACACTCAACATCATTAGTGTTAGAAAAATGCAAATCAAATCCAAAACGAGTTACTCTTTTATATTCCCTATATTATGGACTGAACGTTTTTGTCTTCCCAAAATTCATATTTCAAAGCCCTATGTGGCTGTATTTGAAAATAGAGCCTTTATGCAAGTAACAGATTAAATAAAGTCATCAGGACAAGGCCTTAATTCAATAGCATTAGTATTTATAAGAAGAGAAAGAGAGACCAGTGCTCTTTCTTCACACACACAAAGCAGAAGTCATGTGAGCACACAGCATGATGATGCTCACCTACAAGCCAGGAATAGAGTCTCACCAGGAACCAAACAGACTGGCACCTAGACCTTGAATTTTCCAGTCTCTAGGACTATGAGAAATCTTTCTGTTAAAGCTTTTAGAGAAATATATAGGAGAATATCCTCAATATTGGAAGAGGGAAAGATTTCTTAAGTGGGTCATAAAATGCACAAACCATAAAAAAATTATAAAGTGGACTATATTAATATTTAAAATTTCTATTCATCATGATACCATAAAAGATGATGAAAGCAACTCACAGAATAGGAGAAGATATTCATTGTACATCCATCTGATAAAGGACTTGTATCTAGAATACATAATAACTCCTACAAATCAATAAGAACAGACAGACAATCCTAATGGGAAATAACAAAGATATGGTTTAAACAGCTCCAAAAGAAGAGGATGTTGAAATAGCCAATAAGCATATGAGAAGGTATTCTATTAGTAGTCAAGGGAATGCAAATTAAATCTATAGTGAGATACCATCGCCTACCCACAAAAATGGCTAATATTAACAAGACAGGAAAACCAAAGCTATAGAGAAACTGGGATCCTTAGACATCCCTGGTGGGAGTGTCACATAGTCCAACAACTTTGACAAACTTTTTTGGCAATATGTATTAAATCTGAGTATATGTATCTCCTATACCAGAAATTTCACTCCTAAGTATATATCCAACAAAAATTCTTACACAAGTCACCAAAAGACATGCAATGGAATTTCTATGGCAGCACTATTTGTAATAGTCCCAAAACAATCCAAAAGTCTATCAACAATAAAATGGAAACAAAACAAAACAAAACAAACTGTAATATAGTCACACAGTGGACTACCATATAGCACTTAAAAGAAACAGAAGGAACCACTCATGTGCCCTTTTCTCCAGAGGGGATGGATTTAATTAATGGAGTAAACCAAGATAGAGGAAGATACAGGTTCTAAGAAAACAGGAATCCAACACAACAGAGAGGGAAAAGGATTCCTGAAAAGATAATGGTGGGAGATCCCAGAGTAAGAGTTACTCACCGGGCTGGGTTGGGGGTGGGGTGGGGGGACCTATCCTGAAGGGAGCCCATGGAGAAGCTCCAGAGGGATCTCTGCACAGAGAAGAAACTGACTGAATACCTAAGGTATCTGACCTTATTGAGAAGGGAATTTCAAAACTTGGGTACAGCTTTGCATTTGCTGTGGTCTAGATATTTGTGTTCCTCCAAAATTCATGTTGAAATCCTAATACCCAAAGTAAATGGTATTAGGAGGTGGGAACTATGGGAGGTGCTCAGGTCATGAGGGTGGAGCCCTTAGAAATGGGATTAGCAACATTATAATAGAGACCTCACAAAGCTCCCTAGCCGCTTCCACCATGTGAGGGTACAATGAGAAGTCTGTGACCAAGATGATGGCCCTTACCTGACCATGCTGGCACCCCAATCTTGGTTGTCCAGCCTCCGAAACTGTGAGAAATAAATCTCCGCTTACAGGCTACCCAGTGTGTGGTATTTTGTTATAGTAACCCAAATGGACTAAGGCAGGGTTGAACTAGTAAGAAGCATTATTCAAAGACAATTAAAGAAACGGGGAAAAAAGTAATTATTAAATCTAGGCTAGGGAAGTAGAGGTGGGGCAAAGAGAAATGCTATACAGGAAGGGGAGAACATTTATAGTATACCACTTGGTCAGCAGTGAATAGTGTTTACATAGTCATAAAAATGAAATAACTGAACATCTATTTAAGTACTCTTACAATATAACTTTATTTGGAGACAAGGGACAAGATATATGCTGTTTGTGTTTGTGTGTGTGTGTGTGTGTGAGAGAGAGAGAGAGAGAGAGAGAGAGAGAAACTCATGTTAATTTCTCATCTCCCATAGTGTGAAATCAATAGACAATGCCTAAAATGAGAAATTTGAGAAGTGATATTATAAGCATATTATTTAGAGACATAGAGGTAAGTATTTTTTCAGTGAGTTTTAAAAAATAGTTAAAAGCACTGCTCTGGAAAATGGGAAACAGAAGTGGGATGTAGGTGAGGTGACACATTGCTGGGTGGAGATAGATTTTGTTTGTTTTTATAATAAACTTTATAGAATTACTTGACTTTTTAAATTGTATGCCTTTTGGTAAAAATAAAAAAAGAATGCAGGGTCTACTGTATTGAATGCCACCAAGAGAAACAAGAGAGAAGTGATTATGACATTTGGCAACATGGGCCCATTGATGACCCTTGAAAAGAACAATTTCATTCCACTAACAGGAATTAAAATTAGATAGTGATAAGCATTAATAACATTTAGCCAACATTAATTGCCCCAAGAATTGTACATATATTAATTATCTTCATTTTTATGGGTTTTATCTCATATTACTTATATATAGAATTTACAAGAACTATCCATTTAAATATTTTTGGTTCATTATGAATTACAGGTCAACCATAGCAATTTTCTCTAAAGTCATTTGATTGTAGAAAACTTCAAAGGATAAATAGTGTATGAACTGCATCCCTTCCTGCCCACCCTGCACTCATGGGAATACTTCACTTGTACTTCGATGGCCTCTCCCATTGAACCTGAGATGAGTCATTCTTTGCTTTAGGGGATGTTGAAAATATAAAGGCACTAGGTAAAGACTGAAAAATTCAGGTAGGCATTTATGGTTCTCTGTCCCCCTCTTCTCAGCTATGCCTTCTGATCTTCTGACCAAATTAAGATTCTACTGCAGAACAGGAGAGAAAGAGTGGAGAGACCACACAGGAAGAAGTGGGTAGAGAAAGGCATCAGTGTTCAGCCTAAACAAGGAGGCCCAGTGTCAACGGCAGGTCAGCTCCCAGAGGCTATCCAGTCTCTAGTAAAGTAGGGATGTTTCACTGCTCTGCTGTGTTAATTATCCTTGTCTGGCCACTCTCCTTTCCCTCTCTGACATCCAGAGCAGTCAGCAGAGCACACACTGCTTGTCTGTCAGGAATGACAGACCCCATTCCCATTAGAGGCTTTGCCACCTCCCGACCCACCAGCTCCATGTGCTCAGCTGGCCTTTCTGTGGCTTGACAACCCTCACTTGAGCAAGGCTGGACCAGACAGAAGCAGAAAGCCATCTCCTGTTGAGTAGGATGGTGGGAGAAATACAGCTTTCACAGCATTCACAACTAGCATTGGACTGTCAGGGGAAGGTAGAACTTAAGGACAGGGAAGGATAGAGGGGTTCTGTATTTACTTCTTGGCTTACATTTCAAAGAATACCATCTCCACCTAACACCTAACTCTGTAATCGTTACCTCAAGAAATTCCATCCAGAACCTTGGAGCCTAGCATTTTTGCTAAGCAGAAAAGAACAGCCAGTCTTGGATGGACCCTGTCCATCTGCACACTGGTGAGCAAAACAGTTGGCTTTTGCAGGGGTACTGTGTTAATATCAATAGTTTTGGTTTATTATGTAATATTTTTTCAGTGAGTTTTAAAATGAAGCTGTTATCTTTCTTTACTTTCAGAGAAATAAAATATTTCAAGTATATAAACATCAAAGTTGGCCAAAAATATTCCAGACTCTTCCTTTTCTAGTATTACATGTTGGATAAGGTTATGACTGGCTTGAGGCCAAATGTGATTTAAAATACATACCATGCCAAAGAATGATGAAGTATGAAGTAATTTGTTTTGAACTGATAAACTAGTCTTAGCTGAATTATTTGTAAAAATTTTTAAATGCCCTAAATATGCTTTTAAAAAACCTAGAAAATCAAACACTTGTAAGGACTTGACAAATTCTACTTCCTATGCTAAACAGATATGCAGGCACTGGCAGTTCCAAGCACTGATACTTTCCTTGTGTAACATTGATTTCTGAGGCTTTAAATACTTATCTAAGCTAAACTTAGACAAAAAGGCAACAAATTAGTGCTTCGAAAAATCTTATGAACTTCCTAAACATTGCTAATACTTCTATTTTAATCTTTATGAAAAGATACAACTTGTGACTGAAAATATTAGGTTTTCTTGAATCTGGAGACACAGAGTTAACATTATTGGCTGAACTATTCCCACCGTTGATAATACTTACCCATAAGTACACAAGAGCCCAGTACTGACTTGAGCAAATCAAAAGCAGGGTTTAGCAATAGCTCAAGTGAAAATAATTTAGGAAACATGGCCAGCTGTTATATTAGTATACACCCATTTTAAGGTTTCCACCAAAAAAAAAAAAAAAAAAAAAGGCCAGTATGACCTTGGTCTGCATTAATAGAAAAGCGTAGCTGATGCGTGCTCTCAATCTCTCACTCTCTCTCTCTCTCTCTCTCTCTCTCTCTTTCTCTCTACCTCCTTCCCTCCCTCTCTCTCTCCTCCAGAAGGATGACATCTAATTCTTGATGTCATGTTTTATAAAGAAGAGACAACTGCGAAGTACTCATGGAGAGAAATCAGGAATGTGAAGGGCCTTGACACATGTTACACGAGGAGCAGTTGAACAAGCTAACCTGAGCATGTTTAGCTTTGAAAAGAGACATCTCTGTTAGGCCGTCTGCCTTTAACTTTTCGAAGGGCATTTTGTGGTGGACAGATTAGCAAAGCCCACTTTGTTTCAGGGCGTAGAACCCTGACCATGGAACAAACTTAGGCTTAGCTTTCAAAATACCATTTTATTAATTTTTCCAAACATAGAATGAAGTGCTTCAGAAAAGAATGAATACTAGTCTTGAGATCTGTGGTAAGAGGCCGAACGACTCTTGGCAAAGAGATTTAAATTTTGGGTGTGTCAGTAATGAGACAATCTTTAAATTATCTCCAATGTCCAAAGTGAAAATTCCAGGACTTCAGAGCAACAGTATAAATGTTCAGTTTTCTTCAAAATGTAATGATAAATGTAATGATAGTGTAATGTAAAATGTAATTTTAATGTAATGTAAAATGTAATGATAATTTGTAGTGAGTGCAAGCAATGCATATAACTTGCATATATCCACAACTTATCAGCAAGTCAATTTCTACCCCCTGCTCACTCCCCCATCCGAGGAATCTCCCAAGGTGTTTCTTCCTTTCAAAGGGCAGTCCTCCTTGCTAGTGTCTCCCACCTAAGCCAAAACTCAGAGGCCCATGCTCTCCCTACCCCTGCCCCCCACCCACTCACACCTGAGGGAAAGCCACATCTAAAGACGGTTGCTCTAGGGTAGAAGAGCATACTGCTTGCTATTTCTGCAGCCAGAGGGAAGAGGCTGAAACCTCTAGGCTGATATCTGGATAATCAGAGATTCTCTACTCAGATCTGTTGCCATCACATACCATTGCTCATTGTGTCCAAAGCAACATGGCTGAAACTGTGTCTTACTAAAACACACTCTCGGCGATTCTGCAAGGCGTTTTGAAGAGGAGGGGCAACACCCACTCTGGTCAGTCACAGGGCCTGGACTCCCAATTGGACAGCCTTTTTTTAGATTCATTCATGCAGCAAGCCCCTAGGGTGCATGCTAAATTTTGGTCTCCAACACTTGATCCGTATACTACATTGGGCTCCCAGGAGAAATATATAACCAGGAAGTGTGGAAGGACTTGATACCTCCCCATGAAGGTTGCCAGTAAAAAGGTCAAGGATCTCTGTATCACATTACCAAACCAAGTTAGAATGGGAGCCACTTTGACCCAAATGACTAGTTTTAAAGTTTATTCTGGATTTACTACCCAACTGGGAAATTGCCTCTTAATGGTTAGGAGTAGGGGTTCTGGTGCTGATCTGCCTGGGTTCACATCCCAGTCATGTTACTTCTCAAAACCTCTGCTTCTTTATCCTTTTATTAGAGATTATAATAGCATCCACCTTATTGGGAAGTTGTGAAGATTAAATGAAACAATCCATATAAAAACAAAGTTTAAAAAACAGAATTCAGTAAACTCTGGCTATAAACCAGATGGCTCTAGAGAAAATTTATGGTGCTGGGAATCCTAAGATTCCCAGGTACAACTAGGGAATACCTGACCAGAAGGCTTTATGCTAAAAACCTGCATTAGTAATTTAGGGGGTAATCATCTACATTATCTAGTTATCTCTTTTTTCTTTATTAACATCTTTAGGATTGTATTGTTTTCTCATATTTATCTTCAGTCTACCTCTCCTCAAATATCCTTGTATTCATCACAAGATGGCTGAAATCACAGGGGGGTGGGGAGGACTTAGCTTAAGATCATCTTCGAAAGCTCTTTGTTATATTTTTTGTTTTTTGTTTTTTATTTTTACTTTTTTTAATTTATTTTTTATTATGGTGACATTGGTTAACAAAATCTAGTAACTTTCAGGTGTACAATTTAACAGTAAAGCATATATGTGTGTGTGTGTGTGTGTGTGTATGTGTGTGTGTGTGTGTGTGTGTGTGTATAGCATTGTGTGTTCACCATCCATAGTTAGATTTGAAAAGCTCTTTTGGATTTAATCTAGTACTTGAACCAGATCTCTCTTGATAGGTCATACCCTGTCCCAATTCCCCCTTCAAGTGTGCTCTGGGTACCCTGGAATTCCTTGTCCAAATTGCCTTGAGGTGCTCACTTCCGAGAACTGACTGGGCCTCTTTCCCTGTCTGTTTTTCCAAGGACTGGTTTTAGTACTGGTGTGCTTGCTTCTAGTCCCAAGGAGGAGGGGTGGACAAAAATGTGGATGGAGTTTGGGTATGAGAAGATGTTTCCATGGGTGCACACAAGCTCCCTCATGGCCAGAATGGAGTTGGGAGAGGGAAGAGAAAGTGAGTGGGCCGTGGGGGCCCAGACCAGCTCCTCCTGCCTTTCCAAGTCGGGGTAAACAGTAAAATTTGAGAATTTTGAAATTATATATAGAGTTTCAAGTTGCTTGAGTTTAAATAATGTTGCCCTAAATACTTCTGCAGATATGTAATCAAAATGTCCCCAAATTCCCTTGCCTTCTGAATTACCTACCCCCTGCTCCCATATACAAGGAAAATCACTGTGTCTTGTTATTATTATTAAATAACTGTAGGATGCCCATCATCCTCCCTGGATGAAAGGTGGTGTTTAAATTCTGAAGATTTCCGGTCATCTCGGCCAGACTCCTCCCTGCTTACATTCTCAGATCATTTCCAAATTGTCCCTGTATGCTTCTGTTTGTTTTCCATGGACAAGAGCTCAAGACATCACCATCTTTAGGCTTTTATGTTTTACAGATTTAAGTTGAAATTTTAGGGAAACTAGAGTTTAATTACTTGTGGAAAACACAAAAAAACAAATTCAAGCTGATCAGATGTTGCTGGCCCTCCAGTTCACTAACCATTCTTGACCACAGAAAACTTCTTACTTTTCTTCTCTTGCCCAAAGCTCCCAGTTTCTTCCAGGATACTGGAGTTCATCTCCCCATGCTGAGAGTTTCCCCCCACATCTTCCCTTGATTTTTACTTTGAGGGCTTCCACCACTTGGCGCTTCAAAGTCAAACCTAAAATTTCCTACTTTATATTCAGAAGCACTTACTGTTTTTTCAAGCTATCCCATTCAGACTACCACAGGACTTTCTCTCTCTCTCTCTCCATATATATATATGGTATTCTTTTAATGTACAGCTGGATTCTATTTGCTAATATTTTATTTATAATTTTCATGGTTCATTTATAGGTGATATTGGTGCACATAATCCTTTTCAGAATTTGATATTTATGTTTCGATTCCATTATAAAATATTTTGAATGATTTTTTTTTTGCTCTGTGGAGCAGTTTAAATACTTGCAAACATTATATATCACACACTATGTACTTCTAAGTGTGTTACTAGCAGTTAAATCATTTACTTTCTGCAACGCCCTTGTGAATTAAGAACAATTATCTCCATTTTACACAAGAAAAACTTGGCAGAGTGGTTAAGTAACTTGTCCATGGTCACAATGTTATCTGGCATCAGAATATATTCCTTGAGGAGTAGAAAGATTTTACCTGGGAAATATATCCAGGAATGGTATTTACTTAGATAAGAAGCTCTTCTATAACTTAAAAAATAAAATCCTAGAACAGTGGTTCTCAAAGCGTGGTCCTCAGGCCAACAGCATCAGCATCACTTGCAAAAGGACCTACCAAATCAGAAACACTGGGGTTTCTAGCTATGTGTGTTTTAACAAGCTCTCCAGATGTTTCTGATGCCTGGTAAAGTTTAAGAACCAATGAGCCAGAAAAGTAACCATATTAGTCAAACACTCAACAGAACACGGCTGCACCCAGAGGTAAGGGCAGATTTAAAATATAGGCCTGACATCTTCGAGCATGTCTGTTGGCTTGGTTTGAATTCCCCTTTGGGAATTCTCCTTCACAGCAATGAAGTCCAATGATTTTGGTGGGGTTGCTAAACCAGGACCCTGCTCCGTAATGGGCACAACACATTCTACACATTCCTGATAGATATCCCATCTACCTGGCTTTAGCGAGGGTACACAACCCAAATTTAACCCTGGGCTTTTACATTTGGAATTGGAGAAAAAGTGCTTTGTCTTTTGCAGTATGGAGGTGGGGGCAGATGTTAACTGGGGGTTACTGTCTGATAATGTTCGTGCCATGTGCAAAAGTCCATCTGCATAGAAGAGAAAGTTCCAGAACAGTAAAAAAAATGAAGTTGAGAGACAGGTCTGATAAGCTCATCTGAGACCCCAGATCTGTCATCCTGAAACCAGCCTACCCAGAACTTAGCAGCTACACAAGCCAATAAACGCTGTGCTCAGACTATTTTGAGTTTGGTTTTTGTCACTTGCAACAGAAAGTATGCTGGCTACTACACTAGAGGGTTTAAAACTATTTCATAATCACAGTATTTTACTTTTTCAAACCTAGTATTTTGGCAAGACCAAAGGGCTTATCTACATTATACTGTTATACTCCTCATACCTTAAACATTGTGTAACTAGTGAAAAATATTTGGCTTTATTACGTTGTTGGTCCATAAACTAGCATATTTTTTTTTTAACCTAAGCCATTATTTCTATCTGTCATCAGTAAGCCATGACACTTCTGTTTCCCCACAGCTGGCAACTGTCACAGAAAACATCAATTCTAAACTGCCGACTCCTTTGGGATTTTCTTCACTTAGAAGGAAACTGAACAGGGCAAAACTTGGCATCAATTTCTCCGTTTGGCTTAACCATAAGAAAAACCCTAACATACAGGAAGCACTCAATAAATGAAATAAAACCCAGGAAAAACTTAAAATTACAATAATAATAACAATAATAAAAATACTGAGGATTTTATTTCAGCAGCTAAATTCAGCATCCATGTACGAATTGAAAATTAATTTACTTTGGCAAATATGAAGTATCAGGGGTGAGTGTAGTTAAGTAACAGAGGTAGGATCATGGAGTCTAAGCCTTAGGCAGTCACAACCAGGGACCTGTGCCGCCGAGTCCCGTGCCTGGACTTGTCAGGTGGTAGGTGAGCTGTGAACATTTAGCCAGTGCTACTTATCTCTGACCCAACTTCACCCTCTCAGCTGTCCAAGTGGATTACTGTATTGTCTTGGCTTATAGCCAAGGCTGGCTTAGATGTGTATTTCTGAAATGTTTATGGCCGGTGAGATTCCAGCCTGAATGGTGCTGAGCACATTAGTCTGCTGAGATATCTTTCCTAGTGGAATAGAAATTCTCATGAAATGTTAGCTCAAGGAAATAGATCTAGTCATTCCAGTTAGGATACTGTGCCACAAAAGTTCCCTTCACAAAGCATTATGGTTTTCTCTGTGTTTCTGGCATTTTTGAAAATTGGCCTTGTTAAGAACAAAACCATTAGGTCTCCTGGCAGACTCATCTTTTTTTTTCCCCCTAAAAGTAAATTTATTTAACCTTCAAATATAAATATCTTTTGGTTACTTAAGTCTAAAAGTACATAGTACTTTAAGGAATGAACCCTTAGGAAAAAAATTCGTAAAATAGTAACTTTTGTGTATTCCTGCTGTTTTTTTCTCATCCTTTCTGGGCAGTCTAGACATTTGTGGAACAAAAAAATTATCACTCTAATGTTTTGAATCAATAGTCTATTTTTGAAGAATTTTGATGAATTGATACTACCACTAGTTAACATGTGCTTTTGTCATTCTGTTTCTTTTAGGTAATTCTTATTATCCAGGTTCTGATGCTAAATAGATTTGATTAAGTAACTAGCAAGACTCCAAATGCTTAGAAATGTGAATCCAATCCAATATTTTCAAAAGTTTTGACTGGACTTCCTAACTGTAATGGTCTACACAGGAAACCCTCAATATTTGCAGAGTTGGTCTTATTTTTTGACTCAAGTAGATTTGACTCAAGTAGATTTGAGAGGTTTTCTTCAAGTGTCACATCAATGTAACCAAATTCATTTTGCTCTCTGATGACATCTATCTTTTGTGTTAGAACAGGTAATCCTGTAAACCTGTGTCTGCAGGTTGGATTTTTGTTTGAGTTTTGGGAGGAGACAATTTCACCTCCCTTTAAGTGATTGAGAAATAAATAGAATCATATTTTTTTAATATAGAAATATACAAGTTTTAATTTGCCAAAGCAAAGTGTCTGATACATACCTGGAGGTTTTGGCATGCCCTAAAAATGACTTCTCTCACTATACATTGGCCAAATGGTCATGGGCACCTTTTGAATAATGTAGCAGGCACTCCCATTAGGGCATGAAAAGCTTTGAGAATGTAAACTAAGAAAAAAAACAATACCTCGTCTTACAGAATATCTTATATAAGTATGTACTATTACAAAATGGAAATCAGTTCCTTTTAAAAACCGTGAGAAAGTCACATAATACCAAAGATGATGACAAAGAAAAGTTAAATACATTTTAAGGACAAAAAATTATACTTTAAATACAAATATCCAATATCCTCACTTCTATGATCCTGTACACCAGCTGTCAAGCTGAGTTAAAGAGTTTTAAACCTACATAAACTCTCTTATAAAAATTTAGTAGAAGTTACTGACTCAATTAGCTCTCCCAAATACTCTAATTCTTTTTTGGTTTGTCAGAGCCACCTGCCTCTGTTCAATCCTAACCTATGTTGTGTGACATCAACCTCAATCATCTTTTAAACTTTCTTATTCCTCCTGTGTGTTGTATTTTGAAACATTCCAAAGCATCCAGCCTGACCCAGCAACATTCTATTAGTAGAATGAAAAACTTCGCTTTAGGCAATTACTAAAGCCTCTGAAATTGCTCCAGAAGCCTCCTGTTTCTTTTTTCCTTATTCTTACCTTCCCTGGCATCTGAATCCCTTGGTTCTGCACAGACTCCTAATACTTGCCTCAGGTCACCTGCTCATTTTAGACACACCTCCCTGGATGGCACTCTTATAGGTGGATTGAATTTGTACACTGAAGCTGGGGAGGACAGATGTCCCAGTCGCCAACCTGCCCCTGAGGACCAGCAGGACCAGAAGATCAGCCAGTAGTGGTCAGCAGGCCAGCCCTGCCCAGCTCCTTCAGATGTTCTACCTCTCCTTTTAGCTGTTTCTAATTAACCCTTTCAAGCTCTCTGTTAGACCTTACCTTTGAAAAAGTAAGCCCCCATCCCCATCACACTGTTTAACACAAAAATAACAAATTAAATATCAATTTCTTGAAATACTTTTTATTGTGTCAAAAAGAGCTAAGAGCTATTCCATAAGGCATTTAATATATGAAACTACCTTAAAGTTCTTTGAACCTCTGATTTTCTTTAATTTTTTTTATTCACTAGGCTCATATAAAGTACCAAAGGCATAAAGATTCTGAAAAAAAAAACTGTCAGTGTTATTAACTAAATGTGGAAGAAAGAAATTTTGTCTCATGCACACAGCCCATTTTTTCCTCTCCTTCAACTTTTTTTTTTAGAACTTGATAAGTCCCTAGAAGATAAGTCATCAAAAGTAAACAATCTTAGCAAAAGTTAGTTTTCTGCTTGTAGATGGATTTGCAAGCAAAGAAGAGAGGCCTCAGAAAGAATCAAACATGCCAACACCTTGATTTTGGACTTTTAGCTTCCAGAACTGTGAGAAATTAATTTCTTTTGTGTAAACCACTCAGTCTGAGATATTTTGTTATAGTAGCTCTAGCAACTAATTAATGTACTATGTGTCCCAGGTAAGTAGCCAAAAGAACTGAAGATATGTGGCCACACAAAAATGTGTTCATGAATGTTCACAGCAGCATATTCATAATAGCCAAAACCCCAAATGTCCATCAACTGATGAAAGTAAAATATAATATAGCCATATAATGGAATAAAATATTATTCAGTAATTAAAATCAGGAGTAATGATAGATATTACAACATGAATGAATCTTGAAAACATTATGCTAAATTTAAAAAGCCAGATACAAAAGGCTACATATTATATATTCTGCTTAAATGAAATGTCCGAAATAGGCACATCTATAGGTAGAAAGTGGTTGCCAGGGATTGGGACAGGAGGGGTTGGGGAGGGATTGTTAATGTGTAGGGGGTAATTTTTGGGGGTGATGAAAATGTCCTGGAATTAGACAGTGGAGGTGCTAAAAACCACTGAATTGTACATATTAAAAAAGAATTTTTTTTAGTATATAAGTTGTGTCAATTTTAAAAACCCAATATGTTCCATACTGTTGACCTAGATTAGAGAGGCAGTAAATAGCCAATGGTCAAAAACATGGCCAGAAAAATCTGGGTTTGTATCCTATCACCAAGAGGCTCAACATCTTGAATTCTATTTCTTAACTTTATTTTGATATAAAATCAGAATCACAAATAAGTTGAAGCAATAGCACATAGAATTTCTAAATATCTTTCACTCAGATTTCACAAATGTTAACATTTTATCTTATTTGTTTTATCTTTTTTTCCCCTCTCCATTCACACACACACACACACACACACTTTTTTCCGGGATTGTTTGAGAATAGTTGCATATGACACAATACCCCTTTACTACTGAATACTTCAGTATGTATTTCCTAAAAATAAAAGCATTCTTTTACATAGGCACAAAACCAGGAAATTATCGTTAAAACAATATTGTCTAGTCCATAGATCTTATTCTGGTTTTTCCAATTGTCTGAATACTGTCAGGAAGAGAAAATCCTAGATTGTGTGTACTGCATTCAGTTATGTCTCTTTAGTCTCTTTTAATCCGGAATAGTCTCTCTCTCTCTCTCTCTCTCTCTCTTTTTGTCTTTCATGACAATATATATATTTAAGATTTCTAGGCATTTGTTTTATAGAATGTCCTTCAGTTTGGGTTTGCCTGGTGTTTTCTTATGTTAGGTAAAATCAAATAAGATATTTCTGGCACAAATTCCATAGAATTCTCAAAATCAAGAAGCACATGAGATCAATTTTTTTCCCCTAGCTAGTGATTTTAACTTTGATCCCTGGGTAAGAAGGTGTCTGCCAGTTTTTTTTCTTTTCTACCGTAGGGCAACTATTTTTCTCTTTGTGATTAAGAAAAACATTGTGGAGAGCTACAGTTCTCAACTACCAAGCTCTGGTTCCCCACCTGCCAGGTGGGGATAACAAAGGTGCCTAAAGTAGTGTTCACACTGACTCCAGCTCACCTTTTCATGCCACACCCCAGCCTTTACCTGAGTTCACAGGCAGGTCCAGGCTTCCCCACCTGCTCCAGTATTAAGACCCACCTTTTCTAGTTTCTTCAGCCCTCTACCCTCTTTCTTCAACCCTCATCACTCGTCTGACACCTCTGACAGCTGCCGGGCTGTGTTGTGATTTGTCCTTTTTCAAATGGTTACTTAACTGTTAGTAGACTAAACACTTCTTGGAGACAGGATTGGGTTTTACTTATTTTTGTGTCTTGGAATGTGCTATATTGTTGCTTTTTTCAAATGAATGAGTGCCAGGAGAGACTAAAGTGAGAGTGATTTGCTTGCTTTTCAGTGCTTTTGTCACATCACTGGGCCTCTAAATCTACTGAATAATGAAATGTAGCAGTGGCTCTTTTGAAATATAACAAGAAAGATGTCACTACCTTTTGCTTTTAAATCAATTTTCTTTTGAAAGAGACTTAGGTAACCAGATATTCCAATGCTAGTATTTTATAAAAGAAATGGAAACTTGGAGAGGTTAATGGATTCTCAAGATGAAGCAGAGCTGGGACTAAAACTCAGATTCTGAATCTAGAGCTTCCTCGTGTGCTAAATTCCTTTTGGTCTGGTCCACCTTTTACAAATACAAAGTGGGATGGACAAATTTTATGACCTTGGAGAGATTTTAACAGATAGCAAAGTAGGGTTCTTTTATTCATTTTTAAGGTAAAATTTATATTACATAAACATAATATTCACCATCTTTAAGTATACAATTCAGTGGCTTTTGCTGTATTAGTTTTTTGTTTCTTTTCCTCTTAAAAAAATTAAAATCTCACATAACAGATTCTGTTAGATCTAGTCCCACTTAAACTCCAGTTCAAGAGTTGTTTTCAGAGGCAGGATGAATGCAAGCTTGTGAAGGAATGAAATCAGTCCTCCTATCTCCCTCCTCCCATACAAACATCTGAGAGGGATAGATGCTGAGTTAAACCCTTTGGTGGACACTTGCCAAAGACAATAAATAAGTTAATCCTTCAAGTGCACTATTTTACTGCAAATGTTTTTGCTGTCTTTAAAAAAAAATTTCCCTGTTATGTCTTAGGTGCAAAAAGAAGAGGGGAAAAAGCCTAGCAGCTTTGATGACAGTTTGGGTTTGACTCATCATCCAACTGAAGAGTGGGAGTGGTGACTAGGAACCCCCGTGGGTGGGTGAGAGTGGTTGGCTTGTTCATGTCTTTGCTGTCCCAGTAGGTTCCACCTCTCACTTGAGGCTTTTCCCCAAGTCCCCAGCCTACCATGGTTTCCCGCTTCTGTGGCTCACTTTTGGGGCTACTCATCTGGTTCTGAGCACAAAGCCCTGAGTTTTTTGAGCGGTCTTTTTATATACCTTGTTCGAGCTCTACAATTTGACAGAATACCCTTAATATTTGAAATCTCTTTGTATTTGCTAAACTTGCTACTTTTTCTTTAATTCAATAAATACATATTAAAACATGTCTTAAGTTCTTTCCCTGTGCATGAAATTTGTCCCACCTGTGTGGAATCTAAAGTTTAAGTCCACACGATTCTTACTCCCTCTGAGAATTAAATTCTAGTAGAAAAAATAAATAGGTTATACTTATTTGACAAATATTTATGGAGTTTCTGAATAGCAAGAATGAAGATAGGTGCTAGGGATGCAAAGATAAATTGGACAAGTTTCTGGCACTCAAGGACTCACAGGATTGTAAGAATTGTCAATTTGGGCTGATGGTCAGAGTCGTTCACTGAAATTAACCAGGAGACCACTAGAATATGCTTGACATTCTCATTTAGACCAGGGAAGGTGTGGTCTTATAAGACATCTTCACAGAAAGGTAGACCTAAGCATTCTTTTAATATCTACTGTTATAAACAATTACTTAATCAGTAAAGAACCCTAATTAATTTGTGGGAAGGGGTAGGAGTCAATGAAAAGATGTCCTAGTTAGTGAGAGATTAAAACTCTCATCCAAGTCACTACATCTAATATTATCCAACACTGCCCCTAGTTTTAGGCCATTTTTTTTTCTGGACATAAAAGAGATCAGACGAATTTTATGATGTCTACCTGTGCCCTGGATGGAGACTTTCAGGTAGAGCAAGATGTTGCTGCTTCTAGAAGAAAGGTGGGAGGGATGGGAGAGGCAGAACCATACAATTAGTTTTCATGATAGAGATTCTGAAGAAGAAGCCAGAGGTGCTTACTATAATTTTAGTATAATTGGAAACACACCCTGAATGTTAGACAAAACCAAAATTGTTGCTTTCATCTGTACTCGAGAAGAATTAGAGACTACGGGTTTAATTATGCTGCCCACCTCCACACTAACAATATGTACCTATTAACTTCTTCCAGAGTTAACTGGGTCTATGAGACAATATCTTGCAGCCCAATGTATGTGGCAGGACAGGATACTACATATTTTGTGGCTGCTACTATAGACTGCATGGGTCGGTAAGAGCTCTGCTCTGTTTCCTGTTTAAATTTTTTTTGAAACCTCACTGTCATATAATGACTTAGGACTTCTACATCCTGAGTAGGTCAGCGAGAACATTCATATCTGGAGGTTAACTCAAAAGAAGAGTCTCATTTGGTTATCTGGAATTGAATGGCTTCTAGTGGCAGTTCACAGTCTGCTGTGTGATGCTGGGATTCTGAAAGGAAGTCTAACAGACATTTTTTTTTACTAAAAAAAAAAAGTTGGTGTTTAAGTTAACAAGCCCCACATTTCCCCACAAAATTCTTAAATCATTTTCTAACACACTCTTTATCTTAACCTTCAAATAATTTTAGACACATCAGCTATGGCTGTTTGGAGAAAGGACAGTGTTAGATGGAAGATGACTATGATCTTCATTTTACTATATAATTCCATGCTAGCACTGAAATAATATCTTATTAGACATGTGTGTTGTGTTATGATGCTTTTTTCCTGGTTACAGGTGGCCAAAAACAGAAAGAGCTTAAGCAAAAAAAAAAAAAAAAAAAAAAAATTGAGTTGTGGAAGCACCTGAGGGAAAACACTGGAACATCTCCTAGAATTCAGGAGAAAGTGGGGATCAGGCCTGGAAAGGGCAGAACCAGGGAGTTTCTGGGGACCTCGGGCGGCACACACTCGTTCAGGGATTTTCTCCTTAGAGTGCTTGCAGCTTCAAACACTTCTAGGTCAAAATGACCCCTTCCCAGGAGAGAAAAAAATGATTGCTCCCTCTTTGCTCAGGGTTTAGCTCTGGATCAGTCAGCCATGATGATAGGGTAGAACCACACAACAAAAATAAGACCTAGAAGAATCCACTCATCTGGGCAGAGTGGGAAGTTCTTAGAGAGAAGGATGCCAGTTTATTGCCCACCACACATTGCTTTAATATTATAATTGCGTATTAAAATTAAAGGTAAGCTTTGTTTATTTTCATAGTAGGGTGGTAAAAAGATTAAATGGTGTGTTCTTTCCTAATATTCTATTTTCAAGACTCTTTAAAAAAATTAATCAAGGCCTAGTTCTGTGATATGAGTCAGAAGTATGACCGATGGAAAATATGAATCTGTCATCTTGATACGCAATGGGGCACATGTGAGGGGCAAACAACTTGCAATTCCTATGAATACACTATCAAGGACAAATTTCTAATTGATTTTTAAAATTGAATTAATTTTTTTAAAAGATCCAAAAATGTGTCATTATTGTTATATGCCATGGATAGTAATTGGCTTCTAGTCTTCAATGTGTGCATAAACATACACATATATTTATGTATTTTGATATCACTGTTCTTCATCACATCCCAAAAATATGTTATCTGCAGTTTTTCTAAATATGAAAAACCATAATTAACAATGCCCATACTACATACATACAAATATAGCTGTTGGAGTCACTATTTTGATAGCCTGGCTGTATGTGAAGTTCTGCTTCTTTGTCTCACACAGACACCCTAAGTCTATTTCCCATGGCTATGTGATCTATTGGACATAATCTATCCAGTGCAAGTTGTGAGGTGGAAAGACTGTGGAAATGCTTTTCTAGAGATCTAGAGAACTGAAGAGTATGCCTACTTTGGTGATCCCAGATTCAAACACTTCATTACTAGGAAGGAGGTTATATCAGCCCCTCCCCATCTTTAGTTATGGTGTTGCCATAAACTATGAAATGTAGGCCAAGCATGCACAGATTAGCTTCCTTCTGCCTGATAAATTCACTTTATTCCTAGAGAAGCATATAAGCAAATATTTCCCCCTCTTTTGGAACTTGATATGTCTATGGGAGTCCTGGAAATTCTCACTCTAGACTGCAACAAACACTTGCATTTCATATAAATAAATACACATGTCATCTCTTGAACTATTTTATTTCCTTATCATCCCATCAGCTGGGATTTTTAAAATAGTTCTTTAAAAAATAAACTCGGGGGATATTTTCCTTCTTTCCATTATTTATGTACAGATAAAATACCTATTTTACTTCTCTGTCACTCTCATCCCACAGACTGTGAAAACACATTAGTCACTCAATTTACACCTCTCAAGGAAATGATCAAACAAAAGCAAACTCCACGATTCTGAGATCATCAGATTTTTCCAAATAAATTGTATGAGTTTGTATTTTGATTGCCAGAATGAAATCTCAGAAACCTCTGGGGTAACAAAGTAAGAGAAAGAGACTTTTGCTCTTGCTGGGTATGCAGCATTCACCAGAGAGCTCAGTCATGGAGCCTTTTAACTCTGCACATTAACGCTTCCAGGTTCTCCAAGGAAGCAGGTAACTTCTGCAGGCCTACTTTCTGCTCTTTGTTCTTGCAAGATCTTCCAGGAGGGCATACAAAGAAATTATAATTTACAGTCAAGCTGGCATAGATTCCAGTTCCCCCTCAGATTCCTATTTGTGAAACCTTGACTGAGTTATGTCCTTATTTGCTTCTTCCTTAAACTGGAAATAACAGTATTTAGCATGACAGTCAGCAGCAAGTGACACTGGGAAGGAACTCTGTAAGTGGTGGTGGCTGCTAGTAATGACCCTGTGTTCTTCTCCTCCAAGATATCTTCAGACTTCTGGGGATCCTGGTACAATAGGTGCCACTTCAGAAATTTACAAGCAGTTTCCCCTCTTACCACACAAACCTGAGACTTGACTTTTTTTTTTTTTTGAGAAGAGTGGGAGATGGGGAGAGCATTCTACTCTGGCATTTCATCATCTGTGTTGTGGCACCAAGAAATGCCTTGAAATGGGTTATGGGCTCAGAAGTATTGAGACTTCTGCCCTTGGGGAGGCTGGAGGAGTCCAGGAGCTTGTTTTCTTCTAAGGAGCAGCCTCATTTTTCACCCCAGCATGCTGTACAAATACTCTTATTCTCAAGCCAAATGTTGGTGGGATTGCAGTCATCTAGTAAACTATGCACAGCTTAGACTAGTGTAGGCAGTCTAGAGACCAGTAGAGAGTACTTAGTCATGGTGAATATCTATATATCCTATGACCCAATGGTTCTCTCCCAGGTTCATAAGGGGCATGTATGAAGATATTCATTGTGGTGTGGTTTGCAGAAGCATGTAGCTGGTACAATCAGGGTGCCCATCACTGGAGATGGGCACTGGACATAGATGCCCACCCTGAAGTCCTGTGTAGCAAACAGACTGGGTGTGCATACAACAACATGGTAGATCTCAGAAACCATGCTGAGGAAATAAAGGAAGAAACAGAATGAGAGCTACAACATGACATCACTTATACAGATTAAAAATGCAGGAATATAAAATAACTATACTTTTTACAATAACACAAGAAACAAAATAATATACATTAAATAGGTCAAAATGGTTAGATATGAGACTTGGAAATAGGATTAGGGAACAAAGATAAGGGGGAATGGATAAAACCATCAACAAAATGAAAAGGCAACCTACTGAATGGGAGAAGGTATTTGCAAATCATACATTCAATAAGGGGTTAATATCCAAAATATATAAAGAACTCATACAATTTAACAACATGAAAACAAATAACCCAATTAAAACATGGGCAGAGGATCTGAATAGACATTTTTCTAAAGAGGACATACAGATGACCAATAGGTATATGAAAAGTTGTTCAACATCACTAACTATCAGGGAAATGCAAATCAAAACCAAAAGGAGATATTACCTCACATCTATTAGCATGGCTATTATCAAAAAGATTAGAAATAAGTGTTGGTGAGGATCTGGAAAAAAGGAAACCATAAAACACTATTAGTGGAAATGTAAATTGGTGCAGCCACTGTGGAAAACAGCATGGAGATTCCTCAAAAGATTAATACTAGATCTTATGACCCAGCAATTCCTTCTCTGGGTATTTATCCAAAGAACACAAAAACACTAACTCAAAGATATATGCACCCTTATATTAATTGCACCATTATTTACAACAGCCAAGATATGGGAGTAACCTGAGTGTTCATTGATGGATAAATGAATAAAAAAGATGTGGTACATTTATACAATGGAATATTATTCTGCAACAAAAAGAAGGAAATCTTATCATTTGCAACCACTTGAGTGGACTTTGATGGTGTTATGATAAGTGAAATAAGTCAAATGGAGAAAGACAGATATTGTATAATATCACTTACATGTGGAACCTAAAAAAACAAAACAAACAAAACAAAGCAAAAAACAAACTCACAGATACTGGCAGTTACCAGAGGGGAAAGGGGTTGGGGAGAGGGCTAAATGGGTAAAGGGCATCAATACTTTGTTGATAGATGGTAACTAGACTTACCATCACTATATAGTGAGAATCACTATATAGTGCATACAAATATTGAATTGTAATGTCGCACACCTGAAAAGTATATGATATTGTATATGAATTTTACCATAATAAAAAAAGGAATGGATAGATGGATGGATGGATGGATGGATGGATGGATGGATGGATGGATGGATGGATGAATGAATGAATAAATGAATATGCTGGTGCCCTGTGCAGAGGAATTGAAATATGATTGACTCAGCCCTTTGTTTCTGTATTCCTAAATAAAGAAAATGATCATTTTCTATGTGTGTGACTTTAAAAAAATTGGGAACTGACTGTTCTAGGCAATGCAAATATTTCCTGAAGGCACCAAAAGTAGCAATGAATGGCAATCTAACAAAAGTTAAATGTCAAACTGGGAGAGAAAAGTGTGTATTCAAGATGTTTTCCCTACAATAATTATAGAATGATTTGTAAAGAGAGGCCATTACTTTGAATTAAGATGTTAAAATCACTAGGTACATCACATGAAGAATTTTAAAGAAATGCCTTCTTTAATAAAGAAAGACAATCACTAGGTGATCTAGGAAGTCTAAACTTGTAGAAGGACTTGGACCATGTGAGAATGGTAGGGAGTATTAGGGAGATTTCCCCTTAATTCATACTATTTTGCTGGTCTTACCCGTGCCAGCAATGAGGGTCATGCTAGACACTTCTGATCTTCATCTGAGAACTGTGCCTGCAATCATCACTTCAAAGTCAATTTGATTGTCTTGAAGGTGATTCTTCAACTGGGCGCTAGAAAAGGAACAGAATGCTATTTTGGTTGAACCTTGAGTGACTGGTAGGATTCAGACTTATGCTGATAAGTGGAAAAAGACATTCCAGGTGTAGGGAACAGCATGATTACTAGCATGGAGATAAGAATGTACAGGGCAAATACAGGAACCTGTTAGAAATGAAGAAACTGTACTCTATGCAGTTATGAGATGTGGCAGGCCTGGGCTCAGGCTCTTCCAGCTGTATGTAGTTGATTCAAGTTGGGAGCTTTCAAGCACGCTGTCTTACAGTGAGTGGGCCTGGAGCCAGCAGCTTCTCATTTAAACTGTACAGATTAAAAAAAAATAAAGCCAATGACAGCCGAGTGCGGTTTTCATTTTCACTTGACAATTCTTAACTTTTCTGTGGCAGTGCTGCCAATTTCTAAGTGAGGGTGCTCATCTCTACTAGATTCTTGTTATTGTTTTCTTCTATTTCTTTTCAATGATAGACCTCCGATGTATTCCAAACCTTGGGATGTTTGTGTTTCTACTGTCCCTGATATATGTGTCTGATGTATTTGAAAGAGAAAGTGACTAGTTATCCACTCACTATTCAGGAAGAACAACTCCTCTGTTTCTAAAAGGTTGCAATATTTAGCACCAAGTTCAAATGTTTAAAATTGAAGATCCTAATGTGTTATAATTCACATACCATACAATTCATCCATCTAAAATGTATAATTCAGTGGTTTTTGGTATATTACATTATTAATATTTTTTAAATTGTGGTAAAACATATGTAACAAAATTTGCCATCTTTACTATTTTAAGTGTATAATTTAGTGCCGTTGATTACATTCACGATGCTGTGCAACTATCACCATGATCTATTTCCAAGCTTTTTTATCACCCCAATAAAAGTTAGATTAGGTTTAGAGTAAAAGAAGTTTGTTTGTAAAGCAGTGTTTAATATAATCATCCTCTGCCCATGGATCCCCACACCAGGTGTTCTTACAAATCCCTGCTGTCTATTTGTTCCTGAGCTGGGGGCAATGGTCTTGTGGTGACTCTTGCTGTTGGTATCCACAGGCTCTATCCTACTCTGCTTCTCTCTAAGCTCAAAGGACGGGCAGCTGGAGTTTCTTTCTCTTCTGAAGATCTCAGAAGCGGAGGAAACAACACAAGGCATGTGAGCCGGAGGCTCTCAGATATAAGCTCTGAATTCTGCACAGGAAGTACTCAACTATTAACTTTGATCTCCATTCCTCACTCTTATTTCCAACTCCCATAAGGAATTATTTTCATATGTTTGATGTACATTATTTTGTTTCATGTTATTGTAAAATGTATATAGTTATTTTGTACTCCTGCATTTTTAAGTTGTGTAAATTATCTAGGCCTGGACATAGATAAAGGGATAAGGTTTCCCTTCACTGTTTCTAGACTATCACTGACACCAGCTTTTCCCCATCTATCCTCCTAGACACACCTCCCTGACGTACATTAAGAAAAAATACATATATATCTTTTCACTAATGATCTCACCTTCCACTACACATCTTTTATGAGCAGTATGTAGCTTATAAAAGAAACTATACTCCATTCCCTGGTTCCTTTTTTAAAAAAATTTAAGTCACTATGCCAGAGGCTCTGTGTCCCTTAGGGTACTTGGCTGCAACAGATGCTGATTGTGACTTAAACAAAAAGGAAAAGTACTGAACACATGTCAGGTGAGAAGGCTAGAGGTCCTAGGTGAAAGAATGCTACATACCGGGGATCCAGAATTTGTCTGGGAAGGTCATTATTGCTGCCAAGGAGGAGCAGACTCTGCAACAGCCACCCCCACTAATACTGCATATAAGATGCTGCCCTGTCCCCATTGCCTTTGGAAACTGGATGTGGCAAAACAGAATGGATTTGCCACTCTTACATTGCTTTGGGTCAAATTCTCGGGCTGGTGCATCTGATTGGCCAAACCTAGGCTTGCAAAAGAAATGGCTGACTGGCTGTTTTTTAGTATCTAGAGTGAGAGGCAGACCCTGTCTCTCACTAAGACTTAAATGGTGGAGAATACTTCAAACACAGAAAGACAATTCAAGGGATGAGCAGCCAAAAAATGTTATAGATGTCCCCTAAGGTAGGATGCATCTGGTGTTCTGTACAGATCTGAGTCACAGCTTAATTTTATCTAACTTAAAAAAATATCCTAAACTAACTTATTGGCCTTCTTTTTCTTCTGTTATTAAAATAAAAATATACTCTTGGACAATTTCTTTTAGCAAGTTTTTTTAGTGAGGTAAAAATTCTGATATCAAAACCTCATGATATTTTTTCAAGTTTGTATTGTATTTGAAATATAACTAAGAAGCAAGTCTTTTTATAGTAAGCTTAACTACAGTTTATCACCAAGATTTTAATCAGATTCTTATTCTGAGCCAATTTACAGTTTTATAATTTTCAAAGTTTGTTTTCTATTGCCTTTCTTCCTTTAAACTGACACTGTTAGATTTTCTTTTTAAAAGTATATAGCTTTTTATAAAGTATTACTACAAGATAGAAAAAGAGAAAATATAAGTCAGAAGGAAAATGAAGTACAGGGGGAAAAATATTTATTTTTGTAACCAAATCTAAAGTTAACAAAGATTTTGTTAATGAAACATCAATTTATTCAGATGGCATTGTTTTTTGGGTAAATAGGAGAATCATATTTCTTATATGTTAATAGCTAGTTTGTATTTATTAGTTAAAAGTTCACTCTGTTCATTCTGTGAAGTCTCAAAATCTTAGCCTGCTTCACTAATGTCCATTTAGCTGACATTTTTTAAACTATGTAAATAGCATTTGAGCTGTCATTGCTGATTCATGTTAAACGATACCCTCTCACCATTTCCTGTGGCTTTATGATGAAATATTCTATACTTACTTAATAATTTTATGCCCCATTTCTGGCCCCTAGACCCTAATAAAATAGATGAGAGAGGCCCAGTGCAGAAACTAGGTACTTGCCAATCATTAAACAACTGTAAATTATAAAATAAATTGGATTCCAGACCTACCAATTTTCCTGAACAGGAAAGAAAAGATGTTTTAACTAAGATAACAGGCATCAGTGAAAGAGAGCATTGTTGGTAACACGGTGGTGGTGGTGAATAATTTGTGTAATTTCCTTTTAAATTTTAGAAAGTCATAGCCCAGGGTGCTGCTAAATCCTATTCTTGTCTCTTCATAGGACTGGCAAACATCTTTGACCTCTCCAAGCTAGAGGATGCAGAAAGAGGGTGGTGGTGTAGGAGGGAAGGGGAGGCCAGCCAGATGGCAAAAGCATGGAGAGGAGGTGGGATGAGAGGGAGGTTGGGGGTGCTAATTAGCTTTTCTTGCCTCACCAAAAGCCAGTGGCAAGCAGATGGCTGTACCCCTAATAACACCCTTTTTCTGTACAGCAGGCAGTAGTGGTTGATCTTGTGGTAATGCAGAAAGCATGTACTTTTTCTTTTCTCTTTAAAATGTGGAAGTGGCGGAGGAACATACATCTATATTTAACATAAATCTAGATACATATAAATATTATATGTATCTAAGAAAAAGAGATCTGATCTCCTTCCATCTTTTGTAATAACTAAATGTCCATTCATATTTTGACAACACCAACTGAAAGTGATTTATCCTTTCTATTACAAAAATCAATCCAAACCAATCAAACTGTGTCTGGATATCTAAAAAATAATTGACAAAATAATATAACTGGCTATTAATTCTAAACTCAAAAGCCATATCTATCATCTTGTGTTTGGAGATTAGTTGGCTTACAGATAATGGTAAGAAGATTCAGCAGGACACATGTCAGAAGTACTCACATTGGTTTTTCCTTGAACACTTGTCAGTTTCTGTGGGATGTGAACTATGTCTTGCTCATTTTGTAATTTCTCTTGAGCTTGCCATAAAGGTATTCACTGAAAATCTGGTAAATGAAAGCAAGTTGTTATAAGTCAATCACTACATGCACTACTCCATAATATAATTATTGACTTTATGCCAACATAAACATTAGTAAGAATGACAAAGTAAAACAGTTAACATTTTGAAAACACAATATTAGGCACTGTAATAGGCACTGTTTTTTTCAATACTGCTCTAATGCTTTATATGCTAATTTAAATAGTAGCTTTCAAAATTGGGAATCTTCTAATATCTATTTTTGTAGAAAAAGGGAAAGTAATAAATATTTACTAAACACTGACTATGTACCAGATACATTTAACATACATCAATGTATTTAATCTTTTCAACATCCGTACAAGGTAGTTCTTTCTCTGTTTTTTACAGATGAGGAAATTAAGGTTCACAGATGTTAAGTAAATTGCTAGAGGTCACATAATGAATGACTGAGCAGGATTCACTCTTGGGTATGCCTGACGCTAAAGCCTGCACTGTCCTGTCTTTATTCTACCTGTCCCCAATATTTCCATTGGTCCCCAAAATATTGTTTTGTTTGTCCAGTGATTGGTTTAATCAACCCACTCTACTACCAAAGCATTCTATGCGTTCTTTCTTGCCCCAGACTCAATGGCAGAAAAAGATCTGGCATCCAGGTCTTCAACTGCTTTGGTCTCCTATGTTCAAATCATTTTTGGAGCTTTAAAAGACAAATGGAAAGTGAAAGAGTGACCCAGTCATATTGCTGGAGATGAACAGAGCATTAATTCTTATCCTAAAGTGCAATTCTGTAATTCCCTTCTACCAAATTTCCAACTGTCACATTCATCTTGTGCTTGCTAATATATGATATAGGTATCTTATTCTTATATTTGATATGTATCCTATTGGCTGAAAATCTTTTAGATATAGCAACATATCCAATGCTAACCAGATTTCCTTTGCTCCTGGTGAAACATCTATGGTTCTTTTTCTCATTGCTTAGCATGCCATACTCAATTTTCTAAATATTCATTCTTAATTGACTGAATGTTTTTCTCCAATTTCTTCATTAACAATCATGGCCAGGTTTTCTGGAAGCATTTGAGATGACACAGTAAAACTGAAGCTGAAATAGGCTGTTTGTATTTAAGGAGAAAAAGTTTTACATTATATGTTGCTATTTACAATACTTGATACTATTTTATCAGTAATAGATAGTCACTAAAATAAACATTACAGATCAGACTTTTATTTTTAGACAAGAGTAATAGAAAATAAGTTTTCCAAATAGAATTCATACAAAGTTTTAAAAATATAAAAATAGTTATTTTGAGAAGTTTTAAGAGTATCTCTTGACTCATGCCTAGTTCGGTGTTTTGCTCAAAGAAATAGTACACAGAAGGCTCTCTTATTAGATAAGGTAGACTCATGAGAATTGAAATATTGGTCAAAGGCTAAGGTACTTAGATCACTCATTATTATATATTGCTCTATTCCCATATAGATGCCATGAACAACACTTTATCATTGGCATTGTCCCCCAGGAAAATTCTGGTGTCTTTTGAGTCTTATGATAGACCAAAAAGCAATATGCTTGGTTTCAAATGACTGCTATAGATGATTATGCTATGGGGATTCATAGGAGGAATGACATCTTAATTATTTTGGGGTGAAGCAGACATTTTGGATTCACTTTACCTTTAAAAATAAAAATTCTGGACTCATCCATGTGACTTCCCTTTTCCCTATGACAAGATCTCGCTTCTCCAACCCTCAGTTAAAATCAACTCAACTTAAATTCGTTAAAGGAAGTATATAGTAAATGAAAAAAAAATGAGAAGTTAAGATTAGAGAAATGAAACCAATTTCTTTTAAAGGACAACAGGTTTCTGAAAACCTGTGAAGAATTTCATTCCAATTACTACAGAGTGATTTTTCCAATTGAATGTCATAGTGAGTGACAGAATTTTTCTGCAGTCATGGCTGTCATGGCAGCTTGTCTGATCCTAGTTACTTTTGTTATGTAATAGAATATAGACTTCCATGGTTCTGGATGTAATTCCATAGCTCCGGCGAGACTAAGGGCAGAAGCTCTGTGCTGTACTTCCTGTATGTTCTCCACAGCAGTGTCTCATAACTATTTCATCCCACGATCTCTTTTGATAAAAATAAAAATCTCATCTTCCCCTTAAACCTGAGAAAGCCCCTTAGGAACACAGAGCTTTTTGTTTCTCCTCTCAACCCTTGACCCCCCACCCCCAACACACACACACACACACACACACACACACACACACACACACGCACACACGCACGCACGCACGCACAGTTGAGAATCACAGTTTTCACAAAGCCTGTCTGGCCAAGAAGATTTAGTCAAACTTTTAGTATGTATTGTTAAAACAATAGGTAACTTTTTTTGCTACCCCAGATTCTGATAACTCCCTTTTTCTTCCCTTCTTTCCTATTGCCCTTTAAAATTACTTCTCTACACTTATTGAATTAATCTAGTGGTGTGTCTTTTAGTTGCTCAGAAAATTGTTATATTATTAAAAGAATTTAGGTCTCTGGATTACTAGAGACCAGTATTTGAGTATGATCAGTAGAATAGTCAGTGCCCAAATATGTAATCATATAAAATATACTGTCGTCATTCAATGTAACGTTCGTGAGACTCATCCATGTTGCTGCATGTATCCATGGTTCATTCTTTTTAATCGCCAAATAGTACTTATGTCATGATTTATTTGTCTGTTCCTCTGTTGATGGGCATTTGGATTCATTTCAGTTTGGGCTATTATGAATGAAGCTGCTATAAACTTCTTGTACAAGTCTTTTAGTAGACATGAGCTCTCGTTTGTCTTGAGAGTAGAATTGCTGGACTACAGAGTAGGTGCATTTTTAACTTTATAAGAAACCATCAAAGAGCTTTCTGAAGTGGTTGTACTACTTCACACTCTTATCAGCAATATGTGAAAATCTGAGCTGTTCCTTTACTCAATATATATGCAAATCAGAGAGGTCTCTAATCATAGTTTAATGTCATCTCACAGGAGTTACTTGATAAAATTTCCTACTAAATTGGTTTTCTATTTTTGTTTTGCTTCAGGCAAGGCATAATTTATTTTATGAATCAGCTTAAGTAAATTACTTTTAAAAATAATAATATCCTCAATTCACCATTTTTCTTGACTAAAGTAAGCCAGGGCTAAAGCTAAGACTGGTTTTCCTTATCACCTTACTAATTCCTAGTTTAAAGAATCCCCTGTGCATTGCGGTTTGAAATAAAAAGCATACCATAAGGAGATGAGGAATTCCATCTGGGGTTTCCCTCTAATTCTCCCTGGGGGCTGTGGGTTGCCACTTACAGGTCTCTATAAAGTACTGGACCCATTTGCCATTCCCTGGAGGCTGGCATTCTTTGAAGCCTAGCTCAGAGATCATCTGTCTGCAAGTGGTTTCTTCATCCCTGATGCAGAGGCCTGTCTGGTTCTTGGCATACCTACACTACTTTGTTCATGCTTCCTTTTCCTGCACAATGAGGCAGCATTTGTTTAGATGTATGTTTGTCTGTCTACAACTGGACTGTTGAGTTCTTCAAAGCGGGGATCATATACCTTAGTTATTCTTGCTCTGCATATAGTAAGTCTCCCACAAATGTTTGATGAATAATGTATCAATTAATGAGTGAGCAAATAAATAAAACTGTTTAGATGTCCTAAATCTTTAAGACTTTTCCTTTTACAATTAAAAATAATTTAAATCTCTGGAGGATTTTAGGCCAGAAAAGAACTATTTAGGTTAATTCTTTTACTCTCTTTCCATGTTTGCCCAGCATCCCTTTACCCATTTTGGGATGTACTCTTGATTCTTAATGGAAACCTAACCAATGTGATTTGGTGAGGGCAGCCTTGATCCTGACTCTCCCCTAACCCTGCCAATTTGGGTTGGGCTTGGCCAAACAGAGTACATCCCACCTCTGGACACAGTAATTGGTTCAGGGCTGGGAAGGTGACCCAAACAGGCATATCAGTTATCCTGAGATTTGTTATATTGTGAGCAAATAGGAGAATTTTGGCTTGGGGTTCCCAGATGCCAACTTTTCCACCTTGTGGAGGGAGCCATATGTTGGAACCAAACCGACTGGTGGAGAAAAACAGTATGAAGAAATGTAGGAGAACATTTTGGTGATGGGGCTGCAATCTCCAAGTGGCATAGACCAGTTTATGTTTATGTTTCAATAATATTAAAGTTTAATACCCCTCAGATTTTTTATTTTTTCTGTCCTACCTGAGGTTAATTTTAAGTCCAAGAAGATTTAACTACTATAGGGAGAGCCATCTGCTTCTTGATTTTGCTCTGTCTCTATTCTGTGCTGCCCTTCTCTAGATGTGACCTCTACTGAGGTTCATGAGTTTATTGGCCTCTGTCTTGTCTGTTGTCAATGCTTCTGCCCAGTGTCCACAGTTCCACCATGCCTTGTGGTCAGTTCACCCAGGTCAGTCTGCAGCTTCTCTGTCTTTTTCACCTATTTAAGTCTGCTGGCTTTCCTTAGCCCCTCTACATCCTTCTCACGGGCATTGGGAAGGTGTATTAGTCAGGGTTCTCCAGGGAAATAGATCCAACAGGATGTGTGTGTATGTCTATATACATACATACATACATACATACATACATACATACATACATACACACATATATGTATAGACATATGTATGTGTCTACATATATCTACACACATGTATATACACACACATATACATTCATACATATATATGTGTGTGTGTCTCTCTATATACACATCTATATACACACATCTCCATATATATATGGAGAGAGAGAGAGAGAGAGAGAGAGAGAGAGCGAGAGAGAGAGAGAGAGATTTATTTTAAGAAACTAGTTCACATGATTATGGAGGCTGACAAGTTCAAAAAAAAAAAAAAATCTGTGGGGTAGACCAGCAGGCTGGAGACCCAGGAGAAGTCAATGTTGCAGTTCAAGTCTGAAGGTTGTCTGCCGTTAGAATTTCATCTTGCTCAAGAGAGGTCTGTCTGTTGTTCTGTTCAAGCCTTCAACTGATTGGATGAGGCCCACCTACATTATGGAGTACAGTGTGCTTTACTCAAAGTCCACATATTTATACATTAATCTCATCTAAAACACCCTCATAGAACATCCAGATAATGTTTGACCACATATCTGGGCACCATGTTCCCGCCAAATTGACACAAAAAATTAACCATCATAGGTTAGGCTGTTCTGCACTTGACTTTTCACATTCTTTGTCACTTTTTAAGGCTGCTGACTGCCATGGTTCTGGAGAAGGCTGCCTTTTGATTCTGCTGTGTTGCACCAAGGTGAAGGAAAATAGAGGACATTGCTGTGAGGTACAAGCCATCTCTACTCTTGGATTTTCAACCCTTACCCTCAACTCAGGGGTGGACAAGGGAGCACGACTCCCATAGTGCATCTGGTTTCAAACTCTCCTTCCTTCTCCAGACAGGGGGCTTTTATTGGGGCTGGGGTGGTAGGAATGGGAAGAAGGGATGGAGGGGATCAATTCAGCCAGATTGCCTCTCTCTCTCTCTCTCTCTCTCTCTCTCTCTCTCTCTCTCTCTTTTTTTTTTTTAACCATATCATCTATGCAAATATTGTATTTTCCTTTTTCCTCTGCTTTCTTGAACTCAGTTGTGGGGGCTGGAAATGGTGCCCTAACTTTTCTAGATTGACCCAAAAGACTAAGTCTTATGGAGAAATTTCAGGCAAAATGATAGAGGAAGGATGATAGGGAAGATATTTTAGGCAAGAAAAGTCTCAACTCTATAGCCTAAGAATTAAATGACAAAACTTATGTGTTACGGGGTAGGAATAACCCATACGTCAAGATAGATAAAGTGGCTGGCTAAAGACTAATAATAATAAAAAGAAAAAACCTTAACGCTTTAGGTGGGGTCAGTTTCAACCAGAGCAGAAACAGCTGAATTATGTATAAGTCTTATTATACCTTAGCACCAGTTTCTATTGTTATTTTAAGCAGTCTAAAGGCAAAGATGTAGAATACAGAGTGAAGGGGCATACCTTTGTAAGATAAAAAAAATGGTTAAAAATCAGATGCATAAATACTAATTTAAGAATGCTTTAAAGATTTTTAAAGAAAAGTGTTATAGTGTTATGACCATATATTGGCATAACAAAACTAAAATGCAGGAGTGCAAACTAGCATAAGCTATCAGTAAGATGAACCACTGAGTTAAAATAACTCTCCCAGTTCTACTATTGCAAAATACCAGATCTTAATAAGCACTTTAGAAAAAATTTTGAGCAGTGTATAAACTTCATGAGGCTGTGCTTAAAGAAGAATCCTATTGAAGATGATAAACACAGCTTTAAAACGCTTAAGCTCTTTTTAAAATAAAAAAATCATAATCAGAGTTGGAAGGAATTCTGGATAGTCACATTTCTGAAACATGATTTATTCTTATACTTTTATAACTAAAAAAAGTATTAACTTTGCAAAGTATATTAAATAGAATCCTGGCCTAGTAGGCAATGTATTAATTTATTCATTCATTTACCCAGCAAACATATTGAGAGATACCACTTAAGATTTTTCTACATTTTGTACTGCAGCCCTAGCTATCCCATTGTTTCCATTGTATAGTCAACTATCTGCCAGCTGTCACTCCCCTCTCCTGGGACAAAAGTGGTTACTGCTAGCTTTCAGTCTCTCCTTTCTCTGTCTCTGCCTCTCCACCCCCATCCTAATTTGGGCTCCTTTTTGCCCAGATCTGGTAAGTATCCTGTATTTTTCTGTCTCAGATCCAAATGACATACAGAAGGTAGGGCACATGTCAAATAAGCAGTAGTGAGGTAGCTGTGCATCATGGAAGGGGTACTGAAGAGGGAAATGATGACATGGCAAGCTGAAGCTTGGTGAGAATGTACATGGCCTAACCAATAATCAGAACATGTGCCCTGACAAGTAAGTGAAGATTTATAGAAAAAACAAGGCAGAGAATGCTTGAAATTACAATTGTACTTATAAATGCAGAAGCATTGTTACCAAACTCGTGTAATTTTTATTTCTCTTCTAATTAATTGGGGAAAACATTGAAGGTGATAGGATTTTAGGTGTTAAATGAAGAGGGCTGGACAATGTCATATTTGAAAGATCAGGGAAGAAATAGGCCTTACTCCAGGTACAGTTAGGCAGGGGGAAAGCAAAGAGAATAAGGGAAATGTACAGTTGCTTATTTGTAAGGCCTAATTGTAAGAGATTTTCCATGTTTTTCATTGCTTTTGATTGAAGACACAGAATTACTATTAATAAGAATTGCTACTCTGTCATCACATATAATATGTTTAACACAGTATATACTGATCTTAATTTTAAAAAATCCATGCAAGGTAGGAATTATCCCCCATCTTCCTATGAGGAAACCAAGGAATAACTTTCATGACATTACACAACTATCAATAACAAATCTTCAATTGTCTGACTCCAATCTATTTGCTGTTTCTGATAACAGGATACATGAGTCTCCTAAAAGAATCTGAGGTTGAGAGATTCTATCAAGAGAAACTTCATGGGGTTGACATCAGTAGAGCTCATACCTGAAATCTCTTCGCATAGTCTTAAAACTTCAAAAATGGATAAAATAATTTTAAAAGAAAATTTCCAAATATTTTCTTAAAGTCTGAGGTAAGGGGGAGTGCATAGTGAAATCAAACCATTGGTGTATTGGACAAGGACTCACCCAGAAGGGATTTGTATTCCAAATCCTGATTCCACCATCTTGGACCTAACATTCACCTTCCTTAGGCCTCACTTCTTCCTCAGTGATTTGAATTTTCTGGATGCTTTAAAGTTATTAAAATTGTCTGAATACTTACTCATGAACTCCTAACATCAACTTCAAAATAAAAGGTTAAGGAAATAGAGTTGACCCTAGAACAACACTAAGATTAGGTGAGTCCTACACTGTGCAGTTGAAAGAGAAAATCAGGGTATGATTTAAGCTGGCCCTCTGCATTTGTTAACTCATAAATGCCCATTCCTAACCGCTGAATAAAAATACTGTTTTCCATCAGTGAATTCACAAATGCCAAATTCAAGGATAAGAGGGCTTATGGTATATTTATTGTTGGGGGTGGAGGGGGGGAGTGGGAAGTATAGGTGGACTGGTCAGTTCAAATTGGTGTTTAAGAGTCTACTGTATTTGCGATAAGGGTGCAGGAAATAGAACCATTAAGGACGGTATCATTACCCACAGAGTGAACAGAATGTCGCAGCCAGGTGTCCTTCACTAACTTATATGTCTGGGACTTAATTAATATTTGACACTGGTCTTTATTTCTGCCATTATTAAAGTAACCAACCTGAAATTATTCCACAGATGTGTTCCTACTAGGTTGCAAGGTGGCCTTCTGGTTTATAGCTAAGGATGAGGCATTGGAGTCAATTGAAACCATCTGAGTTCAAATACAATCCCATCACTTTCTGGGTGGCCTTAAGGAATTTCATCTATAAAATGAATGAATTTTCAAATGGAAATAATCCAGTTCCCCCACCTCAAAGCGGCTGTTTAGGTTGAAAATCCACCAAAAGCTCAGTGTAGGGAACATATTAAATCCTGATTAATATTAGCCGAAAAGTTAATTTTTCAAGGAGATTAATGGACATTCCATTAGAACCAGTTGTCAATTACATTTTAGGAGGCTCCATTTTTAAAGCAAAGTCACTTCTACTTAAATTTTCACGAGTTTAGACTTTAATACATTGGATTTTAGTGAAGCATGCCAATTAACAGCTTGTGCTATTTACTCAGTCACATTTTAATCATCACTTGTGAGGTGGTTTTGATTTTATAAACGCGGAAATTAAGAAATATACGGATCGGGGACCGCCCATCAGCACTGGTAGTAAATGATTTAAAGTCAGGTCTTCTGGTTTTTGTGTTCTTTATCTGTCGGCTTCAAGACACGCGTACATTAATTTGACGGAAAGGTGTTTCGATAGTTTCCTTTCTGAGAGAAAAATAAAGCCTTGCACTGGGAACCAGCACGCACTGGTTTTGTATCTCCAACACCAGCGCCCATTACGTAACCCGGGGCCTGCAGGCTGTTTTCCGAGCCCTGTACACCGGCGGAGATAAGGTTACAACGCCCGCGGTCGCCCCGGCTTCTACGGGTTTTGCCAGTGGCTGTAAAAGACGTTTACATTTGAATTTCCCTGAACCGCCGGGTGTGGGCGGCGGCGCGGAGCCGCCCCGGAAACCTCCCAGCTTCTTCCCGCCACCCGCGGACCCCGCCCCTCCAGGGGTCCCCAAGGGGTGGTGGGAGTGTCTTGCCAGTGCCGTGCCCAGGGCTGCAGACAAGAAGTCCCAGGCGCCCCACCCGCTTCAGTCCTTCCCCCGCCACGCCCAGCCCCGCTAGCGGAGCGGACCGTTGCCCAAGGGCCTGATTTTGAATTTACAAGCCCGGCCCCCGAGCGGCAGGAGCACTCGGTCGGCTCTCCATTGGCTCGCAGCGGTCACGTGGATCTCAGAAACGCACCCGCCATGTTGAGTAGTGCTGCTCTGGGTCCCGCGCCACCTCCGCCCCCCGCGGCTCGCCTCCAGCCCGCCCCTCCTCCCCGTCAGAAAGGAAACAAAGTGCTGCTGGCGGGATACTCGGCGGCGGCGCACGGACCCTGCTCGGCCCTCCCGGTCACCCTCGCCCCCTATCGTGTGTGTGTGTGTGTGTGTGTGTGTGTGTGTGTGTGTGTGCGTGTGTGTGCGGGCGCGCGCGCATTTTCTTACAAAGGGCATTTTATGATCGATTGATTCGTAGTCCTTCCCCTTTGCCCTTTGTGCTGTAACCCCGCTCCCGCCATCCCAGGTGCTTTTCCCTTCCACGCCGGCTTCTGCGCGATCGCAGAACGCCAGTTTGTGCCTTCGGTCTCGGCTTCGCTCCCCTCAGGCTGCTTCGTGTCCCTGTGCCGCCCGCGGCCTCCCGCACCGCTCTCCCCCCGATCGCCCCGCCGCCTGCCATGGCGACCGCGACCCCCGTGCCGCCGCGGACCGGCAGCCGTGCCGGCGGCCCCTCCACGCCGCTGAGCCCCACGCGGCTGTCGCGGCTGCAGGAGAAGGAGGAGCTGCGCGAACTCAACGATCGGCTGGCGGTGTACATCGACAAGGTGCGCAGCCTGGAGACGGAGAACAGCGCGCTGCAGCTGCAGGTGACGGAGCGTGAGGAGGTGCGCGGCCGCGAGCTCACTGGCCTCAAAGCGCTCTACGAGACCGAGCTGGCGGACGCGCGACGCGCACTTGACGACACGGCCCGCGAGCGCGCCAAGCTGCAGATAGAGCTGGGCAAGTTCAAGGCCGAGCACGACCAGCTGCTCCTCAAGTGAGTGCTCAACTGGCCACCGTGTTAGCGCGCGCGAGGGGATAGGGACGCATCTCGCAGCAGCCTCGAGAATCCCGGAGGAGAGGTAGGGCCGGCGTGCCCACCGCCTTCGGAAGAGGCTGGGTCTCGGTCTCCTGGATGGAGAAGGAATCTAGTATTTCTTAGCGGGTGCAGGGATTGCGAAGGGGACTTGAGTTGTAGCGATGGTGGGACTGGGAAGCATATTTCGTGAATTTGGCTACTCAGCAGGACCCGGCGATGTGCACGCCTGAAGCTGCAGGAGCGCCCGGCTTCAAGCCTCGGATCCCTCTATATAAAAGGGTCATCTTAACGCCGGGCACCGGGGCCCCAGGTGCCGAGAGGTGGCGCCCGGGCGCACGCTCGAATGAGCAACCCAGTTTCCGGCCGCGCGCGAGACAAAGCATCTAGTGGGTTTGCAGTGCCGGGGTGGCCGGCCGGGGAAGAATTACTGTCCTCAAGAATGAATGAGCTCCGCGCGGGGCGTAGGGAGGAAGGGGAGGGACCTTCCTTAAGCGTCCTGGTCTCCCGGGGGTGGGTCTCACTTTGGCGCGCTTAGTCTTCGCCCTGTGACATTTTGTGATCGTTCTGCGCCTGCCTTGAGAGAGGTGGGAGGGGCGGGGTCTGAACTCGCGCCACTGCCAGTCCAGGGCAAGTTAGGTTTTCAAAAGCTCGTTAGTTTTCCCTGGGGAAGGTTATCCTTTCTGCGGAGACAGGCGGGATTCCCTTGGGTGCACGAGACTCGTCAGCTAGATTTTTGCGTGACATGGCCACCGTTCTCCGATCCGTAAACCGCCTACCCTCAAGGCAGCAGTACCTCCCTCAGCTTTTGCACTCCCATAATAATGGTTTTTCGGGTCATGGAAAGACCTTGCTCAGTGTTTGTGTCTGTCATTGTGCTGACAGGCCAGGACAAATGAAAGGGGGTGTAAATGTGGAGTGTTGTGGCTTTGTAATTATTTCATCTAGGGGCCTCAGAGTTTTAATTCCATTGTACAGAGGTAAACTTGCAAGCCTTTGCTGATCCTGCTTTGACTTTCTGATGAGCAAAGAGGCATAATCGTCATTGTTGGGTAACTTAATGTTGATTTCATGCTTCAGAGATTTGCTAAATTTGAGTCCAGAATTCACGGTCTCTATCCCCGCTGCTAATTAAAATTTTGCCAAATAAAAATCGATTTTGACTTTGATTCCGTTTGCCCCTGGATGTCTTTCTGTCTTTATCCGTGCTAATGTCTGTCTCGGTCTCTGATTTGGTATGTTTGAATCTGTACTTACCCCTTTATTAAATACTTGTAAAAACGTGTGTGCACTCGGTAAAAAATACATATGTATGTGTATGTGTGTATATATATATACACACACATCTATATGTATGTATGTATATGTGTGTATATATGTAAACTGGTTTATAGTGTAAAACAAAAATAATCTCTACCTCTTTCCAGGAGACAATCATGTTTTTATTTAAGTATTTAGTTCCATATCTCAAAAATAATAAGCTTATATTTCTGTTTCTTGAAGTTACCAATCTTTGGGGTCATATTTTGGAATGGGTCCATTCACTCACACCACTGTCTCCATCTTCCTCCAATTTTTTTCTTGCTGAATTTATTGAAATCTTAGATGCCATTGCTTGTATGACCCACCATTATGTGTACCACTAAGACGAAATAAACCACCAGGGCTAGTTATGTAAAACCCATCTTGTTAGACTCATTCTAGTTTCAGAGATGTTAAAATGTTACAGTGATTGTGTGTCAGTTACTGTTCTGTGTAGGGAGGATACAGAGTTTAAAAAGAAAGTAGTTACTGACCTTATGTTTCTGAGAACAGGTAGAGGAGGTACCCAGCAAGCAAATAAATATTGCATTTTATCTAATCTGAGGCATTTTGATGCTGGTACTTACTATAATCTTTCCGGAAGGTATCCATTGACAGTTTTTCACCCAGTAACAAGACTGCCACCTGGCTGATGTAGTTGTAAAATGCTGTGTATGGATGGTAAAGTGTATGCTGGTTTTCATTAGGATTAAAGTGTGAAGAATGTGTGTATTAGAATCAATGAAATAATGTATGTGACTTAATATTGAGTAATAACATACTAGGCAATAAAAATAAAGCAGATGAAAGGATAGTGTGGTTAAGTCTGAGGGACTGATGAAAATAATCTCAGAAGCCAAATAGTGTCCTGGGATTATATTTTTCTTAAGTCTGTACGTATATTTATGTTGTCAGGATTAGGTGTACAGTAGTCTCCCCTTATATGAGAGGGATATGTTCCAAGACTGCTTCCCCCGCCACCAGTGGAGAGTGCCAAATCCTGTATATGTTATGTTCTTTCCTGTACATACATACCTACGATAGTTTAATTTATAAATTAGGAATAGTAAGCAATTTAAACAATAATAATAAAATAGAACAGTTCTAACAATATACTGTAATAAAAGTTACGTGAATGTGGTCACACATTTCAATGTGTCCCTTGCTCTGAAGTCTTCACATAGGTTCTTTGCATTCTGGTGCAACATGTTGCCATCAATCAGTATGTTTTCTGTCTTCCACACACAAATTTAATGGCGTTTCCACCTTAATTTATTATGCACTGTGGCTGTAATTTTTGCAGTTTAGGGTTTGGCGTCAAAACTAGCACAGACTTTTTTTTCCTTTACAATTTCACATATAGAAGAGTCATTCTTAGTGTAAATCTTAGCAACCTCAAGATAAGATTTTTTTTTTCTACTTATTAAGTCGAGCCCTTTCACCTTTTTGCTTAAGGAAAGCACTTTATGGCTTCTCTTCGGCATATTTGAATTTCCAGCATCACTACTGTTGCATTTGGGGGCTATTATTAAGTATATAAGGGTTACATGAACATATGTACTGTGATACTTCAAAAGTCAATCTGATAACCTAGAGGGTTACTAAGTGACTAATAATAGGTGGGTAGAGAATACAGTGTGGATTTGCTGGACAAAGAGATGATTTAACACCACAGGTGAAATGGAAGACAGCACAAAATTTCATATTTACTCAGAATGGCTTGCAATTTAAAACTTATTGTGTATTTATGTAATTTTCCATTTGATAGTTTTGGACTGCGGTTGACTGTGGGTAACTGAAATCTTGGAAAATAAAACCATGGATGGGGGCTGCTGTATTGTTTTTCCCTAATATGCCATCAGTTGCTCAAAACATGCCCCATTTTCCTTTGTTTCATATTTCAACTCTAACTTTCCTTATACAATTTAGTCCCTAAATAGCCTTTAATTTTTTTGTTGTTGTTGACTAAAGAAATATCTGATTTCTGCATGTCTTCAAACTCTAGAGATATGTAATCATAATACCTATTACATAGTCTACTTTCTTCCCTGGAACTCTCTGCACTTTAAGACGTGTAGCTGACATCCTAGGAATTTACTGGATTTAGATCCAGTTTCCTCCTGGGCCATATATTTTCCTTTCTTTAGTTTCTTTCCTCATTTTGTTGGAGAACATCTAAGTAAATATTCAGAAAAGATGGCAGGAGATAAACTTTCTAATTCCTGTGTGTTTGAAAATGTTTTGTCTCATGCTGAATTGAAAGTTGGGCTAGGTGTAGAATACTGGTTTAACATTTTTCCTTAGAATTTGGAAATTACCATATTGCTCCATTGTGTTTTAGCATCTAGTATTGTTAACGTTGATCTAATGCCAGTCAGTTATTTTCTTTTGGTAATTGCTTTTGTTTTTTTCTCTCTGAAAGCTTTTGGAATTCTTTTATTCTGGTTTTCTGAAATTGCATGGTGATAGATCTAAATATGGATAATCTGTCATGTATCCAGCTGTTATAAGTGAGTCCTTTCAGTTTAAAGGCTTGATCTCTTGTTTAGCTTTGGGAAACTTACTTTATTACATCTTTTCTCTGCTCTATTTTCTTTGTTTTCTCTAGTTGGAATTTCGAGCCCCTTTGTTTCTTGTTTTCTACACACACATGCACACACACACACACATATACAAAAAAAACTATATATATATATTTTTGGCATTCTCTGAAATTACTTTGTCTCTTCTCTGTCGCCATTTTGAAGGCAGAAATCATATTTTAAATTCTAAACTCTTTTGGTATAGCTATTTCTTTTATTCAGCTTGTTCCTATTTTCAGAATGCATTGTTTTCTTTAGTTGAATATAATACTTAGGATTGTCTCTTTAAATTTTGCTTCAGTTAATTGGATTATCTCTTTCCTCCCTGGTAATTTTTGTTTGCTTTTTTTTTTTTTTTTTTTTTTTTTTTTTGGCTACTGAGTTTGGTCCTTGGTTTAATCCTACATTTAACAAATAATGTCTGGTCAAGTATTAACATATTAACTGCTGTTATTGTTCAGATAGCTCCTTATGCATTTTCTGAATAGAGGAACAAATTAGAACCTTTTTAGATATGAATGGGATGTGTTGTTGGCCAGTTTGTTGGAGAGCCTGCATTTAAACTAAGGGGTGCTTAGGAGAGCCTCATGCAAAGCTGCTCCAGGAAATAATCTTCCTAAGTTTACCTCACTATCCTCTGTAGCCCCTGTGTGAATGTTCTGTGAAATGTACTTTTGTCTACATTTGTTCTAGAAATTTTTTGAAATGTTTGCTAATGATTCCTTTCCTGTTTATTTTGGTGCTATGGATTTATAGTATGCTTTACTGATTTTTTATTAGAGTCTAGTGAGGAGGCTAATGCCTGTGTGTAGTAAGCCATCACCTTGGAAATCAGTTCATTTTTAGCATTAATTGGAAAGAAAGGACTTATTTTGTGTTTGGGTCCTTTAAGGTCTTTTATTTGCTTAGAAATAATTTCTCATATTTACTTTATTGGAGCCTAGTCCTTGTAATTAAAGTCTATCGTTTAGGTAGATTTAGATTAAGGAAGTAGTCTTGAGAGAATTATGGTTTGGAAATTACTAAGCCCCCTTTTGGTTCTCCAGCACACAACATTCCTCAGACAATTTGTGGAGACACTTGGTCCTGCTGTAGAGAATTTGACAAAGCTTCCATGAAGGTGGTCTTTGTATCCACAAGAAAAGAGACCTCAGATTTCTAAGATAATGCTACTCCAATCAGTCTAATTATATTTCATTGGAAGGTTTTTTGGGAACAATTTCTTAAAAGAATGACGATGAATGCCATCAGTCAACACTTCAAACAAAAAGTAAAGAAAGATTGACTTATATCAGAATTTCAGTATTAACTAAAGATGCAGGAAACTAGATATAAGAGTAAATTGAGTGTGTTGATTAGCTTTCAGTAACTAATTTTGTAGATGCATACATTTCTTTTTTCTTTAGTGATATAGGTCCATAAACTTTTATGTAAAACCCTTATGGCCATATATGTTTTGGAAATAAAAGCAGTTCCAATTTTAAGAAGGTAATATAATGTGCACATATTGTATACAGCACCCTCAATGGGGTTTGGGATAGCACTTCATGGTAAAACAGTTATTTCTGCAGGGAGAGATAAGAATAGGCACAGTAAGTGCAGAAAGACCACTACAAATAGGCTCAACATCCATTCAGGTCTGGTTTTGTTACCAAATGAATTAATGAAAAATTTAAGTTTTAGAACTCTGAAAGTGCATGTAAAAGATTGTGGACTTGTGTTTTAAATTGACTGCTTATTATGTTCTCTTGACTCATCAGATTCTAGAAGTTGTCTTTTATTCCTCACTTGGTTTATAGTAAACATTAAATCTTGAAAATCTGCAAAATTAACTGAGTTTCTCTTTGAGAATTATGACTGAATCAGGAAAATGGTGATAGGGGCTCATTGGTATTATCTACTATAGTAAGATTGTAGGATCGTTTGAGATGTTGAGCAAGTGAATTTACTGTCCTTTCATTAAAAAATTTTTTTGAAGGTTGTTCCAAGAAACAGTTTAATTTCTTAAGAGGCATAAGCCCTTAGAGCCAATATATGAGATACTGTACAAAACTTTTAAAGCAGAATATCATAACCTTTTAAAAACAATCAGTGCTTTTTACATTTTTTTAAAAAAATTTATTTTACTTATTTTTTTGGCGAGGCAACCTTTGGTTGACCTCATAGATTACAAGGAACTTGTCAGTTTACAGTCCCTTATTTTAAAATATTTACGCCTACAGCACCTGGTCTTCCTAGGTGGTCTCCCATCCAAGTACTAACCAGGCCCAACCCTACTTAGCTTCTGACATCAGACAGGATTGGGCTTGTTTCAGGGTAGCATGGCTGTAGACCCATTCGGTGCTTTGCAAAAATATTTATTTTATGGAAATAAAAGTTTTTTTTTCCCTTTCAAACAGAATGAAATATAATGTTGATTGTGTTTTTTTCATAGTATATATGGACCTGAAGATTTGTAGACTTCCTCCTTTCATCCATAAACATCCTTGCATTGAGGAGGGTGGGTTTGAGTTGAGGGATCAAGCCTGCATACTTATATTCCTTTGGGGAAAACAGCATTCTTTTGATTTTGCTTTCTCACTACATTAGTAAGGAAACCTCTAATAGGAAATTTGGGTTTATATATTTTCATTTAAAAAATGTGTACAGATGCTGACATGCTACTAGCAAGTATAATTGGGACAGTCTTTGTCATAATAGTCTGAGATAGGGTAGTATTAAGCAAAAGCACTATCTGAAGTTGCATCTTTCTACTTTTGGTAACTTGGGACAGGCACTTAACTCTTTGAGCCCTCATTCCTCATTTGTATAATTGGAGCAAGTAGTAAGCAGTAGTTTTCTGAATCTCAGGAAGAATGAAAAAAACAGACCTTTTTCTATCCTGTCATTTACTTGTCTCATAATAATGGATGAATTTTATTCAAATTTGGATTTTGAAGAAATTAAGAGGAATACTGAAATGTAATTATGATAAACTTATTTTCTGTTTCTTAGTGGAGAAGGGGATGGGGAGTTACTATTTATTTGGACTTAATATATATTTACTCTGTTGGCTTTCTATATATTTTGGTCATCAAATAAAATTTAGGAAATGCACAGATGCTGAAACAAAATCTTCAGAGTTTTAACATTTATATTTTTCAGTTTTCAAATCTAAAGTAATAAATGCTAATCTATCTGCTTTAGGGAGTTTTCTTTGTACATAAGATGATTACTTGAAAAACAAAAACCTTTATTCTGTGTATTACTTGGGCTTTCATTTTTTATGTCCTGATTTTTCCCTGGTAGAAACAAGTTGACAGTAATACCCTTGCCTTAATATGAGAGCTGTAAAACTTCATTTTAAATATACCTTAATTTTCAAGGGAAGAACTGGAAGGATGAAATCCCTAGAATTGCTGTTTAAAGTATAGGAAGCAGGTCCTAAGTAATTAAACTGTCATGGCACTTCCTTCCTTGCTTTCAAAGGATGTTTGGTAGAGCAAGATATCTTTTGGAGTTGTTTATTTAACCTAGGGTATTAGACTAGGTAATCGTTTGGTGTACCCAGATTCAAGGAAGTAAAGATACAAAGTGAAAAATAAAGCACTATAAAAATAATGCTGCTGAGTCTTTTTCCTCTGTACTGTCTGTTAGGTTTGTTTTTTCATGTGTCCAGGTGATGTCACCTTTGATATGTCTGAGTTAGAGATCTTTAGATTTTGTTATCATCCATGTAGACCTGTTTCATGCACAGATAGTGAGAATGAGCCTTAGTTGTCAGTTGGGTGACAACTCTCATCAGAGTTTTAATTCCTTTTTTTCCCTGCTGATTTTTTGTTGTAGGGTACATGATAAGTGAGATTTTCCTTGGCGGATCTATTCACTTGGGCTTTGAAATTTTAATTTTTTGCCTTCACTGCATGTGGATTTATTGATTATAGAATTATAGCATTTTTACTGCTAGGAGGGGGCTTAGATCATCTAATCTAACCAATTCACTTTGTAGACACAGAAATGGAGACCTAGAGAGATTAAAATACTTGTGCAAGATACAGGACAAAAAGACCTAAACTAACATTTATTTTGTGCTTATTCTGCTTGCAAGTTACAATGGTAGGTGCTTTATAGACGCTCTTAAGCCTTATGATAACCCAGTTGATGAGTGAGGAAACCTGAGGTTCAGAGTAGTTAGGTACTTTGCATAGAATTACTTAACAGATAAATGGTTAATGCTTGATGTTAGTGAATAGATCATAGCTCTGTCTTCTAGCACATCATAGGGTTTTTATATATATCGTCTCATTTGATCCTTACATCAGTGCTGTTCTTCAGGCATTATTCAGTTTACCAGCTGAAGCAGGCTCACAGTACTGTCATCTATTTTTGGGACTTGACATCTTAAATAGGACAGTTAATTTTCAAGTCCATTTTGGTGTTAACTTATGGAAATGGTACTAGATGTGTGTTTTTCACATTGCTGGTTCTTAGCCTCTAGAATGGTAACTTAGAATTTGACTGGAAGAGCATAGTAATTGAAGCCACTGTTTTAAAGCCTGAGGACTTCATTTGCTAATTAAGAAAGTAAAGATGAATTACTGAAAGAGACTTTTTCTCTTAGAAAGCGACTTTTCCACTTTACTCCATGCTTTAATAATTATTTTTAAAAGAAAATTTAATTCTAAATAAACCTTTAGTTGTCATGACAGAAGTGTTCTTTTCATTTTTATTAAGTGCACATTTGTGGAACAGGTACTATGTGCCAGGCCTTGAACTAGAATGCTGGGAATAGAAATGGGATGTTCAGTCCCTATTATCAGGTCACTTATAGTCTAGTGTGGAAGACAGAAAATAAATACTAGAGTATTGTGATAATATAAATGTGATACACTAATACAATGTAATAAGTGCTATGATAGTAGCAGCCACATAGAGCTATGTAGAGACAGAGAATACCACCTAAGGCATATTAGGAACCTTGTGAAGTTTTGAAAGATATCCCAGGGGAATTGGAGAGTCAATGATAGCTGAGCTAAGTGTTGAGAGTTGATGTCTAAAGGAAACTGTTAAGAGTGGGTGCTGCTTTGAATGACAAATAACTCACTGACTGGTGTCTGGGAGAGCTTGATCTAGTGAAGAACAGAGAAGTCAAAGCCACTGACTGTGATTGAGGAAGGATTGGGAAGAAAGATCACAAGCTTAGATCATGTGAAAAGAATGTTGACTGTGAAGGGAAGGAGACGTTCTTAAAGGTTGATTTTAAGTAGTGTCTTACTTGATGCTTATGTAACAAAACATCGGGTAGGATATCAGAACACTTATCCCTTTAAGATTTTGACTTAAAAAACGTGATCACATTTGCTTAAAACACTTTAGTAGCTTCTAGGATACAGACTAAAATCCTCAGTGTTACCTAGTCATAGGGTGACCATATATAATTTAGCATCCAAACAGGGATACAGCTGTGTGTGAAAGAGAAAGGTATTAATAATTTTTCTGGGACAGCTGGCACAAATGCAAATTATCCTGGGCAAACTCTGGGATGTGAGGGTCATCCTACTTTAAAGTTATTCTGTGCATCAGCTGGCTCCTGCCTGACTCTCCAGTTTCATCTCACACCACTCTTCATCTTGCTCTTTCCTCTCCATCCATGATGTCTTTTATTCAATCCCGCTCACCATGTTTCCTCTTAACATAAGGCCTTTGCATATGAGGTTTCATTTTTCTGGACTTCTCTCATCATTGGGGTAACTCTTCATACCTCAGATCTTCATTCTGTTAGTTTCTTAGGGAAGTCTTCCCAACTATCAGATTTCTCTAACATGAGCCTTGATAAAAGCGAACCTATGACTAGCTAGCAGTGTGTGTGTACGTGTGTGTGCGCGCACACACATGATTTAAGGACTCAAAGAGAGTTCTCCAAGGCTTCTCATGAAAAGGATTATCTTCAATTATTTTCACTTCTCCTTTAGTATTTATATCTAACTGGCATGGGACATTATTGACTTTGTGCTGTGGAAGATAAGAAATTGAGTTTTTCATTCTGTTCTTTGTAACACATGTTTTTCTTTCCCTTATCCAGTGGTCATACATTACATTTTAGTTTAGATTAGCTTTTGGTATTTAAAGTATTACTTCAGTGCCGTCCACAAAAGCTTCTATAATACTAATTAGCTCCTATGTGACTGGTAAATAGAAAAATGATTTTGTAATTGAAAGTTGTGTTGATTTATATATGAAAAGTAAAGGGGAGCCAGAATAGCAAGCGATAATTCAGAGGGAAAGAAAACCCTCAGCTTTGCTTTTAACTCTTATTTTAAGAAATTGAAAAGTGAGTGCTCACACCCAGGGTTTCCTCCCTTAGAAAGGTGCACCCCAGCTTTGTTCTTACAGCTCCACTCCTATCTCTATTGTCTCAATCCCTGCAAGCCAGCATGTCCACTCTGTTTTTATTCTTAAGCATGTCTTGAGGCAGCTCTGGCCACACTGACTGCCTGGGTTGTCCAAGTTATCTCCTGAGCTACTAATTATTATTTATGTTATTGCTACTGCTCTGGTTACAAAACTGCCTAGGTTTGTTCTAACTTTATTTTTTCCATTTGCTGTTAACTTTTGATGTGTGCAGAATGCAAGAGTTTTCAGGAACACATATATTGTGTTATAGCAGAAATGCTTATACTATATGAACATGAATCCCCAGCAGTAGTATACTATTAGTTTTTCTTTACCACCTTTTGATTACCTACGAAAATACTATTTTTTTCTACTTAGTTTTATATAATTAAATAGGAAGACTCTAAACAGCAGTTGTTAAACTGCCAAGTCATTTGGAATCATGAAGTTTCCAGTTAGTTTTGTTTTATTAAATAAGTATTTTTTGAAGACATGTTCTAGTTTAGTTGCATTGTGTACGCATTGTAAATTTTGGTATAGAATTCTAAGTTGTAAATAATATTTCTTCATGATATTGAATGCTTTCTTTGTAGTTGAGAAGTATTGATGAGTGAAAATTGAAAGCTTGTAGGATTTTTTTGGTTCTGTACTGAAATTTCGCAAGGATGTTTTTTGGTGTGGCTCTCTTTCCATCCTTATGTTGGTCATTTGGTGGGAATTTTTTAGTCTGGAAATTCATGCCTTTCAGTTCTTGGAAACTTTCTTAAATTATTTTATGGGCATTTTCTCCTCTATTACATTCTGACTCCTGTTATTTAAATCTTGGTCCTTTCACATTTATACTTTAGTTTTTTTAAAAAAATTATTTTCTGAATGTTCTCAATTTCGTCTTCCAGTTTTGCTATCTTATTTTAAATTTCTATTAGCTTATTTTTGTCCTTGAGTTTTTTTTTTTTTTTTTTTTTTTTTTTTTTTTTTTTTTTTTTTTTTTTTTTTTTTTTTTTTTTTTTTTTTTTTTTTTTTTTTTTTTTTTTTTTTTTTTTTTTTTTTTTTTTTTTTTTTAGTAGAATACTGGTCATAGATGCAGTATTATTTGTTCAGAAGACTTTCTATTTAGGTCTTTGTATCAGTCAGTATAGGAAATGGAAAACACTAGGTATTTTAAGCAGAGAAAGGAAAATAATATGGGATGTAGGTACACAGAAAAAAAATTATTAGAAGAGCTGGAAGAGCAGGGACAATGCTGAGAATACTGTAAAACTGACCTTTGGGAGCTTTTATGTCGAGGCTGCTACTGAAACTATTGAATTTAAGAAAACAGTGTATAGCTATAGTTCAGGACCAGGAAACTGCTACTACTATGGTACGAACAACTGTCTTATGGCACCCAGCAAACTGGAGAATGGACTTTGGAACACTTTCAGAAAAATTTCACAGACCAATATTTCTTATGAATATAGGTGCAAAAATTCCCAACAAAATGCTAGCAGACTAAACCCACCAATAAGTAAAAGTGTTATATGTCATCACCAAGTGGACTCTGTCCTGGAACGCAAGATTGGTTCAGTCTTTGAAAGTCAACAATATAGTATTAATAGAATGAAAGTACAAAAGTACAGAAGCCCTCTGATCTTCTCAACAGATGCAGAAAAAGCATTTGACAAAATACACCTCTTTCATAATAAAAATTTTCAAATGAGAGAGAAAAAGGAACTTCTTAACCTGATAATGGGTATTTATGAAAAACCTATGAATAATGTCGTGCTTAATGGTATAAAGACTGTCTGCTTTCCCTCTGAGATCAGGAATAAGACAAGGATGCCATGCCCACTCACCATTTTTATTCAACATTGAGTAGGAGGTTCTAGCCAGGGCAATTAGGCAAGAAAAAGAAATATAACGCATTTGGATTGGAAAGGAAGAAGTAAAACTATCTCTGTTTGCCGATCACATAATCTTGTAAATAGTTAAGTATTAAAGAATCTGTAAAAAGCAAAAAACTCTGGAGAGCTAATAAACAAGTTCAGCAAGGTTCAGGATATGAGAGCAATATATAAAACTCAATTGATTCCTATACACTAGCAATGAGCAGTCAGTTCAAAGATGAAATAAAGAAAACTTTATTTTCAAGAGCATCAGAGAATGAAATGCTTAGGAATAAGCTAAATGGAGGAAGTGCAGTGCAAGACTTTACAAATTACAAAACATCGTGAGAATTTAAAGAATACCTAACGTGTAAAAATGTTTCATGTTCATTGATTGAAGGACTTAATATTAAGATGGCAATTCTTCCCTAGTCGACTTATAGATTCAGTGCAAACTATCAAAATCACAGCTACCTTTTTTTTGCAGAAATTGATAGACTAACCCTAAAATATGTAGGGAAGTACATGATACTCAGAATAGCCAAAGGAATCCTGACAAAGAACAAAATTGGAGGACTCAATTCTTTTTTTTTTTTTTTTTTTTAAGGCAACCCTTGGTTGCCCTCACAGATTGCAAGGACCTTGTCATCTTACGATCTCTTATTTTTTATTTTTCATGCCTACAGCACCTGGTCTTTCTAGGTGTTCTCCCATCCATGTACTAACCAGGCATGGCCCAGCTTAACTTCCGAGATGAGACGGGATCATGGAGGGCTCAATTCTTGACTTCAAAACTTACTATAAAGTTAACTGTAATGTAGTATGGACATAAGTACACAGAAACTGCAGATTTTAAGGATCTTGCTTATTAGCAGAAAAATGGCACAAGGACAAAGAAGGTGACCTCATGACACTTCTTTCATATTGCTTATGGATGCATTAGTTAAAGGCCTAATTTGCATCCATGTATGGGTTTATTTCTGGGTTCTCAATTCTGTTTAATTAGTCTGTATCTGTTTTTGTTCAAATACCATACTGTTTTGGTTGCTATACCTTTGTAGTATAGTTTGAAATTAGGGAGTGTAATACCTCTAGCTTCAGTTTATTTCATCAGTGTCTTATGGTTTTCAGTGCACAGGTCTTTCACCTCCTTGGTTAAATTTATTCGGAGATATTTTATTCTTTTTGATGCAAGTATAAATAGTTATCTTAATTTCTCTTTTCAATAGTAATTAGTGTATAGAAATGTCACAGATTTTTATATATTTTGAGTCCTGCAACTTTACTGAATTAATTTATTCTAACAGTTCTTTTGATGGAGAATAAGCCATTTTTTACTAGGACTTAAGCTGTAAGTCCATTCTCCTCTCATGTGCCTATTTATGTAAGTGATTTTTTTGTTGTTGTTGTTGTTAAATAAATGGTTCTGTGGTCCAGTCTTACATAGTATTTTTCCTAATTTTAATCTGATTTCAATTAGAGTTTGCCTCTTTTTAATTGGGTTGTTGCTGACTTGTTGATGGCTTAGTTTAAATGTGTGGCAGACTTATTGCCACCAAAAATTACACATTGCAGCTTTTGCGTTTGCACAAGCATCGTCGTCTTTTTGCTTATGTGAGAGAGGAGACCCTTCTTAACAACAATTGTGGTTGCATGACTTTCTAGAGATTTTGTGTATTAAATTACATTTAATCACAGAGAAGTTTTTTTCCTCAGTAGAAATACTGTGGATCACATACCTTCTCCCTTTGGAAAATAATTTGAGGACAGTATTGAAGCTGGTGAATGAATGTTGAGGGAACACATTTAATATGCAGTTTGAGTCTATAATTTTATGAAATAGATTATTTTAGTGCAGAAGGTTTTTGTGTGGGAATATTGATAACCTTTAATAAGTTTCAAAAATAAAGTTTATTTTTTTTCTCTAAAAGTCTGATCTATGGCTAGATATAAAGGGCATGTTGATTCTGAACTCTGAGTATGAAGAGAGCCCCTTAGAAGCTGGATTATCTGACAGTTACTTGAATAACCACACTAGTGTTGAGTGGTGTCCAGCTGCCACTAGACAGCTGTTGAGAAGAACTTTAAGGTGAATTAAAACACAGTGTTTAAACAGCTGGTCCCAATTGGCCTGCTCTCCGTGTAGACTGGGTCTGTTTTGAGGAATTTAAAAATCCTTGTTTTGTGGATGTAATTTGAAGTAACAAATACAGAATGATTTCTGTTGTGTTATCTAATTTTTTTTGTCTAGTTTACTTCAAATGTGTAGCTTTTAAAAGTCTATATTAAGTCTGTCAATATTATACCTTGAATAGATTGTTCTTAAGAACACTTATCTCCAACAGATTTTATTCATTCAGCAAGCATTATCGAACACATTTTTTTGTCCATTCTGATATATATGCAGTATAATTATCCTTGGTAAACTTCATGGAAGTGACATTTAATAGCTAGAAAATAATTTTACATGCCTTGTTCTAGGCATGTAATTATTCCATGGACTAAGTGACCATCTATAATTTGGGTCTCTTATTTTGAATTACTTAATATAACTCTTTGTACCTATATTACTGTATATTAAATTCAAAGATCAAGGACAGAGGAACTTGAGAAAATATTGAAAATTATGGCATTTGTAAAAGAGGAAAGCAGATTCTGGCATGGGTATAGATCCTCTCCTGAAAATGAACACAGGTTCTTTGTTCATAGGTACATTGTTGGTGTTTTACACAGACTGAACTGAGGGATTTCTTTTGTGGTTGTGTTAACTGGCCAAACTAGACATTTAATTCAGCTGAGCATTTGTGGTATAAACTGACCTGTGTGTTAAGAGCTGATTGAGGAAATGTTAATCAAGGGGCAGTAATTTGCCAAAGCCTAAGGAATTAAAACTTCTAGATCGAGTTTCAGATTATGTTCTAAGTATTTGTCCCTGTAAGTTTACTTCTTGATTTTTGTTTCACACAGGAAGGTCTTAAATGATTTTCTATGTTGTATCTGCAGTTTGACTTTATTTAAAATAAGCTTCTATAGTTATTGCCTATTAATGATGTATTTCCCCTAGGAGATCCTTTGAGCATTCATTTTCCAGCGATTCTGTAATTGAGTGCATTTTCTTATCTCTACTTCTTTATCAGGACTAGTCTGGAATGGAGTACACCTAGAGAAATGAAGGCTACTCAGGGTGTGGGAAGACTCAAAGTTATCCAAACGGAAAGAGTAGTGCAGAGGCCAAGCAAAGTTCAAGCAGACACCAAGTTCGCAGAGTTCCATAGCCAAGTAGTTCAATGTAGAAGTGAGATTTGAGATGATGATCCCCAAACAAGTCAAGGCCAATAAGCTGGACAGTTGAAAAAACCAAGATGAGTAAAGCAGTAAAGTACCATGGTATGGCTTGCTGGTGGTAGGAAGGGTTAGGTCAGGAGTAATTAAGAGAGTGGCGAGTAACCAGATGCATTTAGGTTAGTCCTACAGGCTTCAGGAGAGGGTAGGATGGTCCCAGATGGTTAATGGTCCTAGATTCTGTTGGGAAAGTACATCCATACTGTATTACTAAACTGTATGTTACTCTTAGTTACTCTATAGAATGTTAAAAGCAATCTAAATCTGTCCTTTCCAACTGATTGGAGTTTTTATCTATCTATCTATCTATCTATCTATCTATCTATCTATCTATCTATCTACCTACCTACCTACCTATCTATCTATCTATCATCTGTCTATCTATCTATCTCTTTTTAATGGCCAGATATTTATCAAGCTTATTATGACGGTGAATTCAAACTTACTTGAAATAAAAGCTAATTTTATTAAAGGAGGGCATTCTTAATTAGGATAGAATATCAACTACATTTTATAAAACATTTTTTCTGGCTGCAGTTGGAGTTTGGGTTCTTCTGTAAACATCTGCAGTAAGTGGATATGTTTTTGACTTATATTCAGCACTGTGCATATTTCTGGTGTTAGACTCACATGTCGAATTTAAATGAAAACACAGGATGGTCTTCTGATCTGGAGGTAGGAATAGGCTGCTCGGTAACGCTGAACAAATCCAGTTAGGAAGAATAGTCAAGGAATGATGCCCACCAACTGTTTAAGTGATGATAGCTTCTGGTGACTTTGGGTTCCCATCTAAATTGCTCTTTGTTCCTGGGCATTGTCAGATGCTACTATGAGCTTAGGAGAGAGCTGCAGCAAATTCACATGTGTATGTTTTAGCATGTCAGTTCTGCAGGTTTCTGCACTTTGACCATAGTCTGATAGTTAGACCAGGACTTCCTGTACTGTATTTAATGAATTAAAAATAATAATATAGTTAGAAAACTATGACTAGATTATATTCAGGATGTTAAGTTTGCTGCATTGCCTTTTGGGATCGGCAGCTCAGGTGGTATGTAAAACCCACTGAGTTATGGCTTCTGATGAGAAGAAGACTTGAGTGACATCTTAAGAAGTTTTTCATGATCTATTCAGCCTAGGAAATTGTAGGGTGATAAGAGAGGACATCTAGGAATGTGACTTTTAGAAATTATAAAAGTGTCACAATCTTTTTCCCTAGGAAAAGACATGATATTTTATGTAGCGTAAAAAAAAAAAAAAAAAAAAACAGAATGGGTTTCTTTGGGGGAATATATGGGAGAGTTTTTTTTTTTTTTAAACAACTAACAAAACAGTCATCATCTACAAGCTGTTTATGTAGAAGATAAAGGAATAGTAGGTCATGACCCTTGCCCTCAAAGAGTTCTCCGTCTCTGAGGTGGCGGAGTACACACACTAGTGTGTTTGTACTATAGTGTAATGTAAGTATGTGCTAGATGCAGCCGTTGTGTTCTACTCTCCTTTTCTTTCCCTCCTGAGCCAGGGCATATAAGGCTAGCTTTTATTTGCAGTTTTAAGCACATGCCCAACTTCTGATTTGTATCTGCTTAATTTGTTCAGTAATGTGAAAGTTACAACTTTAAGAAATAATTTGTAATGGAACAATGTATATATTTTACAGAATAACAGTGGTATAAGTGACTAAGAATTCTACATCAAATTTCACTTGGTACCATTGGGTGGCTCAAGGTTCCACAAATAAGTAGCATGTCCTACTCATCCCCTTTAGGCCACCACTTCTTGTCTTAACTGGTCTTAATTTTTCCTAAATAAATCACTATATTCTAGTCATTTAGCTTCACCATCATAATATTTGGCTTCTTGTATTTCCTGTACTCAAGATGTTGTACAATATCTTTCACTTGTAGTTTAACATTCTGAATTTTGAACCATGTACATATATTACTATCCACTAAATCAGTGAAATCAAATACACAGAACATGCAATAGCCTGTGAAGTTGGTGTGATTTTTTTTTTTTTTTTAATTCATTATCTTTGGCGGGCCATTTTGCTTTCTGGGAAGCATGGGTTCACTCTCCTGCCCAGGGACACTGCATTGAGAAGCACCACACTGGGTTCTGAGACTTAAATATTTGACAGTGCTATAGTAGAAGTTTTTATAATTGTTAAGAAATTTTGAGTCTGGCTTTTGTAAATATTGTGTAATATTCTAAATAAAAAATCTTATGTATATTATATGCGTATTATATGTATCCCTGCCCAGCTCTGGTCATTTGTGTAGTGATATAAAATCATGACTCCTCCATAGGCATTAGCTCTGTTCTGTGGAGTTATCAGACTTAGAACCCAGCACTTGTTGGAACAGGCATGTTTGTTATACATTAATGACCCAATGGTATCCTTTTTTTTAACAGTTGATTTTCCTCCCCTCTTAAACAAGTCTTCAGTGAAAGGCTGCCATCTTGTGGTTTTTCAAAATACAGAACTTAAAAAAATTACTGATAAGACCGCTGAGATTTTTTTTTTTTAATGATACCAAAATGAGTAAAAATGAATGCTATTAAATCTTCTCTTCAAATTACATTTTCTTAGCCTTTGGACAGGTTTTTTTTTCTTCATTTTATTTTAATATCACAGATTTTTTTTTATTTCTATAAATTAAAAATTCCTCTTTTAGCCCACGTCAAATACTAGTAGTAGAAATACTCTTGTACAATTGCAGTTTTAATTAAGAAGAGGTATTGGGAATTTTGATATTATTAAGGCGTTTCTGGTGTCACTAATAATAGAATTACTTGGATAAAAAATACTACTTTAAATGTAGATATTGGACAAAATATATCCAGAGGAACCTTAATTTTATAATCTAGAGCTTCATTTAATAAAAAGTGATATTTAGAAAAAAAACCCTCAATTTGGGCCTCATTTTTGGGTAGTTAATATAAAGTGAAGTAATTTTTCTTCAAATTTTAGGGACACCCTTATTTAGAGTTAGGGAAATCTTAAAATCACCTCTTATCTAAGCAATGGAAAGTGCTTGCAAGCTCAGGGTCAGTTCTTATAGTATCAAGGGAGTTTCTGTATGATATCATTAAGTTATAAAAATACCTTTTAAAATAACTTTTCAGTTATTTAATCTCATTTTATATCTTGATTTCTGTCTTCTATACACCTTGGTTTATGATATTTATTGTATTTTAAAATAATAAATACTCAATTCTTTAAAAATGTCTTCTTACTGAAACATAGTGCCTCTTTATAGAACAAGAAGGACATGTTCTCGCTCAGAGACAACCAGGATTCTGGTACATTGGTTTTATGGACTTCTGTCACCTGTGGTCATTAGTAATAATGGAAAAGAAATCATCTAAAGAGAAAGATGTTATCCACAAAAAACTCTAGATATAATGATTCTCAATTGCTCATCTAATCTTATGCAGATTATGGCAGTCTTTATTTAAACTGTCATCTTTGTTTCCCCCTTAAGTAGGGAGGGAGAAGGATTCAGGTCAAGGGTATAATCCAATGTCTTGCACTTTTTCAAATGTTTTACAGTTATGCTAAAAAAGAATCTGATCTTAATGGAGCTCAGATTAAGCTTCGAGAATATGAAGCAGCACTGAATTCTAAAGATGCAGCTCTGGCCACTGCACTTGGTGACAAAAAAAGTTTAGAGGGGGAACTGGAGGATATGAAGGATCAGATTGCCCAGGTGAGTTTAAGGTAAACGCTGCTGTTAAACCATAGTTGGCAGTTCAATTGCCTTACCTGTCCTAACTGCTTGATTGGTTTTAAGAGTTAGATATAAAAAAAAATTATTAATTTGGTTTTTTTATAGCTTATCTGAAATATAGTCTTGAGGTAGCTAACACACAGAGCGCCTTCACTCTTCATTGTATCTTGATTATGCAGATCTCATTGCTGCTCTTCTTCCTCTCTGTTGTGCTAATGCTCATTGTTTTCTTGCTCTCAAAGCCTGTTCAATTATTGTACCAAAATGTGAGGTAGGAAGAGAGTAGGTGTCATAATGGTGCTGTGCACACAGGAAAAAATGAAAGCAGTAGCTAAAATCATTGGTTTGAGTTTTGAAATTTAAGAGGCCTCTATTCATTCCCTGTTGCCACTTACCAAATTTGAGAGGTGTTTCAATGTGACACTCTGAAGGTGGGACCAGCAATTGAATACCAGTTCTGTTTTAAAGGTTATAATGAGGGGCTCTCATATATTTGTAAATATATAGAAGTTATAATATTTGATTTGATTCAATCTGTAGGTATCAGTTAAATCCATTAGTAAATGATTGCCGTATAATTTCATCAATTCTTTTTCCTTATGTTAGTTGGAAGCATCCTTAACTGCTGCCAAAAAGCAGTTAGCTGATGAAACTTTACTTAAAGTGGATTTGGAGAATCGCTGTCAGAGCTTGACTGAAGATTTGGAGTTTCGTAAAAGCATGTATGAGGAGGTAACTATGTATAATTTTACTCTTTTGAGGAATGGAAGGATCCCCCAGAACTTATAACTGTAGGTATAAAAATTGGGAGAAATTTTGTAGGTACATTATTCAAGGTACTGCTGCTAAAAGGCTGCATATAAGAATTCAAGCCGTTAGGTTAAACATATGATTTTATTACTTCATTCAGTTTATAAAGGCTTGGTCACAGCAGTTAATTGCTGTCAATCTGTATAAGCATTTGTATTAGTTATCTATTGCTGCCTTACATATTATTCCAAAATTTAGCAACTTAAAACCACAGACCTTTATTATCTCACAGTTTTTGAAGGCCAGGAATCTGAGAGTTGCTTAACCTAATGGTTATGTTTCAGGGTCTCTCACGAAGTTATAGTCAGGCTTTCAGTCTGGGCTGGAGGGACTGCTGCTGAGCTCATTCACAGGCTGCTGTCAGGGAGTGTTAGTTCAGTATGGGATTCTCTGTAGGGCTGCCTAATATGGCTTCTCCCAACAGTAAATGATGAGGGAGAGAGAGCAAGACAGAAGCCTCATTATCTTCTGTAAACTAATCCCTTAAGGGATATGCCATCACTGTCCATCATACCACACCATCACTGTAGCATACCAACCATGATACAGTGTGGAAAATTTACACAAGGGTGTGAATACCAGGAGGCAGCAACCTTTGGGGTCCATCTTGAAGGCTGGCTACTTGCAGCATTTATAGTTAATATGTATATTTTAAAATATCATTTACAAGCCTTAACATCTGTGATCAAACCTTGGGGGTTGAAGGCAGCAACTGTTGCCAAAAAAGAGGTAATAAATTGAAGGGGAATGTATATTTCTCAAAATTGAAGAGGGTTGAAATTAACCCAATGTGGAGAACTTGCATTTTAATACTTAAATGCTTTTAGAAGTAATATAATTTTGAAAACAGCGACTAAATGATTTTAAAATAGGAACTTTTTGTATAAGTTAAATTTTTTTTAATGGAGAAAAAATAATAGATATCTGACCATTTTTATAGTAATACAGTATCGGTGCCAAGTGCACTCACTCAACAAGCAGTCACACTTTGGACAACTCTTGAATTGGTTTCTTATTTAAAAATGAAATACCAAACCTGCTGTGTTTTTTCTTCAAAGAGTGGTGTGAGGATTAGAATGAAATATGGTATGTAAAAGCTCCTTGTGAACTATAGTAATTGCTGTCATATAATTGTTAACTACAATTTTACTTCATAAATGGAGATATTTTTATATTAAGTTAACATTTTTGTTAAAATTGTTCTGCTTAGTTTTCTTTTTAATTTTTATTTTTCAATTACAGTTGACATTAATATTATATTAGTTTCAGATGTACAACATAGTGGTTAGGTAAATTTATATAATTTATAAAATGATTTTTTTAGAGTGTTTGGGTAGCATCTTTAGAGGTTTGATTTTTTGCTTTCATTGAGAATGAATTTAAAATACATATATTTTAACATGGAAGATATAATTTTACTCAATAAATATACCTATATTCCTTATTAGGAACAGTTAAAAGGGTAAGAAAAGGAAAGAGAAAACCAGGAAGAAGAAGGGAGGTAGACAAAGGACAAAATTATTAGTAGGTGCTCAACATTTGTTGAACTAAAATATTTCATTTGCATGTTTTTTACTTTATTAAAAAGCTGTGAGCCCTAGGAGGTTAATATGAGAACTGGAATTTGAACCCAGTTTTCTGATTCTGTCAAGTGCATTTTCCTCTGCAAGGAACTGAAAAGAAAGATGAGGAAAGGCTCAGAAAAAAACACATGCAGTAAGATGATAGAGAAACAAGATCTTCATTGGGTTATATCTCCCTCTTGAGGCCTCTTTAATTATTGCCATGAAAGACAGGTATGTTGTAGTTTCAAAGCTGGAAGCTTGAATAGAAATTTTATTCTTGGATTTGTGTTCCTAGCCATTCTACTTCTGGATAGTTCCTTAAAACATAAGGTGAAGGATTCTGGCTATATTGCTATTTTTTAGTAGTGAATTGTCATATGTACTTGATAGTAAAGTAATACTGTTAATAAAATTCTGTATCAATTGATATTAATACCTTAGCACCAGCTCTTAAAATAAGTCATGTAAATTAGCTTGCTATGCCTACTGTTGCATCATAGTATGTTAAAGAAAATAGTTTTATTATACATAAGTCTCCTAGTTGACGTCCCAACAAGTTTAACTTTACATGTGGATTTTTTTCAGAGACATCCTTAGGCTTGTCAGCACAACAGTTTATAAAAACAATTACTGTTCATTATACATATTTATCCATGATTGCATGGTACTTTAGTAAGTCTTCCAGGCCATTCCTTGCCGTCAGAAAAATAAATAGCCTTGCCACTAAAAAGAAACAGAAAATTCCCAGGGCTTGAGATACTGCTATTTCTGTCATTAGTTTCATTTCAAAAGTCTTCTCATTTGAAAAAAAAAAAAGGCAAAAAAGTGTCTATTTACATGCCTACCCTAGGACAGACATGAGAAAGTTGGTGTGTAAAGCTTGAGGTGGCTCTGATGTCACTCAGACTTGTACCAGTGCAGCTATGATAAGTAATTTGGTTTCATATTATTTTTTTCCTAGGAGATTAATGAGACCAGAAGGAAGCATGAAACTCGCTTGGTAGAGGTGGATTCTGGGCGTCAGATCGAGTACGAGTATAAGCTGGCTCAGGCCCTTCACGAGATGAGAGAGCAACATGATGCCCAAGTCAAGCTGTACAAGGAGGAATTGGAACAGACTTACCACGCCAAAGTAAGCAGCTTCTTCTGAGGACTGGTTTAAACTCTTAGCCATTATTTCACAGTCATCCTGAGGAATATGAGTTAATGTTTGCATTGTTTTAGCTTTGTAAAAGTTGCCTAGTCTCCATCAAAATAGAAAATTGATTAAAAAAAAACCCAGATATCTATAAAGTAAATGTTACTAGAAACTATTCAAAGAAAGGAGGGTTATTCTAATTTTATCTGAGCTAAGGGTTTATCTTTGTACCATTGATCATTCATGTCATATTATGACCCAAACCATGTGAAAATGCTTTTCTTCGACTAAAAATACTAATCATGCTGTCCTGCACATTCATTTAATAGTGAATTAATTCTGGACTGCATTTAATTTTCACTTACATGTCATTCTTTTACATAGGTTGTTACTACCACATTTGGGGCTTTTTTGAACAAAGGCTAAGTGAAAGGCATGATATTTCTTCCTCTTCCACAGTTATTCATTTAAAAAATATTATGGAAACTTCCCAGTTGTATTAGCAGATCATACAAAAATCTGTAAAGTCATTGAGTACAGGCTTTCTTAGTAAACAATTTTACCCCAGTGTGTTAAATGTTACATGATTTGATTAAAAAGAATTATTAGTGGAGGGCTTAGTAACTTAGAACCATATAGCTGTTGAAAATATTTTTATTACAGGGCCTCAAACTGTTCGTGGTACTTTTATTTAACACATTTCATAGTAATTGGCTGGGGAAAGAGAAAGATTTTTAAAACTCTACATTCAATGTCTGACATTTGTTCAGTGCTAGGCATTGTGCTGGGCCTTGAGGGAGCTAAAGTAAGGATTGGGGGGTCACATAGACAGTGGCCTCAAAGGGAGAGACAACATACAGAAAAATGTACCTGAAACACACGCAGTACTGAATGTTATTGGCTTTTGGGGGAACCAGGGTATCATTTCTACCTGAGCGAGCTGATTTTTGTTTCTGAAAGGAAGTGTTTCCATGTGTTTTGCAATGATCTATAGATTAATGCTTTCCTCTTACTGCTTTATATTCTATATTAGATTTGGTGGGTTAGGAACATGTGATGTTGTTTTCCTGCAAACATCACTGCCATTAAATTGTTAACTGCCAACTCTCCTTATTAGCCGTATTATCTGAGATATTAGAGATATAATGGTTGAAATATTAAAGTAATAAACTTTGGGTAAAGACTCAGGTATATTAGCATTGTTAAAGCTCATACATTGAAGGACTTAAATTAATTCATCCCACGTCAGCCTACTTCATGATGCTTTTCCTGTTTCATCAGCCAGTTACCAGCAGAACTTAGGTTTGAAATGAAATACCTTCAGATGAATTTGCTTCCTTCTTTGTTTGTTCTAATTCACTAGATAAGATTGAGTATGGTTTGCTCCTTCTTTTAGCTTGAGAATGCCAGGCTGTCGTCAGAGATGAATACTTCTACTGTCAACAGTGCCAGGGAAGAACTGATGGAAAGTCGTATGAGAATTGAGAGTCTTTCATCTCAGCTTTCTAATCTACAGAAAGAGGTAAATATCTTCCCCTAAGAAGAATTGAAGTTCTACTTGAAAGCCACTTCCACCACAGTAGTCTACCTGCTTTGCTCTTCCCAATGCCACTTTTCAAAGAAGGCAGTGTTTTTCTGTACTGTGGTTTCACAGTGCTCCCCAGATTTTTTTCATTTTGCATTGTATAAATGTCCTCCAAGCAGGAGACTATGATCTCTAAATGAATAGATTACCCAGAGCTAAGGGAATTGCCCTTGAGGAAGCAACCTGCTGGTTTATCCCCTGGCCTGACCCAGGACCCAGGTTTTCTGGTTCATCCAGCAGCCTCATCTTCACACAGCGCTCTTCCCAACAATACTCCCTTTCATCACATTTGGAAACCACAATGAACAAAACATGTAAAATTTCTTTGTGAGTGGTAAATGATTCATGTTTTTAGATAAATTCAGTATGTGAACTACTTAATCATTAGTATCTTAGGAAGTAGTATTAATTTGTATATTAGTTAAGAATTTAGGGGCTAGTTCATTCATTGGTACAGTGAAGTGACAAATGACTACATTGCTGGTTGTGTTGACTAGGTGCCTATCTGTACATAATGGTGCATTCAACATGTGGCTTAAGCAGGTGTACACACTGCTTGAAATCTGTTTCAATCTAAAGGTGCTGTTGTGGATGCAAAATACATATACCACTATATAGGTATTCATAATGTTTTACTAACCTACTCTGCTCACCTTAATTACTTGTAATTTCATACAGTTTCTGTTTTCCTTAAGGGAAGAAATTTTATTATTTAAACATTTCCTCTTAAGAATAAACTTTATCTTTTTTTTTTTGGTTAAGCTTTTTTTTAAATTTTATTTTTAGTAAAATATTTTTCTGATTATGAAACTGAAGACATTGCAGAAATTTAGAAAACAAAGAAGACAATGAGTTACATAAAATAGGGTAATGAAAAAATTAAAATTGAAGTTTTTACATTGCCTATCATGTGCACTTCATTGCTTACAACATAAATTTAAAAATTATTTAGGCCTATTATGTCCTGATAGTAGTATTTTGAAGTTTCTCTGTAACACTGAAGCCAGAAGGGTCTTTGAGCTCACCCAGTCTGACCTCAGACCTAGGCGAGTTTAATGACTTATGAGGCTGTACACTGATGCACACTGATAGGCGGGTTTCTCTCCTAGTTTCCAGTTTTCACTTTCTACCTCACTCTTCTTAAAGATTTTCTTGTAGGAATTTAACAGATAATTTCCCTCCCACCCCACCTTTATAGCTTCTAAACAGCCATCTTTCTAAAAATAGGCATCTCTGTTCTTACTTTGAAGTGACATTTACTACTTTTCTCCATTTAATAAATTATATTTTGGTGATCTGCTTTTCTTCACTTTTACATTTTCCTACCTTTTATTTGAAATTTTTAATTTGGCTGCTGCTTAATCCTGATAATGCAAGGTACAGATATTTTACCGATTGGATGGAGACTTGTCTGTGGTTAGTAGTGGTTAGGCCGTGAGACTTGTAGCTACATGTTCTGACTCAGGTTCAGGGCTGTTTCACTGTGTGCAAGTTAGTTGCTATCCTTGCCAGTTTTTGTTGTTGTTGTTAACTTCAGTTTAGTAGACTTTAAACAATGTTAGGCAGACCCTGGGGATTTCCAGGAGCTAACTCCTTAGGAAATAGGAGAGAAACATCTCCTTCAACTGGAATAGTTTTAAATTTCTCTGTCTTAGGTGGGGGTGGGAGGGCAGGAAAAGTGGGTTCCTTTGCTGAATTTATTACTGGTATCAGATTTTATGATAAATAGTATATCTTTAGGAAATCTATTAGTTGATAAATTTTAACCTTAGAAAGATTATTTAAAAAAAGAAGTAAGCCATCTGTCTCAATATTTTCCTATTGTATATCTTAATAGCATTTGTTGTTGAGTCATAGCAATTTCATCATGTTGCCTCTTAGGCCATAGAATTTCCTTTTGGTTATATGATTCATGTTAGTGAAGTACTTCTTAAATTTTACTTAAAATTGATATAGCTGATGTTAGAAAAATTTTTAAATGATACTGTAGCATTTAGAATTAGGAATTTCACATATCGCTAACAGCATTTTTCTATCTAGAATTTTTACTTTGTCCAAATTAATTGGTTGCTCAGAGTCTGTTTGGCTTGCGAGAATCTTCAGAGGCACTTAGAAAGCACCTCTGATTTTTTTGTTTTCCTAACACCCAGCCTCTGGAAGCTTCTGTTATACCTAGAACATAATAAACTAGTACAATAAAGTGTTACATACTATAAAATTAAATAACTAAGACCATTAGGAGTCATTCATAACATTTTAGAGTTAGAGGTAGGATCTTAATAGATAATCTAGTCAGACCTCTTTGTTTTCCAAATGTGGATAGTAGTTTAGTGAGTGCCAAGAGTCTCATGTAGTTAATGGCAGAACTGGGGAGAAGAATCTAGGTCTGTCTCTCATGTTGCATTCTGTTTTTTTTTTTACTACATAACAGATGTAGTGCAGCTATTTAAAATACAATTTAAATATTTCTATTTAAATACAAAATGATTCACAGTAACCTTAAAATTTTTTTATGCCTACATTTTGATTTTTACCTTTTAAAGAAGTCTGGCATCAAAGGCAGACAAAAAGGCACACTTTGGGGTTTCCAAATCTAGGCTCAGAGGTTATCTTTGATTTTTGGATAGTTTATGTTTCTCATCAGCTCTCCTTTGGATTTGTCCTTGCTGCCCATTCTGTCTACGTCCCACAAAGGAAATAAACCGAAGAGATTGATTGAAGAGGAGACATTTAAACTTATTTATTTTTTCTTTTGGAGGAAATTGTCTCCCAATTTGGGTTCAACTGGTGCTTTTCTCATGATAAACTAGGGTTATCTGTTTTAAGTGCCCTTCTTGACATATATCAAGGATTACATAACATCTGTGTTACATTATTTGTGATGTTAACCTTCATCATTGGTTAGGGTAGTGTTTGCCAAGTTTTTCCGCTGTTCACATTACTATTTTTCCCTTTCCATATTTCCATACTCTGTTCTTGAGAAACAAGTCACTAAGTCCAGTCTGCTATTAGGACAAAGGATAGGAATTCAACTTCACATCCTGAAGAGGGAGCATCTACATTTATTAAATGGATTTCTTATGTAAAGATTTTTTTCTTCTCCTATTTGTAAATTTATTTATTCATTTATTTGTTTATTTCAGTATGGACTCATGGATATATTTTCTACTTTGGGTTATAATCCAATGCTACATTATTTTATTGGCTCAGATTGTTCTAGCTTTGGACATTAGGAGTTTGGTCAGATTGGCTACCGTGTTCCCTTATTTTGAGACACATCTTTACTTTCTGATCCTCTAAGATGCTCCAGGCTTATCTTGTATTTTTCCTGCTCCAGCCCTAGAATCAGCCATTTCTCCAGGGAGCCCTGGTTCTTTTTACTGGAGAAAGGTATATAGAAATTGAGATCTGGTCTTTAAGTGTGATCACTGGTACTAGGGTGTCATCGCTTCTAGGTCCTCTTGCAGGCAGAGCTAGGTGATACATGGATGTATGCTAACCCATGTTTGTACACTTATCTGTCTACTTATATTTACATTAAACTAAATACCAGTTTGTGCTGATGTTTCAGACTGGGTTCATTTTAGGCTTCCTTTCTCGCTTATCTGTAACTTTTCTCTCTGAGAGTAAGAAATCTGGTTTTTACCATCGTTTACTGATTTGTTCACACCAGAAAACAGTTTCAAAGTTTTTGACCCAGACTCTGAGAAATAAATTTATTACTCAGATGTAGTGTTTCTGCACAGTGTAAAGCAAGGATCCTTCCAGACTTAATTTTTGCACAGTAAGGTATCTACCCTTTCTCTCCTGCTCTGATGCAGCTACTTGTGATTCTGAGGGCCTAAGTTATCCACCAGTCTTTTTGAGTTGATTACCTTTGTCATTTTCGTTGGCTACTGAGATGAATTCTGTCTTGGAGAAATGTAGAATAATTACCCAATGAGTCACAGGTTTCTAAGATGAACCTTCTGATATAGGATGTGTGATTTCTCACTTTTTAAATATCAAATATAACATTTTTATATTTATAATAATATTTATAGACCACACCGTATTGTCTTTGTGTGCTAATTGAGCACAAAGAGAGTACAGCAGTCCTAAAGGGACAACCAGAATCCTTTTTTTTTCAGTTCTGAAGAGTTTTCAGCAATTCTCCAAAACATACCTACCTTTTTTTTCTTTTGTCATGAGTTTCTTTTGTCAGTGAGTTTCCCATCTTTTTAGTTCTTTACTTTATTAATTTGTATTTCTGAGCTAAAAAGCTTCTCGGGGAACCAGACTTGACTTTTATTAAAACCACCGTTTTAAAATGTTTTATATTGGCCAAATATAGAAAAATTATATGTACATTAATGATACTTCCATTTGATGAATACATCTTTTTTTTTTTTAGTCTTTTATAAGCCAAAACTTTCCTGTGGGCTATACTTTATACTGGAGGAATTTTGGTGTTTAATTTATTAAAATTAAAATCTCTTGAATTCTAATGTTAGCCATTTCTTAGTTCTGTTTCCTTTCCAGTCCAGGAAGTGGTTTATGGTTTAAAATAGCTGCCTGTGCGAATATGAAAATGTTCCTAGAAAGTAAGATATGTTCCCTTGAATCTGAAGTCTAGAGCATGTTTGGAGAGGATTCAAGAGTTGGAGGACTTGCTTGCTAAAGAAAGAGACAACTCTCGGCGCATGCTATCTGACAAAGAGAGAGAGATGGCAGAAATACGGGATCAGATGCAGCAACAGCTGAACGATTATGAACAACTTCTTGATGTAAAGTTAGCCCTGGACATGGAAATCAGTGCTTATAGGAAACTCTTAGAAGGTGAAGAAGAGAGGTAAGTAACAGCTATCACTACTTTTAGTCTACTTTTTGCCCCTGCCCTTTTTATTTAAAGAAAAGTATATAGGATTATGTTTTGTTTAAAACAATTAAGGCAACTTTAAATAATTTCTGTCATTTCTTTTAAAACCTAGGTGCAGAAGAGAGGTAGGTAGTAATAGAACATATTTCTACCTCAGCAACAGAAATTGTTGCTCAAGAAATCTTTTTATTATTTCTCCTACTACTACCGTTATTTTTATAAATTACTGTAAATGCTGGACTGTGTCAGGATGGATTCTTTCATTTGAGATTTTTGAATGTTTTGATAATGTGTTGTAAAATATTGTTTTTGCCAAAGACTTCATACTTATTTTTCAAATCTGGTTAGTTGTATAAATCTTTTTCACCTTTTTTTCTCTCAGAAAAAGTTACAAAGGAACGTACACGTGATTACAATTTTGTTAAAAAGAAAATGTATGAAAAGATTAAGATAAATCTAATAGTGGTCATGGTAGGGTGGTGGTAGATGGGATGGTTTCCTTCCCTGTTCTGCAAACCTTCTGCATTATGGTTATATTCTATTTCTAGGGAAAACATTCAAACTATTACTTTTTAAAAAGAAAATTGAAGGATGGCATCCTAGTTATCTTAGTTAAGATGTGTAGCTTTGTCTAACATCATCAGTAATGTTTTGCTTTAGAAATGCATGTGCAGGATAGCAATACCCATTTTTTTTAAGAGAGGAAGGGCATATGTTTCATAAACGGAATATTTTATTTTTCCCATGTAGATTGAAGCTTTCTCCAAGCCCTTCTTCCCGTGTGACAGTATCACGAGCATCCTCAAGTCGCAGCGTGCGTACAACGAGAGGAAAACGGAAGAGAGTTGATGTGGAAGAATCAGAGGCGAGCAGTAGTGTTAGCATCTCTCATTCTGCCTCAGCTACTGGGAATGTCTGCATTGAAGAGATAGATGTTGATGGGAAATTTATCCGCTTGAAGAACACTTCTGAACAGGTGAAAAACAGACCCATTTCTTTTCCCAGCAAGGGTTTGCGGACTGGTGGGCTATCTTGCCATGTAATAACTCCTTAGCCTTTATTTGGATTTTGTAGTCTTCATGGAATAAGAATTTCCCTCCTCCTCTTTACGCAAATTCATGAAGAAAGTATAAATTAAAATAGGGGGAAGAGAAGTTGGTGTTCTTAGTGTTTTAAAGATTATTTTCGTTAGCCCGTCTTTACAGAGCCAGGGCTTTGAAGTTTGGGTATATATGGTGGATATTCATTCATAGCAGTTAATTTCATGAAAAGAATATGAACCAGACTCAGATTTATACTGGAAGTGTTTTCTCTCTAAATGAATGAAGAAAGGAATGTTAATGATTTAATTTATATCAAGAATAGTATGAAGCCTTGTCTTGAAATTATTTAAGAGTAAACATAAAATATAGGGAATTCTGAAGTTTTGAGCTGGGGCTTTCGAGAGCTCGATAGTGAAGATCCTCCCTGACCTAGCCATTGTGGAGCTGGGGGCTGTGAAAGAGATGTGAGCTGATGCTAGAGAGAGGCAGGTCTAGGGGTGCAGTGGGGTGCAATGAGATGGATGTTACTTCCGGAAAAGTATGTTCAATATATGTCAAATGTTGTTTGTGGAAATCACTCTGTTTCTCACCAGAACTATTAAAAAACTATCTTGCATGTGGATGAAGAAATGATTTGATGGGCAAAGGAACCCTAGCAGTTCTGATCTGATACTCAAGAGAATAGGTTCAAAGCCTTCTTTGCCATGTCTTTAAATGGTAAAGAACAGAGTAGTATCTATTGCTTCATTGTTACAGTATGGTGATTTTTCGAAAGGTGTGGCAGCCCCATTTGGAGCTATTCTGAGGCTGGCTGTCAGCCTGGTTTATTCCTATCTTTGAGTTGGAGATGGATATAAATTAGTGTAGCTAATTGCTTCAACATCCTGTACCTTTCCCAGGTGTCAGACAGGCCTGCACGGCTTAGAGTTGTTAGCTAGCACTTGGGATTGGCTCATTGTGTCATTGACTATTTTTGAGCCCCTTATGCTTTAAGGTAAGAGTTAAATGGGCAGAAGTGGTACAGATGCAGAGTAAAAAAGGGATACATTTTCTTCCTTTTTTTCTAAGCTTCTGTGTCTATATTTTAAAAACTTAAAGTAATCAAGTATTAGATGTTTATATGACAGCTAGATTGCGTTGTAAATTTAAGACTCACCTGATTCAGCCATGAACATGACCATTTAATTTGGTTCACATCTCTTTTCTTCTAGTTTTGTCCCTTTAAAATTAAGTACCTTAGCTCAAATTGCAGTGTTGTCAAAGTTACTGTTTTGCAGAATGACAAAGTTTTTTTTTATAGTAGGAAAATATGAATCATAGGAAGATGGCCATAAAGCTAGTTTAACTGCCTATATTGATAGGTTAATTTATTTGATTGTTCCATAACTTTCTATATGTTTGAAGTGACCTCCTTTTATTTTGTTCTGTCAATAGGATCAGCCAATGGGAGGCTGGGAAATGATCAGAAAAATTGGAGACACATCAGTCACTTACAAATATACCTCAAGATATGTACTGAAGGCAGGTCAGACTGTTACAGTAAGTGAATTTAGTTATCATTTAACTATATTGTCTCAACTAATAGTTAAAGTAATTCTAGAAAAATTTTAACTTAAAGAGAAGGATTTTAGAAATGGCCTTTAAAACATCTTTGACATTACTAGGGAATCACATGTGCTATTAAAGATTGTAAAAGTTTTGTCTTATTGAGAGTGATAATTATATTAAAAGTGAAAATTGACCTATGAATTCTTTTTATTTTCTATACTCTGGTAGATATAAAACAGCTGTCTCCTGACTGATAATTGTAGCCCATTGTTAATTCAGGATATATGGCTTGACACAAAGAACAGTTTGGTAGACAGTCTGTTAATGCTGGAGTATGCCTTAAAGCGATAGTCTTCAGCCTTAGATGAACATCAGAATCATTTGGGCAGTGTTTTGCTGTCCAGGCCCCACCTCAGCCTTAGTTAACATCTCTGGTGTGGCATAGGGACCTACATTTTCAACAAAATTCATTAGGTGCTAGGCACTGTTCTAAAGAGTCACTTCTTTAAACACAGTATTTGAGCAAGAGTAATGTGATTTTTACATAGTATCTAAAGGTCTAGATTTACAGAGATGGGCGGTGTGCCATTGGAGACTATTCTGAGTTCTAAATGATTCTCTGTTGCTATGTTCAGAAATACGGAGTCTTCAGTAGTTACTAAATATCATTTGCTCACTTTTTGGAGAAGTATGTTTTGTTGAGCAAACACAAGGTTCTTCTGCTTTTACTTAGTAGATTTAGCAAACGAAAATATGTTTTGATATAAATTTTAAAGAATTCACTGTTTTCAGCCTTAAAAAATACAGAGATGACTCTTTTATCACCTTTTAATTTTGACTGGTACAACCCTCAATGTTTAAGAGCAAAGTCTCAACAAGTTAGAACTTCCCTTTAAAAAAGTGTATTTATAAAACTTGATGTCACATTGTGAGGATATCAGATGCTAATTTTATAATAATGAGTAAAAATGGGAACAAATAGACTAACTTCATTACCCTTAGTAATTTTTCCTTAGTAATTACTATAGTGAGAGAAAATTACTCAGTCTTATTGTGTGTCTTACGGAAGCCTCATAATGTAGTGCAAAGTGTCTGACATTTCAGTTCTGAAGATTCAGATTTGAGTGTACTTTCTACTCTCTAAAGTAATGTAAAACCATTATGGCAATCATTTGTTTTCCACTGGATACAGTTCTTCGGAATCTAAATAGATATATATTCCATAGGTCTAGTGGAGAACTCAGTCATCATATAAAATAATGTAATGCATTTTTTTCCTTTGGTAACTAGCATTAAATGTGATAAAAAAGCTCTTTGGAACATGGTAGTGATAAGTAATTCTGTAAAATTATACAAGGCAGTAGCAAAGATGACTTTAAAACTTTAGAACAGAAATAAGAGAACTACATATGTAATTTTAAAAAGTAAAGATGTGAAATTATCTTTAGTACTACATTTTATTTATCCCACTATATATAAAATATTATCATTTCAACATGTGATCAATATAAAAAAATTATGTCAGATATTTTACCTTCTTTTTGAACCGAGTTTTCAAACTTAGATATTCTTACAGCACATCTCAAATTGGACTAGCCACATTTCAAGTGCTCACAAGCCACTTAACGGCTACCATATCGAAGAACACAGCTCTAGGACATATTATTTTGGGGTTAAGTTACTTAGTGAGATGACTGACATTTTACGATTATTATTAATGCTAAACCAAATACATGATTCCATATGGACTAGTGAAAAGTATTGCTTGAAATTAGGAAAATACTTACATTTCATATAATCTGAAATTCTGCCCAGATCCAGTTATTTCTTTCAGTTTTGTCCCAGTAAATGCTTGATATCTCTTTCCATTTATCATGCTGGTGGGAGATCTGGAAGCTTGAAGTGAACATCTAAGGAGGAAGGGCTCTTTCCCAATCTGTTAAGTCATAGATACTTCTTACTTAAAACTCTACTGCCTCTATCATCTCTAATCTTCCTTTTGCCATCATAAAGCCCTTTATACTATAAAACAATTTATGGAGTAGAATACTTTCTATTTTCATATGTATGATCTTTTAGAAAGATCAGGGCCGGTAGTAGTGTCCCTATAGATGAGGACATTGAGTGTAGTGATTTGTCCAGGATTCAAACCTGCATTTTCTGACTCTATAGTTTTTTTCACTTTACCCATACTCTTCTGCCAATAAATACATTAAAAATATGGCAGAATTTTCATGCTGATGAGATGAGAAACATAATTATTTTGTCTTGCCTGCTTCAGCAGCAGTCATATTATTCATTGCACAGTGGGCGATTTGTCCATTTCTTATATTCTTTTTGGAGTTTAATCTCAGATACTCCAGGGTATTGTGATACACCATTCCTGATTGGAGACATACCAGTTTCTGTAAGAATATTCTAGATAGGCTGTCTGCTGCGAAAGATTTGAGAGAAGTTAGTCATCTCCACATTCTTACTGTAGGTAGCTGGAGGATACTGTTGGAGGGTGTAAGAAGGTATCCTTAGCATAGGATGGTCCATAAAACCCATAGAAAAATAGAACGCTAACAGTGAGAGTTAATATTCACTGAGTGAGCTAGCCACTCTGTGTGAGTAATCACTTGTTCTTCACAACATCTCACATGTTATAGGTACAATTTCTGTCCTATTTTATGAATGAGAGCAGTAAGATAATTTTCTCAAGGTCATTTGCCATATAGAGGAGCTAGGATGTGAATGTAGGCAACTTCACTTCAGAGCCCTGTGTGTCATAATTTTCATTTATCAGATGGAGAAGTTGAGGCCTAGATAAGCTTGTGGGTTCTTCTTGACATGGCTAGTTAATATAGCAAGCCTGAGGGTAGGACACAGTTCTGAAACTTTAGAATCAATTCTGCAGGTATTCAAATCTCATCTTAATATTGTTGTTACTGGCACATGGGTTTCCTAGCCTCTGAGTAGACTGTTGTTTTTTCTTTTTTCCAGATCTGGGCTGCAAATGCTGGTATCACAGCCAGTCCTCCTACCGACCTCATCTGGAAGAACCAGAACTCCTGGGGCACTGGCGAAGATGTGAAGGTTATATTGAAAAATTCTCAGGGAGAGGTATGACCGTTTTATTAGTATCACTACAGTGGGTGGCAATTTCACTCTAAAGTTCATCTGGCGGACGTGGTTCTATAGTGTAGTGGTTAGCACATCTGCTTTACACGCAGAAGGTCCTGGGTTTGTGCCCCAGTGGACCCATGGTCCATGGTCTATGGCCACGCCACCCTGAACAAGCCTGATGTCTGATCTCAGAAACTAAGCAGAGTTGGGCTTAGTTAGTACTTAGCACCTAGGAAGACCAGATGCTGTAGGCATAAATAATAATAAAATAAATAAATAAAATTTATCTGGCAAGTGTGACTTCTTTGCAAAACTCAGACTGAAATATAAAGTAACTGGTTAAATCAGACCAAGGCTGCTGAATAATTCAAAGTGAAGCTGACTTCAGATTTTAGGAACAAATTTGAGTATATCGTAGAGTACTGCTTGCTAGTTCAGCACCTGTCTCCACTTGTACACTGGCTTTGTGACTTTGGGCTAGTTCCTTCACCTCTTTTCTTATTAACCGTGACTAGCTCTCATAGTGTTTGTGAAACTCTGAGTTTGAAGATTATGGAGTTTGAAAATCTGCTTAATGTGTATGTTTTCAGCATGTCAATCCTAGAATTCTTGTCAAAGAACCTTACCTACTCCACTGTCACGTAAAGGTACCATGGTGCCCCCACCACCCGCCCAACCACCAAGAGAATAAAGTGTCTATAAAGAAAGGAGTGGTTGTGGGCCTAATCACTGTTTCCGTATGGATTTCTCCCCCCTCCCACAATGCCAGGGGCATGGCCCTGGCCAGTTTGTCCTCTCTCACCAGAGCAGTAAGTACATTGAGGGCAAGGACCGATTCTGTTTTTTTTCCTGGCAGTGCACCTGACACATAATAGATATTCACTTAGAATTTACTGGAAATTTTTTTTAAAAAAATCAAACATGGACTTCCACTTAAAAGTTCAGAGAAATCAAGTAATTAACAGCATTCATTACAGGGGTCTGAGATATTTGCATAAGAAGTCCAGTCCCTGGCCAAATTCTTATCCCTCACTGTAAACATCTGCTGATGCTTAGGAATTCATTCTCTACTAAATGAAGAGTTTCCCTGATCTCAGACTGAGATTGAAAATGAAATTGACATCTGACTTTTTCTCCAGACCCTTGGTGTAGTAGTGCAAGGTTTTGGGGTGCACCTGGAGATTTCGCCTCCAAATACTCACTGGGTTCTGAGGGTCAGGAAGTGTTCACAAATGGCTTCAGTAAGTCAGAAACTTCAGGGTACTGGGTCTTCCTCTAGTTCTCTATGCAGAAGCCCTTACTTGCTTCTTGCCCATGGCACTTTGGAATCCTTCCCAGCTGTCACTGGTGCTGTCACCCAAGTGCTGGAATTAGCTCCAAGGCTGGTAGTTCCCCTGACATCTGAAGTTGGCAGAGCACAAGTCTCTTTCAGAACATTGTTGTGAGTGGTAATTCGCTCAGATCATAAAGCTTAGATGAAATAGGCATTTGTGAGCCATGGAATCTAGTTGCCATAGCATTTTTTTTTCTGAGTGAAATTGTGTTCTAAGTTAGAACTAAATAGGAGGATATTTGAAATGCAGCAGGGTTGAACACCCACACAGTAGATACAGTGACAGTGGGAACAAAGTAGATACCACGACATGGGACATGTCTTGTTGTTTTACCTGTGATGTCCTATAAAGCTAACTGAAGTACAGATTTCCTTTCATAATTCAGACCATGACTGTCAGATTTGTGGGCTGGTTTGTCTGTTCTTTTAACAAACTTCAGCTTCCTGCTTGCTAGGTTCTGTTAAGTAAGTGACTTCTTTCAGGAGTGAGGAAAGTATTAAGAATATAGTCTTTATTTCTGTGATTGTCAGATGACTGCTTTTGGCATTTATTTATTTATTATTTTATTTGTTTGTTTGTTTATTTATATGAGACTATATTTATTAGTAGGTCCCAGACCATATTTGCAAAAATCTATAATTACCACCAAAGACCACTTTTCTGTAAGATTGAGGGTAATTGGCTTAAGTAGGTTTAATTTTTTATGTATATTTTTTTCTTGCTGAGTTGTCGAAAATGTCAGAAAACCTAATTAAATTGGGTTTAAAATAATTGGAATATCTGGTTTCACAAAACCAGAAATCCAGGGATAGTAGTAGTGATCCATTGACTTACCCAGTGACCCCAAGGATCTCTCTGTTGTTTCTGCTTCTTGTGTGTCTCCCTGGTGGATTTGGGAGGGTGGCTGGTGGATCCTGGAGGTGCATAGCTTTTGGCTAGCTTCTTTTGGGAAAGAGCATCTTCCCCCATGAGGTCCCCATCCTTACTGTACCAGCTTGGGTCACATTCCCACCTGTAAACCAGTTCTTGGAGCCAGGAGGACAGAGCTAGAGCTTGAGCCTTTTACCTCCCTCCCCAGCTGGGTCATACTTGGCTCCTTGTGACACACCTGTCACATCTCCATGGAGAGAGATAGATACCCACGTGAAACTGGGGACTCTTACTGGGAGATGAGGGGAGAGGGTGCCAGATGATTAAAAACAGCAAATGTCACCATGGTAAATAAAACAGTTTTGTATGTAAAATAAAAAATAAAAATGTCTCTGTACCTTCTTGAATATAGGAATAACTGAAACTTATATATGCAAATGATTAGTTAAGTATACAGAGATACTATAGTTTAACAATTGGCTCCTCCATTCATAAAAACCACCCTGATTTATAGCATGTAGTACTGATTTCTGTGGTGTAACTACTCCCATTGTGGTGATTTAAGGCCACCAGCATGCTATTACTGAGCCCAGAGTGGTAAAGAGATGAGCACATTAGCTGGTCCCAGAGTAGATTTAGATGGGTGTGCCTTCATGTGCCCAAGGCCTAATCAAGGCAGACTGATAATGTATTTTATATAGAGGCCATTTATGTGGGCCTTTCAGGATACTTGTAGCGTTGGGTATCTTGCTGAGAGGATTTTTTTTAGTAAAGACACTTACCTATTGTACTTTGACTAATAACAGTTTCCTGGGCTTAGCCCCCTTACAACTTTTTGGTTCTAAGTTCTATTATTTTCTGTCTAAATTTTTAGACATTATTTAGCTCACTCATTTTCCATATAAGCTTTCTGCATCAGAGTAATTAATTGGTTTTTAAATGTTCTTAAATGAAAAGTGCTTAACTGCAGGCTTACATTAAAAGTAGTTATGTTGAAGCAATGAATAATTAATGAAGTTGGTCAAGTTGCTGCTTTCTAAACTTCTCATTTGAGGCATGATCTTTAAGAGCCTGCTATAAGGTAAGAAGAATTCTGTAACAGATTTTCTTTGACTCTCTCTCCTCTCCTCCCCCCTCCCCCACCTTATTTCAAGATGATTTGAGGAAAGCTGGATGGGATACCTTGAGAATAATCTTTTCTGTTTTGTATGCCACCATCCCCGCAAAATCGATATCTGAGTTCAAAGAATTGTAATTGATCCAAGGGTTACATGTTTTTATTTTTGTTTTTGTTTTTTTTTTTTTGGTGCTAATTTGGCTAAGGCAGCTAAATGAGTGACTCAAAATGGTCCATCTTCCTTGGCCCTACAACAATTACCAAATTCCTCACAGAAGACTACTGCACTGCCTTACTTCATGCACCGAGTGTATCTGTGGACACTTTAAAAATTGAAGTCTCGTTTCTGTGACACTTTTTGGTTTTCTTCCTTTGCCATTTTAAAGTAGGTGGTCTATTAAATTTCAGATAAGCTTTTACTGACATTATTTTAGTGTCTTCCTCTTCCTCTAAAGAAGGGAGTTAGTTACCTTGCTTGAGTGACCTTAGGACTTGGTACAGAGTAAAATTAGATGGTCAGTAGGACTGTCTAAGACACTTGTGTACTTTCTGCCAGATCATCAGGTTAGCCTTGTGCTTACACAAACACTGTTGCATTGTGCAAGTCAGCATTTTCTACAGGAAAGTCATCTGTATTTGAGCCTTTAAGTAGAAAATGGAAATGATCACTTTGTGTCCTGCCAGTGAATGACAGGAGATGTAGCCAGTGAATGTGCAGGAGTAGCACCAGTGTGTTATTAGTAAGTAGGGCTTATATGTCTTGGTTAAGAGGAACCAGTTGCTGAAGAAATAAAAGGAGCTTGTCCTTTTCGTCTCACTCATCAGGTGGTCCTGTTGTCACCATGGTTTCTGGAGATCACAGCAGTTGGCCTCCAACTTTATTTTATTCAGCATTTATTTAGCACCTTCTCTTTGCCAGAAACCTGATAGCTTTCCTCTGAATTTATGTTGAATGTTATAAGAATTTAGTATGTCAAATCATTTACAGAATTCTTAAGTAACAGAATAGGATAAAAAGCAGTAGAAACTTCTCAGCAGGTATTTCAAATTGGATACCAATAGCTCCCCTGCAGAGAATATTGAAGATCTAATTAATCACAAATTTCTGCTCAGTAGTTAAAACTACTGATTTAACCACTAAAAAAAAAAAATCCCTGATGTAGGAATGCTGTTTCTTAAACTTGAGCAAAAGAATGGTTCCCTTCCCCCTAACTTTTGTGATTTTAAATGTAGCTTTAACTTAAAAATCAAACAACTCTTGTTTTAGGAGGTTGCTCAAAGAAGTACAGTCTTTAAAACAACCATACCTGAAGAGGAGGAGGAGGAGGAAGCAGCAGCTGAAGTGGTTGTGGAGGAAGAAATTTTCCACCAGCAGGTATTACTTTAATGTTTGTTTTAAATTTTACTAAAAGAATTGCACGAAAACCAAAACTAATTGCGAAGTTTGGTTTTCTCCCCCTATTATTTGATGAACCAGATCTATGATTTGCACGAGGTTTTGTTTTTCTTTAGGTGATATTCAGGATAGGTACTGGAAGAGAATGTTAGCACTCCTTAAAAATTCTTTTTCTCTATATCAAATTTCAGTTTTGCCCTTTGTTTTATAATATACATAATGTATTCTGGTAGGACATGTATATCACTTATAAATAAGTATATGCAGATTGGTATGCATGCTCAGAATTATTTACTCTTAAGAGTTCTGTGAGTTTAGATCACTAAATTAGAGTAAGCATCAGCATGTAAACTTAAAAACTTAAAAAAAAACAAAGCAATATTCAATTTCTGCACGAAACAAAATTATTGCTGTATTAAGTTGTTAATCATCTAATTGCAAGATAGATTTTAGCTGATGCGTGGGTTTTTGAGAGCCCTTGAAATAAAGAAGCTCCGAATTTGATTTTAATTAATTAAGTTAGAATTATTAATAACTAATGAGCCTTAGTTTATATTCTCAAGCTGTTTGATTCCAATCATTAATCAAAAATTCTATCCTTGTCCTTAAAAGACTTTGTCTCTAGATTTATAAATCTGTTTATTTTGTTTCATTAGCCCCAGTCCTACTCCAAATAAACATTATATTCACGTTTAGCTTCCATGGTTAGAAGTATGGTTGAGGTGGGTTATATGAGGTAAAATGAAGTTTTGGCTTGGGTACTTCCTCATTCATATATTTTGGAGGAATACTTAAGAACAGATACTTTAGACTTGGCTTTAATAAGAAACAAGCATAGGATCCATTTCCTGCCCTTATTAGAAGCATTATTAATGACTAGAAGTAAAAGAGCAATGTAAGATTTCTCGAGGTGCCAGACAGGTGGCTCAGATCTTGAGTTCTAGTAGGTCAGATGCTGGAGGAGTCTCCCGGGCCACCAGAGCATTAGAGAAGATTTGTGGGAAATGTACTGTCCAGTATTTTGAAGGATGGGCATTTATTTAGTTAAGAGAAGGCAGATAGATGATGGTGTTCTGAGAGTGATTGAATTATCTATTGTTACATTAACAGACCACCCTAAAACAATAATTTCTTACTTCCCATGATTTTATGGTTTGACTGGGCTCAAGTGGGCAAAATTTTTGCTCCACAAATGGAGACTAAAGTTAGTCGTGCAGGTGCATTCAGCAGAGAGCTTGGCTGGGGCTAGAATGTTCTCCACATCTCTCTCCATGTGGCTTCCCCTCATTCAGTAGTTTAGCTCAATCTTCACAAAATGGCAGCTGGCTTCCAAGAAAGTGAAAACAGAGCGCTAGATCTCTCAGAGGCTGGGCCCAGAAATGGCAGTGTCCCTTCCCATATTCCGTTGGTCCAAGTAAGTTACAAGACAGCTTCAATTCCAGCGGAGGGTAAACAGTCTCCACTCTTTACTTATGGGAGGAGTGGCAACGAATTTGTGAAGATCTTTAATTCATCATAGGGGATATGTCAAGACTTGAGCACCAAGTTTGTCCATTATAGGGCATACGTGAGAAATAAATGAAGTCGGAAGGTTGGTGTTAAGTTGACACAACCTGGAATGCCTAGGCAAGTGGTGCTGCACACTTGGGTGCAGAGGAGAAATTGAGACACTCTGGAATGGAGATTGCAGACCCTGAAGGGACTACATGAATGGAGATTCATTAAGGCATTAGTGGCTGAACTTGAGGGTGAGAGAAGAAAAAAGCTAAAGATGTGTGAGGTCTTTAGCTTTGGGGATCAGAGAAAATAATGACATCCAAGTTCAAAAGAGGGAAGATGGAAGGGCACATCAGCTGGTTTGCCTTCACGTTGTAGAGAATGAATCCACTGGTTTTTCGAAAAGTTGATGAGAAGTTTTTTTGGTGACCTTCATACTTGAGGATGAACCTCATTTTACATTCAGGATATGAGGGTGAGGATCCAGCCAGCGGGTTCTCTGATATCTTCGTTAGGAATGGAGCCCACCTATCTACTCTTTCTTAAGTTACAAAAGGAGGTTCACAAACAGTGGTTTTCAACTTTAGTTGCACATTATAATTACTTAGGGAGCTTTACAGTTTTTTTTTTTACTGTCCCTAGCTCTGTAGCTCTGTTCTTAACCCTGTCTGTAACCCTAGGGAGCTTTACAATTTTATACAAATAGATACTCTTCCAATTAAATGAGAAGTTATCATTTAATTGACCTAGGCACCTAGATTAGATCCGCCCCCCCCCCCCCCAACCCCACCAAAAGCTCATCAGGATTCAAGTGTGCAGCTGGAGTTGAGAATTGCTGTTCTGGAATTTGTTGGAGTTTTGGTGGGGAGGAAGTCCCTTAGAGAAGGTTAAGGATAAGTGAGAAATGATGGGGGTCCGTTTGAAGATGAGTAATGTGGATTTGTAGTATGTCTTATTTTAAAATACTGTGATCCATTTTCTTAGCGCTAATTTTTTTTTCTGTCTTTCTCATCAGGGAGCCCCAAGAGCATCCAATAGAAGCTGTGCAATTATGTAAACTTCTCAAGTCAACTGTCTTCCTTAAAATAAAGAAGTATAGTAATCCTTACTTACATACAGTGCAGAGCCTTCTCAGAAGCACAGAATATTTTTATATTTCCTTTATGTGAATTTTTAAGCTGCGAATCTGATGGCCTTAATTTCTTTTTTCGACACTGAAAGTTTTGTAAAAGAAAGCATATCCATACACTTTGTTACAAGATGTGAATTACCGACACTGAACTAACTGTACTGTTTGGAAAGGGTCCCTCAACTTTTTGACATTATTATTATTTTTTTTTTAAGTTCTTATGAGAAGGGGAGGGGAGGGTCAAGAAACCACTGTGTGTTTGGGCATAATTTGAAGATTGCTCCATCTAGATTAGCAATCTGCTCTTGATCATTCTCTGCTATATATAACGGTGCTGTGAGGGAGGGGGAAGCATTTTTCAATATATCAAAATTTTGTACTGAAATTTTTTTGTAATAAACAATCAAGACTACAAAAATCTTTTTTTTAAATAGAAAAGAGAACCTTTGTAAGATGGCAATATTAACCTAATCATGTAAGCACTCTAGATGAAGGATCCCACAAAACTTTGTTTTATGGTTACTTCTCTTAGATTCTTAATCCGTACGGGGATAGGGGGCTAGGGGAGGGGGATGGGGAAGGGAAGGGTTTCTCTTAAAATGTGTTAGTTTTGTTTTTTTTAAGATAGTGTAACTTGCTTAAATTTCTTATGTGACATTAACAAATAAAAAGCTGTTTTAATATTCTGTCTTTTTAAATTTATGCTCAGTACTTGACATTTTTTAGCTTTATACTAATAATAGTCCTTTCAAAATGGGAACATAGGGAAAGTGGTAGAAGACTTTGAGGAATATATTTCTTTTAAAGGAAAAATGTAGATTGTATTTCTAGAACCTAGTTTTACTGTCTTAAAATAGGGAAAAGGTATTAAAAGCCATATTTTAGAGGAGTAAGGTATGAATGACTTGAAATACAGGCAGGGATAGTTTTGTTAGGTGTGGTAATTAGGGTGTCCTTTGTTATGAGCTGGGAATTTTTGTCTTGTGATTGCTTCAGCCAAGTGAGTTTTGTCTTATAGAAAGTAGAATACCTAACAGATGATAACATTTCAGAAGCTAACCAAGAGTCAGTGTATGCTTTTTTCTTAAAATATTCTTGCAGTAAGCTGTGCTAAGACTACCAGCTTTCACTTGAAAATAACTCACAAAGTCCCAGAATTACTGTGCTCTGCAGATTTACTGTGTACTCTGGTGCCGTTACAGACAAGATAAATGCTGGGTTAGAAATTCTGTCTGGTAAAGCAGATAAAATGATAACTTCTCAACACAGATTTATCTTTAGAATGAAAATGGCAAACCTGATTGTGAAAAATTTTGTTACAAGATGGGATACCTAGGCATCAAAATTCACTCTATGTATTTGATTGCTAGATAATTTAAACTAGGTTATAGAAATCAACACTAATTAGGAAGTAAGAAAAATTGGCAATTGTGATACAGAAAAGTAGTAAACTCTAGTGAAATTTAAAATAAAAATCCAGGACTCAGTTTCGTGCCCATGAATGTGTGAGCAGTAGACTAAGTCTATTCAGACCGACAAACATTAGACTTAAATTGAGGTTTCTGAACGTGAGCTTTCTTATGACTCTTCCTACAGAACAGGAGAGAGGCAGAAGGACAGACACATGCTGCTTCTCTGTACCTTAATGTATCTCCTTATCAATGGAGGTTAGGGATACAGCATATAAAAATGCATTTCTGGACTTTTAAACTATTTTATGACAAGCATGAGTTTACCCCTCTCCCGTATTTTGTCTGATGATTATAGTTTTACCACTGTTTGTACTCAGATTTATTATTGTACTCTTGTTCAACTCTGATCTCAGTTTTTACTAAAAAAAAATTCTGAATGTTCTTATTTTGTTTAATATTATCTCATTTCCATTTGCTGTCCTTTCCTTCTGGGATTTCTTTCAGACTATTACTGAATCTGTCCTCTTTCAATATGTTTTAGATTGTTCTGTGCTGTATTCTTAGAAAGTACTTTGTATTTATCTCACTGATTCTCTTCTGAGCCCCATGTGATCTGTCCTGCCATTGAGTTTCTAATTTTATTGACTATATTTTTCATTTCTGAAGTTGGCTTTGATTCTTTTCCAAACTTGTCCTTTTTCAATTTTTGTTCATTTATAGTTTCTATTAAAAATAACTGTAATCATTTATTTTATAGTCTAACTAGTTCTTTTTCCTTGAGCTCTTAGGGGTACTGATTTTCTTGTTAGCTGCATCTGCTGACTCCCCAGTGGTGGTTTGTTTTCCTCATGGGGTTTTTTAGGATTGTAAACTCATCTTCAACAGGATTGTTTATTTTGTGAGCAGTCCATGTCCCAGAGTTTTGATGGTGTTTTCCTATTTCAGCTCCCCAGTGATTGTAGTGGTTCAGACTTTTTCATTGTTTTCTCACGTTATGGTTGTGAAAATCTACTACGACACTGCATGGGTGTTCTCTGCTTTTCACAGGTGACATCTAAGTAACCCTAAGTGTCAGTCAAAGTTCGCCATTGCTCTGGGCTGGCAGGCAGCGTTCTGGTGGTGTGAGGTGTGGGGAGAACTTTGAGGTTTTGTGCTTTATGCAGCAGTCTCTGTTCTAGGTCCTCTCTGTGGAATCAAAACCATGTTCCTGCCTCCTACTCTTAGCTAACCCCGAGGCACCTGGACATTTCTTGTTCTTTTAAGTTTGACTATATTACAGCACAAATTCGGTTTTATTTAATCAGTTTTATAGTGGATGGAAGGAGGGAAGGATTGTCCATGACACTTTAGTCCACTATTTATGTATTTATCATACATAAATACATATATATATTCATTTGCATATGTGTATGAGTGAGAGATGATTATCCTAAGTCATGTTTCTCAGTTTCAATCTCTTGCTCACCATCTCTTTCATCAGATTTTAAATTTACAAAGAAATTTATTTGAATACTCCTCTTCTTGGCCAAAAACTCATGTTAGGAACCAAATGAGAAATTGAAAGTAGCAGCATGGATATGAATTTTGGGAGGTAACACCAGAAGAAAATGACCCTTAAGGTTCATACTTTTAAGTCTCTGAGGTAAGGTTCTTAGATTTCCAGGATTTCCAGGATACTGAAGTGGCAAAACCCAGAATTCTGAAGTTGAGACTGACTCTTCAATCCTCAGTCCAAAAAAAAAAAAGGAGCAGGAAGGGGCACCAAAGGAGGCAGTATTCAGGATTCCATATTTCTGCCATTTGCCTGCTTTACTAAAGGCACATTCAGAGCCAAATTGGTGAGAATGAGGAAAACAGTTAAGCAAAATAATATGTAAAATTCACAGAAGTCATTTCAAATTGTTGGAGACAGAGCATCACTTAAATATTGAATGGGAAGAAAGTAGGGAACAATCCTGGGAGTGGATGCCCCTTTGCTGTTTTTGAGGGTTAGAGTAAGGGCAGAGGATGATCATAGGAGGTGGACCGCAGCCCCTGTACCCTAGAGATGTCAGACCCAGTGGGAAATTGCCTCACTTCCTCCCCCCCCACCTCACTTTCACAATAATGTGCCTTTTCTCACTCTCAGCAGCACAGTAAATCTGTCTCGTGCTGACATTTCTCCAGAGACAAAATGCACCTCTCAATTTAGGGAGACAGCTTGTTCAGGACCTTAATTACTTTATAACAATAAAACACATATTTCTCCAGATTTATTACGTGAGTGCTTCCTCCACCAATCTGAATCGGAACTCAGTTTAAATGCCAGCCAAGTTTGCTCTTAGAGAAATGCAGCTCTTGTTCCATTTCAGTGGTTTTTATACTCCTTTGGCTGTGTGTTATTTCAAATGGGCCCCAGTTTGTGGATCCAAATTTCTTAGTATTTTGTATGCCATTTTCTTCAATATTGGTGTTAATTTTTTTGATTTAAAATAAGAAAATCCTCAGTTGCCTTTTAAGCCTTCTTTCATGACTTATTGGCCTACAGTTAAATACTCAAATTCCCTTTGCCACCCTAGCATCTGCCAACGTTCAGAATTTCTCCATGGATCCAGCTTTGGGGGCAGACCTCCTCATATAATTATAATAGCGTGCAGGTACCTTCACTAGTATTTCGTTTTCCTCAGTATTTTGTTACTCAATCTGGATAATTCTTTTCAAACTGTCTGGTTTGGTCTGTTGAGTATATTCGGGTATTTCCACAACCCTCTTCCATGTAGTCCTATGTCCCATGGCAAGTTTAGCCACAAGTGCTAGCTGAAGTGTCTACTGTGTGACCACACAAGAGGGACGTGTATCTCATTGTCCTGAGCAAGTCTCGCCTCTGGCAGAAACCGGCTTTCTACCTTACTGGCTGACAGTGATCTTCAGAGGACTTGTTCATTACCTAGTTTCTCCAAACGGTGAGTCTCAAGCCATTCTTTCCTTTTTCCCCTTCTCTCCTTCCATTATTTACATTTGGGCTTGAGAGCCTCCCAGCTCACACCGCCCTCTGACAATACTACTTTTTGACTTGGAGCCTGGCAGCTGGTGCTTTCTCTTCCAAAGCCCGGGATCGTGACCTAGGCTTTCTCTTGCTGCCAGCTCCTTGCTCCTTTGTTAAACTGCCTTCCAATGGGTGTCAACTGGGGACTGGACCCAAGCTCTTTCTGGGGCCAAGTCTTTCTACAAACCATTTTCCCAGCTGCTCGGTTAGATCATTCCTCTTAGGCTTTTGTCCTGCTAAGAGAGAAATTATTAGGCAATTTGAACCTTGGAAAAAAGAAGGACTGAAAACATTCACCGAGTGCCTCTTGCATAGTTCTCATCATCCTTGTGTCATAAAAGAAAGAAGGCTTGGACTGAACTCTGGGAGGTGCAGCCATGGGGTCACCAGGAAAAGGAGTGCTTTTGTTTACAGATCTGGGAGGGTTCCCTTTGTGGAGAAGGAGGGGTTTGGGCACAAGATGAGGATACTTTGGGTGACCCGGGCTGACCTCATACCAGAAATCCCTCTAGGATCCTGAAGTAGTGTCATGTACTTGGGGGACTGTTGTGAACCCAACTCGGAAACTGGCTGGGGCAGGCTCTGGAAATGAGTGCTGCTCTGATGCTGTACAGAGAGCACAGAATACCATGTTATCTCTTCCTTGTGCATGGAATACTTTCATTCTCATGTAGGAGGAGAGAAAAGCAACCTAAGATCCAAGAAGAAAGGAGAGAGAAAGGGAAAGGGTCATTCCTGAATGTTCACAAAGCTGAGCACTTGGCTCTCATTACTTAAATCTTCCAGTACCACGCTGGGTAAGCGGTAATGTGCCCAGAGTTTAAGTCATTTATTCACTCAGCATTCCTTCACCATTCACTGGGGGATTTGGTTTTGTCAGGCACTGCCTAGCAAAGCACCAGGAATACCACGATGGGAGACCCAGTCAGTTGTTTTCTTGGGTATGCAGTCTGATCACACAGGCCTGTATCTTGGACAATGCCTATTCTACTAGCCCAGGCAGCAGTCTGAAAATAATTTACATTGTTTATAAATGAGAGTGGTGCCATTCATTGTCTGAAGGAATGGGAACGATTCCAACTGTCAGATAATCCCTAAATCCCTATTTTAAATCTCTGTTGTTTCTAACGTTTTCAAATTAATGGTAAATATAAGAAATATTATTTGCATGGTGTTGTTTAGAAAATGCTTTCATGTAGATTAGCTGATTTGTGTATCTCAGCCTTCAGAGATGTGACTTAGGAGCAGGCAAGGGATTAATCGGCTTCCACAGATAAGCGCTTGCTCTGCTTCGGTCTTCCTTTCGCTGCGCTGCCTTCTGCAAACTCAGAGCAGCGAGCTGCAACCCACCAACCGCCCTTCCAGGGCTGGCTGCGTTGCCAGACACACCTTTTCTGACTGACATCAGGGAGTTAACAGAGTGTCGTGACTTAAAAGTCTTCTGTTGGGGATAGTCACCATTAGGTAAGCTAAACAAGTGGTGGAGGACTCGGAGTGGTTGAAAGCAGGTTGGGCCTCAGTGAAAGAACATGTTGATAACGTACCTGAAAACTTACAAACGCCCCCGAGGGTGTGCAAGAACATCAGTTACCCTAGCGGGCCATGAATAGTGGGAATTATTGGAACTGGTGATTCAGCTCTGATTACAAAGGACATTAAAATTTTTTTAAGCGATAATTAACCATTCTTTAAAACACGCCAAAGGTAGTCATGGGTTATGTCCCAAACTTGTACTTTCCTACACAGGTGGGCCTTCTCCAGACAGGCAAATAGAATGAAGAGAGAAGCCTTGTTTTTTCCTTTGAACTTAGCTCTGTGAATGGGAAGCCCCTGATAAGAGTAGCAGTTAGTGACACAGAGTTGCTGTCACTTAGTGGTATGACCCCGAAAAAGCTAACATTCCGCTTTCCTTATCTGTAAATTGAGACTAAAAGTCGTATTCAGAGAGTTGATGGGAAATTGAAATTGGATCATGTGGAAAGATTATACCAATATAGTAGGTCAAAATAAATAAACAGGAATTTAAAACTAATGATTACTTCACATTTTGGATTAGGGGAATTGGAGTAAGTAAAGTGAGACTCATGGAATGACAGGGTTGTTTGTTGCTGTTAGTGCATGTAAATCTACAAGAGAAAGTAGTATTGGTCAGAGCTAATATTTCTCCTGGCCAATTGGTTGGTTAAACCAGGAAAGCTACTGAGAATACTGGAAGTGCCACATTTTAATTCAACAAATATTTATTAAGCACTTACGAAATGCTATGCTGTGCACTAAGCTCTGACAATAAAATGTTGAGTAAAAGGCAGTTTTGTCCTGACCTTGACGGAGCTAACAGCCCAGTATGGACATCAGTCAAATAACCACACAAATATGGAAGCCTACAGTAGTGCTGAGTGCACTTCTGAAAGGCTTCAGGGGCAACTGGTCCCTTGTGGGGACGGCCATTAGGAGAGATTTGTCTAGTTGGAGGATGAGTTTCAAACATGACGGTTCTCGCCTTGGAAGAACTCAGCTGCACAAACCCCAACAATCATGTCAATTATGATCATGCTGTGTTCGAATTCTTTGATTTCCTATTAGGATTATTTGAGTTTATTGAAAACTGTGATCACCACCACCTCGCATAGTATTAGCAGGTGGTTCCTGAAGCCATTATGCACTAGTCCCAATTCAATCAGTCCAAACTCCAGCCAGGGCTCCGTCTCGTGCAGGTGGAGACAGATGGTGGAGAAGAGGGGCCAGAGTGATCTGATTCCAGGTGGAATCTATGTGGGGTAATGATGGGGTGCCAGTGACCTGAAGCCCAGCCTGTTTCCCTGGCCTCCCCACTGGTTTTGGACTTGAAATTCGCAGGCACTCAATGCAAGGGCCCAGGTCAGATGGAGCGCTTCAGTGGAAGGGGCGAGAGAGGTCTGCAAGGCTCTTCACCCAGCCAACTGAGCGGAACCAGGGTCCTGAGGTTCTCGGAGACTCGCCTTTCTGCCTGCTGTTACGGATGGGGCTTGGGCTGGAACCTGGAAGCACCTGGAAATCTGGAGTTTCTGCGTCTAAAGCTACTCAAAGATAGATTGTATCACCCTCAAAGAGAAACCCATACCTGAGAGGAGCTTATAACGCAACTCCATTCCCACTCTATACTGGCTGGAGACATGTTAAAGCAATGCTCAGCATAGCAAGATCTACTTTTTATTTCTTTTGAAAATTGAGTATTATATGAGGGAGAACGACTATTTCCTACTTTGATGCTTTGGAAGGTACATTTGGATTTTTCTGTGTTAGACAAATGTCAGCTCTCTGCCGAAGTAGTCTCCTTTGTACTGATTTGTTCCAAATCATTGAAACGTGTAAGTCATGTGGCTTGTCTCCACCACGTGGAGGTGTAATCTCCCTGTTGGATCTCTTTCTGACAGGAAGGAGGCATTTGTGAACTGTCAATACTTGTGACATTGCTGGTCACATTGCTACTTTTGCCCCTTTTATTAAAAACGAGAGATGACAGTGACTGTTGAGGTGCCCTGTGTGCTCAGCGCTCAAATGGGAAACAGGGTTTCTGGAACATACTTGGCAGTTACTCCTGAGTTTTCCATTGAGACCCAAACACAGAAAATCTGGCTTGTGCCAGTTGGCCATCCTTTTTTAGTGCTGTCGCAGTGCACAGGCCTGTATGCTGCTGAAATCAGAGCTGTCCTCCTACTGTGTGCTCTGCAGAAGTGCTAAGCTGACTCTGTGCTAGATCTTGGAACTGAGATGACAGGATCTCGCTTATCCTTCATGATGACTGTAGGTTGATTTCATATATTTGTTAAAATACATAATAATTCAAGCCTTCAACTGGATCAAGGGGATCACAGTGTCACCGGGCAAGGCCTCTGGTATACTGAAGCAACATGCGACCCAACCAGGGTGGACTGCCCTTCTCCTCCCACCCAGGTTGTTAGAAGTAGCTATGGATCTTTTGGCAGCTCTTTCCCAAAGCAAATGATAGAAGGTTGGCAAACACTGGATTATAACATAAAGGAAGGTGTTGAGGTGCTTTTGTCATCTTTGGCACATCAATCCTGTGTTACAGTATTGAGATTAGACCTTCAATGTTTTCCAGTGTGTGTGTTGTCTTCACCAGGCTCGGTAGGCAATGGCTGACCTGATGTGAATGACTTTGGACGGTTATAATTGGGAAACAAGTTAATGCTCACTGATACTGTCTCCAGGGGAAATGAGGAAACTGACAGGATTCCAGAAGGCCGCTGTTTGAAGGGGCTCATTCAATTCCAAGAAGAGACGGGGCGGGGGCAGGAAAGTGAACATATGTGCTACCCATTAATTGATTTGTATCATATGGCAAATTGTCCCCATCTGGGAGCCTTGTGACCTCTGTTATCTGTTACACTGTGAAGAGCTACCAGGAAGTTGTGGGGACAGATGTGTCCTCTCCTCATCTCTAATCCCGTGACCCCAGCAGAGCATTCAGCCACTTCTCCCCTGAATCCTCTCGCAGTTGACTGTTGCTTCTCACACCAACTGCCTCGTTCTTTTTCCTCCTCAAGCGACTTTGTTCCAGGCACTTCTTCCTTGCGAGCCACATGGTGCTGTCAGGAGTATGGGAAGGGGAAAGGGAGGTGACAAAGGGGCCTCAGAGGACTTCACCTTGAGACACACTGAATTATTTTAAGGATTATTTTAAGGCTGCGTGAGACAGGAGTTTTTTGATGTGCGCACATGCACATCAGGAGTTTTTTGTGTGCATCTGTGGGGTGTATTTTCAGGTTCAGAATAATGTCTTAAACTGGTAAGTTTTCCTCTAGGAGAACGACCCCATTTTTGGTCCTCAGTCTAGATGTTTTAAATTCATATTGGCCCACAGAGGGGTTTGATTCACAAAGCATTCTCTTCGTCCTTTGGGTGGCAAACCTCTGTTATGCCCTGGGGCCCACCCTCCTTGTCCCGTGTTGGGATGGATGACAGAGGATGTGCCCTCGAAGTGGCCCCTCTGCCTGGCCGCCAGGGCCACTCAGCTGCTGCTAAACAACTGGGGAGACTTTTGGTCCGGGACTGGGGAAGTCTTACACAGAAAAGACCTGCCTGCCCATGTGCTTCTGTCCTGGCGAGCTGAGTGCCTCCTGGATTTCCCGCATCGACCTGCTGACACACAGAACACTGAGAACAAGCTGATGAAAACCATCCCCTTCCGCACTGAATCCACTTCGCCGCCTCCGAACCAAAGCCAGGCGTGTGCAGGTGCACCTGCTCACTTTATAAAGTAGAATCGGGGCTTCAGGGGAGCTTGTGGCTGTTTCTCCTCTTTGTTTCCAGAGTCAGTGGGTTGCCTTATCTCAGCAGTGAGACTGTCTGATCAGCGGCAGCCTCACTGGCACCCTCCAGTCTCAGCAGGTCGTGGGGCTTTTTTAAATCAAATGCTCTGAGGCCAGTTGGCCAGTGTTCAAACTTCCCTGATAGTCTCATGAATATTTTTTTTCTCATTTGGTTTTTGTGAATCATTTGTTCATACATCTTTATTTCCTCAAAGGGAATTATCTTGCCCAAAGTGTTAACAGATTTGCTGTTGAGAAGCCCTGCTGTTGGAGGTGTTTAACCATTTCTTTATCCTTCTAGTGCCTATAAATGATAGCAGTGTTTGGTCAGGTTCAGGTTGTTTTTTGGTAAGAATATCTCATGGGTGTCTCTGTGTATTTTCTATTGTATCACATCAAGAGAGGCCCAATTTCCGCTTTTCTCTTTTTTGTGAAAATTGATTGGCAGGTTTAGGTGTTGAGGGTCTGACTCTTCCATTCTGAAGTTCCCCAACAGCTAATTGTTTTAGTATCTGTTAATGACCATTAGGTAGGTGGACTATTTCATTTAAATTCTACATTATTTCTACATGTGTAAGTCTTCTCTGAAGAACTTTCTTTCATCAATTATACATCAAGGTCCAGTGCACACAAGATAACTTTTTAAAAAACAGTTATTGGAATAATGATTTGGGTTCTTTAGCATGTTCCAAAGGTGAGGGTTTTTTTCAGATAATATTATAAACTCATGAATTTTAACAAAGATGATGTATGTGTAACAACCGGTGTAGTCGTTATTCTTTTTGATGCTCATATAGTTCCATCTTAGGCTAGTGTGAACCTATTTAACTTGGATCCTGTGTCCTGTGGACACACCCCCCAGTGCTCTTTCTTGCTTTCTGGTATGACAAGGTGTTCTAGGTTCATCTTACACACTTCTCGTCCCTGACTGAGAATTGAACATTTCTCCAAGGAGACCTCATTCTTTTTAGTAGGAAAAGGGTATTTAGAGACCCCAACCATGTGTGCCTAGTTTTTGAAGATTTTGCATAAAAGCGAGGAACCTGTACGATATATAAATAGGGGGGACTCAAGTCTTGCACATGGGTATGATCAACGGCCACTGTATTTTCTTCCACCAGGTACATTAAGTAACCCCATCCGAATCTCCCTGAAGAGGATGCATGTTTTCAAGTCCCTTAATCTTTGCAGACTTTGCCTGAGTCTGATTCGTAGTCCTTCTCATCTGAGATAAAGCAGATTTACTAGCAACTTTAAAAATTCTTTCCTCTCACTCTACCAACTAGCACAGGCTTCTGAGGCAGGAGCTTCAGACCCAGCATTTGCAAGGTTCTGCAGTGCCCCAGAGCTGCCCCACGTATTGAGCCCGGAGGGTCTGTACCCCACTTCCAGAATGGTGCATGATGTTGGGGAATTTCTCTCCATACACAGACCTCCTAACTCAGGATTGCTAGTTTTGTTGTACGATGTTGCCCACAAGGACTGAGACCACAGAATAGATCCACATGTGAGTCTTAGCTCACTTACCATAGACACCCCAGAATCCGTCTCCGTGTCTGGGGCTCGGTTTGCCGGTAGACCCTAGCTGCTGAGAAGCCCTACAGAGGGTATGCTCCGAGTGGTGTCCTGTGGACTTCACTCAGCTTCCCAGCACCTTCAGCTGCTGAATGGAGGCATTGAGAATGGTCAGCCCTGCGTTTACTAGGCAGGGATGTGAAAGGAAGGTAAATGAAGGAGAAAAGCCGGTGACATTTTTGAGCTCCATGGAAGTACATATATACGTTAGTAAAGTAGATTGCAAATTTCCCAGAAGCTGGTCTGAGCTTCATGTTTAAAGGGGTAGGAAAACATAGTTCGAATTGTTATACTGTAAAATAATGCCACTCGCCCACCATGGGGGGCGCCCTCGCTGCAGGCCTCCCTGCCACCTCACCGGCCTTGAGGGGGTCTCAGTGGCACCAGCTGCTCTGTAATGGATGTCCTGCAGAGTTGCCCTCACAGCAGCTCCTAGACATTTTCTCTCACAAATCTCAAGACTGACTTTTAAAAAATCCTAACGTCAGCAGCCATTAAGCCCTATCTGAGAATAAAATGCAGTTCACATGTCTACTAAGTGTTACTTATTTGCAGCTGGGTTGAAAGTCACAGATGCCTTCTTAACTGTAACCTGGGAGGGGAGGGAGAGTGCCAGGGAACACATGGCTAGTCATTTTTACACAGGAAAGACCCACGTGGCACCAATCCTTTCCTGTCAAGCTCTTCATCGTCTTTTGCAAACACAGGGTCCCTCAGAGCCAGAGAGCCAGATTTGTGGAATAGAAAGGACCTAAGAGACTTCAAACAGATCCCCACTCTACAGAGAGAGGTAACGCGGCTGAATGGAGCTGGGACACCAGAGCCAACGACCTGGGTGTCCTTCCAGGCCCTGTCCCCTGCAGAAACTCCAGGGCTCCAAGGACTTTTGAGGTGGCAGATAGTATGGCAAACTCACCCTGACTCTTGGTTTCTCTGTCCCCTTCCCCTATCTCCCCTTGAAGTGCTAAAGAAATGAGAGAATGGATGGTGGGTCTGAAAAAGAATATAAGAAACACTGTCTACAGAAGGTGTGGATGCCAACACCTGGAAGACAGGCATTGGGGGGTGTTGTGTTCTTTTCTCACACCTGGATCATTGCTTGCTTCATCACATCCCAGAAAACAGAACAGCAGTGCCAGCCATTAGGTGGTGGTAACATCGGGGCTACTTTCCACCCTCCCCCCTCAACATCCCCTCCCTAGGGAGTAGGTGCATACAATAAGTGCGCAGACAGATCTGCCAGCCACATGGATTTCCCCCTCCCAGCCCTCTGTGCTTCAAAGGCAAGTTGATTGAAGCCAGGCAGATGGGACTTAGAAAATGGCGATCAGGGTAGAAGGATGGGGTTGTACCCTGAGAGGCAGAGCCACTTGCTGAGTGGAGAGTGGCTGAGTCTGAATGGCAGCTCTGGGGGCTCTCTCACCTTAGGTGTCTGGCCCACTCTCTCCGCTGGCCCCCCAGGAATTTAGCTCCCCCCCCCCCCATTGTGGGAACACATCACTAGCCAAGGCAGTCAAGATCTCCAGGAGAATGTGAGATCACAGGGAAAAATAATAAGACATGAAATAAGATGGTAGAATTAAGACCCAACATAATAGTGAAATAAATATAAATGAATTAAACTTACAAATCCAAGGACAGAGATTTTCAGATTAAATTTTAAAAAGAATATTTAACAGTATGCTGTCTACAGGAGACATAAAAAGATACAGAAATGTTTAATATTAATTCAGACAAAAGAGAATTTTAGAACATCAAAATGGACAAGCAAAATATTAGAATATTAAATTTTGGTAAGAGGAATGATATATTCAGAAGAACTAATGACAAAGATAAATTTATAAATATTGCCTTAAATACATAAAGCAGCTACCAACAGTACTGAAGGGAAAAATAAATCAACAATTGTAATCAGAAATTTTGTATTCCCCTCTCCAGAAACTGACAGAGTGTAAAAAAAAGCAAAGATAGATGTGAACTACACAATACATGGTAGCTTATTTTCTGGAACACACACATATGTATATATAGCTATATCTATATAAATATAGATATAGATACATATATATATATTTGCAAGAATCAACCATGAATTAAGCCACAAAAAGTGCCATAATTTCAAAGACTCAACATCATTGAGACTGTAGTTTTTTTTTTTCTTACCATGATGTAATAATAATTGGAATACAAAACAATAACACTCTCCACCTGATGCTCTTTTGCTAAAAGCTAAAAAACTCACTGCAGATGACTCCTGGGTTAAAGAAACATGAAAAATTTAAAAATACTTAGGATAAAATTTGACCATTGAAAATTTTCAAAACTTGTGAAAGATAAAGTAATACTTAGAGCAAACTTATAGTTCTAAATAATTTATCCGAACCCAAAAGAAAAAAACCCAAAACCACCCCTGCAAAAAACCTAAAACAAGAGTGAGTTTAAAAAAAAAAAAAAACAGGGGGAAGGCAATAATAAAGATAAGATTAAAGAGCAATGAAACAGAGGACAAAAGAGGATGAAAAAGAAGATTTAAAAAGTTCTGAACTTATTCTTTAAAAAGATCGATGAAATACACCATTAATTCGGATTGGCTAGACAAAAGAATAAACAAAGAGAATGGGAATAAAACACCATGAAGAAGGAAATAAGTACAGTTCGTATGAAGGTGAAAAATATCAACCGGCTGCACCAGAATCTGAGTGGGATGAGGCAGGCATCCCCACAGAGGGGTGGCCTGACATGTGGTGTCAGAGCCTGAGAATGGGGAGGGGGACAGCTGCACAGGGGAGGGGATGGCTGTGGGGATGAGAGTTGGGTTCCATGCAGAGAGATTGATTAAATAAGTAAATAAATTATGGGCAAGGGAAGCCAGGTTTCTCACGGTAGAAAAGGGTGCTGTAAGTATGGAAATGGAAAAAATAAGATGAAACTCTGGTATTGGATTGAAATTGGTGGTTTTGTTCTGGACTCTTCATTTTCAATGTGAATATAGAAAAGATGCAGAAAAGTCTTAAGATTTATCCATGAATGAAAGGATGGTTCAACAGCTCTTACTACATGGATTAAAGTAGAGTCATACATTCTCAATATTATTATTTAATTGTTTAATTGTTATACTTAGTTGTTATTTAATTGTTATTTAAAATATCAATTGCTATTTAAAACAATAGTGTTAAAACTCACAGAGTACCAGAGATAGAAAAGAAACAGAATAACTCAATGAAATTATATTTAAAAAAATAAATATCAGTGATGGAGAGACTTTGAACCTGCTTTAAGACTGTGAAACCAGCAAATACACGCCTGCTGGCAGGACTGCAGTGGAAGCTTGCATGCTGGATTTCCTGGCCACAGCACTGAGGCAGGAAAGAGCAGGCTTAGAAAGGGATCGACAGACTATGAGAACTAATCCAGAGTTCAGCAAAGGTGCTAGTACAGGAGACCAAGTGTTCTTCTATGTCATCACTAACCAGCTGGAAAATATGACAGAAAATAGACAATGATAGAAAATATTTATGATAGTAACATAGTTATACACTATTTAGAAATTAAAGTAACAAAGAATGTGTAAGAATTTTATTGACAATGATTAAAACTCTATTTCAGGACACAAAAAAACACCTGAATAAATGGTGTTATGCTATGATCATCATAGGATTTACTAAACCTCATAAAAACGTCAATTTTCATAAAAATAATGTATAAATTCATACGATTTCAATCAAAATTCCATCGAGACCTTTCATATGACTTAACAAAACTATTCTAAAATGTATACACAAAAATAAAAAGCTTGTCCACAAATAACAAAGTCAACTTTGAAAAATAAATAGAGTGAGGTTGGCAAGGAATTGGGGAAGAGTTGCTCATTCCACTAAATATTGTAACATACTACGAAGCCATAGTAAGAATAGTGAAGTAATGTGGGAATGGACAAATAGGCCGACTCCATAGTTGAGTATGCAAAAACAGACCCATGTTTACATGAAACTGGACATGGGTGGCACCACAAGTAAATGAAGAAAGGGAGTTTGTTTAGTAGACAGTGATGGAAAACTGCCTACTTAGGGAGATAAAGTTGGATTCTTACCTTATATCATATATATGGTGAACTCCAGATAGATTAAAGGTCTAAAGGTAATACATAAAACCACAAATCTAAAAGAAGAAAATAAGGGAGACTATCTACGTGATTTTGGGATGAAAAGGGCTTCTAAAATTTAAATAAGTCCACCCATAGTACATGAAAAAAAAAGAATTTGACCATGTCACAGTTAAAGATTTCTGTTCAACAAAGCATACCACAGACAAAGTTGAGAGAGTTAAATAAATGGGGGACTTTGCAGCACATCACATTGACCAAGGAGACTAAAAAAGAAAAGATCGCCATCCCGACAGGAAAAACAGAGAAGTGTGAATTTGAACAGATATGAACAATAAGACGTAGATTTATATTGTCATATTGACTGAAAATAACAAATAATATATAGTATAGGAAGGGATGTGGAGAAATTGGAATACTCAGCCATTACTGGAGGTGGAGGGCTGTCTAAAGTGCTCTCGTCCTTCTGGAGTACAATACAAAAATAGTGAAATTAAATGTGCCAGCATCCTATAAGCCAGCATTCCCACTGATGTATACTTGTCCAGGGGAACTCTCCAGCAGTACTAGGAGATGAGTGTGAATATGTCCACCACAGCACTGTTGGTTGTATCAGGCTGTTGGAGGTAACATTAAGGAAATGGAAAGATGAAATGGAATCCCAAGCAATAAACACACACAGTAATATAGATCTTAAAAACATAGTGTTAAGTGGGGGTAGAGGGTTGAGGGTGGGAAAGAATGAGATTTATAGCATAATCACTTCTATGTAAATTAAGACATACTCACAAAATAATGTTTAGCAAAGATATATACATATTTCGTTTATATATCAAACATATTAGAGTGGGTGCCTAGTGAAGGAAGGAGATGCAAGTGGAGGTTAGGTACGAAGGGGAAAATATTACAAAACTAGAGGCTGAGAGGCATCATAGCATATAACCATAGTTAGAACAGGTCTGAGTCCCAGCTCTGTCCCTTACTAGTTGTTACCTTGGGCAAGTAACTTAACTTCTCTTTTTAAGCTTCCTCATTCATAAAAAAGGTCTGGTAGCTAATCTCCTAAGACAGTTCTGCCTCTCCCTGTATGTGCACGCAGCTCCTCCCATCAAGAGATGGGGCTTGTGACTGCCTTGGCCAACAGAATCTGAGGAAGTCAAGTTAGGGATTTCCAGCATTAAGCAGGACAGAAGCCTCTTCCCTCTTGGAGCCGTGAGGGAAGATGGGATGCCATGTGGAGAGAAAGGGCACAGGAGGAACACACCTGATGTAGTAAAATACTTGTTTTAGACTACTAAATGTGGGGGGGGGTTTGTTAGGCCCTAATAGATGAGGTCATTGGGAGGTTAAACAGGTAATTTTAGAAGTGCCGAAAAGTGCTTGGCTCACAGGAAGTGTCTGGCACTATGTACATATTTGTGGAACAAAACAGAACAGGGACCTGTATAGGTTGATGGTGATAGAAACTGTGTCATGGGCTAAAATGTATGATTAACCCAATTCTTTGCATCTGGTGTCCACAAATAAGATAATAATAAAACCTCTGACAGAGTCCATATATTCATTTCCTTGGTAGAGTAGCTATGACCCTCATAGGTGAAAAGTGTGTTCAAAAAGGAGAGTTTCTCAAACAAATCAGGCCTTCCCGAGCCGATCTCCAGTTGCCTTTTTGCCCGGAATTCAGAGCCTCCAAGAAGGCACTAGAGGTATGAGCCCAGCGACTCATGAGCCCTCGTTTCTGGGAACATAGACAACTGGACTGTGTTTGTTTTCCTCTGTAGCGCTAGATCCAGATCTAGCCAAAGTTTTAAATCTGTGATGAATTCTCAATTAGTCATAAGCTCCAATACTAGGAAACGCAAGGACAATTGAAACCTACACATAATTCAAAGATCTCAACCAAGTCAGTAATTTCAGCCTCCGGAAGGGTCTCTTAGAATTCTTTTTACTCCTAAGCACAGTGTCCTCAAGAAATATCAGTTGATTATTTAAAATTGATCCCTCTTCTTTTTGAAAAGGATTTAAGACTATTTGGTGATGGTTCTTCACATCATTTGTCAGAGCTGTTTGTCAAAACCCACGCTAAGGCAAATAACCCAGACATTAGCAACGATGAGTGGAAGGAAGGGCAGGGAAGGGCCCTCATTCGTTCATGAACTACTGGGAGCTGAGCTTTACATATCTTACAGGGATTGTCTGACACAGGTATTATTCTCATTTTACGGAGGCAAAAATCTGAGGCTTAGAAAGGGTGGGGATCACTGCTCTGAAGTCACAGCTAGGACACTGCAGAGTCAGGCTCAAACCCAGGTGGTCTGAGTCACGGCTGGTTCTCTCCCACTCGATCACACTGGGAAGCAGAGCCACAGTCACCCTGGAAGAATTAAATGGCAAGGGAAAGGCAGGCCGTCCCAAAGCTAACTCCTAGACACAGAGACTTTTGTAAAGCCCAGATGTATTGGTAGATTGTAGAACACACTAGCCCGTGTGCTTCTGCAGAAGCGACGCATTTTGGAGCGGGTCTGCAGCAGCCCAGGAATCACTGCCAGGAGTGCTGGGTCCTCAACTCCAACCGCCACAGCCCCTGCCTCATGTGGACAGCCTGCTTCCTCTGTGTGCTTGGCTGCGGGGGTGGGCCTATCTCCAGCCAGGTCCATCCTGGTCCCAACTGCTTGTCCTAAAATAATCCCGAACCCCGTGTCCGCTTGCTGGCCCACCTCCCATCCCACGGAAGGCTTCAGAGTCATAACCTGCATTTCTCACCCAGCACTAGGGCTACAAGCTGTGTGGCTGATCTTCAGGTAGCTTCTGGGGACATTCTGGATTAAATTGAAAAGGAAGCATGTGCTGATGTCCCTTCCTAGGTATTTTTCCTCCTCAGTTTCTTTTGGCCTTGGAACAGCCCTGGTAAGGGGAGGCTAAAGACAAAGTTTTCATGTGCACATTGGCTCAGCGGAGGCTATACAGAGCGCTGGGAAAGGCCAAGACAGACAGACCTGGGCAAGACAGCAGCCGGTGCCTAGAGGGGAACAAAGAGGCCTGAGGATGCTATGGACCCTTCAGCTGGCTGCTGGCTGAAGTGCGGGACGCCAGGCTGCTGTTTCACTTCCATTTTCTCCTTCGGCTCTTCCAGGCCCCCAGATGAGTTACTTTCACTGAAAATAAAATGACTGTGGCTGCAGCCCAGCTGAAAGTGACAATCCAGGGCACTTGGGGCACAGGGAAGGGGGGCCAGGATACGAAAGACAAATACGAGTAACTTCCAAGTCATGCCATTTATTTTCCCTTGACTGGATTTTAAAGCTCGTCTGAGCTTCTGAAGCTCAGTTCTCCGAGGAGTTGTGGAATTAGTGTGAACACTCGTGTTCTCTGTCCCCAGACAAGAACACGCAGGAACACATACGCACACACACATAGGCCACACAAGAGCACGCTGGGCTTGTTTTGGTTGTTAGCTTCTCCCTCTGTTTTCTCCACGACACACATTTGGCTCTACTTAATAGTCTCAAGAAAAATGTTCAAGACAGGATACGGTGAGGAGCTTGGGTGAGAGGACTATATAAGAAGCTGTTGGAAGGGAAGCCAGAACCACCAAGATCTTTTACCTGCCCCTCCTCATTCCCTTCCTTATTTCATTCTTGCTCCTTCAAAAAGAAAGAAGCAGAGAACAAGGCTGGCAGGGCTGCGGGTAACCCATGGAGCACCTTTGTGCCAGCCAGCATCTTCCAGGAAGATGCAGCATGGCGTGGTGACAGATGAAGAGCCTGGACTGTAGCCCACACCTGCCCCCTGCCCTCTTGGCTGGTGCCTTGCGCACATGCTAGTCCCTAGACTCCCACTTTGAACAGCCTCAGGTATCAAGGGCCAAAAGGGGATGAACGGTCCTCCAAGAACTTTCAAAATCCTGAATGGGCCGTAGTGCTGATGGAGATCTGAGTCTCTCACAAGGAAGTCCCAAGTTGGTGGCCAGGGAAAGGAGGCACTGATGCCACCCTTGTCTACCAGGAGTGTCCCGTGCACCACTCCACATACCACCTACTCCTCACATTTGGACTGTTTCATTCCCCAGGGTGGGGATGCAAATATGAGGGGAAGAGGTGTGGCATAGGCTTAGTACTGATGTGCCAACGTTCCCAGCGCAGGAGCCGCAGCAGCTGCCGAGGACCCGCCTGCTTTTGATATTTTGCATCATTATATTTCATCTTATGAACCAAGACAGCAGGAACTCTCTGCAGCCAGCCTCAACAGGAAATGATCCTGTTGGGATTTATCGTTTCCTTAATTCATGAAAAAAGCAGGGAGGAGAAAGGGTATGATCCTCTCATGAGCGTTTATACCATTCAGCTGAGTGTTGTCACTGGTTAACCTGACAGCTCAGAGACCAAGACTCGGTGGGCCTCATTTATCAGCTCTATTACAGGGCTGCAATTCACCAGCTACCAAGTTGGACCCTTGGCTCTGGAAATTTAATGTGTGACAGCTGCGCACAGCCAGTGGTGTCCAGCATTTTAAAAAGGTCAATTAAGAAACGGTTGATGGTGGTGCAGCAAATGACAGCACAGAAGGGTGAGCAGGGCTGAGTAAACAAAAGGGCTGAGACGTATATTACTGGAATTGTAGTGTCGAAGTGAAGCGTGGTGAGGAGAAGATCTATTGTCACAAGCCATAAAGCACATCTGAGTTTTGCAGTGGAGAGCAGTACAGCTGTTTCCCTCCCAGGCAGCCGGGGAGCAGTCTGAGAATGGAGGGCTCCACAGACAAAGGCAGCACCTGCATCAGCTTGATCAATCTGCAGACAAAAACCGCTACCCTCCTCGTTGCCTGTTTCTTTTGCACTTTCTGCTCTCCCACTTGGGAAGCATAAGGCAGACGCTGGAGTGATAATCGGAATGTGGGTCATGTTCTAGAAATTCATATTTTGAGCATTTCCCAAAGCTGGGCTCAGCCTTCTCCCCCGGGTGTGTGGGTGGGCGGACAGCGGGAGCCTGAGCCCCCACCCAAGCAAGCGTTTCCTCAGAAGACACATCTGCTCTCTGGCTTCTTCAGTGGACATACAAATGCAGGGTACACTTTATACCATTTACACTGGAACAGATGAAAGAGGGACATGAAGCTCTTAGAAAAAGCCTGCTTCAGCCTGTGACAGAACTGGCTCGTTGTTGGGGGAAGGCACTGTGTGGGGCTCTGTGTTTTGAAACTCAGACAAAGGGGCCTTAGAGTGCTAGGACAGGCTTTTTACCACATCTACCTGTCAAGCTAGAAATTCAGAAGAGCAATGGGCCTGCTGATTGATATGCAAAACAGGTCTAAGGTTCCTAGAAACGTCTAATCATTCTCCCAGTCGTTTTGCGAATGCAGAATTAAGACATGTACTAAATGAGATGGGAGTAAGGATACCAACCTTTTTCCTTTCGAAATCTACTTTGGGAAACTTGACAGGTTTTACGATTTAAAAAAAAAGAGTATTGCAATCAGTGGGGTTTGTCTTTCACACACTGGATATTTATTATTAGAAAATAGCGTCTATGGGCTGTTAGTACCAAACAAGTTGGAAGGAGCGTGCTTTTCACCATATATTTTTTTCTCCTTAATGAAATTTAAATAAACAGCTCACTGTGAGGAGAGTTGCCACACCTTTTTTACCTTTAAAATCTGAATAATTAAATGAAGTTTAGTACAAAACATCCTTCAAATATGATTTGTTCTGCAGCTGTTATGCTGTCCCCTTGAGTAAGGGACATGAAAAAGATGAAAAAGAGCACTCAAGCTATCAAATGACCCCAAAGAATCTACAGTAGAAACCTGAAACAAACTAACCCGAACAAAACCCATCCAAACCAAGAAACCACTTTTAACATTGGCTTTTTGATTTTGATTATATATTTGAAATACTAATAAAAAAGGAAGAATTGAATCACATCCTTGGCAGGACAACCTTCCTCATTTGTTAAAGAGGTGTTCAGAAAATTCCATACAGTATCTGCTAAATAAACATAGTTTGGCAGCTTAGCAAATATCATATGATTGCAGCATCCATGATTTGAAGTTAAACAGCGTTTGCTTTCTTCTGGCAGAGCCGGTCACTCGGGCAGATGTGTCAGCACAGCTCCAGATGTCCTTAGACCCATGGGCTTGAGGAAGGGTTGGGGTGGCTCAGTGCATGGCCGCAGTGCAGAAACTTCCAAACCCAAACAACAGATCAACCAACCGACCACACAGATATCAAACAATTGTCTCTTTTGAGTTCCTCTTGACAGAATGGAGGCCTAGCAAGGACTGCTGGGTAGAAGGTACGTTGACAGACTTTGGAATGAGGAGAATCACCCTTTGATTGGTCCGACGCCATTCGTTGTACAATCGACAGTGGTACCTAAATGACACCTGTGGTTGGGAGAAGACAAACAAGAGAAGGTTTCAGGTGAGCGGAAGCTGATAATCAATCCAAGAAACAAACATATCATTTAAAACAGCTCCAAACAGCTGGCAGCAGTACAGCAGGGCAAGAACCCTGAACGAAACTGCTAGCAAGGAGCTGAGCGTTGGGAGACTGAGCATTGGGAGACTGGGCACCAAGCAAAGAGCATCCATGTGCGAACAATGGGTAGGGCTCCTGGGGAGGCTTCTTTGGTTCTTCCTCATATTAGGTAAAACAGGATCTCAGTAGGAAATGAGGTTGCTTCTGAGTTTAGATGTGTTTCGGGGGTAGTGGTGTTTAGGTCTCAAATCATCAGTGATGAAGAAGGTTGGCTGGATGCAGTGGGCAAAGTGGGTACAGTCCCTTGCCTAGCTGTGGGACTGGGCAATGTGCCCTTCTGGTCCTCAGGCTTCTCTCTGTTAAACGAGAGGGATGCTTGGGCTTCCTGTACCCTTCTGCAGGTTGGACACTGCACAACTCAAAGGACCCCATTCACACTATGATAGGGCATGCTTCGTGCTGTGCCATGGATGACCTGCACAGCTGCACTGGGTGCCCCTGATGGGTGATCCCCAATTGTCTCCAGCTCCAGCCTTCTATAGTTCCCAGAGAGGGGAAGCCCTGGCATGGGCACCGACTGTCCTGGTCAGTTCTTCTTGCACCACGGTGCCTACCTCATCATGGCATCACGTGCCCTGTACATCAGGGTACTTGTTCCTCTGTCTTCTTGCACTAAAGTATCTTGAGAACAGGGCTAGTGTTGTATTCACCATGCCCTGCACCTACCACAGTGTCTGGAACTGGGAAGTTGCTCAGTGGAGTTTGCTGAGTGTATGGATGAGTGAAGAAATTGCCCATGTTTTCTAATTGTAACAATGCTTTGGACTTAAGCCTCTCTTTTATGATACATGACAATATGAGCAGTAAACTCATGGCTAATTGTGACACAACTGTGCTCCCCAAATTCTTGCTCCTCAAGTAAATATACTGGAATTGAGAGGCTTATGTATGTGGTTTGTTTTGGAGAAGGCTGGCAAAAAGCTCTGATGGACTGTCCAGGAAATTCAGTTTCATCTGTACTTTTGAAGATGTACAAATTGCCTTTAAAAATGGGAACAGGATCCAATTTGACTGCATCTGGATGACCAGGTAGGTGCTGGGAAGGAAGCTGCCAAATTATCCACAGGCTTAGGATAGCAAATTATCCAGGTATGAGCTGTTCAACCACCTGGGGTGGGGTGAATTTTGTTGACTCCAGGATAGGTCCATGATGGTCAGAGAGTGGGCTGACCCGATGGTTTGAGCTCAGCATTTCTAGAAGTAGGGGAGAGTGCAGGCCCTTGACCAGAAAGGGCCTGTTAGTCTTCCTGGCAGAATCATGAAATTCAAGGCCATTCGCTCAAAGTTCTGAGGCTCAGAAGCAAATGCCACAGGCTGAGAGCCAGAGAGATTTGGGTATGGAAATATAAGCTTCTAAACTCACACAGATGTGCTTTTCTCCAAAAGGCCCTGAACACGCCAAAGCAGATCAGGGCTTTTTCTTTTCTTTATTTAAGCTCGATTCTCATCTATCTACTCCGTCCCACGGCTGCTTGGTACTACTCATGAATGTAAGAGAGGCAGGTTGGAAAGCCTGCTGCTGTTCAGGGCAGGGAAGAGGTAGAACACAGACAAGTACTAATGAAGAGCTTTGCCAGTACTAGAAGTCTGGAATCTGGAAATATTACAGGAAAGCTGGATTTCAAATCAAGAGTCCCTTCATCCATAATGTTAAAGAGCTGTGTATTTTTGGTATTAGTAACAGAGAAGAAGCTGTGGGTACAGGTGGGCAGCACGTTCTTCTGCAAGGAAGGGAGCGGGCCTTGGGCTCTAGAGTCAGGCACACCGGGCTTAAATCTCTATCTTCCACTTAGTGGCTCTGTGACTTTGGGAGGGTCATTTGCTGTTTCCAAGTTCCAGTCTCCTAGTTTGTAAAATGTGAATAATTAGATAATGCATAAAAAGCACTTAGCATAGTGCCTCAGGTACAGGTTAGTGTTTTTGGCCTGTTATTTTTGATGTGTTAAATATGGAAAAGATGATAACTTTGTGACATTCCTTCTTCAACAGAGGAAACTGGGGTGGCGGGGGGAAGAGGTTGGCCTCTTTCGTTCAATGCCTTGCTTAGAATTTTGGGCTCAGCCCTGACCTAAGGAATCAGAGCTGCATTCTAGCAGGGGCCCCAGGTGACTGGCATGGTCATTCCAGCCTAAGCATACCGCTCCAAGGAAGCCAGGGAGTCAAAGACTTAGTCAGCTTCCTGATTTCTTGGCAGGAAATACAAAAATCAGCCCACTTGTTCAGACAAACAAATGAGACCTTATTATATATTAATCTATCTTAATTGCTGTTAATGACCACAGTCCACAGGCAAATCCAATCAATAGAAAAAGAGCATCAGATGAAGATGACTCTGTGTCAGGGAAAACAGGAAGTCGGGCTCAGTGCAGAAGTGGCCACAGTGTGCAGATGCCCTGGATCAAGGCTGGCTCCCTTCTCTCAAGGCTGTAAATCACCCCCTCTCTGCAATGGAAGAGAATAGGAAAAAGGGAGGTTTGATTTAAAGGAATAAAGAGGCACCGAGGGAAAAAGAAACATAAATGAAAAAGAAGCTATGGCAACTTCGTTTAGATATTTCTTAAATTTCCGAGGTTTTTAGGAGCGAGGAGGAAGAAAGAGCACAAGGCTACTATTCTCATAGAACTACTCCTCATGGGGTGGGTTTCTTGAAGTGCACTCATTTCTTTATCCAAAGCCAATTTATTCACCTCCTGTCTTGGACAGACAAGGCCTGTAAGAAAAGTGTGGTCACATGGGTGGCACAAGGCGAGAAATTCACCTCTTCTCTTCAGGTAGGTGACAGGCTGCGGGGCCCAAGGTTTGCTGCAAATTCTCAGCAGACTTTGGGAAATCTCCTCATTCTGTATTTCTATTCTGTTTCTCTCTGGAGGTTATGATGGGACCAAAGCACACGGTGGGGCCAGGGCTCAGTAAGTGGCCCTCCCGGAAATTGAGCCCAGCTCTGATCCTTGACTGCTCCGTGAAAGAGAAGGGTGCTGTGCAGGATTACGTCAGCCTGGGAGAAACGCCTGGCTCGGGATCCCAGCGAACACCATCGGCGGCCTCCGGCTGTTGGGGGCTTGTCTACACCAGTCTCGCAGTGAGCCTTGTGGGGCAGTATTCTATTGGAGACTTTCTCCCTTTATAATGAGAATTTAAATGATTAACTCATGAGCCTGGAAGTCTGCAGGAGGATTCTGGTCGTTCACTCATTCCGCTCTGACTGAAGCACAGCTCCTGTGCTGGGCCCCGGCTGCATGCGCGCCCCAGTGACGGGAAGGACGCCCTGCGGTTGCTGTCTGTGGTGCCTCCATTTGTGCACTGCTAACCCGGGACCAATATGAATTCCACAGCGGACAGTTTCTTAACGCTTGATATGGACTCATTTCTCATGTCTCTCTCAGTGTCTGTCCATGGACTTCAAACAGTTTGCGACATGAACGGTGGTGTTTCTGGGGCACCCGCCTCCTGAGCTCTCATCGTGGGGCCGGCGGCCCCAGATGCTTGTGTTTCCACACAGCAGATTCCAGAATGTAGACCTCGCCCAGCGTGTATCAAGATCGGGGCCCTTGCGGCCAGGTGAGTGGGTGAGGAACAACAAAGGCACTTTCAGTCGCGCAGCGTGGATGCGTGACCTTGTTCACAGAGCCTGGCGAGGCCCTTCCAGGAAGGCTCCTCTGAAGAGTCGGGCTGGACTGACACTGTGTTTGTTTATCTAAGACATTTTCACAGCATATTCTCCTTAAGCTTGACAGCTTGTTTACTGTGGGTTTCTGCTGGAGGGCAGTTTCCAAGTCCTGTCAGCTTCTGAATTACCACTCTTGCCAGAGCAGCTGAGTACGGCATTTATCTGGGAAGGAGTTAGTCTAGATGCAGTGCCCTATTCAGCATGGTTTTCATACCAGTCAAAGGGCAGAAATGCCTGTCTCTCTCTTCAGCTGCTTTGCATTGTGGGGAGAAGGGGGCAGGAGTTGGGGGAGCAGGGAAACCACAGGAAGAAAACCAGGGTTTCTTTTGCCAGGTGCTCTGATATATGTTCCCATGTTATCCCACCTAATCCTCACAATAGTCCATTGACCCAGGGGTCACCAATCTTTTCCTCCATGTTTTGCATAAGGGGAAGGATAATCAGAGAGGGTAAGTATCCGGTTAAAGCTACACAGCTATCAGGATGCTAAATCTTGGGTTTAGACCCAGGGACTTTGGATTCTAAATGCATACACTTTTTACTGTGCAGCACTGCCTCTTGGAAATATTTCTGGAACGAAGTATATTATCACTCTCCTGAAAGAGCCAACCCCAGGCACCTTTCCTACCCAAACCTTCCTTTCACCTAAAATGAAAGATAAAACAGGGTCACATCCATTTTTCTCTAGGTAGTTTCTTTCTTTTTCTTTCTTTGTTCCTTCTGTCACTCCCTGCTTTTTTCTTTCTTACTAGTTAAGTGCATGCTTTATAAAAGGCCTTCAATTGATCTGAAAGCCCAGCATTCAGATCTACTTCTTCACCTCAGGAACTCTTCTGAGAAAAACCACAGATAAGTATACCTTCAAACATGGTAAAAAGTTATTTTTCCAAAGTGCTTTGCCCTGTACTCTTTCATTTACATGTGACAACACCAGGGGAAGTTGGCCTGATGGGTATTTCTACCATTCCCACTTTACAGATGGGAGCACTGAGGCTCAGAGCAGTGAAATGACTTTAGATCATGCTAGTTAGGCTATTTAACTTCTTATTTTAAACATTCTCTCTGTCACAATGACCTTGTGACTTCTGAATCACTGCTTGATTCACAATGAATCAGGATACACTTTGGCATAATAGACTTTTAAAGGAGGCAATAATAGTTTCATTTGGGGGCTTCGATAGGCTGGGAACACAATGCCTAGTTTAACCAGAGGACTCAGAAGAAGTCAGAAGCATCAGAATACTCCCCGTTTACAAAGGCAGTCAGATGCCTCTTACTGAGATTGAAATGTGTCCCCCACTTACTGTCTGAGCACCCTCACCTGAGGGGAGGTATGAGGGGGAAATGAGCAGGGGGCCATGGTCAGCGTGGTAAGAATAGCTGCTGGTGGGCCAGGGCTTGGGAGAAAGTGTGAGCCATGGAGGCTTCCACAGGCTGACATGGATATGGGAATGGTACGTGTTAGACAGGAAATACGTATTGAATAACAATGGAATGTGCTTAGATTAGAAATGAGCAGGCATGGAAGAGTAATGCCAGGAAGCAAGGAGCTCAGTTTCTAAAAAATTCTAGGTAGTGACGTTCTTCCCTGAAGGTCCCAGAGGGAAACATAAAGAGAGATCAAATGCTGCGCTTTGTGGGTGATGCCAACTGGCACTCGAGCAATCAAGTTACTTCATGAGTTAAAAAAATGAAAAAATCAGAGATGTGTAAAAATTCTTCCTCATTTACAGTGGGAACACTTATTGGGAAATGGTTTTCCTTTGGTGGCAGCTTCTCAGCTAGATAAATTAGTGTTTTTATGGGCAGCACAGTCAATATCCCGACACACAGAATAATCATCAGGCAAAGTGCAGCTCCACGCCCAGTAAAGACTTAGGCCGTGTCAGGATGTAAGAAGAAAATAACCAGCAGGAGGATTGACGGTCTGTGCAGGCAGCGACAGCAGCAGTGGCCAAGTGCATCATTCATAATCTACCACGATCCCAGCAAAAGTGAGGAACATAAACAATAGGAGGAAAATGCCATGCCTCATGACAGATGGAGCCTAGACTACCAGAGGAGGGAAACGGTGAGGGTGTGTGTCTTTGACTGATGTGCTCTCAGAAGGGGCTTTTTCTTTACTTGACGTGCAATTCACACACACACAGTCACACATGAGTAATAAACCAGATCACATACTCTCACCAGCATTCGAAGGTCTCTCTTCTACCGAGAATGTGAGACATACTATAGACAAGCCAGAAGGCTGTGCCAGCTGTGGGGCTGCCAGCTCCAGCTGGCCAGAAGCCCAGGGGCACGGGCCATACTTACTAGTGTCCAAAAGAGGTAAATAGTGAAGAGTGCGACAGTGAGTGCAATTAGTCCGACTGCTTCGAGCCGACTACTAAAGTGCAGGTGATCCACGGCGCCCCGCAGGCAGAGCCAGCCTGAGATGGTGGCCAGTGGGGTTATGAACAAGAAGCACACCATGTCTCCAAACAGAGTCCGCTTCTCATGCTGAGGGCCTGGGTTTCTGAGCCACTGCCAGGGAGAGGGAGAGAGAGAAAGACAAGGACAAGGTTAAACGCTTGTGCGGAGCAGAGACACACTACTCTGAAGTTGTCTGTCTCCAGAATCTGGAAAAAAGTACTTCTGACCTGTTCTGAGATCTCAGGGAGCATTCAGGGCTTATTCCCGTACCCCTGCCCCCTGAATAATAGTGATTATGATACTAATATGACAATAATGATTATGATAATGATGATGATGATGATGATGATGATGATGATGATGATGATGTCCTTGCTGCAAACGGGCTGCTGTTTTTGAAAATAGTCCAACGGTTATTATTATGAATCACAATGACTCTGTGGATGATGGAGAGGATGTTATTTTTGGAAGATAACAGCTGAGGTGCAAGAAGTGCCATCATGTGGCCAAAGCCTTCCAGTGTCTTCACCCTGGGAATGTGTGGAGGAAAGGGCTAACTTGTCAGGCCTGGGTTCCTCAATCCCTGCCTATTCCCGAGAAAGACCTATTTTCAAGACAGGCTCCCAAGAGGTGATGCTGAGTCCTCATAACATTCTGCTTGACAAGAATGTTTTGTATGCTGCAGGCACTGGGCCACAGGGTACCAGTGTAATCAGTTTATGCCAAGGATGTTATTTATGCTCAACACCTATTTTTGCCCTGGGGGCTGGAGTCTGAGTGGCTGAGGTTAGTCATGCAGGCACTGCATGCCTTTGTGACTGACCCCAATAAACACCAGGACACCAAGGCTCAGGTGAGCTTTCCTGGTTGATAATGCTTTTATGTGTTGTCACAATTTTTTGCCGGAAAAATTAAGTACACCTGTGTGACATTACTGGGAGGGGACACCCAGGAACAGAACATGTGCCTAGTTTCTTCCAGACTTTGCCTCATGTACCTTTCCCTTCTGCTGATTTTAATTGGTATCCTTTTGCTGCAATAAACCGTAATCGCATGTATAAGAGCTTTTCTGAGCCCTGTAAGTCCTCGTAGTGAATCACTGAGCCTTGGGGTCCACCTCACATCAGTGAGGTTTAGCTGACTCCATGAACTCAGTAATGCCCCTCCCATAAGTTTTAGGACCCTGAACCTCCTATTTAGGGCCATCCCACACATCTTAATTGTGCTACCACTTTGACAGACCCAACCCCCCAAAATTGGAGAAAACTTTGTCCTTGTTTAAAGACTAGAGCTGAGGTGTTGTCCTTGCATTTGGGGAATCGCTGAATGTCTGCTGAAATGTTTTCCATGATCCATTCTAGGAAAAGTCATGCTTATATATCGGTGTTTGTACGTACTGGTAATGTGGCCTGGTGGCTTCAGATTAGCATTGAAACATGTCTGCACATAATCTGGCATTCCTATCTCACTATCCCATGTAGTAATGACAGAGGCCAAGGAGTCCAGAGAAGGAGTGGGGCCAAACGTAGATGACAGGGTAGGGGTGGGGAGAGACCCTGGCTGCCTCTGTCTACCATCTCATCCTACCAACAAATGAGAAGGCCTAGTAGTGCTGTGGGCCGGCCCCCAAAAGGTAGCACTATGGGCTGCTGAGCAGACACTCCAATTCCCACAAAACCATTGGTACGAGGGAAAGGACCATGACAGGGGAGACAAGAGACAGAAGAGCTGTAGAGAGGGCAAGCAAGATGAGGAAAGAGCAATGCAAGGGCCAGCAAAAGACTCTAGGAGTGAGCAGAAGAGACAGGAGGTAAAAGGCACTGAAGAAAATTTTCTGAGAGGAGCCCTTCCTCGAATGTTGCCTGAAGCAAATATTAAATAACCTGGAATGCCCAACATAGCACTTTCTAGTGACAACCTACCTTAAAAATGGGCTGAGACTCTGAAAGAAGTGAACCTCAGCTCAAAAATGGACCTGAATAAATATTTAAAAATAGATAATGGGGAGTTGACTGTGAATATATTACAGCATTATAAAAATTTAATATAAATACCAAAATGACCAAGTGCAAACAACATTAACCCTGCCACATGTCATCATGCTACCTCAGACATCCCATCAGCTTCAAAGAAATTCAATTAACTCTTATTAACATTTGCTTGCCTAAATACTAGGAATATCACTATGAAGTGGAGAGTAGAAACCTGGCATTGTTATCTCAATTTTACAGAAGCTCAGCAAGGTTAACTGATTGCTCTAGGCAATTCAGAGGTCAAACTGAGAAGAGGACCAGGATCTCTCCACTCTTATTCAGATGTCCTATCAGTAAAATATTTGAAAATTAAAACTGTAATATATTCATAAGTCTAGATTCTTAAACGATGGTACCCAAATTGCAGCAACCTGATGCCCCTTGCCATTTAGATTTTCCCTAGAAGCAGATCTGGAAGCCTGGACTACTTTTCCTGTTGGAACATAATAGGTCCTCAATAAATACGTGACAAATGTTCACAGACAAGCTAACCTCACTGGCTAAAACTCCTTCCAATTTCTTTTGCTTGAGAATTCTGAATACACTTTATCAAAACTAATTTAGTACTTTACTTATCTATGTGGCCCTTGACATTACCCAATGAAATAAGTCAGGTATGGATGGAGGTAATTACGAATCACTACTTATCTATGACTGATGTAAAAGAAATTTAAAAGGCAAACTAGAAATTACTATTGCTTATTTCATTTCCTATTTTCTAATTATTTTTGATCTTTTATATTCCCCCAAAGTTTCCAGGCCATTTTAATGTCTATGATCACTCAATACCAAGGTTCCATACCTTATTAACACTATATATATAGTTTTTGGCTTAGTGTACCCTTTGTGTTGTTTGCTGCTGGGTCATATTTAGGTATAAAATTCTTTAAACAGGTACTATTATGTTAAAATCTGGGACTTCTTCAGAACCTCAAGTATTATTTATCTCTTATAAAAATGAAGGCCCCATAAACAAAACCAGTGGTAATATCTGTTGTTGAGAAAAAAAATCGTCCTGTGCCATGGTAAGAACTTTTGCCAAAGTGTCCAAATAGGCTGAAACAGGCTATTTATACATGCAGATTTTGTTAGAGAAAAACTGTGATTATACCTCAAATTTCGAGCAATAGGGGATGATCTAAATAAATTATGGAATTTACTTAGAATGAAATATATGGAGTAATTTCAAATGATGAGGTACATTTTATATTTACTGACATGACATTGCCGAGCAGGAAAAGAGTTCTATAGGACAGAGTGTATAGTATGATATTGTGTATGTAACGATATATTTACATACACAGAGAAATTTACATAGATGTAGGTGTAGTGGATTTACACAGGCACAGACCAGGATACACAGCAAAACTGTGGCTATTGTCGGTGGTGGAATTACAAATGGTTTTTAAATTTTTTTTTGTATGTATTTTCTTGTTTTTCTAAGATGAACATAGACTATTTATATAAATAAATATGTATCTATTAGTTGTGTGCAAAATGTTGAGAGAGGGAGAGAGAGAGAGGAGCGGAAAAGAGAGAGCAGGGGAGAGACAGACGGAGGGGGAGAGAGGTCCCTAGTTAATGCATAGCAAACTATAGCAGTAAACAAAAATTATTACTGCTATGGCTGGGGCAAGCTCAGTGCTAGATATTTAGAGTTTACTATGCAATACCTCATTGAGTCTGCACAACATTCTATGAAGTAGGTGCTAACGTTATCCCAATTTTATGGATGCAGGCACTGGGGAGCAGAGGGTTTAGTAACTCACCTAAGGATGGAGCAAATGGAGATTGGAGGTGGGATTCAAATCAGCCTCATTTTTCTGTTCCTTGCTGTTCACATTTTCATTTTCTTTCTACACCAAATGGCAAGTGTGTGTGTGCACATGCATAAGTGGACACACTAAATTTTTTGGGAATTTTCAGCTAGATGGGTTATGGTAAGTCCCGATGTTTTATCGGCACATCAGGTAGCTGACTAGTTGGCTGGCCAGGATGATATCATGGAAATTTTATAAAATATTCTTATGTTAATTCTTTTACTGAACCACAATGGGGTGTAATTTTGGGGTGTTTAATCTCAGCTGCATTATCATGCCTTTCGGCTTAATTCATAATAGATGAAAGATGGATTAGAATTATTCAATTACATTTCTTTCTGTTATGTGTCTTTGGCTCTCTTATCAGTTATACTGATTATACATAGAGTATTATGTGCATTCTATTGTAGTATCTTCATTTCCTAAACATTCAATAAAGAGGCTGAGGCATAACGGCAGGTCTGTTTGTGTGTCCATCTTCCCACCTAACCCGAGGTGGAACCTCATCTTTATATCACCAGCATCCAGTACATTCAACACTCACAATGTTGAATGAATAACAGTAGCTTATGTTTATTTACCTTACACTATGCCAAGCACTATTTTACATGCTATCTGTTGTAACTGATTTATTTTTCAATAATCTTTAGGAGAGGTTATCACCACCATGTTATGGATAGGAAACCGAGGCCCAGAGAAGTTAAATAACTTGTAGAAGCTTAGCCCTAGTTGTAGTCCATGTGGTCTAGCTCCAAAGACTGTGGACCTAACCACTCATGATGTCATCATTCTTAGCAACCAAAAAAGGAGGAGGGTAGTATGTGGGTAAAGAAAGGAGGAGCTGGATCATACCTCAACTGTTTTTGTCAGTGTGAGAAAGAATATTCAACTGTCATGGTTCCACTGGAGTGAGGTACCAGTCAATGACAGCGTCTGTTTGTTAAACCCTTTATTGATGGATAAAGGTGAAGGGTGAGGTGCTCCAGGATGTTAGATTCTATCTTCCAGCTCTGAGTTAATCTGTCCTGCCACTTGTGGACAGCTTTTGCAGCTAAAATATCATTCTTGGAGAGTCTTTAGTTTAAACTTGGTCCTCAGTTAGCTGTATTTTAAAAGCTGAGATCAATGATTGAGAAGACTGATTTACATGGAGACTTTCACCTGGTGAGCCCACCCACATTGCTGCCAGGGGATCTGTGGGCAGTCCAGGGCACTCTTCCTGCCTTTTGTTTTCTGGCTCCATCAAAAACATAAAGCAGACAGAGATCACGCTTTCAAAAGGCCTGGCAGTGAGCTGCCTTTTTTTTTCTGTAGTTATCTCATTCCAATCACTGACTTGTTCCTGAACCATAAGATTGATCTACTCTCGGAAATCAGTACAAAACAAACCAACCAACCAACCGACTGAACAAAACAGAACTCCCCACGGTAACCAGGACTGCTGGGCCCGAGACAACAGAGGAATTAAAGCAGTATTCTACCTCCAGTGACATAGCATCATTGACTGGCTGTAAATGTATATCAAAGGTGAGCCAGGCACGAGAGGTTACTTTTAAAGTGCGCTGACTGAGGGTTTAGATCTAATTACAGTGTCGATTTGTTAAACCTCTTACTGGTGGGTAGGAGTAAAGGGGGTGCGGTGCTCCAGGACATTAGATTCTGCCTTGCAGGCTCTGAGTTAATCAGCTTAAATCCCTAAGGTAGACAGGACACCGTGCAGGTCAGTTTGTACCAGAACCAGATTACACTCTGGTGGCTAATAGCTCTGATCGATTACAACCTTCCCCATGAATCTCCTTAATGAGAAACCATCATGAGAACGAAAGAACTGATAGAAGGGGTAACAACTGATAGATCTACAACAAATTTATGGAGTGGAAAAAAAAAGAAGGCATGGTCTCACAGTGTTTACTAACTTGCATTCATCTGTCTGAGTGTCTCCTGCTAATCTGACACTTGGCAGCGTTATTAACCAAGAACTTGCCTGTCTTGGCATGGATCTTAGTTTGGAAGCCCAACACAAGCAAACACTAAGCTCTCTTGCTTGCCTGGGGAGCTGCAATGTGAAAAGGGTGGTGTGACGATCAGAATATATGTGACAGGTCCTGTGCATGATTCAAAACTGAAGACGAAACCTGAAAACCATGCATTTCAGTTAACTTGAAAAACAACAGAGAACAAAAACAAACTCCTACCAGTGTTTTGAATCCCTGAACTCCAGATAATCAATGAATTTCCAGGACAGCTGAAGTCACACAGAGGGAAATTCTGACTCCAGGGAAGCCAAGGAAATACATGCTCTAGATAGCCATCAAACCGGGCTTGAAGCAGTGCAGCTCAAATGAAAACTTTACAGAGGATTTGCTCATGACCCTAAAATGTCAGTCTCCAGTGCTGGCCTCTCTCCAAAGCTCCAGATGTGCACATTCAACAGCCTACTTCACATCTCCCCGGGGATGACTAATAGACAACTCTAACTTAATCTGTCCAAAACAGAACTCTCGATTTGGCACTTAACTCACAACATTTTTTTTCCTCCAAGTCTTCTCCATATCAGTAAATGACAACACCCTCCACCCAGTCCCTCAGTCATCCTGTTTCCTTTCTGCGTCTGCCCCGCACAGCTAGCCCTTCAGTAAGGCACTGCCTTAGACATATATCTGTGATCTGTGCACTTCTCTCCATTTCCACTGCCACCACCCCTGGCCACCTTCATCTCTTGCTTGGGAGGCAATAAACCTCCCTGCTGCCATCTGGCCTCCCTATACTCCATTTCCAAAACAACAGTCGAAGTGACCTGGTAAAAATCAGATCATGTTACTCCTTTGCTTAAAACTCTCCAATGGTTAGTATGAAGATCAAATTTTTCACCTGGAACTATAAAACCTACCCTCATCCCTGCCCACCCCCTCCCCGCCAGCCACTTCTTCATTTCCAACCCTTACAAATGGTTGTTTCTATATGGGGAACAGGCTTTGCCCATATTCTTGCATGGCTGGCTCCTTCTAATCATTTAGGTCTCAGCTGAAAGGGTACCTTCTCACTGAAAACACTCCTCGCACCTGTGAACACCACTTGCCTACAGGACACTCTCAGAACTAATGCTATGTGTTTATTTGTATGCTTGCTTATTTATTTTTTGCTCCTCACTCCAATGAGAGCTCCATGGTGGCTATTCATTCTTGTATGCCTCGATCCAAGGACAATGCTGGAACATAATAGATGCTTGATGAAAGTGAATGAATATCTGAGGTGCCAGAAGCCCTGACCAGAAATGGTCTTAGGTAAAAATATTAGACTAATTAAATTGGTTGGTAAGGAGAAAATCTGTTGGCGTATAAACATCACGTCATCAAGTTCACTGCTTTTAGACCTCTGAACTAGAGGCAGCATTCCTTATACGGCACTCTTTTTAGGTTTCCAAGAGCAGTATCTACAGATTGTTTTGTTGCTGTAAGATAAAAAATCTGTAGTTTTTCTTCAAGCTTTTTCCTCCAGGATGTATACAACTGTAGAATACCATCTATTTTTCCATATGTAAAGAAATAGCATGAAAGAAAACAATAAATTATTCCAGGTCTTTTGTACTGTCTTAGTCACAATTACTATCTTTTTTTTTTTCTAGAAGAAAACTACCTTGAAATATATGAGAAAAAGACAATACCAAGCATTCATTTAAAAATTATACAAGTGTAATTCAACCAAAAATGTGTACTGAGTACCTGTTATGTGCCAGATAATTTTACTGCATTTAAAAACGCCAAGTGGTACTATTAAATTAGGATATTATGCCTCAGGGAGGTTAAGTTACTTGTTCAAGGTTACATGGTGAAGGAGCCAGTATTTGAAATCTCCAGTCTACCTTTCTTTCAACTCCTTCCTCTGCTTGCTTCAGCACTGCATAAAATCTTGATTCTAATTTTTGTTTACTCCTGCAACAGATAAGGTCAGAAAAGGAGCACTGTGTAGGAGATAAAACAAAGCCTTGGAAGAAGGAAACAAAATACTGCTTCCAGTTGCCCCCTGCTCTTGGTCCTCCCAAATGCTGTGTGACCTTAACTTAATTAAGTTCTTTTATCTCTCTGGTGGAGTAAAAAATGGGAGTCTCCCTCAAAGGAGTGAGGAAGGTACAGCTTTGAGAAGAGTGGTGAAGGACCCTCTCTAGTTGTCTTAAGTTCCCACTATTGTTCAAAACATCGGGTTCAACTAAAGAATGTATGTATCATCCTTCAGGCCAACTCTCTCTGAGCTCTGAGGCTTGTGTATCTTGTACTTACTAGATATTTCTCCATTTGTGTAATAAATATCTCAAACTTTGCAAGGGCCATGATGGAACACTGGATTCACCTCCACCGCCCCAAATCTCTCACAAATCGATTTTTCTTCCAGGTTGTCTGTCTCACACCAGTACCAACACCAATACCTACTGGCTCTTGTAAACAACCTCAGTGCCATCGGTATCCCCCCTCCCCTGGCCCTTATATCCAGTCTATCATCAGGCCCTGCCACTTCTTCCGGAATACATCTTGAACATGTCAACATCTCTCTTTCTAGTGCTATTACTCTTTTCCTCATCTTTCACCAAACCATATTATAGCCTCCTCACTCCTCTATTCCTGTTATCCTAGAATCCAGTTTCTCTAAAACAGCAACATCACATCGATTCTCTTTCTTAAAATTCCCTAGTGGCTCTGTATTACACTTTGTCTAACTAGCCCTGGCATGGCCCACAAAGCCCTGAGTGATGTAGCCCGGTGTTTGTCCCCTGGCTCCACAGACCTCAAGGGGGCCGAGGATAGGATTCATAGGATCTGTGATATTTGGATGGAGGGGGGAAAAAAAAGCATATCTTTATTTTCACAACCTCTAATTGAAATTTAGCATTTCATTGAATTATACAGAAAATCTCAGTGGTGTGAGCAGTATTTGTGACTTTGTCACCAATAGAAATCACAGATATTTCATATCCCATTATAAACTGTTGCTGAAATCTTGACATATCACTACTTAATAGTAATCAGATCTGCCACAAAAGGTGTTAAAGAAGCACTTACATTTTATATCACAACTTTGTCTTTTAAATATTTTGAATGCTAAATAATAATGTAATTGGTTTCCTTTGCATCTCTATGTCTTTTATGTAATTAAAAACATGATTATGAAAAGGGATCCATAGGCTTCAACCAACAGCCAAGGGTTCCATGACAGAAAAGTTTAAGCACCTGGAATCTATCTCCTTGGACTTCTCAAACTTCTCCTTAGCAGTGCATTTTTCAGTTTCAGAAATACTGAAATGCTGCCTTCGCAGTGGCTGTTCTTTCTGCCTGGAATTCTTCCCATGGCTGGTACCTCCTCATGGGTTGTATCTCCACTCTTCAGAGATGCCTTCACAAACTATCTTACATTCTCTCACTCTAGTCATTCTTTACCACAACAACTTTTTCTTCCTTTATAACTTTTATCACAATCAGAAATAACCTTTTTTTATTTGCTTGTTTATTCTGAGCTTTTGCCCTAGCAGACCAGCTCTATTAGTATACAATATTATTCTGCTTGTTCAGTTATACCTCATTTGTGCTTAGTAAGTATTAGTTGAAGCAACATATAAATCCTTCCAAACCAAAGGATTGCTGTGGGTAGAAATCAGATGAGTTTTAATTGAAATAGATACATACATATGTAAGACCACTCATCCTGACTCATCTGATAAAATACAGTAAAGTAATTTTTGTCACAGACACACGTTTAGCAGTTGCTCTGGAATTCACAGCTGTGATTTGGCTGAAGCATAAGTCATATTCAAGGACACCTCAGAGATTTGTGGTGCTCCGTGGAGGACTTAGGCCAATAAGCCAATTAATGGGCTATAATGCTCCATAAATACCATGTTTGTTTCTGGGACATTATAATTTGGCTCTGGCATTAGTTAAACAAATGCTAAACACATGAACACAAATGGTTTGAAATTTTCCAAAGATAAGATTATCAGCAGGGCACAATTAGATGGAAAAATAATTTTATATATTCACTTGTAACTTCAGATATAAGCAAAATGGGAATCATTTCTTTCTAATTATCTCAACTCATCACTGTGTAGAAGTGATCACAGCCAAATGGAGATTGTTTATCTGAAATGAGAGGATGTTTCAGGATTATGTGGCATATGTGATCAATGTAAAGCCAGAAACATAAGAAGAGATGAATAACCAAGAGAGGATGGAGAGCAAGAATACAGGAATTTCCAGCAGAAACTGATACATAAGGTGCACAATGTCAAAAATAGAAATGATTTACTTTGGGAGACAATGGATTCATACAGTGTAGTCATTTATAAATGGGACACAAAGAGCAGCTCCCAGTCCCCTGAGCCTGGCTTCATTTTGGCTCTTAAGGCGCCCTGGGCCCTCCAGGTGGTAAAGTTGCTGGCGTCTAACACCCTCTCTGCTGCCCTGCTGTTGGAGCTCCAGTTTCTGAAGCTTTGAATAATTACTTCCAGCAGAAGGACAGCATCACGGGGTAAAGAGTACCAGAACAGTGTACGAAGTAAAAGCCCCAACTGAAACTCCAGATGAAAGAGGAGAATATGATGAATAAAATAAGAATAATAAACTCTTATTTTGATAACTGGGGGTGTTTTAGGGAATAGAGAGGGAGAAATCAAATTTAAAACTAGTCCTCAAAATGAGACCACATTTAAAAATCCATATCCTTTGGATATAGTGAGAATGTGAGTAAACATTCTGAAAACAGTCCAAGCAGAGTATGGTGAAAGCATGTCCATGAAATACCGTACACTAAAATAGAGGATAGAAGAGACCTTCTTACCAGGGCCACATATTTCCAAAAGAAGAAAGAATGGGAACACTGTGAGAAAGAGAAAAATTTCTGCTTGATGGAAGGACTGCGAAAACAGAGGAATTTTAGATTCCCAGTCTCTATAGTCCAATGTTTTGCTGCCAAAAAGGATCCCAAATATTCAGGGGAGCCTGGCTGACCTTGTTGGTATTAGACACAACTTAGCAACAAATGGTTCTGGAACGTCTCAAGGCTCCACTTGAGGCAATGGCTTACGTTTACAAGCCACAGTATTTGATGATACCTCTTTATTTTTGTTCAAAACTCCCTGTCCTCAAATTTCAAAGGGAGCCCACCAGCATCCAAGTAATCTGGATTGTGCTACACACTCACTTCTCACATTGTCTAAGCTGTTCAGGATTTTCAAGAGTTCCAACATACCTTTTTTTAGCTTCCTTACATCTAAAGAGTCTCCCTCTTTCTGTCCAGGCCAACCTGGCCATCTGTGTATAGTGCTCTCCGGGGCTTTTTGGATAGCCTTTATTAGGAATGTCAGAATGCCAGGTCAAAATATGCCATAGTGTCACATGACGGGAGAGCAATGTTTTCCATTTATAGCTGGCATTACTTCTCTTGATTACATTCAATGTTTATAGACCATTTTGCTACAAACCTCATAGAACTGACTTCAGGAAAGACATTCTTAAGGGGCAAGGGCAACGTCTTAAACAACATGGGTCACGACATCAAGGGCTGGCATTTGTAGAAGGCTGAGCAGGAGACCAGATGGGTGAACACAGTTCCTGTCTGTGAGAAAGCTCTGCTTCAACTGGGAGACACATATACATTTTGAGCTTGAATGATCCTAAGACATGTACCCCCTATGTGTCCCCAAGGCAGAATCAAGCCAACCATGGAAGAACCCAAGTTAATAACTAGCCTGGTCCTGTGTATGTGCAGACTGATTCACTAGCTCTCCCTTCAAGACTAGCAAATCAGAGCCACAGTTGTGGCACCTACGAAATTATACTGTGACCTCCTCATAAAGGAGGGAATTTGCAGTGTAGTGTTGAAAAGTGGTCTCCTTACTTTTCATACTTAAAACATTTTAAGGGTGCAGGAGACATTTTTGGAAAATCTATGTGCTCTCTTGCAATCTACAAAAATATCTCTCTAGATCAGAAAACCTGTGACCCCTTTGAAATTGTATTTGAACACTGGATGTCTGTGCTTTTCAGGGGAGAGAGTTCAAGCTTTTTTTCCCCTTCAGTAATATGCATGTGTTTTTTTTTAATTAGGTATATTTGACATAAAACATTGTGTAAATTTAAGGTGTACAATATGTTAATTTGATATGTTTAATATTGTAGTATGATTACCATTGTAATGATATTTAGAACCTCCATCATATTACATAATTATGCTTTCTTTTAGTGATTGTAATAATTAAGTTCTAGTCTCTTAGAAGGTTTGCTGATTATAATACAATAGAGTAGTCTGTATTCACTACAAGAGTTTAAGTTTTAGTCAGATTCTCAAGCATATCTGAGGGAAAGAAGCACTATTCTAGAGCATTTCTCTAAATTGTCTTAAGACAATTAAAAAAGGTGGTCCAGCCCACCTTTCTGAGGTGTGATGAATTTAAAAATATGAGAAGTAGGATTTCATTGTCTTCTGAGAACCTACCATTTCCCTATAGACCCTGGTTGAGAAAAATTTAACCTAGAGCACAAAATGTGTTACTAAAAAATAACTGTATAGTTGTAGGGTTAAACTATACAGTTATTAAAAAGAAACTAAATTAAATTAACTGAATTAAAGGAAGAAAAGAACTCTTAACTGAGCAAAGATGGCAAAAATTTAGACAATATGAAAAAAAATCAATGTACAACTGATTTCCATACAATGAAAGAGTAAAAAAATGAACTGGGTTTCCTTACATAAATTGTGATAGGAAAAAGGCAAAACTTTAAGCGGGAAGTGGGGGTGGAATCCATTGCAATCTCTATGTCAGTTTCCTCATTTTTAAAATGGAGATAGTTACATGTACAAGTGGCACAACAGTAAAGTGCCTAGAACAGTGGCACAGGGTAAAAACTCAGCAAATGATAACTAGTAGTAGCAGTATATTTAGGTAAATAGGATGTTGAGAAGGAATCAAAAATAAAATGACAGCAAGGAAGGTTAAGATACATTTTCTATAAAATATGAGGCTAGACATTGCAAACATTATGATAAGTGAAGGAAATCAGCCACAAAAGACCACATATTGAAGGGTTCCATTGATAGGGAATGTTCAGAATAGGTAAATCCATAGAGATGTAAAATAGATTATTGGTTGCCTAGGGCTAGGGAAAGGGGCAGGAGTCAGGGATGGGAGGACTAGAGAGTGAAGTCTGGCTGAAGTGTGTGAGGTTTCATTTTAGGGTGATGAAAATGTTCTAAAATTGACAGTGGTGATGGTCATACAACGTTATGAATGTACTAAGTGTCACTGAATTGTACACTTCACATGGGTCAAAGTATGGTATGTAAATTATATCTCAACAAAGCTATTTTAAAAATCTGAGACTGGAAAACCCACTTGGTAAAAATAAATTGAAGTGTCCTATAGATTTCCTTAAAAAATCCTTCCATCTTGCATAAATTCTTGTTTGTAGATATTTCCTTTCACCTTGCCACATCTTCATCTAATAGGGTTATTTTTCAGATACATATCTGTCAGTAATTCTTATAAACAGCTAAAAACATGTATATTTTGATAAATAAGTGAATTCTGGGTTCAACATTAAAGTCATTGATTTTAAGCAGCTGAGCCAGTATTTAGAAAAATATTTGAGTCATTTTATTACTTCCATTTCTCATGCCGTGTCTCCCATCATCTACCAGCGTTAATGCAAAGAGCAAGCCTTTGGAAGCAGAAAGGTTGCCGCGTTATTTTCTAGGATGGAGAATATTTTCCCTTCATCTCTTAATTTTTGCTTTCACTGATTCTTCCTAGATATAAGGCCTTAAATGCTTATAGATTCTATTTTGCAACTTCCTGCTGCTCCTACTTGCCAGTATTTCGTATGTGCTATATTAGCCATTTCCTTCAGAGCCTTAACAGATTTCGAACCTCACAATTTATTCCAACTTCCTAATAGTATCGCTGGAAGTGAAGCAGTGATAAAATAATGTGTAGAAAATATTTCGTTTTCTTCTTTTAATTTGACCTCCATCTTCACAAACGAATCTTATACATTTTTTTAAATGGCACACCTAAGAAATAAAACCTGGTTTTCAGTATTCCAAACTAAGAGCTTCAAAGCATTTTTTTCTCTTTCATGTTATACTAGCAGAAATATAACTTGCTTCTCACATATCTATCACAGTGTAAATCTACCCTCTCTAACTCTGTAATAATGGTTTGTGAAGAAACAGTTTTATCTCGGACAATCTCATGAGTCCCTATCTTTTCAAGAATAAAGGCAGGCAGTGATGAGGCATAGCATAGAAACATACATTCAGTGAAAGATGGAGGAAAGCAAAGCTACAAGACCCGACAGGGGTCTTTCTTATCTTCCCTAAATCTGCTGCACCTATCACAAAAAACGTGCAGCAGAGAACTGAGGCAATTACATACGTAATTCAAGAGAAAAACTAGTGTTTTCCTTGAGGAGTTGTGAAACCAGTTTTATCAATCTGAATTACTAGATGATGGTTTTGAAAGAAATTTACTTCACAAGGGTGTATAACCATATTATGAGTGATTAATTTTCACAACCGCTCATGAAAGGAGGGAAAAGGCTCTTAACAATGAAAAAGTTCACCAGGCTTTCAAATAACATTTCCCCCTTAGGAGAAATTTCAGAAGAAACCGGTAAAATGAAGACCCAAACGCAGAGAAAGAGTAATTGGATGAGAAGAAAAAAACAAAGGATATGTAAAGTCCCTTGGAAACTAAGAATGCCTTTTCTGGCTTCTGATAGAGTGGTGTAGCTGAGTGTCATTTCTCAACTAGGCTAAGGTATAAAGAGGCATAGAGAAGAAATGCCATTCCACTATTCCAACGCTCAGTCTGGCACAGCTCGGGTTGTTGTTGTTGTTGTTAATTGACTTTATTTTTCAGAGCAGTTTTAGGTCCATAGCTAAATTGAGTGGAAAATAGAGAGTTCTCATACATCCCCTACCTCTCCATGTGCATAGCCTCCCTCATTAGCAACATCCCCCACCATGGTGTCACATTTGTTACAAATGATGAACCTACACTGACATGTCATTATTATTCAAAGTCCCCAAAGTCCACAGTTTACATTAGGTTTTACTCTTGGTGTACATTCTATGGGTTTGGACTAATAATATATATGACACATATCTAACATTATAGTATTGTACAGAATAGGTTCTCTGCCCTAAAAATCCTCTGTGTTCTACCTATATCCCTCTCTGCCAGTAACAGCTCTGAAATGAACAAAGGAATTCAACATTAAGAGGCAATCAGGGCTTTAATCAACATTTTTTCATTCTCCCCTTTCTGAAGTACATCTAGTCCCTTAGAAAGCATGGCTATTGGTAAAGAAGCCCTCAGTGCTGTGTGTGCTTGCACATGTTTGTGTCAATAAGCAAGTGATAGAATATACTTTTGAGCCAGAAAGGAAGAAGCCAGGTGTGGTGGAAAGAGCTTGGACTATGGAGCTGAGAGACCTGTATTCTTCTTTTACCGTCCCCACTTATTAGCCTTGTGGCTGGACGTATTTAAGATCTCTGAAGAGTGACTTAATGGCTCAGAGTCTCAGCTTCTTTATCTATAAAATGGGATAATATCCTTTATAGGGATACTTAAGACATTGAAATAAGATGGTTATATAAAGCATATAGCATGTAATATTTTCCCTTTGCCTAGGAAATGGGTAAATAATTTCAGAAGAAAAAACTTTGGGGTGTGAACATTTAAGGATGAAAACAGATGAACTCAAAGTAAAATTAATGCCACTGGATTGGAGTGGCATGTCCAGATCTGTGCCTTTTCTATAAAACGAAGTTCTGAACACAAACGAGCATAGCAGGGTGTTATTCAGTGAATAAATGACCACTGGTCTCCCACTGTCTAACTGAGGCTACTTCTCTACTTTGCTCATTTGAATACAATTGTCCATTAGGCAGCATTTAACCATAATCATGTACAGCTCACAATATTTCACACCATTATTTGTATAAAAACGTGGATTCTTTCTTTGGAGTTAAAAGTGTTAGTTGTTGACACTTAAAACTGAAGAGGAAAGAGAAGGACTGGAGGAAGCCCTCAGCGGGGAGTTTTCTGCATATTTTATAACTATATCTGAAATCTGCACTGGGGCTTCTGCAGATTATGTGTCCCTTCAGTTCCATCCGGTGCCTGGTACCTACACAGGGCAGCTCTCAGGAGCTAGTAATGCCTTGTTATCTTGGTTGGATTTAGGAGGAAGATGCTTAGCAGTTGTCATAATTCATTCAGTGACATTTCACTGCTCCTCTGTCAGACTTCTTTTTACAAAGCTCTCGTGCCAGCTGCCCAGGAACACCCTCACCCCCATACCCTACCCCAAACTCCTGTGTAATAACTTCTCATTGTTTCCTTTCCAAGCAGTGGACCCCTTGACGGTCAACACTAGTTATACTATTTATTCTCACATTTGGAATTAGAGCAAAGGTTCCAGGACCTTTCAGAATTATTTGTCTCATTTTGTTTATTTCCTCTTATTGTTGGCCCAGATGTGCTTAAGGAAAACCTGGTGATTTTTCCCCCCTATATTTGAGAGTGCCTAAGATGAATTAGTAAAGACTACAGACCTTTATTCTTTGCCCTCCACCCCACAAGAGGCTTGCCCACAAAATGCTAACATTTGTTATTCTAGGTGGTGGATACACATCTGTTTGCTATATTATTCTTTGTCCTTCTCCGTATTTAAAAAGACAAAATAATTAAAATAAAAAAGTTCTGTGAAACAATTCTTGGTGTTTTGCGTCTGGGTACCAGCAGCTACAAGACTGAAAAAGGTCCTCTTGAGAACGTGAATTCTAATTTATGTTTCAACCCAAGTTCACTGCAAGTATCAATACAATTTAAAATAATAGAATCTGGTCATGTAATTCTTTTTATGCAAGGAACTGGATTTTCCCTCCAAATTAATGCTTTACCAGTAGTGGATGGGCTAAAAACACAGCATCAAGCAGTTAGCTCACTTCCATCGGGCACGGCCATGTGAACACTTCGGTTGGCTTGCTTTTTTAATGAAGTGATTTTTAATGAAGCAAGCTGTGAATTTAATAGATACCTTAAAACAACTTCTTTATAACTAAGCTTTAAGTAATGAAGCAACTGCCAAATTAGCCACCAAAACCAAGAGAAAAATTCAAGCCCGAACAACTTCAGGATCAAGGAATGCTGGACTTTGGTCATTGGGCATGTTGTTTCAAAGCTGGCAGAAAAGATGGTGACATAAGTCCACTGGGAGGCTGGCGCCCTGCTCAGAGACCTTACCAGAGGTCAAAGACATGCCTGGCCAACATTAAGGCATACTGCAAGTGCAAGATATTCGAACTGTTGTTATTCCTACCACTGCTAGTGCACCATCTCTTAGTGATTTCTCAACCTTCTGATTGTGAACTAGCCATTTTGCCTCACTTATAATGTGGCGACAATAGGAGGAAGATTATTAGTTTCAGTTTATATTACCTCGAAAGAAAGATGCACAAAGTATTAGAGAACTCTTTTAAAGGTCAGGGATATTACCCAGTTCTGGAATCTCAAATGTAAATAGTAGGCAGGAAATATAAGAGGATGAAGAGGGCTGGGTGGGTGTAAGTAAAAGGCAAGGCCTAGGGTAACTGGGGAGAGCATGTCCCACCTAATGGCACTTTGTGTGTGTGTGTGTGTGTGTGTGTGTGTGTGTGTGTGTGTGTGTTAATTCAATACAGTACACCTGTGTGCAAGAATAAACTTGTCAGTTGATGAGTTCTGCCTTTACCAGTGAGGAAGCTGATGCATAAACAGGAGAAATGACTTGTTCAGGTTCTCACTGTAGGTCATGGGTGGCAGGGACAGGAATCCAAGGCCCTTTGCTGCCAGTGTCATGATAATTAAACCCTGCTTGAAAAACTCACTGGCAAAGAATTCACTCAGTGAGAAGGCCTTTGTCCTGTTATCAAAAACAAAAACAAAAAAAAACAAACAAAAAAAAGATAGACTAAAGTCCCTCACACACCTGCCTTCTGGTACTTGATGTTTCCCTTGTCCTTCACATACAGCTCCTTACTCTGTTTTGAGGCTTTAGCCTTGCCTGGATCAGGTGGAGGAGTTGCCTCAGGTGGCTGGAGCTGAAAAGGAAGAGCCTAAGAAGGCCTGGGTGGCAGAGTGGGAAGAACTTGTGCCCACCTGCCCTTGAGCTCAGGGGGTGACACTCCACGGGGGACGTGAGAGTGGAGACTCCTGGTGGACTCAACCAAATCCCTCCCACATTCTATTTCACAGCTACTAGGGTACGGCCTTCTCTTCTATTTTGTCTCTCCAAAACATAAGATGAGGCAGGAGACAGGAAAGAATTTAGGGACAGGAGACATTCTTTTTCTTGCTGAAAAATCTTAACATCACCAATATAAATTTGTTTCTTCATCTATCTATGAGTGATATGATTTTTCTCCCCCAAGACTGTGGTGAAGAGTTTGCTTGCACAGTACTTGAATTCCTAAAAGCTTGACAAATGCTAGCTGGGCCTGAATCTTTCTGATTCTGCTCCACCCTCAACCACACTTCTCTAACCCAGGCCAGCCTTTCCTTGCCAAGCCTTGAAGCACCAATTTTCTCTTCACTGCCTACAGTGCCTAAAGGGCTCCTGCCACCTGTCATTCCTTAAAACCCAAGTGAGGATGTATGGCTGGGTGGGAGAAAGAATTGGTGAGAATAGTCACATTTGCTGTGTCACTCAAAGCAGTGATGCTAGTTTGTATTATAAAAGCCCTTGTGCAACTGAGTTGTTTTAAACTGTAAGGGCAAAGGGTCAGTTTCTTAGATTTACAACCATAGACCAAAAATATGATATACGGCTTGCAATTAGGGGAGGGGAGGGTCTCCATTCATCCATTTATTTAGTGAACAGATGCTTCTTGATTGCCTATCACATGCTGCGACAATGGTCTAGCCACCTTACTCACTGGTCTGCACTCATGAGTTTGCATGAAGAGGGGAGCTTGCCTGCCTTCCTTCGAGGAAAGGAACAGGCAGCCCTCATGCCTGGGAAACTCCTTGAATCAGTTTATATCCCCTACGGTATCATTCCCAAATTACCTGAATGGTACAAGGGTTTGCTGATGAAAACAAATACTCGAAAACCAAAAGTTCAGGTTTTTACCTAAATAAATATATTAAACCAAATCAAATCAAATCAAAACAAAACAAAACCCAGTACAATAAGAGTTGTGCAATGTCCCCACCTACATGTGGTATGTACATATTAGGGGGCGTTAAGTGAAGTCTTAGATTTATTAAATAGCAAGTGCCAAGGTACAAAGTAGTTTCTCCACAGCAGTTCAACTTTGCTCCCTGTTGTGTAGCATCAGATTACACTGAATCCAGGGCACACTTTAAGATCATTTTCCTCCAGTGACTTACAAAAATAATCATAAATAAAAAGTTTGAAAAAAATACTTAATTACATCCCATGTTTATGAGTAACTGATATGTCCGAAAACACTCTCAGTTTGAATTTAGCTAAACCTCTGATTCACAGGGAACAGTTTTTAAATTGTTCATACAATTCTTATCAATCAGCTGGGTTTGTGTAAAGGAAATAGGAATACGGAAACCTAATCACTCCTTCTATGAAAAATCACCACGTCTCCCTGATTAGGGGAAGATCAGATCCCGGGAAACCTTTCCTCCATATTTCCACCATTTCCTGGTTGTGTCATTTTAATCATGACAGTGTTGAGCTGACCTATTACTTCATGGGTTTTCTGGGCAAGGCTTAGTGTTACTGATACATGTCTTAGGAAAGCGAATGGCAGATACTCTTATCACCAGGATCTGATGTTGCAAGCACGCTATTTGCACATAGTAAGAGGGGCTTCCTTGGCAAACTGCTCAATCAGATGTGCAATTACGGCAACAGGCAGGAGTCAAGGAGCATAATTTTTGGGAATAACTCATGGTATTTTTATTGATTTGCTGTATTTTGCCCTTATAAAGGAATGGTATCAGAGTTCAACTTGGAAATGAGGAAAACTAGGAATGAGCAGGAAGGAGGTCATAAAACCACCAGGCTGGTCATTCAGGGAATCCTTTTATGGCTAGTGGATGTCTGTTTACTGCATTCTACCAGGTCGTTATTTTTGGGAATGATTCATCTCACAAATTGCCACTGGATACATTTTCCATCATCAATGACAGATATGTAGCCTTCATGAGAGACGTGTTAGCTGTGTAGATATAAAGGGTATGTGTGTGTTATATCTGCTCTTCCTTCTTACTATGTACAGTTGGAGTGTTTTCCTTTCAAACTTTACTTGATTGGACGGAGACCTTATAAAATTTATATTAGCTAGGGTATTGAGGAAATTCACCCAGATCTGAATAAACCAAATGATCCCAATGTAGCTCTCGGGTTGAAACTAGCTCTGTCAGCTTTACTGGCTTACTTAGCAATAAGAAAATATTTAGGGTATAAAATTGGCAATGAACTTACCAGAAGAGACTAAAAGATGTAGTCTGGTCATGTAGATAGGCAGGTAAGTAGGTAGGTAGGTATACAGATAGACAGACAGACACACACACAAAATCAACTTATTGAGGTATAAATTGCATACCATTAAATGGGTCATTTTAAGTGTAGAATGCAAGTTTTTGTACAAGAACTTTAGCCTTGGACTTTTAGCCTTATAGAGACTGAACACATCAGGGAGCACTCCTAGCTCACTTTCCTGCATACTGTAGCTCAGAGAAACTGAGCCACCCCACCCAGATGGTCAGTGGTAAAGCGGGGAGGTGGTACTCAGTTTGGAGGTGTTAATAAAAACCGGCTCATTGATTTGGCCATTATGAATGGAAATGCACCCTTTTGTGGAGAGGGAGAGAAAAGACTTTATGTAGCAGTCCATGTATAGCCACCAGCTCTGGGTCCCTGACCCATCAAAAGTAAACATCCAACTGCTGTTGCTGAGAATGCAGGAAAGGAAGCGAAGGGGAAGTGTCTTCAGAACAGTGTTGTCAAGGAAGATGAAGGGCTAGGTTGAATGAATACGAAAATTACTGAAGAGTGGCAATCTGAAGTGTTAAAGTAATTCTGACCAATATTAACGTCTGGATGCTGACAACTAAAATTTATAAATGACTTTTTCAACCTCTTCCTCTAGCAACAGGAGCTGTTATTACAACATTGATTTTGAAATTAAATGTTATGGAATTTTCTTGCTTTAATGAGAAGTCAGATCCAACTGGTAAATAAAGTAATGATTAAAGCAATCAAAGGAGTGAACATGAGAAATAAAGTAACCATGGTCCTAATGCTGAACCCAAACTGGCAGGTTTTGCTGATTTACTGAAAAGATTCATATTTATCTGGAGGTAAATGTATTGTGAAGCAATGCTCACTGAATAAACCCTCTCTTTGGTAAGAGGAGAAAAGTCAATTAGTAATGTCATCTGTTTAAAAACCTCCCTGCACCTGGTTCTCATTTGTCCTGCAGCTGAGAAACCGAAGACAACTTCTTTTTACTGCTTGTGGTCAAACAGCAAGTTCATTTCTCGGCACAGGATGATCAAACGGCCAACCTCCCCCAGCTTGGGAAGGTTTGCCTTTCACTTTCAACTTGTTCAATCATCATTAACTCTGAAAAATGTCACATTCCATTTGTGCAATGAAAATTTCACCATCGGTGACCGTTTGGGTTAAGGTTTTGTAGGTGAAACCAATCTTGCAGAGCACCTCACACATTCTCAAGGTCATTTGTCTTGTTTCCTTGTTTAATGACAGTTGCCTAAGATCCTGGAGTCTGTCTGCAGCCTGACATAGGAAACTTTGAAGAAATGTCTGTGTGTGGGTACATGTTTCCCTCTCTGAGTGTCAAAAGGTTCAGTAGGTGATACAACGCGTGGGTATAATCTGAGAAAAATTAAAGTGTGTGCATGTGCAGTGCACATATACACTGGAATTTTTACCAAACAAAAGCAAAAGTCTCCTTTACCGAGGAGATACTAGTAAAGAAGACCACTGGATGTAGCCCATTTAAAAGCAGGGTTTTCCTACTCTGGGAAGCCAGCTTTCCTGAGGAAGCTAACTTATCAACTCGGAGAAGTTCCAGAAAGTTTCTAGAAAGGAGAAATTGGCTTCTTTTTAACTTTTGCCATTGGGCTTGAAAAATCTTCATCTCCTTTGTTTATTATTTAATTAGGTTTCCCCCTCTGCAGAGGGGTTCTGACATGTAACTCTCAGTGGATGTGGCACACAGCCAAATCCCTGGTGGGTACTCTATAAATATCAGTTTCTGAAAGTGGTTGTCAGGCAGCAAGACAGCTAAAGTAAGAGGTCACTTGATCCAGAGTCTTAAAAAAAGCATAGAGTTTATTGGGACAAGTCAAATAAGTTTTGTGCCATTTGGCAAGCAAGTCAGAGCTAAAACAGGCCCCAGTAATGGGTCCTGATTAAATTCTCAAAGTCAAATCCAAGAGAATATATATATATATATACACACACACACATAGAGCTCTCCAGAGCCTTAAGTGACGAGGTACTACTAACACACTGTTTTAAATAGTCTCCAAGAAGGGCTTCTTGAGTTCTAGCTTTTGTTCAAGGCCAAAGTTTCACTGGGTCAGCTCTTGGAAAAAAGAGGTTACCAGCAGCTCTGGATTACAGGCACAATGTCTTGTGTCTCTTTGAATTAGCTCTGGCTCATAATGTATTAGAATACTTACTGTTGCCAAAATCCAATTTTTTTTTTTTGACTAGTAGAAATTGAGGGTAGGAAAGAGGGCAAAAATAGTCTAATGATATTTTCCAACTCCCCCAGCTAATACAAGACCAGACCCTGGGTCTAAAGAAGAATCATGTGACTCCTAAAACATAAAAGAGAATGAATGTCCTGCCATTTTAATGACTGGGTTGACAACACCACCTTTTCAGAAAAGAGTTCTAATAGTAGGTTATTAACTGAAAAAAAAAACCAACAAAACACTAGTGTATAATTTCCTAGGAGAGATTTTTTTTTTATTCAAACACTTGCATATGTGCCTTGTATTCTTCTAAGTGCTTTATAAATATTAGTTCATTTAACCTCATAGTAATTCCAAGAAGTGAAGTAACTTACCAAAGGTCATGGAACTATTCAAACCACTATGCAGCTATATTTTGTCATACAGACCTCTCAGAACATGCAACCCAAATGCTTATTTATCTGTTGCTTCAAGATGGGCAGACAATGTGCAAAGAGAAAAGCGATTTGCTTGCTCCACTTCACAGGGATAGAAAAATGGAGATCGAGTCTCTAAGCTTCCCTTTTCTCCTTACCTGATTTTTTCTACTGTCTTGTCTTGTGGAGGTCACCTTTCTATTTTTGGCTCCTGAGTGAGCTAGTGATCTGTCTCTATCTGTGTCACACACACACATGCATAAGTGTGTGTGCACACACATACACACTCTCACACCCATACTTTCACACAGAGCTGTTACTGTGTTTCAGTGAAGCTGCACAGGCTGTGTGATCTGGGCATAAAAGCAGACATCATTTGCTCATTAGAGCTAAGTTTTCAGGACATGCCCCAATTACTGACCTCCACTAACGGCCTGGGTTTGCGCTCGACTGCAAACCTGAAGTGGCAGAGTTCACAGTAGCTGGTGTTTGAGGACGACAGCCAGTGCTCCAGGCAGCTCCGATGAATTGTCCCCAAGGTCCCCGTACATTCACATGGAGAGAGCAAGTCCTCTTGGCTGCTGCCCTCGTGGCAGATCCTGCACATTGGCCGGTCATTGAAGGGGCTGGAAGAGAAGGAGGTCACTGGGCTAGAAACCACTGTCACGTGGATGGTCCTCTGGCTCTGTATCCCTTGGACCATTCCAGTGGCAGCTGCTCAGAACAGATACCTGTTTTAAAACCTTGTATCTACACTTGCACTTGCCAATACAAAGAAATAGGGGGTGGCCTGGGGTCAAAAGTGAGTGAAAACAAGCAACATGTTATTTTTGCATTGTATATAGATGTAGTTCATGCAAATTGTCAATCAAAAAATAAAAACCATCTCGTGCCATTAAGAAAAGAAATTGTTTTGAAATGACACCAATGGTCATTTCAAGACAAACTGTGTCTTTTGAATTTGGCCAGGACACTTTTGCATACACCGAGGTTCCTTTAATTTCTTCTTTCAATAGGGTGGGAGCATGAGAAGAGGTAAGTGAACTGACAGCCAGCCCTGAAGCTGCCACACCTAAGTGCAGTTTGAGCCACAGCACAAAGCTGAGTGGTGGGTCAGTCCTTTGAGCTTTCCTAGGATGCTCTCTGGGATACTAAGGACACTAAGCTGAAAGTGAGTAATGAGTATGTCCTACCCAGGTAGCCTCCATCTAGAGCTCTGCCTTTAATTTGCAAAAACCACCCCTGCACATTTTGTGAAGGCATCGAATGCAGTGGCTCATGAGGCAGGCTCTCGAGTCCAGCTGCCTGGGCTCAAATGTCAGCTCTGCTGCTTACTAGTTGGCTAATCTGGGGCAAGAATAGGGACCGGCAAGTAGTAAATGCCTAGTTAATGCTAACTATTTTCACTCGTAGAAAAATTCAGGTCAGGGAAAATGAAACAGCATGGCCCTCATCACATAAGTCAGTGATCAATGGAAGGGTCAAACTGGGATGATCTCACTTCTCAATGGATACTGTGTTCTGTGAGAGGACTATTCCTTTCTGATCAATGTGTTCTTATATTGCTTGAGCTTTCCTTTATTGGGCATTAGATTTTAAAATATGTCACCACTGTACGCGCCAACCTCTTTACCTACCCTCCCCTGCCTCTTCCCATCCCCCAAATATGACAGTGACTCAGGCTCATGCCCATCATCTGACACCATCTTTGGTCTATATGGTAATACTGCTGTTTCCCACAGGCCTTTCTGGGGATGATGCTGGAAATGTGCAAGGTTAAAAGGGGATTAAAAGAGAAAAGGATCTCTTTCTCACTTGCCCCAAAGACCCAGTCATGCTCAGGGGAAGAAAAAGAGAATTTAAAGAGTTGACTTTTTTTCTCATTATTTCTTGCCTCCTTCATTCACATTGAGCCAAATGCATGTAAAATTCTAAAATCTTCTAGTTTACATTACTATGTGGTAGAATTAAAAATGTCTGACAGACACATACACGCACACATTGGCTCACAAGTTTCAGTCATTTGAGCTCTGCAGCCTGCTCTTCCTGATCAAATGAGATGTTTGATGGCTGCAAGGGTGACAGGTGCATATCAGCTATCTGTCTCAGTTCACAGATGAGCAATGATGCTTACCGCCTCATTGTATTCTGAGTCCTAACCAACTGTTAGAAGCTTTTCAAGAGGTGGAAAATATATATTGATCCCCCACCCCCATTTCTTCTGTTTGTGATAGTAACATAAATTGAAAGTACATGGACAACATTTACTACATGCATGGGTGTGTGAGTCCGTATCTGGTAGCCACGAAGTCCAGGCTGGGGGCAGCAGAAATGAATGCTGTGGTCCACCAGTCATCCTGCTGCAGGCACATGTTTGGATCTTTGGACCTGTATCTGCACTGTAGGGGTTGGCTGAATTGCTCAGACCGAGGTAAGTGGTCAAGGTGTAAATGACTGACCCAAATTTCAGGGTTGAAAGTATTAGTACTGATATCAGGAGACAAACCCAGTGTTGATATACATGTTACATTCACATGTAAGGTCAAAGTCCTACTTACCCATTTTGAAAGAAATCCAAAGAGTACCTATTGGCACGGCAGCCTATAGCTCTCAATCGGCCACTGGGCAGCAACAGCACAAGAGGAGCCTCCCAGGGACAAAGTGCTGGCCTGGATAAGCCATCTCCAGGCTACTGAAAGCCTTTAGCTTTGTTTTGGGGAGACAAGCTGTGGGGGTGTTAACAATGCAAAGTGTGTATGAAAGATCATGGGTGGGGGCCCATGAGGAGCAAAGGAGGGAACAATAGAAGAGGCCCCCAAGTGGCCCCCAATGTGCCAGAGAAGACTCATCCAGGAAGTGGCCTTGGTCAGTGCTCCTATCAGGCAGTGCTGGTTGGCATGCACACCAGGAAGGTCACTTCAGAAGTTTTGCCCACTTAGGCTCAGTCACCTGAAATCAGGTACCTCCTGCATTCTATTTTAACAAAGGTTTACCTTTGTTAGTGTATGGAGACAATGAGTGTAATTACTGTAGCAACTTTGAAATAACAAATGTAAAGCAAGTGACCCTGTGTCTTGTGGGATCCTCTCCTGCCTGGCTCTCTGCAAGTGTGAATTTAAGTGGAAACCTAAATAACATAAATTTTAGCTTTATATCCTATTGCTATAGAAACGGCAGTGACAGAACTTGTATGGTCTTTTTTCTCACTAGTACCTCCTCTCATTTGACACAAAGACCTGAGCACTAATTACATTCCCTTCAGCATTTTCCATCTGACAAGAGTCCTTCGGATCAATTACACATTCATTTATTTTCATTTAAATTGTGGTACTACCTCTGGGTGGCAAGAGTCCGCACTACTGTTGACAGCAGCTGCCCGTCCTTGGCCGAAACTTGCATGACATACTGTGGCTGCCCATTCACTAGGCTGCCACAGTCCTCCACGGTCTTCACCACGGGTGCAGCTGAGCCGGTGCAGTCTGGCAGCACTTCGGGCAGGTGACTGCAGCGGCTGGTTGTCATGGTAACAGACAGCAATTACTTTGTTAATGGCTTCCACATTCATACAGGATTTCCATCTAAGAGAGATCAAAAAACAGTTTACTTGGGCAGGGTGGTTAATAGGAAATGGAGAATTAAAGGCTATCGACATCATCATGTCATTATTTAATACAAATAACAGGGTTAGCCTTGCCGTCGCCCATTGTCTTGTCACCGTTTAATATGCATGCATGTGCGCACATATACAGCCCACGAGAAACAGCAGACGTGGTTATGAACAAGACAGTGAGCATTCCAGTGTACATAAACATTTAGGATCCCTACTCTTGGAGAGGGGAGGGAATGATGGCTCTGAAGCCAGTTTTCCTGCTCTGCACCAGAGAAGCAATACATTTCTGTTGATACTCTAAAAGTTATTATTACTACTGTTTGCAACTACTTTTTCTTGTAAGTAATATATTCTCCATGCAACTTCATTCTGAGACACTGAGATTTTATTTTGTAAATGAGAAAGAAAGAAAAAAATCAAGACAAATCTGGCCAAGTAGCACCTTGTAGGATATTTGCCAAACATGAATCATCTAATTAATGAACCAACTTTCTGACCTTTGCCATATTTGTGTCCCATGACACAATTATCTACTTAATCTGTCTTGAAAATTAACTTCTTTTAAAACTTAACCTTTTTTAGCTTTGTCTTAAAGTTATTCATAGACAGAGGCAGGACTGGTTGATAGAATTCACATCACTAACCATTCCGGGTGGTCAAGGTCCCAAGTCTAAATAAATCAGCCTCCCAACTCTGAGGGGATTTCTGTAATTCCTCAAAGGGTTGTTTTCTACCAGATATTTGTCTCTACTTATTACTCTTTACTTGACTCCTGCAGGTCTTGAAAACAGGATCTTCCCAATTTCCAGAAAAATGTGCATCAACTAGATGTTCTTAGGATGAGTACATAGTGTTTCCAGATGAACTTGAGCTGACACTGTCCCTCCCGACAAGCACATGTCAAGCAGGCCTGACCATCAAGAGACAAACGAATGAGAATGGAATTCTTTCCTTGTTGCTGAGGTGCCTGGCTGGCCTCACTCCAGCATGCTGTTTTCTGTGCTCTGTGGCTGCCATGTGTTCTCTCAAGGACCTCTCCCAGGAGCCCTTTGGAACCTAGCAGTGAGAAGAGGACTGCAGACACCAGTCCTGGTCCAAGGTCTGATGTGGGGGCAGAGGCAGAGCTGCCTCTTCAATGCCACTGTGATAGCTCTGGTACTGAGCATTCAAGGAACACAATCAGATAATTAGCTAGTATAATTTTGCTTTTAAAATAGGATTTGTTGCTTTTTTTTTATTGCAAAAGCAATAAGTTATGAAAAGTACAGAAAAGCACAAAGAAAACTATAAAACTTACTCATAATCCTACCACTCGGATAACTGCAGTACACTTTTTGGGTGGATGTCTTTTTGTATTTTTAATTTTGGCAGGGTTGGCAGGGTGGAGTTGTTAATTTGCAGCTGGAGCCAGATATTTTTTTTTTTTTTTACTGAGTAACAGTAGCTCCCAGGCCATAGAACAAAAGGATGTTCAATAACTGCCTTCTAAAACTGTGTCTAATCCCCCTCCCCTGGCCTGCCCTTATAAAACCCCATTGACATGATTTTAAATTCTCATAATGCCTCACAGTCACAAAGTGTAACTTCCTGGCACAACTCTCTTGCTTCACAAGGCAGCCATAGATTAAGAGCCAGGGGTGTGTTGGCAGGAAAAGCAGACACAGTGACCTTCTTGCCGCATGGAATCATTATGTCTGGGTGCACTTTGAGAGTCTATTTTTGGGTTTTGCATATTTCCAACTCAGAGGGCCAAACCTTTCCTCCCTAAACTTGATGGAACTGGAAGGAGGCAGAGAAGGAATGCACAGAGTGAGAAAATGGGACCAGGGTTGCCAGTAGTTAGGTTACCCTAATTAGTAGAGGGACTGTCACTCAGGCATATGATGTCCCCAAGTTCATTCACTTATAACTTAGACTAAATCCTCATCAAAGGAAGTAGTTCTAAATATATGACCTATATCTGCAATAAAACAATTTAAAACAATTCTAGAAGTGGAGTTTCCTTTAATCTTATATATATCTGTAAATTCACTTCTGGATGATATACTTCATTTAATTTCTGTTCTCAGAGGCAAAAGGGAAATTATTAGCCATCTGAACAGTTTATTCTATTCACAATGGGTGCTGGGCACTGAGTTGGACATAAAGGAATACATACTTTGCCTTTTCCTGCAAGTAAGCCCTGGTTCTTTGCCTTGTGCCATATCAGTAGAACCCTGAACTCAACTTAGGATCTGACCGAAATGAAACTCCAGTCTAGCACTCACTGGCAGAACACACCAGAATAACCTTGAGATACTAGGACCGGCATACCTGTGATGGGTCCCCACACTCCCAAAAAATTGGGTGGGGGGTAGGAATCACATAGAATATGAGCACCTGTGATCGTGGTATGAAGGGCTAAGATGGTTCTAACTCCAAAAGTGGGGATCTAGTCATGTACTTAGGTGGAGGAGGAAAGCAGGGAGCACATTCTTCCCAGTCTCAGTCAAAAAGGAAACCCCAGAGGCCTTGAGCCAGGCATAGGCAGGAGTGGGCCTTGCAGGCTGCATGCTCCAATTGGCATGCATATTGCACCTGGGGCAGTAACAAATAGCCTGCTGCATTTTCTTGTCTAGTTCAGAGCCACCTGGGAAAACAGCAGGCTGTTGTCGTGGATGCTGAAAGGAGCTAAGCTGCAGGCTTGTAGTCTAGCACTGGTCTTTCCCTGATCTTTCAGCAAAATTTCAAGCACTATTTGACCATTTTCTTATCAATAAGGAAATTGCTTTCTAGTCTACCCAAGACTTCTTCACTCTGGGATTTCTCAGGACGAAAACACAATGCTAGGAAACCTCAAATTGCACTGGTAGGATGGGTCTTTTGTTGACCAGGCTTGGCACCTTGTATAATTTCTTTCCCAGGCTGAGAATAAAACATAATTTGGCACTGGCCAAATTCAGCGTCACGCAGTGGGAATAGGTGGATGAGGGAGATAATAAAACAGGAGGGAGTGGCTAAATAAATAAAAGACCGATTAGACAATTGTTAAGATAAAAAGGACTGTTAAATTGCGACCCCTTTAAAGGACAAAGTACAGGTTTTACAAAAGTAAGGGCTCAAACAGGCTGCACATAATTGTTGCTGCATTTCTGAATGAGCTGCCATTGGTAAGTGATCTCCATGGGAACATGGCTGGCATCATGTGGATGCATCCAGAGGACGTAAGGGGAGGGAAGGCAAGTGAACTCTGCTCATCTATGCAGCCCTTTTGCCTCAGCAGCTCCTGGAACCTCCATAGGGATCACAATTATGGGAAAAAGCTAATCTCTCACACTTGCCTGAGTTTTTGTGCATATTTGAAATTAGGGTACTAATACTTCCTGAGTCACCTCATCTGGTTGTTTGTGAGGTCTAAAATAATACATGGGAACATGCTTTGTAAATTGGAACAAGCCATGCACAGAGAAGGCCTCATTTTATTACTACAGTAACCTTAAGTCCTGCTCTTTTTCTGGCTTGGACTGCATCTCGTTTCTGTGTTCTAAAACTATTTTCCCCTATGTCTGGTTTACTTCTACCAAGCTACACCTTTTGGATCACACTTTAGCCCTGATGATGTAACATTCCATCTCTCTCAGAGAGGAAGCACAAAGGGAATCTCTTCCTTGCACACTCACTTCTCATTCTCCTTAGCCCTGTCTTTTTCATATTCCTAAACACAGGTGTCATTCTTTCATGAAAATGTTTAGTAAAGATATTTGATGAAAAACTGCTATTATATTTGAGATACTTGGGTCTATTTGTTATAGCAGCTATCATTATCTTAGCTAATCTCACATGTCATAAATAACACTAGAAAGTAAAACACAAGCCACTCACAAGTGCTTTTCCAGGCCTACTTCTATCGGAAGTATATTTTTAGTGCCAGGTCAACTTTAATCTCTTAGAAATAAAACAAGAGGGTTATTGGGAAAGGAGTCTGTAATGATGGTATCTCATGTATAAAAATTGCCAGTGGGGACCTATAACTAAAGATATAAAGAAGAAGCCAGTGGGGACTGATAGGAAGGAGGAGATGCAGGGAAAGGCTGGTCCCACCTATGCAGCAGTTGAGAATCAGAAGGGATACCTTGGCCGTGGATGCCACCTGAGGAGTGAAGTGTCCGAGATCACACCGGGGTCCCTAGACCAGAGTACCAGTGCTGGGGAGAGGAGCCCCCCACAACCTCTGGCTGTGGAAAACAGTGGGGATTCCATTCATCTGGATGAGACAGAAGGTCACTGGAAACCCAAGTGTCTTCTTAAAGGGTCCGTTAACAAACTCTTCCATGCCAAAGAGCTCACTCTGGGCTCCTTTGGAGGGACAGTTGCTCGTGAAGTGCCACAGACACACAGGGAAAGATTGAGCTATGTGGATTCAGGGAAAGGGCTGGCGGGACAGCTGCCATTGTCCTGGTGTTGAGCCCTCCTGTGCAGTCTAAGGTGGGCACCATCTTTCCTGAGTTGTACCTTCCCCACATGGCCAAATCTGAATCTGCACTGGGCTGGTGAAATCTGCTCACTCCACACTTACTCCCTGAGACCCTGCATCATCCTTGTGTATTGTCCAAGATTCTCTCAGTGGTTGAGCCATTTGGGCAGGCAGCTGCAGGCCTCTGGATGTCCTGAGCCTTTCGCTGAGCCAGTTCAGGCCTGCCACTGGTGGCAGCCAGCCTTGGTTCACAGTGTGGCCTCTCCTATGTGCCTCCATGCCCAGGACAGGCAGTGATCGACTGTGGATCACTTTGTAGCTCTTACCAGGTAGCCCTGGGCAGTCACAGGTAGTGGCTAACTTTAGCATGCATGGAAGCCCCTCCCAAGAGGCCTCAGAACCAACATATCCAAAGGCCAGCTTCAAACCACAATAGAGCACTTATCAATTAGCACCATAAGCAGCACATCCAGAGGGTGGTCTCAGCGGGCACCAAAGCCTGCTGAGGCGAATCCTGCTCTGTGGGGTCAGTCTCCTCACAGCAGCTTGTACACTATGGGCATGTCTAGTCCTCACAGCCAGTCAGCCTGACGGTTAATCCCATGCATTGATGTGCCAACAGCAATCAAGGCTCAATTACAAAGTGGGGTACATACAACCCACATAAGTAATACTACTGGAGCACCTTGTACTGCTTCACTGGCTCCACGAGGCCCTACTATATAAGCCACTGGCCAAGACTGGGAGATATAGAAGATCTAACTGATACATAGAAACAAACACACAGAGGCAGCCAAAATGAGAAAACAAGGAAACATGTTCCAGATGAAAGAACAGGAGAAAATTCCAGAACGAGAACTAAATAAAATGGAGGCAGCAACTTACCAGATACAGAGTTCAAAACACTGGTTATTAAGTATGCCCAAGGAATTTAGGGAGAATTCAATAAAGAGAGTAAGCATTGAAAAGGACATAGAAACCATAAAAGAAAGAACCAGTCAAAAACGAAGAATATAATAACAGAAACGAAGAACACACTAGAAGGGATCACCAGCAGTTTGATGAAGCAGAAGACTGAATTGGTGATTTGGAAGACAAGGTAGCAGGAAACACCCAGTTGGAACAGCAAAAATAAATAAAAATAAAAATAAATGAGGATAGTTTAAGGGACCTCTGGGACAACATTAAGCGTAACAACATTCACATCATAAGGGTACCAGAAGGAGAAGAGAGAGAACAAGGGATTGAGAATGTATTTGAAGAAATAATGATAGAAAACTTTCCTAACTTAGATAAGAAAATGGACTTTTAAGTCCAGGAAGTGCAGAGAGTCCCAAACAAGATGAACCCAAAGAAGAGCCACACCAAGACACATCAAATTAAAATGGTGAAGGTTAAAGACAAAGAGAATTCTAAAAGCAGCAAGAGAAAGGCAGCTAGTTACTTACAAGGGAGTTCCCATAAGACTGTTAGTTGATTTATCAACAGAAACTTTGCAAGCTAGAAGAGACTGGCACAAAATATTCAAAGTAATGAAAAGAGAGGACCTACAACCAACACTACTCTACCCAGCAAGGTAATCATTTAGAATTGAAGGAAAGAGCTTCTCAGACAAGAAAAAACTAAAGGAGTTCATCATACTAAATCAGCATTAGAAGAAATATTAAAGAGACTTCTTTAAGAAGAAGAAAGGAAGGGGGAAGAACATAAATATGAATAATAAAATGGCAACAACTGTGTATCTATGAATAATCACAATCAATGTAGTTTGATTAAATGTTCCATTCAAAAGACATAGAATAGCTGAATAGATAAAAAAAAAAAAACAAGACCCATACGTATTCTGTCTGCAAGAGACCCATTTCAGATAGAAGGACACACACAGACTAAAAGTAAAGGGATTGAAAAAGATATTTTGTGCGAACAAAAATGAAAAAAATAAGGTGGGGTAGCAATACTCCTATCAGACAAAATAGACTATAAAACAAAAACTATAATAAGAGACAAAGAAGAACATTACATAATGATAAAGGGATCAATCCAACAAGAGGATATAACCCTTATAAACATTTACACACCTAACACAGGACCACCTAAATATATAAAGCAGATAGTAACTGACATAAAGGAAGAAATCAACAGTAATAGTTATGGTAGGGGATTTTAACACCCATTGACACCAATGGACAAATATTTTAGACAGAAAACCAACAAGAAAACAGCAGCCTTGAATGACATACTAGACCAGATGAATTTAATTAATATTTTTGGAGCATTTCACCTCGAAACAGCAAAATATACATTTTTTCAAGTGCACATGTAAGATTTTCCAAGCTAGACCACATGATAGGCCACCAAACAAGTCTCAATGAATTTAAGACGACTGAAATCATATCAAGCATCTTCTCTGACCACAATGGTATGAAACTAGAAATCAATGACAAGAAGAAAATGGAAAAATACACAAACACATGAAGGCTAAATAACATGCTGCTAAACAATGAATGGATTAATAATAAGATCAAGGGCAAAATCAAGATATCCTGAGACAAATAAAATGAAAACACAATAACTCAAACTCTATGGAACACAGTGAAAGCTGTCCTAAGAGGAGAATTCATAGCAATACGGATCTCAAAAAATAAGAAAAATCTCAAAGAAACAATCTTAACCTTACACTTAAAAAAAAATTAGAAAATAACAGCAAACAAATTCCAAAATGAGTAGAGAAAAGGAAATAATGAAGATGAAAGTGGAACTAGACAAAATAAAATACAAAAAGTCAATGAAATCATGAGTTGGTTCTTCGAAAAGATAAATAAAATTTATAAACCTTTAACTAGACTCATTAAAAAAATAAAAGAGAAAAAGAGGACTCAAATAAAATTAGGAATGAAAGAGAAGTGACAACTGACAATATTGAAAGACAAAGAAAATGCTGTGAGCAATAATATGCCAAAAAATTGAACAATCGGGAAGAAATGGATAAATTCCTAGCAACATACAATCTTCCAAGACTAAATCAAGAAGTATCAGAAAATCTGAATAGACTGATTATTACAAGCAAAATCAAATTGGTAATAAAAAATCTCCTAACAAACTGAAGTCCTGGACTGGATGACTTTACAGATGAATTTTGCCAAACATTAAAAGCATTAACATCTATTATTCTTAAACAATTTCAAAAAATCCAAGCGGAGGGAAGGCTTCCCAGTTCATTTTACAAGGGCACCATTATCCTGATTCTCAGACCAAACAAAGACATTACAAAATAAAAAAATTATAGACCAATATCCCTGATGGAAATACTCAGCAAAATATTAGCAAACTAAATTCAGCAATACATTTAAAAGGCCACACATCATGATCAAGTGGGATTTATTCCTGAGATGCAAATTTGGTTCAATACCCACAAATTAATTAATGTAATATACCACGTTAATAAGTTGAAAGATAAAAATCATATAATCACATCAACAGATGCAGAAAAAAGCATGTGATAAAATCTAGCATCTATTTATGATAAAAGCTCTCAGCAGAATGTGAATAGAGGGAATGTACCTCCACATAATAAAGGCCGTATATGACAAGCCCACGAGGATGTCCACTCTCACCACTTTTATTCAACCTAGTATTGGAAGTCCTACCATAGCAATCAGACAAGAAAAGAAATAAAAAGCACCCGAATTGGAATGAAAGAAGTAAAACTGTCATTATTTGCAGAAGCCCTAAGACTCCATCAAAAAACTATTAGAACTGATAAATGAGTTTATTAAAGTAGCAGGATACAAAATCAACATTCAGGATACAAAATCAACAAATTTTCAGAAAGTGAAATTAAAAGAACAATCCCATTTACATCAAAAAAATAAAATAACTAGGAATAAATTTAACCAAAGAAATAAAAGACTTATACCTGAAAAATTATAAAACTTTGAAGAAAGAAATGAAAGAAGATACAAATAAATAGAAGCATATACCGTGCTTATGAATAGGAAGAGTTAACATAGTTAAAATGTCCACACTACCCAAAGCAATCTAGAGATTCAATGCAATCCCTATCAAAATACCAGTGACATTCTTCATGGAACTAGACCTAATAATCCTGAAATTTATATGAAGCCGCAAAAGACCCCATATAACCACAGCAATGTTGAGAAAGAACAAAGTTTTAGGTATCATGCTACATGATATCTAACTATACTACAAGTCTATAGAAATCAAAACAGCATGGTATTGGCATAAAAACAGATACATAGACCAATGGAACAGAATAGAGAGCTGAGAAATAAACCCACACCTATATGGTTAATTGATCTATGAAAAGGAGGCAAGAATATATATTGGGGTAAGAACAGTCTATTCAATAAATGGTGTTAGGAAAACTGAACAGATACATACCAAAAAATGAAACTAGACCACCTTCTTACACCCTATACAAGAATAAACACAAAATGGGTAAAAACTTAAATGTAAGACCCAAACCCATAAAATTCCTAAAAGAAAACATAGGCAGTAAATTTTCTGACATCCCTCTTAGTAATATTTTTTTCTGATATACCTCCTCTATCTGAGAGAGACAAAAGAAATAATAAACAAATGAGACTATACCAAACTAAAAAGGTTTTGCACAGCAAAGAAAACCGTCAACAAAATGAAAAGACAATCTACCGAATGCAAGAAGATATTTGCCAATGATACATTTGACAAAGGGTTAAAATCTAATATTTATAAAGAACTCACACAACTCAACACCCCAAAATATCCAATTAAAAAATGGGGAGAGAACTTGAATAGACGTTTCCCTTAAGAGGACATACAGATGGCCAGCAGACATTTAGAAAGATGCTCAATGTCACCAGTCATCAGAGGAATGCAAATTAAAACCACAATGAGATATTCTACTTGTCAGAATGGCTATCACAAATAAATCAGCAAAGAATAAGTGTTGCTAAAGATGTAGAGAAAAGGGAACCCTTGTGTACTGTTGGTGGGATTGCAAACTGGTATAGCCACTATGGAAAACAGTTTGGAAGTTTCTCAAAAATTAAAAAAACAACCTAAGTGTCCATCAATAGACAACTGGGTAAAGAAATTGTAGTACATGTATACAATGGAATATTACTTGGCCATAAAAAAGAATGAAATCTTACCATTCAAGACAACATGGGTGGACTTTGAGGGTATTATGCTCAAATATCATATGATCTCACTTATATGTGAAATTTAAAGAACAAAATAAACGAACAAACACAACAGGAACAGACTCATAGATATAGAGAAGAAACTGATGGTTGTCAGATGGAAGGGGAGTTGAGGAGTTGGGTGAAAATGGTGAAAGGATTAAGAAGCACAAATCAGTAGTTACAAAATAGTCATGGGATGTAAAGTACAGCATAGGGAATATAGTCAATAATACACTAATAACTATGCATCGTGCCAGGGAGGTACTAGACTAAATAGGGGAATTACTTCATAAATTATATATACATATATCTAAGTACTATGCTGTTCACCTGAAACTAATATAAATTCATACTGAATGTCAACTGTAATTTAAAAATAAAAATTATATTTAAAAAATTTCCCACGGGGTTTAAAGGTGAAAACTCGAGTATAAGGGTGTGTGTGTTGGCTAGCACTAACCTGGTCATGTGTGCTACCTGGGCAGTGGTCTGAGGAGGCCCAACATTGGAGGGGCAGTCCTAAAGAAAATTGAACTTCCAAATTCAACTCTAATGCTAAGTCCAGAGACTTTAAGGAGTAGGATCCTCGGGTCCCAATATGTCCTAGAAGGGTCTTTTGCTTCCTCCTCAACCGGAGTTGGTCAACAAAGTAAATTGAAGGAGTAAATTGATTCATTCCTTCTTTCATCCATTCGAAAAAATATTTCTTGAGAACTTACTAGGTTTTCCTAGAAAGTTTCTGGTGATACAGAGTCCAGCTATTTCAAGTCCTGTTTTACATTTCTCGAGGAAAAGTACAGGCCACCAAACGTCTGGAGAGTCCCCCAGGTCCTTTTTGGGGCTGCTGAGTCATGAGGACATGGCACCTTTCCACTAGCAACTGTGCCTTTGCTAATTCAGGGGAAAACACTGATGCTTTAAACTTGGGGGGAAAAAAACTGCTGAACTACAGAAGGGCTAGATGCTTTTCTGCTCACACAGAGTTGCACATTATTAACACTGGTCCACGATTCAGAAATCTGACCTTAGCTTTACATGAGCAAATCTGCTTCAGAAAGGATCTCTGAAATGTCTCTTAGCCTTCTTTGAGGAGCTGCATACTCAGGGAGCAAGGCCTCCTCTAATGAGACCAATGAATGAGTGATACAAGTTGGTTGGTGATTGAAATGGAAAAAAAAAAAGAGTAATAATGGCCTGTGCAGGAACTTTCCCCTCTGAGTTAGATTTTTAGACTTTGAATTCTAAGAACATTCTATGGGAATAGAATGCTCTGTGAGAGAACATTTTCCTTGCTTTTCAGGCATGTTATGACCAGAAAGCACACTGCATGGCTGATGAACTGACTTAGAGTATCCTGAATGTTCAGAGAAAATGAAGGCAGGCAGGAAATCGCACAGTGACCTTGCTTTCCAATGAAAATGGAGCAAATGACTAATTTCAAAACCATTAACATGTAAAAGCGGCATATTTCTTCTGAGAACAGGACACAAAGGCTCTCCAAGGAGATTGCTGGGACATGATTACCAGCAACATTTAAGTTTTCAAAAACACACCAAGGAGGCTATTCACTAAGAATGTGTAGCGGAAAAGTAGCTGCTTCATTAAACTTAAATAGCCTCGGCAGGGCCGTGCTTACAGACCCACGCTACCAAATTATACATTTCTTTTCTGGATGCTTCACTGACCTCATTATGTAGAGTGGAGAGTTTGTCATTCCAAATAAAGTGACCATACAAGTCTTTATACACATGTCTATCAGGCGCTTGATGAGTCTGCAGAATGAAACACTGGCTGGCCCAATGAGTTAAAAAAAAAAGTACTTCTCTTTTTATTATCTCATTCTTCTCTGCTATGTGCTCATTGTAACACTTACAGAGCAGAATAAGAAGCTGAAATGCCCGTTTCTGAGGATGAAGGCGGTTCTGATTGGGGGTAACGGGTGTTTTCTTGAAAAATTTGTAAACACCCCAGAGAAGAACTGTGAGGGGGAAAAAAAAACCCCAGACCAGCACAAGGCGAGGTGGATCTGGAGAGAGCTATAATAATGCACTCCCAGGGTACTATTTGAAAAATATCCGGAGTTATTTATCACTTCCTGTCAATGTTATTAATTCTGATTATCAGCCACAAGAAGTATCAGACTAATTTTTTTTTAATTTAAAATTACTATATTTTTTTTTTCAGCCAGGTAAAATCCTCTAGTTCTGCTGAAGGCAAATCAAGTAACAATTATCATGTTTATACATATTTTTTCCCCTCAAGCAGTACTCATGAAATTAATTCAGATTTTGGAGGCTATCCATTTTTTCATTTAATTTTAATTATATAGATGAAAATGGCAATTAAAAATCCCACAACAACCTTGTCTGTTCAAAGACACAGTGACAGCTGAATTACACTTGTAAATAACAACTGGCTCCTGCCCACAGAGCCCTGCTGAGCCTGGGGAGCAGAGCTGCGTGGATGAGTTCTGGGAGTTTGGGAACAATCAGGGCAGACCAGAAAAATTTAAACGTCAAGTTTAAAAAAGTAGAGGGGAGCAGGAGAAGTAGAACGTTCATGGGACATTACTTGGAGATGAGAAATAAAAGTGTATTTTTCAGATGATAGTCAGCATGTCCAGTGCCAAACAACTACCTGTCTGGCATAAGGAAAGTTATGGAGGATATGGCATGCTGACCAGGATATCTGATAACTTAGGAGAAAAATATTTCGGCTACAAATGAGGGCTGAACATGCGCGCTAAGAACTGGAAGTTCCCAATTTGTCATTGGGTTCATACACATTTTCAACCAGCATCCAAGAGAATGTCCCTGTTAGGAAGTTGATTTGGGGTTCGGACTGAGTTATATCTCATCTCCTATGCACAAACAATCTGGTATTAGCAATATAAATGCACTAATTCTTAATCCTAGCCTCCCACTGTACCCTGGAATAAAGCCAGATGCAGGTTTATCTAAAAGTAGGGTTCCTCAGGGATTTCCCCATCTGCATTTCACCAAGACCAATGGGGAGGCTGTAGTCTTGCCTTCTCACAGGGAAATCCAAGCTCTGCCTTCCATGTGCTTTCAGGCCAGTGAGTTCTTAAGAGACATTCATGTTATCTTTCATATACTTGCAAAGATAACCAAAGTTACTCACTTTGCCAAAGAATCTTAAGGCAATGCAGAGCAAAGACTAAAAACTCCTTGGATTTTGCTTTTTCAGCCCTGTCTTTGCCATTATAGATGGGCTCTCTATCATATGCTTCATATTACTGAAGCCCCCAAATCCCATGTTCAACTCTCACATGTTGTCTAGAGACCTGTCAGAGTTCCTGTATCCTTCTGTATTGTCTTCTTATGTATATGGTTTTGGATTCAGGGGCCCTCTGGGAGCCTTTGAGAGAGAGAGAACAGAGCCCTGGTTTTGGATCAGGGAGTCCTGGCTCTGAACTGCACCTGGAGCTGATCACGGAAGAGAGTTATTTGGCTCTTAGCCTGGGTTTTCTCCTGACACTGAGGACCTGCGGTAGGTATGTGCCTGGCAAGTGGTGGGCACTTGGTAACCTGCAGAGCTTAAGACTGTAGTGCAGCAGGGTCATCTCACAATAGCCTGGGGCCAGGGTGGGGAAAAGCTCACCTCTCTGTGGGCCTCCTCACTGCCCTCCCATCTTCCCAGGCAAACATCTCATGGGGGGCAGAACTGCTGACATCTGCTTTGAAAGTCTTGTATAATAAACATAGATAAAAAGCACAGACATGCCCTCTGGAATTACTCTTCTCAGTCTCTAGACACTGGTTTCCTGCGCATATGCGTGCACGCGTGTGTTCACACGTGCACACCCACACACAATTCTTTTTTATTGGTTCCCTAAAATGGGTCAAGTCTTTTAAATCATCAAGATACAAACACACACAAGAGAAAAGTAACACTTAGCCAAAGACAGAGTTACCTTAGATCTCTTTATCACTAATCCCTTCACAGTTGTATATCTTGGATTCTTCTGGATCATGAAATTGGTGGGAAAAGAGGTCTCTTTCTTACTTCCTACTTATATATATGTAAAGCACCTAGTCAATGCAAAGTACCTACTAACCCCTTTAAAGATATCTCTGAGGCATTATTTTTTCTAATCAGAGCACACGCACCCTCTCTAGTTCTGTTGGCTGGCTATCCCAGTTTACCATGCGCATTTTGATTTTGGCGGTTACATCAGTCCCTGATCTTACACAGCCCCCAGCTGTCAGATCATCAGTTTGTCTAGACTTTGTTCAGTGTGAGGACCAGCAGGCTCTCTCCCCAAGCCTCTAGTGAAGCCTGAGTGTTTATAGCTTATTAGAAATGCCCCTAGTGCAGCAACTTTCATGGGGCAGTGGGGGAGAGTCCCATCAGAACTTCCCCTTCAGCTCCTCCACCATTCAGAAGGCAAGTCCTGAATCATATATTTGGTCTGTTCATTTCTTTGTATATCCAGCCGTGCCAAAAATAATGGGTGAGGTCGCTTCACCTGATCTAGCCTCTTTGATAGAAACAAAAATAACTTCATACTGACACTGAATTAAATTATTATCCAACACAAAACCACCAAAATATTATACAGAGACCTATCTTTAAATTCTTACTCAATGGTAGTTTTCTTTCAGAAAAGACAAGAAAGTTAACTGTTAATAGCAATAGTGTGAGTGTATTTTCTATTTTTATAGCACTATTCGTTTTCTATTCCCTAAGTGCTTAATAAATACAGTGGGTCTTCATTGCCTTCCAGGGTGAAAATAACAGTTATGCCCCCGTGGAGCTCATTCATTTGCTTTATGGGCTAAAAAATCTCTAGCATGTTACAAATTAACAATGTTCCTGAAGACTGAGTTTTATTCTTGAATCTTCAATTTCACTAATAAATGTGAAAAACACATGTAGTCAGATAAGTCCCTGGAGACCAGCTACTGCAGATGCTGAAGAAAGCAAGTTATTTCAGCTAAGATCAGCATTCATTTTTACACCGGAGACTATTTATTTCCCAAAGTCTCCTCCAATGGCTTGATATAGGCAGTAACATCTGTGTCTAGTGACTACCTCAAAAAAATCTAACAAAACTTTTTTTTTTTAATAAAAAGGATATCATCAAAAAATAAGGAAAAAATCATAAAAGTTTTAATAATCAGATAATGATCTTTTTCTAGTCATAGCTCCAATGGAGCTCCACTACTGTCTCTGAGAGAGAGCTGTTATTGTTTTCCTTAATATTTTTATCATGAAAAATGTTAAGCAAATAGAAAGAATACTATAGTGAACCCACATATGCTCCATCATCCCCATTTAATAATAAAAAATTTGCCACATTTATTTCACTCTCCTTTTCTTGCATCGTATTAAGATTTTAAAGCAAGTCCCAAAAGTAATGTCATTTTACCCCCACATACTTCAGTATGAATTTCTAAAAACATAAACATTTCTTATATAACCACAGGGCCATTATCATACCTAACAAACTTAACAATTTTTTGGTAACATTTAATACCCAAGCTGTATTCAAATTTCTCTGTCTTGAAAAATCTTTTATGGTTGGTTTGTTTAAATGATCCAAACGAAGCATAACATTTGGATATTCTGTCTCTGAAGTCCATTTCACTTGAACCACCCCTCTTTTATTCCAATGCCACTGTCTCACTGAAGAAACTTGTACGAGGCTCCTCTTGAGCCTCGTCTCAATAGCCACATTTTTGTGGTATCATTTAACTTGTTCCTCTATCCCCTTTGTATTCTGGAAACATTGATTTGTTTTAGTTCATGTTCAACTCTTAGGCTACAATAGCTCATAGGTGGCACTATGTACTTTTTATTGCATCACATTAGAAGGCACCTAATGTGTGGCTATCTCACTTTTAGTGGGTTCAGGTGATAGCAGCCTGATTCCTCCACTGTGATGTTCTCCTTGGCGTTTCTAATGGTCTAATGAGTCATCCATTGATGACAGTTTGAATCAGTTATTTCGCCTGGGGGTTAACACAATTATGCTTTTCCAATTCTAACTTCCCTTCCACATTTAATGGCTGGAATTCTCATGTGAAGAACTTTCCTTTATCAACCAGTGTGGTCTTATTACCCTGAAATACAATTTGTATAGAAAAGACGTGACCACTGCTTAATTCTTTACTTTGCTGATTTTCATCATAAGCAATTGGTGTCTCAGTTATATCTTAAAGTAATTGAATTTTTTTTTGTTGTTGTTTATATCATTCTTAAAGATTTACCTGTTTTTATTGAAATAAAAAAAAAATCGAACCACCACTCCAGAACTAATTCTTTTTGAGTATAGAAACTGGATTTGTGATCCAAAAGGGCACAAGATAAGTCGATGGCATGGTCCCTGGCATCTTGTAGCTCTCTCAGTAGGAAGAACAGGTGCCATTTCCCTTACCTGCTTAGGTATCTGATTCTTGTCTTTATGGTTGATACAGTCTTTCCTTAGGCTGAACACTCCTGCATTTACTGATCCCTGAGGAAAATGAGAACAATTCTAAAGATCTCTCTTTTGCTTACTGTGGCACAGGGTGTCACTTGCCCCTACAGACTTCCACTTTCATATTATTTATTAGATACATCTGAAGTTGTCTCTAGCATGTGGAAGGAGGTTGGCAGAACTACACCTGTTCAGAATGGCTAGTTCAGGTCGTCTGAGCCTGTATCGGCTTGGGCTTTGTGACTCCTCAGGAAGCCATTCTCATCCAGTGAACCTGCAGGTGCCATCTGGCATGGCCACATCCTGCTCCAGGGCTGCAATGGTGACACATTAACAAGCTGGGCAAGCTTCCACTGGAGGAAGAATCTGCATTGTGGGTAAAATCTGCACATATACGGGAAACAGATCCTTTTTTTTCTTTTCGTTAATAAGGGTGAAACCATTTAGGCCATTCATTGGTAGTCTTCACAGAGGCATGTGTAAGTCTTCTTTAGCAATTGCTGACAAGTGTCTCTAAGGCTGATAGGAATCCAGGGTCTTTCTTTTTTCACTCTCTAAGAGCAGAGACATTTTCTGCCCATTATCGCCTTGTTTTACTGACAGGCATCTGTCACACATTAAAACAGTGATAATGGGAAGATAATATGCTGGCTCTGTCTGCACACTTCAAGAGGGAAGCATTCATGAAAAATGTGTATTTTGGGAAACCTAGATGCTCAAGTGCCCATCCCTATTTCTAGTTAGTTTGAAATTCAGTGTAGAATCACAAAGCAATAAGAAGAGGATGGAATCAGAGGAGATTCCTGAATGGTCCTGTCGACACCACCGTGCAGGTAGCTGCTGTATGCTGGAGAGGAAGGAAATGGGTTAAGAAATGCATGCCAAAACGCAAGAGCAGGGCTGAAGCATTTTTTTCTTTCTGACTTCACTGGGTCTCACTGAGAGCTGCTGAACCAAGAAACTGGCAGAAAACATCTTCCATGACTCTGTAAATGGAGGACTTTCACACATTCTGAAAGAGAACAAATACTCCCCTTTGAAACAGAGGTGAAAAGGGAAGTGAAAACTTTAAATAAACTAATAAAAGCAATTTGCTCCTACTAAGAATCTTTCTAGTAATAGTTCTCTGTCAGAAAGTAATACTGCTACTCAGATATCTGGATCTTCAGTTGTATTTTCAGGTTCTGACTTCTTGGCTAATGCAAATAAAAGCGTATCTTCCAAAACACACATGTGTGCACACACACACACAGGCCCTATAAAATGCCATCTTTAATTTTCAATCCAATAAAACTTCAATTTATTCAATAAATTATTGTAATATAATGCCACCTTTATGCTAACAATTCACCTTAAAATCTTACTATCCTGGATTTAGCAATGGAGCCTTAGGGACTACTGAAGTATAATCCAGCCTGCAAAGTTCTCAATGACTACAACAGGAAAGAAGATAGGTGCCATCGTATCCAGTGGCAATAGTCAACTTGACCAGGATAGAAGCCAGAAATCTAGCCTCACCAGTAAAAAGTGTTACAAATTTCTTTTTAAAAAACAACATGGGGGAAGGCTGTTTATTGCAGTGATTCAGCACGTGAGCCATGGAATTAGAACCCTAGGTCTTAATCCCAGCTTTTCTATCAGTTACATATCCTCAAGCTGGGGATAAAACAGTGCTCATCTCATATTTCAGGATTACATGAAATAATTTATAACATAAAGTGCCTAGCACAGACCTTGGCACACAGCAAATACTGCTAGCTGCAATTATTGTGTGTGGGCCACAGCAACTTCAAATGTCACCAGGGTATACTATTGCTTTTGATATTTCTGCTCAAGCTAAAAGGCATTTATCACAATATTGGCTCTAATATAGGAGAAAATACAGTACTTTGAGAAGCAGAGTGAATGAGCAGAAAAAAAAAAAACCCATAAGCTTAGGAATCAGGCACATACATGGCTTTGAGTACTGGTGTTTGCCAACAGTTACTAGAGTTCAATCTTAGATTAAACTTCTCTGCATAGAGGTGGGCCTGATGAATCCTGCCACTAGATAGTGTGATCCTGGACTGGGGTGGATTGTCTAGAATTTACGAGGGGAAACAATGGTGTGAGACTGGATACACATACCCAGGTACACCAGGTAAATTTAATTTCTAATTTTTAGTTAGAAATTAAACATTTATAATTACCCTCTCTACTCACCTATATGCACATAGTATCCTTAAATTGACATGGAGAGTATTGTTTAAAGAATGGAAGAATGAATGTATGAATAGATGACTGAATCTAAAGAAATTCTGTGTCACTAGGTGAAGTGTGCAGAGAATATCATCTTATAACATAGTATCAATACAATATAGAATAGAATGCTTCCCTTTGTTTTTGCTGGAGGGTGAATATGAGGCTCTGAGGAACCAGGAAGGCCACTACAGCTCTCTCTGGGTTTGCCAAGGGCCAGGTACAATTTTGGCCCCAGAATGAGGTAGTAACTCTGAAGCATTTAGTATAGATACAAATGAATGAATGGTGGTGCCCTTGTTTTGGGAGAACGTGTCTTTGCACCTGCCTAACAATATAAGGGAAAACCAAGCTGAGTTTGTAATTCCACTTCCATCTGTTGATGCCAACATTCCTAGAATGAGACACTCTCTTTATCTTGTTTACACAGTACTCAGCACAGGACCCACTTAGTTGTTTACTAGATACATTTAGGGAGAGATGTATTTTCTTTTAATAAAACAGGGATATATGGAAGGGGAAATTTACAACTTTTTGGATACCTGGGTTGTAAGGATCTGAACATAAGAGGCTGGAATACACTGCATCATGATTTTTATTAAGTTCTGCTTTGAAGGTGACATAAAATATGTGTCCCTGTTTGTTAGGGGAGAAAAATGCAACCACAGCTACTCCATGATGACAGTGTGTATGTATGCAAACGAGGCATGTCGATATCTCTAGCTTGATCTGTTCATAAACTGGACTCATTTCTTAGATTTACAAACGATGATCACTACAGTAAATTCAGTAACAGAATTTTCTTCTCTAAACATGACAGTCTCTGCAGGGTCTTTTTAGAGGCCTTAAGTGGTTTTGATGTACATGAAACTAAAAGTCGGCAGGGGTGGGAGGGGCGATTAAAAGTTACACAAATAATGAAGATGAGTTCCTAGGTGAATTACCCATTACTGTGCAGGTTTTTGGATATTTTCATTAAAAAGAGTAAAAAGGCCATCTAAAGATACTTGTGTATCTACAGATGATTGTAAAGTTATTCTCTTTATTTCTTTCCTACTCCCATAAGCCTCTTTTAGTAGTTTCAAGGAAAAAAGCTCCAATCTGCTTCAGTAAACTGAATTAGTTTTTAAACTACACAACCATACACAGTTTCTTTGCATGAGCAATCTTCTTTAATGGCTTCACTGGGAAGACGGCATTAAAAGGTATACTTTATAAACCTTCCCTCCACCTTTTAGCTTTTCTCTACTTTTTTTTTTCCAAACAATATTATGAAGACCACTGCTTTTTCACAAGTAACTGGCATATAATGAACATTTGAAAATATTTGTTGACTTATTGAATGAATAAATAAATTCATTATCTTGATATCAAATTCTGGATCCAGGTTTAAAGTCACACTATCAAAGGGCTGACACAAATCTCCTGCTTAGAAATGCAATACCCTCTGTCTGACTTAACTTCTAAACAGTCTAGTATCCCCTCTGCCATTTGATAGTTATCTATATTTTTATTTTTTCTTGAATTTGAATAATGCTTATGTTCATTTCAAACTTGAAATCAGGTGCTCCTATCTACAAACCATTTAGAAAAATTAACAGGCAGACCATGAATTTGAACTCTTAACCTAGAATGGCTTGCAATTATCTCTAAAACAAAAAATTTCTAATTACCCTCTCTACTCACCTATATGCACATAGTATCCTTAAATTGACATGGAGAGTATTGTTTAAAGAATGGAAGAATGAATGTATGAATAGATGACTGAATGAGTAGATAAAGATAAAAAATACTCCAGAGATAAAGCAATTCCCACTTCCCCATTGACTGAGGACACTTTGAAAGTGTAGGAAAGGAGGATCTCAGGCTCAAAGATCTTCTCATCCTGTGTACTCAGGCCCAGGTTCCAGATTTGCTGTGTAAGGCAGAAGCATGGTGGAAGCTACGGGTGGAAACTACATGTTTCTGGCACCTCTGATGTTCTGAAACATCAAAGAGCTGATAATCTAAAAAGTATATATATTTGTGTGTATATATATTTACTTTATAAAGACATAAATTTACTTTATAGATTTTAAAGCTATACATTTATACACATACATATACATAGTAAAAATTAAGCAAATGCTCAATTACTTCCTTGGTGGTTCTCAGGTTATGTAAAAAGTAATCCATGATCCCTGATCACAGACTAAGAGTGTGGCTAACTGAGGTGTGCTGGGCAGAGATGACACAGGTTCTTCTCAGCATGGGCGATAAGCCCTCACACACACTGAAAAGCAATTTTGTGGTATGTACTGACAGCCTTAAAATGGTTATGCTTCTCCTTTCAGGAATCTATTTTTAGGATAAAATGTTTGAGACTTTTCTTTAAGGAATATATGTTAGGGACATAATCAGAAATACAAGCAGGGATTTATGCACAATCAGCAGTGCTCTTTTATACTCTGCAGTGTCCCTTTCTAGTAGCACAAGACAACTGTCTAACAGTTGGGAAAAGGTCAAATAGAGTATAGTCATATAATAGATTATTAGTGAGGCCATTAACATTATTTTGATAATAAGTGTTTAATGGCAGTGAAAAATACAATATAAGGCCTTGTGTAAAAAAATACGATATACAATTATTTATATCTATAACTTCAACCACCAAAGAGATAAAGATGGTATATCACCACGTGAACAGTGGTCCTCCCAGGGTAATAAGCGATTCTTATTTTTATTGTTTATGTTTTGTATATTCTAAATTTTCTAAAATAAAAAAATATTTTTATCATACCTGGAAAGAATGAACAAATAACATTGAATTACCCTCAAGAGGGGAAGCATATTAATCCACCTCCTGAGAAAACAAACACTAAACACAAAAACTGAATGAGAGCAAGCCAATTAAAATTCAGAAAAGCACATGCCATCATCATGAATAATCCAAAAAGCAACCAAGAGGATTTCCTTTATTCCATAGGTGCAGGCATGACATTACAGATACCCAAAGAAGGAAATCAACAAAGCCTCTCCAAGGCAGCCATCTCCAGGAAATAGCTGGCTTAGTGGGAAGACCCTAGGTCTGTTATTAAATCTTCTGGTTGCCCCATCCCCCACTTGGTAACAGCCATAAATGTCATCAGTGGAGAGACAAAATAACTCAGACAGGATACTCTTTCTCTCTTTCCCCCCATGTAAATACAATGTACCTAAATTAACATTCAGTTGGCTTTTTCCTTTTTAGCCAGAAACATGCCAATTTACATTAAAAATCCATATACTTAACATGAGTCATATCCTTGCTAGAGAAGACATATCTATAAAAAGGACTGTAATAATCAGCCAAGCTTTTCTCAAACATCATTTATCATTCTTGTTTGGAATTTACATATCCAAATTGCCTGGCCATCAAGTGTATATTTAAACCATGTAGTCTTATAAGAATTGGTGAATATTTTCACTTGTTGCATAAATGAAGAAATCAAAGCAAAGGGATTTTATGATTTTTGTCATCATTCTAAAGTTAGTGGAAGAATCTGATAACTGCATTTCTGATCTCAATTTCTGTGCCTTGCTATTATTATTATTATTATTATTATTATGCATTAATTATGTGCATATATGATGTAAGGTGCCATTGTCATTCTGGTTGGGGTGAGAGAGGGGTGAGAAAGAAGAGTAAGGCAAAGGGAATGAAAAAAGTGAAAAACCTTTTCTCCTGTCAAAGTCAGAGTTAACAAAGTAGGTGACTTCTTTAGTTGTGACAAGCATTTTCCCCAAAATTCCCGAATTTCCTAATAACACTGAGTAAAATGGAATGCTTAAAGAAAAAGTACATGTTCTTCTGATAAGGCTAAAATTTCAAAACAGGATTTGGCAAGAGAGTGTGTAATGGATGTAATATTCTATGATTAAATTTCACAATATGTAGTTTCAGTGGCTATCACTGACACTGTTGACTACTCAGATTTTTTTGATCCACATTTTACTAATTTAGAGGACAGGAGAGCATAATTCTCAGTTATGTTGAACTGATTCTATACAACTTAATCACTTTCCTTAGTATTTCCAAAGTCTCGCGCTGTGGGTGAAACTTCTTTTCATATCTGTGAGTCATCACACATTTTCTAGGCATTACAACTCATCCACTTTCCATGTTGTGCAATGATTTAATTTTCCTCCATAGCACTTTAGAATTGTAGGCAAGAAAGTTCTTTGAGCTGTCCTACTGAATTACACAAAATTAGAATCTAGTTTGAGGGAAATAATTTCACATGTGCATTTCAACGAAGAAAATGCTATATTTCCTCAGTTTTGCAGAGGCTGAAATAAATGATTTTCCTTATTTTTTACAAACCACAAGAAAAAACACACAGTGATCTCCTTTGCTATTAAAATCAGGTATTTTGGGAGTGCGGGAGGAAGTCTAAGATTGTCCTTTCATTGAGTCAAAGTGAATTCTGTGGATAAATTAGTCACTAAAGTTGCAAATGGCCCCTTTCTTATAAAGGTTGTCAGAGATTTCCCCCTTTTTGGATACTGTACAAATCCCTGTTACTATCCAATTCTGCAACAAACATAATCTTATGGTAGAGGTGACTATAGCAGGTGACCCTCTACTTACACACTATTATTATTATTCATTCACTGACAACTCCACCCCCTTGGGTATGCCTTCCCTGTAGGAAAAGGTTAGGATCAGCATCTCACCCACAAAATTTCCCACCAGGCTCTTTCCTCCTCATCTGAAAGGAAGGCTTTCCTAAGTAGTAAAAACTGTTTGGTCAGGGTGGATGAAAGGTCAGAAGTGTTTGCAATGGAAGAACACGCCCCTAACTATTACCCATTCTTCATTTCCTACCCCTTCCTGTATCATCTGCTGAGCAATCAAATTTTAGTATGAATCTTTTTTTGAAAATGGTATAGTATTAATAAACAAAATAGAGAACTGTAATTATATTGGAAGAACTGGAAGAAAATCCTGTTAGCACTTTGAAAATAATTGCTGTAATTATGAAAAATAGTTGTAATTTTAACAGCCAGAGATTCTTCTAGATTAAATGTATTTTAGCCCCATATCTAAGACTTGAGCAGAAAGGAAATCCAAAAACAGCTGTGAACCCTGAATTAATAAATACCGAACTTCTGCTCCTAGAGGAAATATAGGGTTAGGTTCCTTCAAGTGTCTGGTCACATTTTTGTCAACTGATCAATACATCACCTTGTTTTATGTATATTTCTGTTAAAGGATACTTTATTTAACATACAGCTGATTCATTAACACTAAACTCTAGGCCAAAAATACTATAATGCATGCCTGAATGAAACTTATCTATCATATTTTCTTATATAAGATAGATAATGAAACTTATCCAACATGTCTTCATAAGGCACATTGCAGCCTTTTTGTGCTTGGGAACACTAGACAGCACTTCAGTACTATGCTTGGGGGCCATTTTAAAGAGCAAAATTACCAACAAAAACCACAAAGGTAAACGGTGAGACACTTGTTTACATTATGAGAGCTAAAACACAAAGGCTGAGTATCCCCTTTTGGACCTTGGCTGAAAATATGTGTGTTAGGTGACTCGAATTTTTTGCCACTCTGTGCACGTCTGCAAATTACCATGAAATCACTGCAAGTATTGATTTTTGAGTTACAAATACATTTTAGCAAGTAGGTGAATTCTCAAATCTGGAATCCACTAATAATAAAGATCAAGAGAAGAAATTCTACTTATTTAACAGCAGATCATATTTTATCTCCTTTTCTCCTAAACACTGATATAACTTCAATTAAAGTAATCTTCCATGCTAAACAGTGAGAAATATTTTAATGCTAGATGCCCATTATAATTGTAGTACAACAATTGTATTATTGTTTTATTGTATTACAACAATTGTAGTACAGTTTGTATTCTTTGTTTGCATGTCTGTTTTATTTTGTTTTGTTTTTAAGTTAATGGGTGTTAACAGCTTTGATTTTTAAAAATGAATGTCACTATGAGTGGTAGAAAATATAAAACTACAAGTTCACCAAATCTCCTCCAATTCCTTGTTTTAGAAAGAAAACAAAGACAGTGTTGTCTGAGTTATCATTTGAGTAGATCCTGAAGCTAAATTTTAAAATTTAGGTAAAACTTCCATTAGTACATTAAAACTCACTCTCATTCAGAATATATATATTCAGAATTTGGTAAAAAAAATGATGAACAATTACTAAAAACTCTGGAAAGAAAGAGATGCTGAACTGAACATGTAAAAAACGAGGCCTCTGTTCTCTTAACCCTTTTGTGTTGATCTGCATTTCAAGAGCTTTCTAACACTGCAGGTAAGATTAGAAGTTCAAACCTATTTTTTTAATGTTGTCATCTCTAAAATGTGGAGAAAAATCTTGACACATCTACTCAACAAGGAGGTGTAATAAGTAGAAAAAAAACAGGTGGGAAAATTCACACTTGTTAGAAACTGTTTTTGGAATTGTGATTAGGTTTTCAAAACTTAAGCCAAAGCATGTGCTATATGTGATAATATTGTCCCATGTATCAGAATCTGATTAAGGCAGGACTGACTTGCATCTAGGTCTAGGACAACATTAGAGTAAGATTCTGGTAGAGTCACTGTTTTGCATTTGGGCCCTGAACCCAGGAAAGCACATTCATTTGTTCACTAGTTGGTTCATTGATGAGAGTGCCATGGAAATGGCTGAGGGCCCTTCTGTTGGTAGAGCTGCCTACAATTACCTGACTCCAACCCACCACTATTTACATCTAAGAGAGACTACCAGGCACTCAGTCTGTGGAAGAGGTCTGGGAAGGAATGAGAGTTAGGTTATTTAAGGTATAAAGACCTAATAAGAGTATCTTATTGATCGTATAATATCAATGACTAGATCTCAGTTAATCTTTTAAACAGCCCTGTGCAATATCAGTTATTATTGCAGGTTTACAGAATCATGGTGTTTGTTGTCTGACACTCACGGTTGCAGTCTTTCTGCCTCGTGCTTCTTGCCTAACCTGCATAACTCCATCACAGCTATTTTAGAGACTGAAAGGAAGCCTTCTTGAGTATTTTAAGCTATTTAATTGTAGTTTTAAAAAATGCATCACAGCATGTTTCCACCATTCCTTATGTGATTTAAGAAGCAATAAAAACCTTCAATATAACCATTTTAGTATTTATTGATGAAATCTTAATTTTTTAGGGGTCTACTAGTTATTCTAGGCCAGAAATCAGAAAATCTTTTCTGTATAGGATGATAGTAAATATTTTAGGCTTTGCAGGCCATATGATCTTTGTCACAACAACTCTACCCTGTCAATGTAGCATGAAAAGAGCCATAGACAATATTAAACAAATGACTATAAAAAACACCTTTAAGTAAAACTTTATTTATGGACACTAAAATGTAAATTTCATATAATTTTCATGTCACAAAATAGTAGTTTTTTTTTTAGTTTTGTAAAAACACATTTAAAAATATATAAAAACTCTCCTCTTGGTTTGAAAAAGCAAACACAATCCTTGCCCTGAAGGACTTAAATCATCTTAAGTGACGACTGTGGACACAGACATACAAATAAAACACAGAGAAATAACTATACCCCAGACATGGTAAGAAAAAGGTAGAGAATAAGTCATTTACATTAGATGGAGTTTAATGTCTCTACATTTTACTCATGACTGGACTCTGCAAAGCATGTCATAGGGCATGAAAAGCCACTGGTGAATTTACATGGAGAAAGGATATCATCAGAGCTTTCTCTAAGGAAAAGTCCAAGTGATCATCAGTTTTCATTCTATGTCAGACAGTTTCTTGATATGTTTTGCAACTTCTTTAGGAGCACCCAAACATTCCTGAGTTTAAATGCTTGGTGGCATTGTATCCCTATTCATACTAACAGTACTACACTATTGGCAAAGTTTTCTTTTCCTATGATTTACATCAGTAAAGAGGCTACATTGCCTCAGTGTAATACAGAAACCACTGGAAAATAAAAAAAAGAAGAGACAACAAAAGATACAAAAATAATATTGAGTGTTCACTTTATGATAAACACTGCTCTAAGCAATTAGCATACATTATCTCATTTATCCTTATAACAATGCTTTGAGGTAGGGACTAGTTTTAAAAACCTTATTATTATAGGAAATGTTGGCACAAAAAAGCTACCGGGTCAAGGTTACATAGGACTTGAACCCAGTTATCAGATTCTTGACCTCCTGCTCTTAACCACTCATGATTCTACCTCTCAATACAGTCATCTCTTAATATCTGCAGGCTCAACAGCTGCAATTCAACCAACCACAGATATAAAATATTTGAAAAAAAAAAGTTATGTTGTTGCTCTCAATTACCATGCAGTTAGGCCAATGATGGCTGCATCTGTACTGAACATGTACAGACTTTTTCTTGTCATTATTCCCTAAATAATATAGAATACCAACTATTTATATAGCATTTACATTGTATTGAGAATTATAAGTAATCTAGAGACAATTTAAGGTGTAAAGGAGGATGTGCATAGGTTATATGCAAATACTATGCCATTTTATATAATGGACTTGAGCATCTGTGGATTTTGGTATCCTGGGGGTCCTAGAACCAATACCCCAAAGATACTTAGGAATGACTGTATTAAGTGTTCTTGCCACTAATGGCTCTGTCACTTGATGTTCCTTTCCCAAGGTACTGTGTTACATGTGGGCAGGCCTGTGTGCACACATATGCGCACACAACATTTATTACATCCGACAGTCTTCACCCTTCCCTGCACCATTACTCTTCCTACTCCAGTTCTTGCATATGTCCGAATATCTGCTGTCACACCATAAGAAGACACCCGAATAGTAGAGGAATGTGGGGCTAGAATTCAAGAGACCTTGGTTCTAACTCAAATTCTAACCCTATAACCCTGTGTAGATCACTTCATCTCTGAGAGACAGTTTCTTCACCTACTAAATAACACTTATCCTTATAACATTTTTGCAAAATGATTAAATGTATGTGGAAGCATTGTATAATCTAAAAAGAGCTGATTGTGGGTTATTACTTTCATTATACACAGTCTTCATCCTTACTTCTCCCATTCTTTCCTTACTCATTGTGAAGAAGCAACACAGCTGACAATCGTTTCTCATAATATCAGCCCAGCCCCTTTTCTTACCTGCCCCTTCCTCCCTTCTTTTTATTCACTAAGGAGACGTACAATGGTCAGCAAGACAGGGATGATCCTTTCCCTTCCCCAGGTCAGAGGATATAAGACAGCCACTGGTGTGCTGGTGCCAGCTTGTACCATCTCACTGACTTCTTCTCAAGTTCATGTCAGTGACTTGAAAATGGTAATAGTTGGAAGTATTTGCACTATGAAAACCAACAAATGCTACAAGTCATTCCTCCCTCCTCCCTTTTCCCCCCCAAAAAACTGGTTATTGAACATTTACCAGCATACCATCGGATACAGAAGCAAATTAATATAATGGCATAGGTGTTAGGATGGAGATAGAAAAGAGTAGTCTGGGAGCATACAGGGAGGCATTTATCATGGTTGTGGGGGATAGGAAGAGGTATTCGGAGAAGGTGGTGTCCTGGAGAAATGAGGTTTAAGCTTAGATTTAAATAATGAGAGGGGATAGCTAGGCCAAGGGGAGGGAGAAAAGAGTTCCTGGGAGGGGTAACAACATGTGCCAAGACTCAGGGTGTTAGAACAGCTGAAAGAAGTTCCTTAAGGCTATAGTGCAAAGTGGGAGGGAGGAGAGGAGAATGAAACTAGCAAAGTAAGACCCTGGGAGCTACCAGTGAGCTTTTGAGCAGGCAGAGTTAGGCTTATGAGTGTGGGGTTTAGAGTCAGAGATAGCATTTGAATTCTGATTCTGCCAGCTGGGGACCTCAGGCAAACTTCTCACCTCAGCTGAGTCTCATCTGGGGTAAGAGGGTAATTATAGTACTCAGACCTCCTGGGGTGGTGTGAAGCTGCAGGTGAAGTGCTCAGCACAGCATGCCTGGTTCCTCAGAGTTGCCTGGTAGGCATCTGAGCACTGGTCAACAGAGCAAATGCACACATTCTATAGGAGAGGAGCTGATTCTGCATCCTCTTTCCACCTTAAAAACATTGCTATGCTGGTAGTCTAGGACAGTAGGTAGTCATAATCTGGGTGGTGACCCATTAGTGGGTTGTAAAATTAATTTAGTAAGTCTTGAGCAGCACTAAAAAAAAAAAAAAGATGAAGAAAAAATATAGAATTCAGTGGAACTGGATGAAAAACCAGCACTGGAGTCCATTGTATGTTGCAAAGTAAGTTTTGTTTTGTGTTTGTGCACACTGGGTTGCCATGTAAAATTTATTTCTGAGGGCTACAGTTAAAAAGTGTAAAAGCCTCTGCTTCAACAGAAAACATCCTGTGAGCTTTGGGGGCTGGAAGAGGGAGGATGAGACAAGCCCGGCCAGCATCCCAGCATCGCTTTCTCCTACTCCAGGAGTTGGAAATGTCTCAGGTGTTTATCCCCCTGGGTTTCCAAGGCTCTTTAGTTTCCAATAAAAACAGATGTTCTTCAGGCCAGGTAAGACCCTAGGCTTTATCAGTCAGTCATCTAGCAGCCAGAGTAGAACAAAAGCCCAAGGCCATTCATTTGCAATGACATAGATGGACCTAGAGGTTATTATACTGAGTGAAATAAGTTAGACAGGGAAAGGTAAATACCATATGATTTCACTTATATGCGGAATCTAAGGGGCAAAAAGACTCACAAATATACTGGACAATTTGGTGATGGACAGAGGGGAGAAGGGTTGGGAGGCTGGGAGAATGGGGTGAAGGGTTAAAGAAGTACAAATTAGTAGTTGATAGATGGCTGTGGAGATGGTGAGCATGATATAGGGAATGTAGTTAGCATTAATGAAATGGCTAGGTGAAGAGCCAGAGGAGAGAAAGAGCAATTAAGGGGATCGTTTTATAAACTATATAAATGTCTAACCAATGTACTGTATACTTGAAACTATAAAGTAAAATTAAAAAAAAAAAGCCAAAGCCCAGGGAGGAAGAGGAGAGTGTCTCTGCTAATTACGGGTGGGTGTGTGAGTGGGGTGGGCGAAGCGCTACTAAAGACCTCTAAATGCCCTGCTGTTAACTAAGCTCTGACCATGACTAATATTCAGTAACTCAAACTGGCCAAGGCAAGTTCAGTGGCTTGGTGCGAAAAGGAACTGAATAGTGAAATTGACATTTAGTTTGGTGTGTCCCAGAAAGGTAATTGTGTATGTGAATAAATTTTAGAATAATTTATTTTCAACATATGTCAAAACATATCCAATTTGCCCTTTGGAGTTGCAAAAACTGTTTGGCATTTCTTTTTCCTTTACAATTTAAAAAACGGAAAGTAATGGCAGATGCCTGGTCAGTGTTTGGGAGAATAAAACAAGCACCACACCACGTGATGGTTTAGTCTCCTTGACTTTCCACAGGCTCATTCCCCAGGCATATGCAATTGGTACTAGACTAGCTGCCGACATTTATTGACAAAGGAATTAATCTTCTCCAATGATGTTTTTTTAAAGCTCATTTTTTATAGGAAGTTGCAGCAGAACATCAGGGCTCATGCACTTTCCTCATTCCTCCTTAGCCTCTTGACAAAAGTGGCTAAAAATAAGCTCTCAAATCCTTGATTCCAGTGAGGAAGGTGAGGGATCAAAAGAATAAAAGAACATCTTTTCCCTGGTGCAGGGAAATCACATGTCCAGTTCAGGCAGTCACAGAAATTACAGCCATCAGGAGACCACCTCTCACATGGATTTAGGAGTATGTGTGCATGTGTGTGTATGGGGCTGGGGGAAGGCCAATGTGAGAACAGATACATGGTTGTCATATTTAGGGTATTTGGTCAGAGAAGGCATCCCCAGCAGTGATATGCAGGTACCCACTTCTTGGCTAAACTGAATTTTCCTACCATGCTTCTCACTCATCAAAAAACCATTTTTAGTGGAGGGAGAAAGCAATATATACTTCTTGCATCAATAAAACAGTGCCGAGCCAGGAACTGCTCACTTCTATTCCCCAAACAACTGAAAGACCCTCTCACTCTGACCCTGGGTGGGTCACTGCAGGGCTCTGTCAGCTATCTTCAGTGGGACTGCCCAGTTTCTTAATTATTAATCTGTTAATAATTCAGCATCCACTGTGTGCACCGGACTAGTGCTAGTGCAGAAATACACACAGGAATAGAGAAAATGTTGCCTCTGACTACCTCCATGCTCTGTGGCGAAACAATACATTGAATGAAAGAATGCATGAGAGGATAGGGCTGAGAGCAGCCTCAAGTTGTGGCACTGGACTTTCTCTATTACATGGACTTCTGCCTAATGATTCCTGAGCTAGGTTTAATAAGACACATGAATGGAACCTCCGCATATGGGTGCCAATGTGATGTTCAATATATGTGTCTGGCAGGAGCAGGCTGATGGTGTCATGGTGAGGGCAGGCTTCTTGGATAGGCAACATTTGTCACAGTGTTTTTGTGGGTGTGTGCCTTTGTTAGTTTGTAGCTGTGGAGGTGGGAAGGTGAGCAAGGTGGGTATATAGAAAGGAGGAAGGATTTTTCCCACCACGAAAGAAAATCTTCGATAATCAACAAAGTTTATAATACCAGCATCAAAAAGTTCTTTCTTTTGAACAAAATTTTAGCTTTATTGAAAGGAAATCTCAGTGGAGGAAATACCTTAAAAGAGAGTGTTTAGGAGGCAAACCGTTATCAATGCATTCAAATCTAAATGCCAGCTCTTTCATGTACACATGTTAAAGAAAACAAGACACTAGCCAGCTAATAAATGATATGAAATCTCAAGTTAATCTTACAAAAGATTTAATTATTCTTTCAATTGATTTCCCTTTCAAGATCATAACACACTGATCATTTAAACCAAGAAAATATGAGGGCACCGCAATGATTGGTGTATCTTCAAGTAACATTTATAGTGGTTCCAACAGAATAGGAAATAGAGAATGCCTTCTAAGACAAAGGGGCAGATCACATTCCATACAGTGAGAGCCCTATACAAGTGAAAATAACCTAAATGTCCATCAGCTGATGAGTGGATAAACAAAATGGGGGTAGATCTATATAACAGAAGGTTATTCAGCAATAAAAGAAATAAAGTACTGATACATGCTATGATCTGAATGAACCTTGTAGATATGAAGTAAAAGAAGCCAGACTAAAGAGGCCATGTATTGTATGATTTCATTTACATGAAATGTCCAGAACAGATAAAGCCATAGAGACAGAAAGTTGATTAGTGGTTTCCAGGGGCTATGGGAGGGGGCAATGGTGAGTGACTGCTAATAGATACAGGGTTTTTAAGGAGGTGATGATAATGTAATGGAATTATATAGTAGTGATAGTTATACTACTTTATGAATATACTAAAAGTTACTGAACTGTGTACTTTTATTTAATAAGAGTGTGAATTCTATGGTATGTAAATTGTATCTGAGTTTTATAAGAGCTTCTCCCCAGATATCTGCTGGGATTACTCCTTTACCTCCTCCAAGCCTTTACTCAAATGTTATTTTCTCAATGAAAACTTCAGTCACGCTACCACTTTCTAGCTCTTTGATCCTTCTTATCCTGCTGTATCTTTTAATCCATATAGTATATGTCAGCTTCCAACATAATGCATACCTCACTTACTATGTTTATTATTTTCCTTCACTGAAATATAAGCTCCATGAATTCAGGGATTTTGTCTGCTTTCATAGTACAACTGTCCAGAAAAGTGCCCTGTACATCAATAAATATTGAATGAATAAATACATTTATACCTAGCAGACACTAAAACTGATATTGTAGAAGAATACTGAATCATACAGAATAATATTCATTTATTTTTAAATGAAAAAAATAGATTACCAAATGATACATAGCATATTATGTATGATTCCCAAATTGGTAAGAAATAAAAAAGAAAAGGAAAGTACACTGAGAGAATGAGATACATTAAAATACATCACAATTTCTGGGTGTTGAGATCATAGTTATTAATTTATTTTTTTAAAAATGTGTGCATATTTTCTAAACTCACAGGTTTTGTAATTATGAAGATTTGGGGTCTAATCTATGCTCCATTTCTTACTGGCTATGTTAATTCTGAGCAAAGTTATTCAACTCTCAGTGACTCAGTTTCCTCATCTATAAATGGAGATAATAATAGTACTAACATCATTGGACTCTCAAAGATTAAATGAAATAATATATGTAAAACAGCACTGTGCTTGGCACATAATAAGCACTCAGTACAATATTAGTTATTATTATTTATCTCTTTAAATACTGTACCTCTCTCTTGGATTTGTTCTCTTTCTGGAGCTCTTATTAATCAGATGTTGGACTACCTAGATTTGGTGTCCACACTTATTTAGTTTTCTCTTGTATATTCTAACTTCCTGTCTTTATGTTATATGGTAGTATAGATCAACTTGACTTTTAAACTCAGTAAATAAATTTTAAAAGTTTTATCCACCATAATTTTAATTTCCACTGTTTTTTTCCTTACTTTATAAGTATTTATGAACAATATACAGTATTGTTTTATGTATATTAAATTCATACCATAAGATGTATATTCCAAGATAATTCTATCCACCCTACACTGTGTCTGAAATCTATCCATGCTGATAAATATGGATCTAGTTTATTCATTTTTAACTGCTGTGAGTGTTCCGCTATATTCACTTTTTAACAAATATTTATGTACAGGTGGCTGGGGGTACAGCAACAAAGGAAACAAAATATGAACATAGTGTAATTTATTTTTATCTTTTCTCCTTTAACAGACATTAGGTTTTGCCATGACAAGAAATGCTTCAGTGAACATCCTTGCACAGGGCTTCTGTTGCAAGTGCTTCTCCAGGGAATGTTTCCAGGGGCAAACTGCTTCTTCCTAGACTGAATTTTCAACTTTACCAGGTATTGTCAACTTGCTTCCCAAAGTGGTCTACCAGACTGCATGCCCAGCAAGCTAGGAAAATTCTGTTCCATTCATCCTGTCCAACATTTGCCTGGTCATAATTGATTTTTGCCATTTTGATGTTACCTCTGTTTTAGTAAGCATTTCTCCTAATTGTTAGTAAAGCTCAGCATTTCTTCTTATATTTATTGGTCCTTTAAATCTTCTTTGTCTACTGCCTAAAGGTACCCTTTGCTACTCATTTTTGTAGTCAGCTGTCTTTTTTTATACTGATTTGTAAGGATTCTCCATCTATATAGTCTGGAAACCAACATATTTGCTGTTTTATGTATTGAAAATATATTCTTCCAGTCCAGGGTTTGTGTCTTAACTTTATTTGTAGTGGCTTTTGCATAAAAGAGTTTTCCTTCTTAATGTAATCTTTCCCTTTATGAACTGTCCTTTTTGTGTACTGACTGAGAAATAATCTCTCCCCTGCAGACATAAAAATATTTTCTTATATTTCTTTCCAATAATCTTAAAAGTTTATTTTATACATTTAAGCCCTTAATCCATCTAAAATTATTCATCTGTATAAGGTGAGGCATTAATCTATTTTTCTTTTCTCATGAGAGCTAAATCATTTATTAAATAATCCTTCCTCTTCCCACTTATTTTTAATACATAGTCAACCCTCTGTCAAGTTACTGCATATATTTTGGAGATTGCTTGAGGTTTCTATGCTGTTACAATGAGTAGTTTTGAGACTTTTTAAAAACAATTCTCTTCTGGTCCAAAAATTTCCTATGTTTCTCCCAGTCTCATGACTTCTTTTGTCTTCATTTATACTAATCATATTTTTAAACCCATCTCTTGGTTTACAGATGAAGAAAAAAAGATGAAGAGATTTCATACTTCCCATTGAGGTTCATACAGCAAGACAGTTAGAAATCTTAGCCTAGGATCTTAGCTTGCATTCCAGTCCTCTTTCCACTAGTGCTCCCTTCATCTGAAAGTTTCTATTTTGGTCAAAATTTTACTTCTACTAGTAGTGAGTGAAACTGCCCATTTCAATGAATCTTTGCCAAGACTGGGTTTCATAGTTTTAAAATATCTCTTCAAATTGGTATATTAGGCTAAAATTTCATTATTAGTGTATTTTGACATAAATATTTAAATAAATGAATATTAAGTAAATAAATATTCCTTTGAAACTCTGTGGCCATGATATTTGTCTTTCTGATTTGTCTATTCATGTCTTTCCCCCAGTTTTCCATTTTTTGCCTTTTTATTTAGTGGTGTTTGTATATATTAAATATATTAACTCTTTGACATATTTAAAATTTTTAAATTCCACCATTTTTTCCCCTAATTTTGTTTATAGTCTATCTGACACAAACCTGTCAACCATTTTCTCTGGTCTCTTCTATTATTCTTCTACTCGGAAGGGTCTTCTCATGCCAAGTACAGATAAACATTCATCCCAGATTTTCTATGACTTTTATGATTTCATAAACTCTTCAATCCATTTGTAATTTATTTTGGTTTATGGTGTGATGTCAAAAACTTTTTTTTTTCACCAAATGGTTTATCAGTTGGTTTAGTCCTTTTTATTAATGACTTCTTCATTTATATGTCACATTTATCTACTGCAAATTCTTATACCTACTAGAATTTCTTCTTCGGTATTTAATTAATCTGTCTATTATTATAAAACGTCATATTTTAAAGTCATAGCTTTATAATTCATTTTAATAACTGGTGGAAGATCACAAACATTGCTGTTTCCCAGATTGTACTGATCATTTCTATTTATTCTACCCAATTTTTTTTAACCATTTTAAAGTTGAGATTTAGTCTTCTAATCTAGGAACATAGAATTCATTCAAGTTTTCTTTTATTTCCCTCAGTAAAATATTTTAGTTACTAAATATGGGTTTATTACTGATTATTTTATACTCTAGTAAATGAGATCTTTCCCAATATATTTTATAATAACTTATTGTCCATACATAGAAAAGCTATTAATTTTGGTTTATTTTTATACAGATTTTTATTTTTTATTAAATTTTTATTTATTATTTTTTTTATTGAGTCTATTAAGTTTCTAGGTAAATAAAAATATACAAATATTGATTATCTTTCCCCCACCCCTTTCCTCTGATTTCTATTTCTTGGAGAAGTTGTAGTTTCCAGAAAAATACTGAAAGATTATGCTGAAAAGTGAGTCTTGTTCCTGATTTTAATGAGGTGTCTCCAGTTTACCATTCAGTATGCTCTAAGTTATTTCCCGGGCTGAGACATCTTGATTACATTAAGATACATGTTAGCTTAATAAATGGTCTAGTGTACTTATCTTGAATTTTAAGCTTATTTTCGATAGTTAATTTTTTTTTTAATTTTTAAAAGCCCACTGTTTTTTTATTCTGTATTTTTTGTTTTTCATTATCTATTTCTTTATATTCCATTCTATGCCCCTATTTACTTCTGATCTAATCTGTTTATCATTGCTTTTAAAATAATTTATATTTGAATCCAAGAAAGGCTTCATGCCTGGGTAGTATATACATGAAGAAGAAAGATCAAGGGTACTGAATAATTGTCTGGTTAATAATCAAATATGACTCATTTTTCAAAAATGCCACTTGTTCATTTGAATAGAAATTGATTACTGTCATACAGAGGAAAAAAGTTTGTAACTACCTATTTGGTGGATTTTATGTGCAAGATACAATTAACTTAAAAACAAATGATCACTAATAAAAAAAACCCCACAGTGATAGGGTCATTTCAAAGAAATAAAGGATCCAAGTGTAAGAGCTCCAAAGGCTAACAGTGGAACAATCTGAGCAACAAAAAACAACAAAATAAAGCAGTATTGCATTATAATGTAAAGTATAAGATCTATGAGTCCATAATGACACAAATAAATGATTGAAAAAATAAATATGGATTGAGTGGGGGAAGAGACTAATCTCCTGTGCAGAAGAAATCCAAATAATTTATGTAGACGCTCTGACCTAAAGAAGGTGGAGCATAACTCCCCACTCCTTAAGTGTGGGCTATGAATAGTGACTTCCTTCCAAAGAGTGCAGCATGGAAAGGGGAAAAAGCATAATGTTACATCAGAGAAATCTGATAAACACTACCTCAGAGGGGTGATCAAGGGCAACAACAACAATGGTGAGTTGTGTTGATACTATGTATCTTTTGTATGTGATGACACTGGCACTTTATTTCTGTGGTCTTTCTTTCCAAAATTCATAACCCCAGTTTCTATGAGAAAAACATTAGACAAATCCCAACTGAGCAACATTCTACAAAATATCTGACTGGTACTCTTTAAAACTGTCAAGTTTTTAAAAAAAAAAAAAAAACAGAGAAAAGTTTGAGAAACTGTCACAACCAAGAGAAGCCTAAGGAGACATGACGATTAAATATAATGTAGGCTCTGGAATACAGAGGACAATCTGGTGATGGCCGAGGGGAGAGAGGTTGGATGGCTGGGAAAAAGCAGTGAAGGGTTAAAATACTAAATTAGTAGTTGATGGATGGTCATGAGGATGGAGAGCACTGCATAGGAAATGCATTCGGTAGTAATGTAATAGCTGTGTAGAGCCAGAGGGAAGAAAGAGTAATCAGGGGGATTGTTCCATAAACTATATAAATGTCTAACCAATGTACTGTATACGTGAAACTAATAAAAAATGTAATGTGGGCTCTGTGATGGGATCTTGGAAAAAAGGATATTAGGTAAAAACTAAGGAATCTGAAAAAAATATGGACTTTAGTTAATAATAATGTATCAATATTGGTTCATAACTTGTAACAAATATACTAATGTAAGATTTATTTTACTCTTAGCAACTTGCAAATACACAGTACAGTATTAACTATGTACCATGCTGTACATTATATTTCATAATTTATTTATAACTGGAACTCTGTGTACATTTTGACCCCTTTCACCCATTTCACCCATCTCTCCAATCTGTTCTCCATATCCAGGCCTTGGTTTTGCTTTTTTTGTTTGTTTGTTTTTTGTTTTTTAAATTCCACATATAAGTGAGATCATATAGTATTTGTCTTTCTCTATAATGCTGCAATAAACATGGGAGTATAGATATCTTTTTGAGTTAGTGTTTTCATTTTCTTTGGGTAAATACCCAGAAGTGGAATTGCTGGATCATATGATAGTTCTATTTTTAATTTTTTTCAGAAACCTCCATATTGTTTTCCATAGGGGTTGCAACAATTTACATGCCCATTAACAGTGCACAAAAGTTCCATTTTCTCTATGACCTCGCCAATACTTGCTATTTCTTGTCTTTTTGATAATAGCCATTCTAACAGGTGTGAGATGCTAACTCACTGTCATTTAGATTTGCATTTCCCTGATGATTAGTGATATTGAGCATCTTTGCATGTAGTTGTATGTATCTGTATGTTCTCTTTGGAAAAATGTCTACTCAGATTCTCTACCCATTTTTTAATTGAATTGTATTTTTTGCTATTGAGTTGTATGCATTCTTTATACATTTTGCATATTAATCCCTTATCAGATATGATTTGCAAATATTTGTCTTTTCATGTTGTTGATGATTTCCTTTGTTGCGTAGAAACTTTTCAGTTTGTTGTAGTCTCACTTGTTCATTTTTGCCTTTATTGCCTTTGCTTTTGAGTCAGATCCAAAAAACTATCACTAAGACAGAGTCAAGGAACTTACTGCCTCTGTTTTCTTCTAGGAATTTTATGCTTTTAGGTGTTACATTCAAGTCTTTAATTCATTTTGAGTTAATTTTTGTGTATGGTATGAGATAGTAGTTTAGTTTCATTCTTTTTCACGTAGCTGTCCAATTTACAATTTACCCAACAGTATTTATTGAAGGGGCTGTCCTTTCCCTATCATAAATTCTTGCCTCTTTTGTCATAAATTAATTGACTATATAGGCATGGATTTATTTCCGCACTCTCTATTCTGTTCCATTGACCTGTTTTTATGCCAATATCATACTCTTTTGATTATGATAGCTTTGTAATGTAGTTTGAAATCAGGGAGAGTGCCTCCAAGCTTTGTTCTTTTTTTCTCAAGATTGCTTTGGCTATTCAGGGTCTTTTGTGGTTCCATACAAGTTTTAGGATTGTTTGTTCTATTTCTGTGAAAAATGACACTAGAATTTTGATGGGAATTGAACTGACTCTGTAGATTGCTTTGGGTAGTATAGACATTTTGACAATATTAATTTTCCTAATCTTTGAGCACGAAATATCCTTCCATTTATTTGTGCATTCTTCATTTTCTTCCATCAGTGTCTTATAGTTTTCAGTGTACGTGTCTTTCACTTCCTTGGTTAAATTTATTCCTAGGTATTTTATTCTTTTTGATGTAATTGTAAATGGTATTGTTTTCTTAATTTCTCCTTCTAATAGTTGTTAGTATATAGAAACACAACAGATTTTTGTACATTGAGTTGTATCCTGTAACTTTACTGAATTTATTAGTTCTAACAGTTTTTGAGTAGAGTCTTTAAATATACATATATGTCATCAGCAAATAGTGATAGTTTTACTTCTTCCTTTCCAAATTGAATGTCTTTTATTTCTTTTTCTTGACTAATTGCTCTGGCTAGGACTCCCAGTACTATATTGAATAAAAGTGGCAAGAGAGGGCAACTGTGCCTTGTTCTTGACTCTAGAGGAAAAGTTTTCAGCTTTTCACTATTGAGTATGATGAAAAAGCTTTTAGCTTTTCACTGTTGAGTAAGCTGTGGGCTTGTCATATATAGCCTTTATTATGTTGAGGTATGGTCCCTCTATGCCTACCTCATTGAGAGTTTTATCATAAATAAATGTTGAGTTTTGTCAAATGCTTTTTCTGCATCTATTGAGATGATCATATGATTTTATCCTTCATTTTGTTAATGTGGTATATCATTTTGATTGATTCATGGTTTTTGAATCATCCTTGTGTTCCTGGAATAAATCTCATGTGATCATGGTATATGGTCTTTTTAATGTATTGCTGAATTAGGTTTGCTAATGTTGTGTTGAAGATTTTTGCATGTATGTTCATCAGAGATATAGGGCTATAATTTTCTTATGGTCCTTGTCTGGTTTTGGTAATACTGGTTTTGTAAAATGAGTTTGGAAGCATGCTCTTCTTATCAATTTTTGGGAAGATTTTGAGAGAACTAGAATTATTTCTTCTTTGAATGTTTGGTAGAACTCGGCAGTGAAGCCATCTGGTCCTGGACTTTTGTTTGTTGAGAGGTTTCTGATTAATGGGTCAGTCTTCTTACTAGTAATGTCTATAGTGAGTTTTCTATTTCTGCATGATTCAGTCTTAGAGGTTGTATGTTTCTAGGAATTTACTTATTTTTTCTAGGTTGTCCAGTGTGTTAAGATGTTAATAGTAGGGGAAACTAGGTAGGAGGGAGGTATATGTGAACTTTCTGTACTAACTTTACAATTTTTCTATAATCATAAAACTTTTCTAAAAATAAAGTTTATTTAAAAATAATTACATCTTAAGTAATTATAGCCAATAATTCCTGGGTGTTCTTAAAGCTTCAGTTACTATACCACCATGGAACACAACTCAGTATCTAACAGACAGCTAGCCCTGCTTGGTATTCCAATTAGCATCACTTCCTGGACTACTTACCAATGTACCTTTGTCTCCTAGGTTACTGCTTATTATAGTTCCACACAGAGTATTCAGTTTTACTCTAAAGTTCCTGTGAAAACAACAAGAACAAATGGATATATATTATAGCTAGAGGGTCTTAGATTAGAGTTTGGCATGCTATGAGGTCAAGCTATGTAATATTCATGGCCGATTATATTTTAAAGGGTAAGTTGACCATACTCTGGTCCAGCCTGGCTTTAGCCCATCTTAGAGTAAATCAGGCAAGAAAACAAATTTCTACAGTTTTCAAAAGGTCCTAAGGGTTTTTATATCTTAAATAGAAAATTTCCATAATTTGTACCTATTACATAAAACTTGCTCATCATATTGTCTGTGTAGTCTGCCATTTTGTCTATCAACATATGATTTATTAATCTGGTTACAATGATTTAAGTTCAGGCAGCATAAATCATGAATAAAGATTAGATTAACAGTCACAGTGCCCCATGGGACAATGTCTCAAGTGAAGAAAACTCAAAGTTGTATCAATATTTGAAAACTGAAATGACATTCAATACCCTTACAGAGGCAGACTATAAATCTTATTTCTGCTTATTCCACTCACACTTTAAAACTTTTCTTTTTAATTTTTTATTACTATTTTCCCTTGTGAAAGTGTTTTGAAAAGCAAATCTAAGAGCATCCTGATCTGCTCCCAGCTATTAAGCGACCCTAGACACTGACCTCCTGCTACTGTTTTCATGACTTAAATACTTTAGAAAAACAATATATTACCAGGCCCCCAAGCCATTTACAACAATGATATTTTGCCTTTTTTTTTTCACATTAAAAAAAGAGAACTGTTTGTCAGTGTGGCAAATACCACTGTTTTAATATTCAAAATTACATCACCCTGTTTCCACTGGTTAAGGTGGTTTATTCCACCCGACTCCTTAACCTTTATAAAGGTCTAATTGCTCATGTACTCAAATACATAATTGTGATTTAGAAAAATGACCAGACAATAAATACTCTGGTTAGAGGTTAAGTACTCACCATAATGAATTAAAAGTGGCTGAGATTAAGGAGAAATGGCTCATTATTCAGGTAACTCAATTTTCTATTATTTATATTCTCATGTAGTTGTTAGTGTAGTTAGTATAGACAATAAAATGATGTGTCAGAGGCAATTCCAGCTATGACTTCATACATTCTATAACATCTCTTGTTATAAACATTTATTCCAAATGTCTGAATTCTGAGTGTGCTGAATGAAGAAAAGGGAGAAATACAGCAACAGAAAGCAGGACAGAATAAACCGAAGTTCTTCACACTAAATTCCCTCTCCACTCCACTAATGATACTTTGTTGGAAAGGTTTTAAATATTCTCTTTGTCAGAAATGAGGAACATTGATCTACATGCAGGGTTTACATAGAGGTTATCAAAATAAAGTTTTAGAGAATCATGGAAGGGCTGCATTCAGCATGTTAAATCCCTAATCAGAGATGCCAAAATCCAGAGTAGGACATTTGTCTTTTAGAGGTGACCACCGGAAGGCTGATGAAAGAGGGTTCATGGAAAGGTCAATAAAAGTAAAGTTAACAGTTATGTTTACTATTATGAAAAATATTTTTGATAAGCAATATAATTTGTTCCTTTTTTGTCCTATGTTTTCCCTTATTCATATGTATAATATAGTATTGAATTTATTTCGTTAGCTAGTATAAGGGAATGAACAAAACTTAATTAAAATTCAAATTATAATTCCATCATGATGTATTTTACTCTGGTATTCTTGGGATCTGATAAGAAATTATGCCTCATCAAACATATATAATTTGGCTTGAAGTAGTAATAGTAGGAAGCCAAATTTACGGTTATAATAAAGTTGTCTGTGCTGGATATTTTCATTTCACAGTACAATATGCATTGGGTAACCTTGGTCCCCAGGCAATCATTTAGTCATTTGAGCTCACTCTGGGTGGAGCTTGTTTACATCCTAGAATCACACTCTTAACACTCACTCCTAAATATAAACACATAGACAGATATTAATAATTGTTTCGCAACTTCAGTGACACCACTACACAATTATATTGATGGGCTCGATACTGACAACTCTGAAGCTACCATGGTTACTCTTTCACAATGTAAACAATCAGGAATCTGCAAAACTTATCAGAAATATGCAGTATATTTCTTTGCCCTATAGAGTTAGGGCGGCCAGCATCATCTGAAGAAACAAGTATGGGTCCATGCCATTAACATGGTAGCTTTGCAATATGATAACCTAGGGAAGGAAGTAGTAGACAAACCGCCAATGTTTGCAGACCTGTGTTCACAGAAGGCACACAGTGCAGCTGCTGATTGATTCTGAAATTTAATTAACTGGCTGTGTCCCTGTGGGCTAGTCATTTCACTTCCATGGACCTTCTTCTTTGGAAAATGAGGATGTTAAATGTTTCATGCTAATTCCCTTCCAGTCTAAGGTTATGTGACAATAATCATTTATCTCTTTGTGTGTTTATGCATATACATAACTACATGCTTTCAATAATAGCAATAATAAAAGTTAACATGAACTTGTGATTCTGTAACTTGTTACCGAATCCATTTTATTATTTTTTAATAACAAAAGATTTTCTTTCTGTACATGTGACTGAGAATTTATGTTCTCTAGGCTTTAGTTTCCGTATATATAAATTAAGACAATAATGGCACCTGTCATTGTTTATAGCACATTGTGAGCTTTACCTAGAAAATGTATGTAATGTTTAGCTCAGTGGTGGTACATAGTCGGTACTTGATAAATTATTTCTATTGTTTTCTAACCTTTATTTTACTTATGAAATAAGTAAGCAAAGAACAAACAGTATTATGACTGTCCACTTGGAAAGAAAAGTTTTTTATGAATTGTTACAAAATAGCTTTTATGAATTGCAGTTATTTAGAGAAGAAACAACTGAATTTTTAAAATATATTTTTAAATAGAAAAAAGGGATCCTAAAATAATGCAATTCTGCTTTAAAAAATAGAGTAATTATACATTGAATTTGCTATTCTGTAGGATAAACCCAGACAGTATTTAATTATAATACCCATATAATTAAAATAGAAGATTTGACTAATGTTGGATAACCTGTCAAAAATATCAAGGAAAAAAATTCTTAGAATGGTATTGCTAAGTATTGAAAAGAAAAGGAAATGCTACTTATTAAAAGAAAATTAAAAAACAAACCAAGCACCCACGTTTCTACTTGCATATATGGCATAAAAGATATAAACATATATCTTGTTATAGACATATACTCAGTTGAACTAACAAGAAAAATTTGATCTAAGACAGTACACATTTTTAGAAACAGAAGTTGACAAAAATTTAAATTTAGTTTTTAAGTTGGTAAATATTTCAAAAAAAATCTGGTGAGTTTTTGAGCAGTTGAAGAAGAACAAGCAGGGAATATTGATTCTTTCTCAACTGGCGTATATTCTTTTGTCAGAAAACCAAAGACAAATAGACCAGGATGTCAAAATGTCAAGGGTATTAATTTTAAAGTCTTGAAGCCCACCAAAATAATTGACCAAAAATTTCTGTCATTCTTTCTTCTCCATGTAACAGAACTGACCTAAGGGTGTAGAACATCAGAGGCCTAGAGTGCTTCCCTAAAGAGCACTTCTACTTTGGGTCCTATTTCAATATTTAAAACAAAACTTGACTCTCACACCTTTACCAATTCTGGCTAAGAAGACTGAGTGAACTTGCTGCTTGCTTGGGCTAAGTGGTCAGAGATGACAGTCTTTCCCTTCAGTTGAAATATTTGGCAGAAAGATCCTGAATTAAGGTTATCATAACTTCATCTCAGTCCTGCCAGATCATAACCTCTGCCTTCCTTCCCTCTTCCCCTCTGCTATGATTCATCCTTCCTTGGATTGAAGTTGGAACTAATGCCATAGGCCAAAGGGCACAACACTCAAAAAGGCAAGGGTAAGATTTGCTTCTATGTGGTGTTCAAATGAGTAGTTATTTGCTGTCTTAATGCTAGTTCAACCTGAATTTCCCAGGTTACTCTAATTATTATGTACATAAACACATTACATTTCTTAATTAACTTATTTACTGGTATGATTCATTCACCTCCTGACAGACTTTAGTTTCTCTAGATTCAGGAGCTGGGGAAGATGGAAATCCTGGCTACTCCCTAAAGGCCCTAGGTACAGGCACAAAGAGAAACATTTACCAAATGGTCTTTAAATGGAAAGTCTGAGATGGGGGAGTTTTCCTTCCTTATGGTCCATGTCTTCGAAAAATTAAACTTAAAAAATGATTTTCTGGAATTCTAAGATGTGAATCCAGTGAGTTTTTTCCTACTGTCCTATTATGGTTGTTTGAGGCTGGGGTCCACATAGCAAATGCATATTAATCTTTCGGCCCATAGGTTTGTAAATCTCTTGAGCATGTGGGAGATTAAAGTTGAGTTCTTGATGGAAGCAGGATCTTTCAGCTAAGATTAGCTGAAACAGCTGTGGGAGAGGGCATATTGGTGAACCAGTTTTTGAGTCCCAGCTTCTAAACAGGTGAGCTAGACTGGAACCTGATGAGAGAAGGGTCAGACCCCACTGCACACTAGCTAGCCCCAGCAAGAGTGAAAAGAGTGGAAAGAATGACCTTGAGGAGGATAGGGCTTGCTGGAAGCTAATGGAATGGGAGTCTCCCTAACTTCCAAGAGGAGAGAGGGAACATGCTCCTCATCAAAGGCAAGCAGGCAAGGGAATTTACATTCTGGAACACATCCCTGTATTTCTTATGATGGCTTCTTCCTTCAGTCACATTGGAACACAATTTTTTTTTAAACATCCACTTATTGAGCAATAAACGTGAACATTGCCAAAGGCTTTGCACACATGAGATCATTGTCCTCAGAACAATTATATGAGATATGTATAATTATGACCCCTATCCACGAAGATTATACATGAGAAAATCAAGGCTCTATATATTAAAGAATGGGCCCATGGAAAGAAGCCAAGATTCTTATACTTGTCTGAGTACCTCTTTAATCTAGAGTTCTTTATCACTAAATTATACTGTTCCTCTTTCATGAATAGAGGCACTGACTTCCACAAAATTGACTAAGATGTTGAATGGTCAAGGATTCAGTAATATTCATTGGGAAAAGTTTACATAAATACAAGGTGAAGCTCCAAAAGCAATAGATAAAATAACAAGCCAATGAGACATGAAACCATTTAGAGTTTCCTCTCTATTAATTTTTGTAAGTCAAGATTTGAAACTACCTGGGAAGAGTTTGGCAGTTTCTTATAAAGTTAAACATATATTTAACATATGGCTTAGCATTGGGTATTTACCCAAGAGTATTGAAAACATATTTCCATAAAAATGTGCATTTTTATTCAAAACAGCTTCAAGCAAAACAACAGGTGAATGGATAAATGATTTTTGGTATATGTATATAATGAATACTAATTAGCAATAAAATGGAAAGACTACCAATAACATGTAGAAACATAGATATATATCATAGTTACCATGCTGAGAGGAAAAAAATGAACCCAAGACTATACACACAATGAGTCTGTTCATATGAAATTCTAGAGGCAAAACTAATCAATAGTGACAGAAATCACATCAGTAATTTCCTGTGGCAAGATTAGTGTTGGAGTTGGGAGACTGACTGCAAAGGGGTACAGAGTTCTGGGAAGATGAAAACGTTCTATATATTTATTAGGATGGTGGTTATACACTGTGTGTGCATACATTTGATAAAAACAATTCAACCTCCTGTTCAGGAAGGTTATGTCCTGTTATTTTTCCTTAGTTGCAAGGTAGATTTTTGTTTATAAAACTCAAGTGGAAAAAATTCGAAGACTTTAAATAAAGCTATGAAACATTTTTAAATTCTCTTACCTAGATAATCAGATTTCCTCGATATTTGAGGTTTTACCATGCAAGAGCATTCTTAAAATACTATTTTTTACTAAAAGTATTTATGTGCCTTAAATAACATTTACTGAACACAATTTAATCATCTCTGAATACCTCCAGGTCATTATTGTTAATATCAAAAGTTGTGCTATTCCGTAATATAACGATGATCTCAGTTTGTTACAGCACATAGAACTGTTTGCTTTTATGCTAAATAGCTTCAGAATACTGAGCTTTTTCAGTGTTCATATTTGCCTCTTACTCTTTTCTCTCTTGTTGGGCTATAAGCAACTTGACTTTTCCTTTCTGCTGACTTTCTAAGGTAGCTAAATTAACAGAACTATACATAGAGCAGTGGCCCCCACCTATGCATTTCAAACCAGCAATTGATTGATTTCAAAAGAATCACCTGGAAACCTGTCAAAACTACAAATACCTGGGCCCCATCCTTGGTGATTCGCATATCTAACCCAGTATGCATCATACAAGATTATTTTTATTATGGAAATATGTTTGTGTATGTTTAAACATACGCAAAAGGAGAAAAAACAGTGTAATGAACTACCATACACCCACCATCCACTTCAACAGTTATCATCGTTTTGTCAGTCTTTATCATGTATCTGCCCCTTTCCACTTTTTACAGTAGAACTGGAGTTGCCCAACTACTGCCCTGTGGGTCAAATCCAACTTCACTATTTTTAAAAATTCAGATATAATTCACATGCCATAAAATATACACTCTTAAGTGTACAATTTGGTGGTTTTATATTTCACAAAGTTGTGTTACAATCACCACTGTCTAATTCCAGAGCATTATCATCATCCCAAAAGAAACCCAATACCCATTAGCGTCACTCATTCCCCACTTTCCCCAGCCCCTTACAACCATTGATCTACTTTCTATCTCTATGGCTTTGCCTATTTTGAACACTTTACAATATGTGGCTTTTTGTGTTTGGCTTCTTTCACTTGGCTTGATGTTTTCAAGGTTCATCCATGTTGCAGCAATAATCAATATTTCATTCCTCCTTATGAGTGAATAAGATCCCATTGTATAAATATACCACATTTTGTTCATACATTCATCAGTTGATGGGCATTTGGGTTTCCACTCTTCAGCTATAATTTTGGGGGTGAACTGCCAGACTGTTTTCCAAAGTGGCTGCAGCATTTTACATTCCAGCGAATGAGGGTTCTAATTTCTCCAAATCCTCAATGTTATTGCCCATATTTTTGATTCTAGCCATCTTAGTGTAAAGTGGCATCTCATTGTGGTTTTGATTTTTATTTCCATAGTGATGAATGATGCTGAGTATCTTTTTGTGTGCTTCTCAGCCATTTTTATACCTTCTTTGAAAAAATATCTATTCAAATCTTTTGTCCATTTTTAGATTGGGTTATTTATTTTTTTACTGTTGAGTTGTAAGAGGTTTTTAAATATATATACATATATGTGTATATATATATATATATATATACACACACACACATACATGTATATACACACACATACATAGATTCTAGATACTAAATTTTTCAGATATATTATTTGCAAATATTTTCTACTATCCCGTAGGTAGTCTTTTCATTCTATTTTGACATGGTCCTTTGAAGCACAAAAATTTTTAAGTTTAATTACCTACTTTTCTCTTTTGTTGCCTGTGCTTTATGTGTCACGTCTAAGAAACCATTGCCTAACCCAAGGCCACAAAGATTTACCACTATCTTTTCTGCTAAGAGTTTTATAATTTTAGCTCTTACCTTCATGTCCTGCACGTCTGAACTTTAAAAAAGCTTCCCACATTCTCCTGAGACACAACTAGTTTTGGAAAGTAAAAGTGAGTAGATTTTGGTAGCAACCAAGAACTTTTTAAAAGAGCATGAGCTTTGGTGCAGTTTTTGTAATATATATGTCGAATGACAGGTCTTTTTTGTCTGCTTTCTGGTTTTCTGCTATATTATAGATGGCTGAGATGTTCAGGGAGCTGATTCCAGAAAAGTTTGTCATACGGTTTAGGTGTGTGGTCAGCTCTTGGTATCAATAAACAGAGTCCAATCATGTTTAGAAGGAGTTCTTTACAGTTCCAAGTTAAAAAACAAAATTGTCATCTTAAGTTAATTTCAAAGTATGGTACTCCCTAGTTCTAATCCAGGTATTGGGAAATGTTGTGTAGAAAAGAAAGCTAAAATCAGTAATGGGACATAGCTTCCAACCAAAAGTTAACATGATAGCCACATTTCTTTCATTTGCAGAAAGAAAGACATCCTGGCACAACCATAAACCATCAATTGCTAGTTGATTATTTGTTCCAGCCCTGAGGCAAGAGGTTCTCAAACTTGAGTGAACACCAGAATTACCAGGAGAGCTTGTAGAAATCCAGGTTCCTTGTCCTCATCCTCAGAAATATTGCTACAGTAGGCTGGAGTAGGGCCATGAATTTACCTTTTTCATATGCTACCAGATTATGCTGGTAATATTGGTCCTAAGACCCCATTGTGAGGATAAATGGGCCAGCCATCCTGCCTTGTTGCTTACTGAATAGCGATCAAGGAAGCATTAAGTCAGGATACTCATAGGGTTCATGACCAAGTAGGTCATGAACATGCTAACAGTACAGTAAAGAAGTCACAAGGCCATAAGTATAGTTTTCAAATTTGATTAAAATTCTTAGTCACTGATTGTCTCATATCAGGTTCCAGAAATATGATCATTTTTCCAAATGTTATTTGGTAAGTTGGAAAAGTATCTTTATTTTAATAAAATTAGCAGGGATAATCTAAATTCCTTTGGTTTTCTGAGATTTTTTTTTTTTTTTTTTTTGTATTTGATCTTGCTTGATGAATGTGGACATCAGTTTTGGTTAGGAATGCCATACAGGAACATCCACTGTGTTTGTGATAATGGATTTGACCTGCGACCAAATGATACTCTTGAGAGATGTGGTTGTGACTTTGACAGATTCAGCCAAAGTTAAATTCTGATGAACTGCAAAGGAATTTTATCAGTCCCAGTATGTTTGCCAGATGAGTTGAGCAAAAGAGTGACTTTCCAAAATGTCCTGAACAATCTACATTTATTCTGTCACCTTTACTTCCAGTTTTCTCAAAGGTCAGCTAAAAACTTCATTTTCCTGCTTCCTTCCCTTTCTAGGATCACAAGTTTAAACCTGAGAAACAAATGTTAAGCTGTGTTCCTGACTCTTACAAATCAGCAAGAACAGAGCTCAGCAGGCAGAAGGGAGTTTATAGTTTTGCTGATGCACAGACAGAATGAGACCTCAGCTTGTTCAGCTATTCAGTAGAGAAGATAAATAGAAAATGTTTCTGTTGGTTAAATTGAGGAGATTCAGGAACAGAGAGAAATCTGACAGGCTAGCCACAATGCAAAATGACATTTTGCATTTAAGTTCTTATAGTGATACCTGAAGTCACCTAATTATTTTTTGCGAGAAGTGGAGCATTCGTTTTGAGAAGAAACAAAAATTCTATGTCAACCCTGTCTACAACAACCCTGCAGCAGGCCCAGCTCTGCTCTACCTTCACTTGCAGGCTCTTGAGCCCTCTGTCTCTCAGACCACCCACAGGAATAATTTTTTACCCATCCCTTGGCAACCCGTACCATGCTCCAAGGAGAAAGGAACCTTTTCTTTTAAGTAGACTGCAACCTAGTCCAAAGGAAAGCCAGTTATCTTGGCATCCCTATGTCCACAAGAAAAGGTATGGGTAGCATTTTAATCCCCAGGATTGACCGTTAGTCACATGGCTTCTAAGAAGTTTGACACTGTTATTCCTCCCCCATTTCTCTAAGTTACAATGGCAGTAACTGCATTTGCACAGAAATCAACCTAACTGGCTAGCTACTCATTAAATTATCACATGGTTCCTATTTTATGGGTTCAAAATAGTTGATCTCAGTGAATTAGCAACTTAGAAACTTAGGAGGCAAATTAGAGCAATTACTAAAAATTTTTTACATGTCATAACTAACGATTTGTCTATCACCTATCAATATGAGGTAAAACGCCAGCCAGCCTCCCTGGTCCTGCAATTCTGAACAGGTCTTTACATTTTTCCCTTTCTAAGACCAAAAGCTTTCATTATCCACACAAGTTCCCCATTACTGTTGCTGCTTTCGCCTAGTTCAGCATCAATAATACAAAGTTAAGAATACAACGGGTGGAATTTGTACTCCGTTTGGAACACAGGGTGTGACATCTTAAAAGGACCAAAAACAAAAACAAAAACAACCACCCCCCATAAACCAAGCAGTGAGTTTCATGCCAGCTTTCCCTAAATAAGTTCATAGAGGAAATAATGGCAAGAGATAGGGACAAAGTATGTCCTCATTTATAATCACTATCCATAATCACTGCTGTGCATCGTTTCGGGGTGAGGCAGTTTGATGAAATTAAAGGAAGGTCTGTGTTATAAATCATCAGTAGTTCTGGGGGAGGAGGTGAGTTTAGGTCAATTAACAAGATATAATCTTTCTCTCCTTTTCTGTTTGTCTCACAGAGCCTTGCCATTCAACATGAAAGGCATTGATGTCATTCATTAATTGAGGGCCAGATTCCTCCATCAGCATATTCCTCCCACCTGGTACTGCCTTACCACCATCCACTCACATGCCCAGCAGGTTTCATCTTCTGTGGCTGCTGTCAAAATATAAGTGGAGGGAGAGAGCTGCTCTATGCTCGAATTTATTCTCACTGGCCTCTTATTCAAATGAGAAAGAAAAAGTATCCAGATCTTGGGGAAAGGATGTAAGAAACAACACTAAAAAACACCTGCAAATTCAAGAGGATTTACATATCAATTCCAAATACCTTCTGGCCATGAAGAAAATTTGTTTTCTGCATAATTTATATACTGCATTTCCCCTCATATCCAGCAAAAATTATATACCTATCTCTTTACATCACATACTATCGTGCCAGTTTTAAAATATTTTCCTTTTTATATTGAATACAAATGATACCTTTGTTTGTAATCTCATATTTGCATATTTTACTTTTGCTTAAAATTTTAGTATTTTCCCTAGGCCCTTTGTTTAGTTATTTTTACCATACCTGGTTATAAGCTCTAATTCCTTGTCACCATGTCTCCCTGGAGATTCACATGACAAATATCTCTCTTGAGAAGTACTGATGTTGGGGAGAATAAAAAGCAATCACACTCATTGTTCTCTACTAGTGCCACGAGCAAAGTTTAAAACAAGACCAACCTTCCATGAATTCCAAACGCCCTTTTAAATCACCATGGGTGCTGTTTCACAACCTGACCTCCATAGTTCCTCTGGGCCGCTGTGGGAGTTGTGACTACATGTTTGCATGCTAGGTCACACTAACCACATAAACACATTCTGCAGCAGTCTATCATTTGTAGATACCTGAATGGGTACAACCCAGTGAAATTCCACCTCACTGGGACTCCTGCCAGGTGGAGTGAACCAGAGGAAGTAAGGCTTCCACCTGCAGGCGATGCACCTGCAACCCCAGTGGCATGAGGTCACACTGCTCCTGATTCCTGCAGTATCTGAGCAGACAATCCCAGGAGTGCAGAAGGTGGCAGAGAGAGTTTGGGGGAACAATCCTTAACTCTCACATTCCCTTTGCCTAAAATGCATTGTAATGACTCCACCCAGCTCAGTAGTGCTAGAAAAAAATGTTTTGAGTATGGATTATTGCCTCTGTTGCAGTTATAAAGTAGTAAGTTATCGTAACTAGTCAGAACACATCATATACATTTTTGTAGTTTATCAGTATACAAAAACTGCCCAAGGTGATAGCAGAAAAGGGAATTATTTAAAAACATTCTTTATAATTTGGGAGCTAGAAGATATCTTAGAAGAACATGTACTTCATATCCATACTACTAAGTAAAACCCGTTTTTCAAAGTGGGGGCCCAGGGTGCAAAAAAGATGGCTGGGAACCCTTCTTCTCCCAAAAGGGGCTGCTTGCTGGGGATGATGGTCCCATCTACCTCTTTTGAAGTTCCACCCAATTGAGGGGAAAAAAAATCCTGGAGACTACCACTCTAGGAAGGAGAAGCCTCACTGCTATGTCCTACTTTAGAATTCTGTTCTTTTGGCCAAAAGAGCCCCAATTTCCTCCCATATTTTGGCACTGTGGTTCTTTGGATAATCAAAAATGGAACAATAAGTAACCTTTTTGTAATACTCTTGCCCTTGTATTTTGTTCAAAACTCTCTATTACCAAGGACGTGATTAGGAACCTTAATTGCGGATTTTCAAATCAAAATAATTACATTGATCAAAGGTGGCACCTTTCTAGCAGTATTCATCTGATGAACTCATTTAAAAATAGATTACAGGGTGTCCTGACCAAGATTTCAGGTCACTACATTAAATCTATGGAAACTGTGGCTATTGAGATGAATAAGAAAATGGGTCTTTTTTTGTAACCTATGCTCCATTTATTAACTTCTTACATATTTGATCATATTCTGAGTATCATTTTATTTTAATAAATTAATTTTTATCTAGGACTTAAGTCTTCATGAAAAGCTATTTGAGTTACACCTGACAGCTGAAGTCATCTGGCTAACATCTTCATTCTTAAACCTATTTTAAAGTAGAAATATGGCATTCTAACACTGAAACCTTACTGTTACATTTTCCCATTTTCGTATGTATAAGTAAAAATTATGTTTTCACTTGTATAATATTCTTGTAAAACTGTACCAGAATTATACCAGAACCTAAGCTGGGGTCATATTTCCTCATCAACCACATTCTCCAATGCAATAAGCCAGATACCTTAGGAAGTCTCTTACCAGCCCAGAGGGATGCAGAATGTGAGGAGGAAGAAAGCTGTTCTCCCAGGTATAGCAAGAGCAGAGTCTGTTAGCAGACTGACGAGAAGGACAGTAGGCTTTTAAATAGTACATCAGGATATAATTGGGTGAAGTTAAAACCCAGAACATCTACACTGGCTAAAACTCATGATGATACAGAACTCAAACCTTCACATGGATGCACCAAAGGAATCAAGGAAATTTAAAGCCCCTCAAATAGATCAAACTATTTTCTCTAACTGGAAAAAGTACCTCCTTTTCTCCCCATGTCATGTTATATCCCCATCAGGCCTGTCCCAATGCCTCTTTGGTTTCTTTTACTTCCTTTGGAACTGCCTGCTGTTTTTACATCCCTCTCTTTTGTGGCTCCGCAGGCTGATACTCAAAAAAACCTCCTTCAGTCAGGTTTCCACTGACCTTTTATATTCTCTTCTCCTTGGATAAATTTCTCTTCTGTTTTCTACTTTGTCATCCAGGGAATGACAAAGGAAGCTGTTTTTCCCTTCTATTCATGGGGGTAAACCACATGTTCTTAACTTTTTTTTTTTCCTGCTCATGATCCATTGCCAATATGTCCTCTATAGGACATGTCTAGATGTCCATACCACAGTGTGGGTACCTCATGGGTAAAATTATCCACAGCTCAGTGGAGCTTGGGGACAAAATCTTATGTGACTGAATCAATTTTGTTTTGTATTATGTATTTTGCCAGCCCTAACTCTTGGAGTCCCTCACCTTTCTTACTGGTTTGCCCTGCTGTCAAATGCAGGTCCAGTCCAGATCTCTTTTACCTCCTCTGCTGCTTGGTGTCCAGTCCTACTCCCTCTGCTTTGGGTCAGAGCTTACTTGCAGACCATGTGATCCTCTGCCAGGGTACTCAGCACCTTAGTGATTTCTTTCCAGCAAAGCTGATTCTCCTTTCTCTCTTTCTAGGCCTCTTCTCATCCTCCACCTGCTCTCTGCCAGCTCCACACTTGGGTTGGCTGGTGGATTAGCCCAGTTCCCCACCCAGCTCAACTCACTCAGCTCCGACCTCCTGTCTCCTCTCTTCAAGGTTCAGAGCTGCAATGTCCTGGGCCCCTTCAGGAACCTATTCTTTGGCATCTGCTGTTTTCATAGGTGGCCCCTGGTCACTCGCTCTCTTTGAGGATCCTTGTCCCTAGCCCAGGGCAACCTGGAAATCACATCTATCTGGCCCTCTGGCCCCTCATCTAGCAGGCAGCCCACATGTCCTACCTGGGATTGCTCCTTCAGGAGTGTTTACCTGACCTGGCTTATGCACACCAGCCTGGATTTGCTTCTAGTTTAATCCTCGAAGGTAATTCCCAAAAGATTTTATGAGAAAGGAAGGTCCGTGTGTTCAAGTGATGAAGCCTGAATGCCCTGCTAACTGGCCACATTCAGAGGCAGGGAGTTGGTTTATCAGTCTTGGCCAGGCTGCTCCCACCCGACATAATCAGCACATGTGCACCTAAAGACAGGATTCTGTTCTGCTCTGTCTTAGGCAACATGTTTTTGGGTCTAAGGTAGATACAGGAGTGTTGTGGGGTTCAAATGAGGTCGCACTGCTGAGAACACTGTTTGTCTCACTACACAATGTTCTATATGTGAGGCCACCAAGCCATGGCTTTGTTTTTAGTCATGGATCCTATAATCGATCAGTTTCCCCTCTTTGCACTGGCTGCTGGAAAGCTTAGTGCCCAACCTGAGTGTTGCCTGGGGCATAAAATGAATTTGAATGGATTTTTATAATAACCTTATTCACCAGTCTATTTTATGTCTTTATCTTTGTTTTCCACTTTCCCTGCCCATCTACCTCTAATTTATATTTCCATGACAGCCACCTTAAGCCCTTCCTGAATCAAGGTGGGGCAAGAGTAACCAAACATAAAATGAGGTAATTTTATGAAAAACTGAAACAGAATCTCTTTACATGGTTGATTGGAAGATAAATTTCTGGACAGCAATATCTTCTAAATGTTATAAGGCACATATTCATGACACAGAAATACCAATTCTATGAATTTATCCTATAGACATACACAAATGTGCATTATTTGTTTGATTACAGCATTGTTTGTAACAAAGAAAAAAGAAAATGTCTGGAAATTGCTAAATGCATCATGTTGCATGTATACAATGGCACACTATGTAGCTGTTCAAAATGAGAGATGTGTTTACATGTTCGAACATCGAAGATGCCCTCAACGTATTAAGTGAAGAAGAAAAAAAAATGTGGTTGGTGCTGAGGAGGAGAGGAGGATATATCTGTTATTTAAACTTCCAGTCCCACTACAAATAACATGAATACTAAGGAGGGCTTGTTGCTTGTTGCGTGGTATAAACAAAATCATCATCCTCAGCACAGAGGCTTTCTCATAATTCAAGGCAATATTAAATCACAGGAATGAGGAAGAAAATTGCAGAAGCATAGGGAGCTACATTCTCTGAATTAGCACAGGCTATAGAGTGAGAAAAGGGATGGGGGGTAAAATAGAGGAAAGATGAAGGGGCTGGCCTTTGAAAGAAAAAAGCTTGGGCAATTGAGGGTTGTCTAATGGATATTTTGATGTGAAATGCAGTAGATTTTCTTTTCACTCTGCCTCCCAAACTCTCTGGAAAACCTGTTTTCCAATACTGTTGCAGTTGGATTCGTTTTGGAGGGAATGTGATAAAGTGCTGCATCCAACCTAAAGGTCAGAGAGGGTCAAGGGCAAAGGTGGCCTACAGTGACAGCCCCATCTGAGCCACCAACAGACAATCAGATCCCATGCGCAATCGGTTCTGTATGTATTGGGAACTGCTGGTGGAAGAGACTAGGAAAAGACTGGAATATAGAGGAAAACTCAATGAGCCAAATCGATTCTATGCAGAAACAATGGTTTGGCTTAAGGAATACTGAGATGGGTTTCTATACCCAGATGACAAACAGCAACTTAGGGGGAAAAAAACAGTGAAAGGATCACTGAAAGAAGATAATTCTAAAACTTAACATGTGTCAGAGTAGCCACTGTTATATACATGACAGGTATATAAAATGCCAGCTCTTCCTTATCTAAAAAAAAATGCCATTAAAAATTCCCCTCTCTGCCCACTTCACTCTGTGTATCTCAGCCCTTTGCCCTCACAGAATTTCCCTGTCTGACTGTTCCTACGTGTGGCTCCATCTCTTCTGGAACCACCTCTTCTGGAAACACTGTATCCATATCCTGAGTGACCAACCCAGTGATGACCTAAGGGAACAGGCCCCATGGATGGACTTCAGGGGCTCCCCAGTTTCTATAATGTTTTGCAAACTATTGTGTGTGTACATTTTTCTGGGGAGGGAGTTATGCCTCTGATTCAAATATCAACGGGATGATCCCCTAAACAACAAGGACCTCTGATTTAGAAGCCTGATATGAAACTCCTTCAAAAAAATCTCTTATCTAAGGCCTAGTCCAAAGTTTGGCAAATGATTGGTACTTAATAAAAAAATAAAAAATAAAAGCTCACAATAGTGAATATACAGAGTACACAAGACACTGAGGTATTTATTACTATGATCCTTATTTTATAGATGAGGAAAATGAAGTCTTAAGTGCAGATCCATGTTTTTAAGACTCTAAACCCTTGATGTCAGCTACTCTCTATCAATGTTGTTAAATGAATGCTGAATGAGATGACAGGTGGTGGTTACTAACACTTTCATTATGATACCAGTTTCCTTACTGGTATCTGCATGGGAATAGGAGAGTTGCATATAAAACTCAGGCTACCTGTCTTCCATTTAAATGTGCTTTTCCTTATCTGTCCCCACTTTGTTTGAAATAATCTTCATTTCTTATTAGGATGTGAAAATGAAATCCTGTACCCTAAATTGAACTCATTTCACCTGTTCCTACATTCAGGACTCTGGTATGTGTATGATAATCTTGTTCATCAGTAGATCAAATTTCATACCGGCAGGGACTGTGTCACCATGGACAGCTGCAAGGAAAGCAAAATATCTCCTCTTTGGGCTCCTTTCCTGTTGGGGGTCCCCAACCCAAAGCCCACAGAGAACAGTACGTAAAGAAAGTGATAAAAGTGAGCTGGGTCAGTAGGAAGGGAGCCACATCTAGTGTGAGGGCAAAGCTGCTGCTTGGCCTCACCGTATCATTACTACTTGAGAATGTGGGACCAGGATGACCAGATCTTCAGAATTTTAAAAGAGAAACCAGAAACACATATTTTATGTGGAATTTCCTGAGGTTTAGATGTTGACAACTCACTCAAATAGTTTTTAAAAACATAGTACAGGCCAAATAAAACACATCATCTATTGCTGGGTGGGCCCAGAGCCACCAGTTCGCAAATTCAGTTGTCTGAGGTACATCCAGAATAATCTTTGGGCCCCATCAGGCAGATAAAGAGTATGGAGAGAAGGTGAAATTCGTATTTTCAGTTTTGCTGCTTGTTAGCATCTTTACTAAAAGGTGTGGTGAGAGAAGTGGCTGAAGGAGAGGCTAAAATTGTTTTTAGACCATTGGTGGATTTGCGAGAAGCTGTCCATGGCCCCAAACTGAAAATCAAGAGTGGGTGGTAACAGTCGTGTGTGACTTTCTCCCTTAAGCTACCAGTCAAGCTTTCTGTAGCACAGAAATTGTTCTGGTGTGCACTGACACGTGACTTCAGCATTCTTCAAATTGGTTGTTAGTGTGCAGTGCTCTTGTTGAATCAGCAGAAAAATCCACAACTTCTTGCAATGTATGTGCTTCTCCGGGGCAGCAAATCAGCTCCAGCAGTGAACAAACGACTGCTTCTAGGACATCTTTGGATAGTTGCTCTCCAGTAGGGAAGAAAAGCTTCTCAGAAGAATGGAAGCTCTTGTAACGGGGAAACACTACTTCACCTTTTATTCTGTCAAGCAAGGCTGTGCAAAACCCTGAGTAAATCTGGATCCATTCAGGAATCAACTGCTCTGGCACTTGAGCATCTGGAGCCCTCAGCCTGCTTCCTGGACAGCACAGCCTCTGAAGCTTTGATGGACAAAGCCGTGCAAAAGCATAACTGAGAAGACAAGACTCGAGACCTTTAAGAATGAGTTCCCGCTCCAGATCTAAACACACTATTTGAAGAAAACTTCTTCGAGCCTTCTTTTCATTAAATACATTAGTGAAATGGATGCAGAATATTAATGTACTTTGCAAAGCTTGGAGAATAATGCTAAACACAGTGTTCTCTTCAAACTGAAGGTGTTGTATATATGTTTAGATTGGAGAGAGATCTGTGTTTGTACATGCACAGAATTTCCCTCCCACCACACCAGCAAACTGAGAATTTTCTAACCTTTTTTTCTTTCAACAACAACTATAGAAAATAACACATCAGATACTTAGCCAACTATAACAGAGTACTAAAGTGTGGGCAATATAAAATATTATGTTTGGAGTGAAGCTGAGTTCTTCATAAGCTATCAGACATGCTCATTTTAATTTTATAAGGTGACTACTTGACTACTATGATATTTAGAATCTGTATACTGAAGTATTCCTGAGGTTTTTCATGAAATCCTTAATTCTGTTTCCAAATAGCACTTTCTACTTTTGTTAACTCTTTCCTTTTCGTTTAAGTCAATATGATAGACTGGACCTTCTTAAGTTGCAGATTGCCTCGCATTTTTCAATTACCCAGTTTCAGTGTGTTCTAAGGACAACCAAGTATCAGTATCCAAGCATTTGTGTCACTGTCCAAACATTCGTACTTTTGAGGTTTAAAAGTTGTGGACTCAGATCAAATTCAGATTTTAGTGCGAATCCCAAAGAAACAACCTGTGTTCAATCTTTTCTATCACATTCTTTCAATTCCTAAATATATATGAACCTATATGTTAAATAAAGGTCAAGGAAGAATGGTTCTCACAGGGAACAAAGAAGGCAGTAAATGATCAAGGGCTTTTTCCTTCCTGCAAATAAATGTGGTTCTTTAAATAGAGAATCTAATATTCTTAAACTGCTCTTCCATCTTCTAATTCATAGGTTTTTCTCATGGATAGTTAAGGTAAACTATAAAGGGGAGCTGAATAAAGGGGTATGTTTTCTCTGCATAAGGAGCCAAGGTGCCAACATATACTCAAGTTCAAAGTTGGATCTAATTTGTAATTATTTTTGGTTTGGATTTTTTTTTTTTGGTCAAGCAAATAATGACAATTTGAGCAGGATATATGCATATATCCTTACTTTTTATTGAGATACAATTCATATGTCATACAATACACCCATTTAAAGTGGGTTTTAGTATATTTATAAGATCACATAACCATCACTATAATCAATTTTTGAACATTTTCATCATCCCCAAAAGAAATTTCATACCCATCAGCAGTCACTCCCTACTCCTTGTATCCCATAGCCCCTGGAAACCACTAGTCGACTTTCTGTCTCTATGTATTTACCTATTGTAGACATTTCATATAAATGGTGTCATACAATATGTGAACTTTTGTGTCTGTTTTTTCATTTAGCATAATGTGTTCAAGATACACACACACACACACACACACACACATGCAATATATATAGACATACCCATGAGTATTGTCTGAAGTCTCCAAGATCTGGGCAGTGCTGTTCTTGCTATTAACTTTCTCACCTTCAGAAAGTTTTCCTCACATCTTGATGCATTTGTGAAATTTAGCAAGTCTTTTATCTCTTATCACAAATTTTCACTTGCCAGCAAACATCTCTATGTCAAGTTCTTATAACACCTCAAACTCAGAGTGTACGACATGACCTCAGCAATTTCACTCTCTAAGCACAATATTCCTGTTTATTTTCTCTTTTTGTTAACAATATGACTTATGCCAATACTAACTTTAAAACCTAGTCATTTTTTACCTCATTCAAGTCTAGTTCATCCAACACCATGCTAGACACCAGTTCTCCCTATTGTGCTTGCTTTCTGCCTGCCTGCCTCTGCACCATCAATGACACTTCTGGCCCAGCCCCACATCACAACCTGCCTGCTCAGATCTTTGCCCACAATCACCTCCAACCTTTCCTGCACCATGGCTAAGCCCTGAGCTGAATGAACTGCAGTGAACAACTCCATCTTGAGCACAGGGATAGGAAAACAAGAGCAGCGCAGTAGGTGGTTTTGTTTGGACCTATGCTGGGCCCCAGGATGACGGTGAGGAAACTGAGTGCTTGTCAGCACTTCCTTAGGCACCCTGGACCCCGTGTGAAATGGTTCTGACTTATTCATTTTAAAGACCCCAGATGATTCTAACGTGCAGTTCTGAGATCTAACAGACTGCCACGATAGCATGGTGTGAGTAGGACACGAAGACCTGGGTGCCCACCTTGTTCTACCAAAGGACAGCTATGATACCCAGGGTATGTAACTCTCTACTCTCAGTTTTATCATCTGTAAAATAGGCTACATATAGCTGCTTCATGGAAATGCTCGGAGTATTAATTAATCGAACATGAAGTACAAAGTAGAGTGCTTTGCACATAGAAGGCCCTTGGAAAGTGGGGCATGGAGTAGGTTACATATACCTTGTTCTGAATTATCTTTGTCATGGTGCTAATATGACTGGGTGACAACCAAGAACCATTCTATCTCTCATTAGGCCCCACATTAGTGTGACTCTTTTGATGAAAGGTAAAATGACTTAGCTGGGTAGGGGTACTATGAACTAACTACCTTGACAAAAGCACACAGCTGATTCCCAACATTTTGTGCTGTCTGAGTTTCTTAAAACATGGGAAGGAGTGGAGGTGCTTAAAGACAGTGCGGTATGTATGGAGGGACATATGGTTAGAAGTCGGGAGAACTCAACATGGTATATGACAGGAGGAAACTTCCAGTGTATCCACATGGGTATAATTCTTGACACTCTATTCACACAGCCAACTAAACACTAATCATAATTTTTTCTCTTCCCACAGGCCCTTTAGATAGATTCAACTCAGATACCTGGTAGCAGTGGGCTCTAAAACACTTTGCAAAGTCTTACTGATGATTCTTAACTGTGAAGAAGGCTTCTTGTGGAGTTGGCTGTGTGTGCCTTCATTATCTTCTCTCTGTGGGAGAGCACTGGATTAAGAAACATGTGGAAGAATCACGTAGCTGGATGGCACATACACCTCCCAGCAGCCCCGACAGGCCCCAGGAGGGAGTTGGCTTTGGCTTCACAAGAGACGTGCTTATTTTTCAGCAATGAAGGGACAGATGATCCCTTCTACAAGTTGGCCTCGGGACAGGAGGGAAAAGGTGGACAAACAATCTGGCAGGACTGTGGTGGCTCTGTTTCTAGCTGAGACCAGGAATTAGCCCTCTGCTCATGACCAGGCTTTCCTGTGAGTCTGTGAGACCACAGGCTGGTCACTTCCTCAGCTAGGATTGTGTATCAGAAGCAGCATTGAAGCAGTTCAGACCTAACTTAAGGCAGGGCTTTAAATATGGCAGGGCTCGAATTCTCTCTTTTTGGATATCAGCAAAGGCTATCAGAAGTGTCAGCAAGCTCAGAATGTAGACCGCGTGGGATTCTAACTTTGGACTGGAACAGCAGTTTACTCGGGGCCCCAAATTTGCCCTTGCTGACAACTTGATTTATGATACTGGGGTCAGTCCACTGAGGTTCATGTGGCTGAGGAGACAGATCCTTCAGTTTACTTTCCAACTGTGCCCCCTCCACATCTCAGACACTTCAAAGGTGGCAAATTAGAAGGAGCACAGGATGCAAGGAGTTCTCTTAGAAGAGGCCTAAACCAAAGCAAAGACCCATACAAGAAGAAAGCATTGGAACTTTGTTTCTTTATCTTTTTCTTATCTTTATACCAAGATCCCTTTATGTTTTTCATATTTAATCAGGGTTGGCTAGATTTTTAAATTCTAACATTAAAAAATTAACCAGAAAATATAGAAACTGCTATCATAAGATGAAGGTGGGGGGACAGGGGCTGCGGGGAGAGCGAGCGCCAGAGCCGGAGCCGGAGCCAGAGCCAGAGAGTGAGAGAGTTGTTAAAGTGAGATTAAGACAAAGTAAAACTTGCTTGCGAACTGCAGCTGACTGTAGCAGATAGGACTGGGGAGGGATATCATATAATGTTAATGTGGGATCTTACAATTTTAGGAGATTGGGAGGAAAGACAATGCCAGGACTCTTCCAGGCACAAGGCTGCTACTGGTCCTTTGAGTGATGTGATTCCCTGAGAAGGGAATGTGTCATTCCTAAAGGAAGACAGTGGCTCTGGGATGGGCCAGGTGCACTAATGAGGGCGATAGAAGGTTGAGGAAAACTTCTTGTGATTCTCTATATTCGGAAAGAAACTCAAGGCTAACCCAAATTGGAGAAAAGGTGCTTGGGAAGTAAATAGAACAGGAACACCTTGTATGCCAGGGCAGGAGGATGTGGAAAGGAGTAAGGAAAGCCAAGAAGAGGTTAGTCCAGCCAAGGGGCAGCACACTGGAGAGCAAAGTCCAGCAGATAGGAGAAGGTTGACAGGGGAACCAGACAGGAAATAGGCTGCTGCTCCAAGGCCTGCTGATCAACACCAGGCCCAGAACTCAAGTAAAACCAGAAGGAGCTGGTGAAAGCAAAGGGCCTCTGAGAACCAGTCATGCTTTTTAAACATTCTTAGGTCGTAAGTCCCTTTTAGGATCTGAGAAAAACTATAGAGACACTCCCCAAGAAAATGCATTCATGTTTACATTATTCCATCTTCCCAAAAGCCGAGTCAGACACCTGAGGTTATGAGTGCCGGTCCCAAAGAATGCTCCTGTGCTCTGAGGAGTGATAACAGGAAATACGTGCTTGGAAGAACTATTTAATCCTTTAAACCTCTAGCAACCTAAGTGCCATAATATGAGATCTGGGCCTGAAACTGATTTGAATAATATATAATTTGCAGCAAAGATTAGTTAGGCACTTCAGCTGACTGTGTGTGTGAGTCCAGTGGAAAGGCAGGGACTAGGAGGGTGGGAGACAGGTCTCAGAGGCAGCCTGAAACAAAGAGGAATAAAGAAAAATTGGGAAACTAGAAGTGGGGAGTGTGAATAGGGAGTGTCTTCCTATTCACCTCCAAGTGGTGGGAGGAGAAAGTTAATTCACACCAATGATGAGGCCTTGCTTTTGGGAATGACTCCTGGCTTTTTGTCACATGCATTTTGTCCTAAATTAAGATACATGGTATTCCTTTTTAAAAAAAGAAACAAAATAAAATATATATTTGTGACAGTGAGCCTGTACTTATATTGAAATGATGCCTTAAAAACAAAACAAGACATCATTACTTTTCATCTAGTCATTTAATTTAACTACAACTTGATTTCTGACAAGATTTGTCTTGGGAGGTACTGGAGGAAGAGGGTTGCAACTCTATTTGTTATTAGTAAATTATGTGATCAGTTTAATTAGATGGTTTTGTAGGGAGGAATTTTCAGTGGTAGTAAGGAGGCTCTTGTTTAGAAAATACACAGTGGTTTCTAACTAGTAAACACACTTTTGCTGGGAGAGAGCCTGACCTTGGAAGCATTTTTCATCCATGACTGTATTTGGTCCATGGATACAGAACAAAACAAGTACATAGTGGGGCTGAATGACAGTCCAATGAAACTTATCTTCTTATAAAAGAGATAGTTTAGATCATTAGCAGAACATGTCTTAAGTGAATCTATCATAAGCATATCTAACAGTGCTAAGATTTATAGAAATATGCTCATTGTCTAATGTTCCCTGAGGATGTGTACAGTAGACTGTAATATATGCAAAATAAAGAGCACGGAATTAAGAATTAAGAATCAGAAGACCTTGAATTAAGCAGATTCAAAAGTTGTAAGGTACAAGCCCTCAGCAAATTATTTACTATTTCAGACAGAGCCAAAGTGTCCTACTAGTAAAATGAGACTAAAAATGCCTGCATCAATTATGAGCAGTGAATGAAATATCAGAAATTAAAGCATTTTAAATCTCATATCAAATTATGCCATTGTTATACAAAGCTAAAGAATTTTTAGAAAATTTAAAAAAGTTTTTAGAGTGCCTACTTGGGACAAAACACTGTTCTAGGTATTGTGAATTGAAGAGGTGATTAAGCCCTAAAGAGTTTTGTTTATGATTTTAACAATTTAAAAAGTTAATGTTAGAATTTAAAAGCTATAATATTTTGAAGATTTATCAAATATTTCAAAGTTGAATGGACTTACATCTAAACAAATAGGAAAAGAATTTCATTTAGATGGGTCAGACTAAATTAAATAAATATTTGAAAAATTCTAAGAACAGTGCAATAGATACCTAAGCATCAACATTGGTAAATCTGTCTAGAGTAATATGTAAAGTAAATAAATATGAGTGGTATCACATGATGCTTTTTTTTTTTTTTTAAATCTCAATAGGACTGCTGACCTCTACTGACATGCCAATGTTTAGGAGAGGCACTTGCCTGAGCAATTAGGTTCTCTTTAATGAATACAATTCATTGGTTTCTACTAGTAGAAGATGGTAGAATGAGTATAAGCATTTGTTTCCCCAGGATCTAATAAAATGATATGAAAAGGGGGAGAGACATAACAGTGAAGCAACATGATGGGAAAGGAACATCAGGGGAAGAAGAAAGATTTCAACAAATTTCTGGAAGTTGACGGCAGGATGGCAAAGAGAACAGAGTGGATGATGGTTAATTTTATGTGTCAACTTGGGTAGGCTATGGGGCCCAGGTGGGCAAACACCTCTCTAGATGCTGCTGTGAAGGTATTTTGTAAATGTGATTAACATTTATCATCATTTGACTTTAAGTAGAAAATATCCTCCATAATTTGGGTTGAGGAGTGTAAAGCAGCTCATCTAATTAGTTGAAAACTTTAAGAGCAAAAACTGAAGTTTCCTAGAGAAGAACAGGTAGCAGAAAATTTTGGGATAGTGGGAGGGTGAGAATGAGCTACCTGGCAAGGTACTAGTAAGGCCCTATGCTCACTGGGCAACTGTAACAGAGACTAAGATTTTGAAGGGTTGGGCGAGAGAGTGAAAAAAGCTCACTAAAGTCTATGTAAGATACACTGGGCCTGCGAGCACCCTTCATTTCTTCCCCATTCCCCTGCCTTATGTCCATGCACTGAGCCAAAATTTTACTCGTGGGCAAACTACTGGGGTCTCTTTATCTATAAAGATATTTTAACACTGCCTGAAAATGGAACTATATATAAGACATCAATATTAGGGGAAGCTGGGTAAGGGATATATAATAACTCTGTATTATTTTTGTAACTTTTCTCTAAGTCTAAAATAGCTTAAAATAAAAAGTTAACCAAAATAAAACAAAACAAAAACTCTCTGGAAAGAAACAGTAGGGCTAGAGTATGTGTCAACACCCTCCCTCCAGGCATTTGGATTCCCCTCACCCCACAACTATGGAAACTCCTAACGAAAATCTAGCCCCTTCTCAGTGTTGATCTAAGTGTAAAAAAGGACCAAATGCCAGGAGACAAGCCCCCCTTTCCCTGAGCATCAATGGCCCATGCAGCCTCCCAGGGGCAGCACTGAACAGGAAATCATACCTATATATGAAATAGCAGGGAAAACCCACATCAAATATTAAGAAAATCAACTTAACCCTCTGTTCTTAAATATGGTGGATAACCAAAGTTCACCACTCATATTTAAAAACAAATCAGAAGCCCCAAAGAGAAAAACCAAGTAATTTAAACATGCCACCTGACTCCTGAAGAAACACATCATCCAGAAAACATAAGAAAATTTTAAAGACAACTCAAGCTCTGTATCCACAGGGATTATTAACATTTTCAACAAACAGACTAGAGAATCAAATGTACTATATTAATAGATTTAAAAATGAGGTTTAAAACTATTATTTTAAGGTATGAAGATTATTGATAGAATAATTAAAAATAGCCATTAATTTAGGAAGGGAGAAGGGTTATGGAAGTGAACAAATAGCAAAGAGTCAATAGATAAATGATACAATGAATAAAAAGAACAGCAATGTAAAATTATCCTTTAACATCAAGTAAGGAACCACTCGAGCATCTACTATGAGAACAGTGTTGTGAAGGGCACAGAGGGGTGGGCGGGGAGCATGGCTTTGCAACATGAGCATATGTGTGCTATTTTAGTTTTTAATTACACATGCATCATTTTCACCAAAATTTAAAAAGAGAAAAAAATTTCAAAAATATTCTTTCAGAGATAAAAGATTTTTTCTTAATGTAGGTAACTCCCACTGACAACATTTCATTGAAGGAAAAAAGCCTATAATAAGAGGATGAAAGGTTCAAGCAGCAAGACAATTTGGACACTTCTCAATTGTTCTCTTTGTCAGAAAGCAAAGAAAGTTAAAAAAAAAAAACACTTTAATAATCTCTCTCGCTCCCCCAGACTCTGTGGATCTTGTCAGTGTATGAGTACCAGTTCACTGTAAATCTAAGTGTAAAAAAGGACCAAATGCTTCATGAGCTGGGGCACAGATTTGTCTTGACGCCTTTCCATGAGCTGGGGAGAAAGATTTGTGGAGTGCTCAGTATTACTGTGATCTAGCAAAACTGTAAATTGTAACATGTGTATAGAAAAGGAATGTTTTACTGGTAGTGCCACTATGAATAAATTAATTACAAGACTTAAAGCTCATCAATGATAATTATGAACAGCTTCCTATTATACTATGCTCTGATCCTTGGTGTCTTCTGCAATAATAGCAAATTGCCTTATTAAGAATGAAATTTAGCAGCACTTTCTTCTATTGCATTTTCTTCTCCCTGCATTCATTATCACTGTATTCTTTTCCTTGGCAAATATATTCCTTGGCCTGATAAAATGACTAGCTTTGTGAACTTGCCATATGTCTAGCAAGCAAGAGTTCCCAAAGATCTTTTCACGTACTCACTCCCTCTAGGAATTGATGTATAATGTCTGCCAACTGGGTCTTCTTCAGGCCACATGAAATATACAAAGTCGCACAATTCACGTGAGCTGCAAATGTTGGCAGCTTTAGGGAAACAATTTGCCAGACAATAAAAGAGAATGCCATCCTGTGAGTTTAGTTAATGCCTAGTGAACAGTCACAAAACTGCTGGGTGCCCCAGGGTATATGGTACAATCAAAACCTGTGATTGTCCTCCTCTCCACCCCCACTGTCCCAGCTTCTCTTCTGTTCTCACATTCTGATAGCTCAGCTCTAAATAGTACACCTTCAGTCAAATTCATAGCTAGAAACAAAACAAACCTCTTCTTCTTGATACCACAAATATATTCATTGGTCTTTATTACTTTGTCCAAACTAGGAACCAAAAGAAGAATATTGTCAGCCCGAAACACAAGACCTTCCTAATGATGCTGCAAAGCCTCCCACACCAGGAACGATGCAAGCTTAGGGAAGGAAGCAAGGAGAGCTTGTACTTCTGCGGCCTGTAGGCAGGCACTGAATGGACATTCCCCTGAAGCAAGTTCATATAGAAAATAATCATTTTCTATTTGCTTTCTCATCTTCTTTCTATTTTGTTAAAATGGAGTTGTAGGTAAAATACAAAAATCCCATCGAGTTTAGCGCTCTTGGCTGAAAGTTTTCCTTAATCAGGATCATTCAGTTAATGCATAGTTAACCACTGTAAGTAACCAGTTCCTGGAGGTTACTAGCTGAATTTCCAGGTCAGGGTGCTGATACGGTTACCACAGAACTCTGGAGGCTCCAAGAGGGCATCAGAGGCCCACAGGTCACTGATATTTTTTTTTTCCTGTTTTTGACACTCAGCTGATTGTAAAGCAGACCACATGACTCACAACACGCCCTGGGCAGACAGAGGCCTCCAACCCAAATAACTTTTGAACTGATCTTCCTGTTGAGTACAAAGGTGCTGAGAACATCTGAAGGCACAGATATATCTCTCTTGAATTAGTGCTGAGGTTCCAAGGTGAGGTAGCTTTCTTAATGAGTAGAGGCCAAATCCATAATCTGCTATTTCAACCACAGGGAATCTAAATGACAAGAAACCTTATGAGCAAAGTATCTCCAATGGTCAGAATTTGAAAGCATTTAAGTGAAGAGCTTAAAGAAATCTGTTATTGGGGAATTTAACATTTGAATAAAACTTGGGAATATCACCCTTGAAAGATGTACCGTATTCAGGTTCCCAATATTTGACATTTTCAGATGCCGCCCACACCATGATATTGATGACTGCCCGAAAGGCCTGGAAAATGACTCTGTGGCCCAGTAGATTTTCTGAGCTTATCTGCAAAGCTGCTCTAATCTCCCCTGAATATCAGGGCAGGGTCTTTCCAAGCAGCCAAACATTCACTTTAATCATTTTCAGGCAGAAAATAAAATGTTCTGTATATAACAAAGAACTTAACCCTTTGAGATGGGGTCTACATCTCTATTCCACTTCTCTCCATTCCTTTCAACACAACCACAGCCTATTGAAATGATCTAAAATGGTGTAGCTATGACCTTAATCCTAGACCTTTCTCAGTGAGTATTATAGGAATGTAAAATAGAACAGCAATTTTGAAAAATAGTTCAGCAGTTTATCATAAGAACTAAACATACACCTGTCATTCACCCCTGCAATCCCATGCTTAGATATTTATGTTAAAAAAATAAAAACATGTTCACACACAAAAAAATGGTATGTGAATGTTTATAGTGACTTTATTAATAATGAGCCAAATCTGGAAACGATCCAAATGTGCTTCAACTGGTGAAGACATAAACTGTAGTACATCGATATAACGGAATACTACTCAGCCATAAAAAGGAACCAACTACTGATAACATACAACAACACAGGCAGATCTCAAATGCATTATGCTTTGTGAAGGAAACCAAACTCAAAAGAGTACATACCATACGATTTTATTTATATAACGTCCTGGAAAAGGCAAAAGTAGGATTAGAAAACAGGTGAGTAGTGGCCAAGGGCTGGGGGTAGAAGGAAGAGTTGACTTTAAAAGGGTATGAGAGAATTTGGGGGGTGATGGCACTGTTCTAGATCTTGCTTGTGGTGGTAGTTACACAACTTTAGGCATTTGTTAAAATGCATAGTACTGTACCCTAAAAAAAGGTGGATTTTACTATAAGTCGAAATCTCAGTGTAATATGCTCAATGATTAAGAAAAGCAGACTTCAAAACAGCTGATTACTTTTTACCTACATCAAGATCTGGAGGCCTTCTCACACGGTGGGACTGGCAGGACTCAGAAGCCAGGCACTCAGTTACTTTTGGACACAAAGTTCAAATAAAGCACTAATATATAAATCAAAGAGTCAATGTGCCAGCATGCCATTGAATGTGAGGTTACTCATTTAATATGTTTTCAAGCCTTTACTTCTGACATTGTAACACTAAGGTGTTATTCATTTTGCTGGGTGCTGCATGTGGTCTTACCTTGCTTTTTTAGAGTTCTGTCTGGGTGTTATTTCTTTCACAATCCTTGGAGTTAAGGAATTACTTTGGACTGAGAATTCAAGTCTGCCCTGTGTTTAAGTTTTCTATGATGAAGCAAAATAACTTACTACTCCAACTGGACATAACACAGAGAAAGGGGACTTCCCTAATTCAGTGATATTTTTATAGGTTACTAGTACAGAATTATTCTGATAGAAAAATATTCATGTTCTGGACATTCAAAGGTTGTTTAATTTTCTACTGGATGCCCTGACCATAATGTACTGTCTCCATTTTGAATAGCTGAGATTTAACACTAGGCTTTATTATGCCTCCCCCTTCCTTCTCCCAATAAAAACATTTACTAAGAATCCACTATAAGGAAACAAATGCTAAGGACAGACAGAATGAGAAGTGCAAAGGCCCAACCTTTCGGCAGCCTTCTACAACTACTCAAATACCTCCAATGAAAGGCAGTGTGTGATGCATGATTAACAGAGTCATAAATATGGTGTTAAGGCAGCAAGGGGGAAGGGAAACTGGAACAATCTGGGAAGGTGGAATTTAAGCCGGGCCCTTGAAGAATAAAGGAACAGCAGTCATTCCAGGCTGAGGAACTACTTTGCATAAAGGGCCTTGCTTGTGGAAATTTGTTTAAATCAGTAATCATCAGTTGGCATCCTGGAGCCTAAAAACAAAGGGTGTTTAAAAACTTTTTTTTGAACTTCAATGTCCTTGGCCTCAGGACTCTCCATTCCACAAGAGTCCAAATATTCCCAGCTGTGTTGTCACACACTACAGCTTCACATATTTAAGTCACCTGCATTGTCCATAAAGGAATTTCAGCAGGAACCCTGGTTTTAAACTGTTTGCTAGTGGCTGAGAATCAGGTTATAAGGAGTCAAATTCAGGTAAAAAGACAACAGGAAAGGGAGAAGAGGGCACACTGGTCGCAAGCTTTAAGAGTACTTGCCCCTCTCCAGTGGGGTATGGATCCAAGATCTTTAGTCCCCTTGGGAAGTGGCATTAATAAAGTACTCTAATTATGAATGCAGGAGAAACTTAATTGCAGTATTATCATTATCAATAAGAAAATAAAAATCATCTAACTATTGATCAATAGGGAATTGTTTAAATCAGTAACTGATTATTTACACAATAAGAAAAAAAAACAGTGTGAAGAAATAGAACTCTAGGATAAATTACTTCAATGATTTAAAAATAAGGGTGCAGAAGAGTATATATAATAGGCTCCCATTTATGTTTGCATATACATACAAACTTCTAGGATACATAAAAAATTATTAACATTGGTTATATCTGGGGAGTGAAAAATAAGGGGTAAAAGAAAGATTTACTTTCCAGTTTATACCCTTATGTAACTGAGTTTATTTTTAACCACTTATGTGATGATGATGATGATCACATAAAATATTAAAGAATACTTCCCGAAGCTGACCTGCACTTTACTATGAGCATCAGGGGCTAATACTGTAAAAGGGCTAATAGGTACTAGAAGTTTAATTTAACAACTATTAAAAAGTTTAATAAGTGATGGCTGGATATGTTATTCTCACAGTCTTTGAACAGCTAACAACCAAGTGCAGCGGCAAGTTAAGACAAGGACAACAGACATGATGTGACTGCATGGGAAAGCCAGACAGAAGACTTCCTGATGAAAGCTAGGGTTAGGGCTTTGGTTGGTGAAGCAGTAGAAGCATAGAAAGGGCAACAGGATGAGAAAACAAGAAAACAATATGGCGAGCTGTACACATTCAGACATTTGCCTTTCTCAATTCTGTTTCAGAATTAATTAGTACTGGAAACAAGAAAGAATTCCCAAATCTTAAAATTCTAACCCCTCTCAGTCACAGAAGAGATACCATCCCATCAGGTAGCTTTAAAGACTAAAAGCTACGTGGACCCACACTCATGAATTAGACTTCATAATGAGAAAACACTAAAGAATCTCTCCTCTCCCTGCCCCCATGTGCACACTTGAGCACAGACATGTATACTTTAAAAAAATTCTGATTTTTTCATTGTTAGATGTAAACAGCTTTGCCTCATATTTGAATAGTATTTAATTAGAGCAGGATTGTTCTTTATCAATGTATTTGCTTAGTGCTCTATCCTAAGAAGCTACTTGAGAAACACTGTCCTCTTTTTGCAAGTACAGGGATGAAAGTAAAAAGAGGTCGAGACTCTCTTTCCTAATCAATAGGCTTCCTATCTCTCATCATCACTAGTACCCAATGTGAAAGAACCAGGGGCCTCAGAATAGTCTTTCCTATAGATTCAGACCCTGTTTCTAATAGCAACAGTGGAATAAACTATCCGTTTATTTTTCTAAATACCAGTTTACACAAGATGACTGGATACCTTATTTTTTGGTAAGATCATCCTTGTTTCATACCTTGTCTCTCTCTTTTGAGAAATTATGTTAAATCAGCAATAATTCTGTTTCCATCTAGTATATCTGGTCAATCCAGGCTTGCTTCCTATCATTCTTGAGGAATTAACCGTTTGTGTTAGTCTCAATATAGCAAAGGAACACAGCCAGTTATTTTAGATAACGATCATAATCAGTAATCTGTTGATTATTTATTGCTAGGAAAAAAAAATGAAACACAGTTATTACAGAAACCCATTGGGGGCTATTGGTAATCTAAGAGCAGTAGGAAATATTAAGAGAAACAAAATGTTACTCTATTCCTCAAAATTCCCCTGGCTAGAATCATAATCTCTTCAACAGCACAAAATAATATATTGCATTACACGGGAAATCTTAGGTCTGGGTAGATTTTTTTTCTTTTTATTTTGTATAGGTTAAAAGAAAACTTCATTTGCAAGGGGAAGAGGGGATCACAGAAGTGCAGCAGTTTCCAAGTGGCCCGCGTGGCAGCCAGCGAGCCAGATAACCAGGAGACAACCAGGCCTGCCTGCTGATCAGAAACAGAAAGTGCTGATTTAGTAGCTAAGAATAAAGCTCAAAGTTCCTGCTCCTTTTTCAAGCCACTCCTTGGCTTTCCTCAACTTGGAGAATGTACTCCAGCTTGGATCAGGGTGAAACTGGAGCAGTTACACTAGATGGGTACTTGGCCCTGCACCAACATACTTGTTTCTTGACTTGGCTCTCAGTAAACCCAGTGCAAACATTCAGCATTCCATGGCTGAGGCCATACATGGAAGCGAGCCACCAGGTAGAGATGATCACAAATGTACTTTCATACTGGGGAGAACAGGCAGGGAGATGAGGAGGGGGAAACGTTAAGAACAGGGTGAAGAAAAGGGAGCCTCATGAATGCTTTAAAATCTACACCAAGAGGACAGCTAATAGGTATTCTTGTGGATATGGACCTGAGAAAAGCCACCTTTTAAACAAAAGTCGCATTTGTTCCCCTGCACCACTCCCTCCCTTGCCAATCCCCAGGCTGTGCCAAAACAAATTGAAAAGCTATAGAGATTTGTGGTTAAAAGAACTAGCACCAAAACATTTGTGGATAAAGGGGCCCCAAAGTGATGGACTAAAGCAAAAAACTAAGAACTAGAAGAAATATTACCATGTGTCACAAGACACCAGGAAGCAAGTATACATGGCAAAAACCAGAGAGGCACCCAGAAAGTTCCCTCTCAGCAACACTCTCAAGGAGAAACAGCAGATTGAACTTTCCACATAATTGCTTTTCAGTTCTGTCTCCCAAATAATCCCTCAGTGAATTTCTAAGTCAGCAAAACAACAGGAATTTTTATATTGATCCTATATTACTGGCAGGTCTGTGAGCTGTAGGTCTCAGTTGGGCAAACACATAAAATACTGCCAATAAGGATAAGAAGTTTTTATCTAATGTAGGCGATTGCAGAAAATGGGTTTATTTTCTTCCCCTTTCTAACGGTGAACTTTTTTTTTCTCATACAATGCCCATTTTTATGACAATTATGCCCAGGCTAGCTTTCAATGAGCTCTTTAGAAGTAGCCAGCCCAGCACAACAGCCTAGTTAGCCTGCACCTTGGGGACACAGAGTCTCTTTACATGGCAAAGTCCTGGATGACCTGACCTGCATCCTGAGCTCCAAGCTCCAAATTTCTTACAGGCTACTTTCTCATAGACTTTCAGGTTTGACTCTCACTGTTCTATTTCCCAGGCATAGACTTACCTCACTGCCATTATACTTTCTGCCCATCCAGTCACCTTGCAGTAATGTCTCTGAGCTGATTCAGCCCCTGGTCCTCTGGCACCTGCCCACTTAAGAGGGGGAGGGGATGGCAGCACCCCCCACAAAGTGAGATGTATTTTGAAACATGCTATTTGTTCCCAGATGGTCAACTTCCCTATACATCAAATATATGATCTAACTTATTTATTCAACAAACGTACCAAACGTCTATTACTGTAAGACTGTTAGTGTTGAAGGTACAACAAATAAGGCACTACCCTCACCTCAAAAAACTTACCCATCACTAATATACCACACTGCAGAGAAATCAGTCCACTCCACTGAAGCTATATTATTCAACCAAAGCAAAATAATAACAATGCATTTGTGTCATTTTAAACTTTATAGTTTTCAAAGGGCTATTACATATATTTTAATGTTAATGATCTTGAGTCAAATTCTCACTAGTGAATTAAAAGAGATTCTTTGTAATATTTAGCCAACTTTATCTGTGCTATCTCTATTGCCCTCCCCTTTAGCATACCTCCCCTTCCACAAACTTAGGAGGCATCATGCTTCCATTCCATTCCTTATTCCACATATTCAACTCATTATCAGGTCCTGTTTGTTTTTCCACTTTGAAATTATATATTTCTCTCCAACCCCACTGCTGTCACCTTACCTAAGGTATCATTATATCACACCTGAATCGCTGCAGAAACCTCCCCATTGCCTTGCTTCCACTTTTGTCTGTAATTCATTCTCCATGCAATAGCCAGTGATCAAAGTTCCCATAGCAGGCAAGTAAGTCAAGGTGAATTAAGTCTCAGCAACTTTTATTAGGCCTAGAATGCTGGGCAGTGATATAACATGAAGGAGGATGAGGAAAATTTTGGATTTGGCAATGCAAGTGACCTCATAACATCACTCCTCTTTGAAAAGGCAAGAGGGAATTACTTTATATAAGGCTTAAGGAAGACAGCTGTAATCATTTGGATGCTTGCTACTTAAGAGACACACTATAGAATGGACACTATACATAGTGAAACATTCCAGAGAGTATGGAATGAGAAACAGAGGAAAACCAAGGATGATTTGAGTAGACTTAGTGAAGGATGACATGGCACAAAAGGATTTAAAGAATGAAGCTGGGAAACCAGCAACACCCAGCCACCAGAAAGATGTTAACCCTATCGCAAGTGATGAAACCAGTTAAGAATTCCATCCACACAGCTTGGCCTTCATGGGAAAAGATCTCACATTATCTCAGCCCTGATACCATTTGTCTGGTGATTATCAGAGGATTGAGCAATAGAGATGAAGGCTATATTTAAAATGTGTATTAGTTTTCAAGTTCTTTCTCCACCTCTTGTTTTAAGTCTGGCCTATATACAACTGGCATAGTTTTGTGACTGTGAAAGATATACTGCCTGTCACTATTCTTGGTATCTCTTTCATTGAAGATACAACTGATTTTGTATTTGGATGGTGAGAAAAACTTACAAGTAAAATAGTTCTAAAGGGAAGAAATGCTCCCAAAGGTAATGAAAAGCAATTTCACCAGCCCCCAAATGGAGTCAACTGTTACTATGGGTAGCCAGGATTAGTGTGTTTGTCTGCTTTCTGTACTGATGTTAAAATGGTTAGTTATTTTAACATTCTGGTGCTGCACTGGCACTAACGCCACCACATCTGGGTGGAAATGGTCAAAAGGTCATTTCTCAGAGCCTGGACAGCTGTGCCCTCAGGTCAAACAACATAACTGCAGAGTATTTAGGAGGTGGTCGGCCGATTAGCATCCCTTTGGCATTTTTAACACAAACAAAATCCAACCCCTTCTCATATCACATTTCAGGATGGGCAAGCCCCTTGCTATAAGCCCAGTTTCTTCAATAAATCAGACATTACTAGGGAGTTAGGATGAAATTAATTTCTAATAAACCAATGCTTAGCTATTTCTACAGTGGAGTATACAGACAGGAAACTCTACCTAGAGGAGTGATCGACAGCTAGTGTAGAGAGAAGAGGGCAGAGCACAGACCACAAGTCCCACTGGACTGAGCAACGTGAGGATGGAGATTCTGCCATATTTCTCTTTGGCTCAAGAACTTTGCAGGTGCCCAGCACTCACTAAACACTTGTTGAATTGAACTCACAGTGGCAGAGGCGGGGAGGAAAAAAAGCCCAGGGCAAAAGCTTGGTGAGTGGGAAGGGGAGAAAACTAGAAAAATAAGGATTTGGGAGTATTAGGAGAATAAATAACTTAGTAAGAAATGAGTGAAAAGAAAAAGATTATATTTACAAAAAATGAATGGAAAACCAAATGTCAAAAGAGGATCCCACAAAAACATTCAATTCATACACAGGTGTGCATAAACACACATGTGCACAAACCTGGTCCATCCCGATGGGGACCAGACTATCTAGTAGGACTGAAGGGCAGAAGGGTTCCGGAAGGCAACCTGTTTGTTTCAGCCCCTGCTCCCAGGACAGGGGGGCAGCTGGTGGGATGAACACCAACTAGAGGAGGCACTCAGACTGAAAGCACGTTCGTGGGCAATGCAGCCACAGATACTGAACTCCATAGTTCTTTCCTTTGTTCCACAGGTACAAAATGGACGAGCCTTCTTCATTAATTCTGAAGGAGATTCCTTTTAGTCCTATTTCCTAATATAAACCAAAATTTTCTTGACAATTCACCTTGTTTTTATCATCTATATAAAGCAATGAACGAGCTGCACTCTATAAATAGGTTTGCAAAACTGGGCTGTGCCTTTTGCAAACATTAAAGTGGAAATGGCCCTGACACAGATCAATAATGCTTGCCTATTTCCCTGTGCTGCTGTTTATTTTTAGTCCCTACACAGAGCCCAATATTTATAAAAAAACAAAACAAAACAAAACAAAACAAACTATATCACCTTCAAGAGTATTACCAACTAATGACCTAGGCAGAAAAAAAAGATTTACATTTACATTATTCATATCAGCCCTTTTTTTATAGGAATAAATTCAGACTCGGCAGGAATTTGTTCTACTACCTCATTACATAGATTCAGGCCTTTGGGGAAGGAGATCATGAAGCTGGTAAAATTCCATCCCTCCTTTATTGCTCTCTGTTTTCTTTCATTTGCCAATTTATCTAAGAGTTCAGTTCTCTATTCTACAGGTGAAGAAGTGCATGCTAGTGCACACCAACTCAGAGAGAGAGCTTTGGGTTGCTCAAAATAGGAAGGAGTATGTGACCTCTGGCCTCACCTCCCTTTACTTATACCTAATCATTTAGTGCACGAAGGAAATAGAACTGCAAACCCTAATGAGGAGCATCACGAGGTTCAGCAATATAAAAGGTACATTAGGAAAAGCATCGGAAGCTGAAGTAATTGAGACCTGGCTCTCTACAAGGGTTGCCTTATCCATCTCTGCATTTCCTATGGAGCTCAGCATAATGCCCTTATATAGTTGGTGTCATTTAATGCTGGTAAAAAAAAAAACCAAGTTGTGATTATTTGTTGCACATTGGAGTCCCTAATGAACTTGTGAATTCCTTGGGGGGCCAGAGAGAGTTTCATCCTCATGTTTGCATCCTCAACAACCAGACCAGAGCCTGGAGTGACATATGCTCAGTCCTGATTGAAAGATCACATTATGTCACTGTATGACCCTGTATAACTCCTTTGGGCATTCATGTCCTCATCCAAGTAGTTTAATGGTGTCCATGACAATAGCCACCAGTGGGCATGTGATCACCCTGAAATTCTGGGCAAAATTTTATTTGGTGGAATGTGTACACAATTTTTCTGAGAAGAGGGTACACTTCTTTTACTATCTCAAAGAATCTGTGACTGTTTCCTGCCCTTAAAAGTTTAAGAATCATTGGCAGTAATCTCTAAAATTATTAGATTATGAATCCCAACACTAAAAAGTTTTTGAACATGCACACCATGTTCATGTACTAGATATGTACACATTTACTATATTAGGTACATGATAAAATAAACATCAAAATGACAAAAGTACAAGGTAAATAAGAACTAAATAATATTTTAAATATTTATTTTCTTTATATCTAAGAACACAAACCCCTTTTATCTTACTAAATAATCATTATTTTATTAAGAGCAATGTGATTGAATATGCTTCATGTTTCAAAATCCAGACTTAATTATTTTTAATACATTAATTCGAAGGTCTAGTTCTAAGGTCAATTTATTTTACATAGCTAGGTTTTTAATGACTGTCACAGTTTTAAGTAATAAAATCATATACAATCAACATTTCCAAATACTTTTTTCACATGTTCACTCTATAATAAGATTTTACTTAAAATTCAGTTATTTTCTTACTTATTCTTAAAATGACACCTTTACCTTAAAGAACAACTTAATTGTGCTTCCTTTAAAAAAAAAAGAAAAATTACCTCTAGATAGCACACTACTGAAGATGCTTATTACCTACCACAGAAATAGTTAAAATGTGAAACTCTCTCCTTTTTATAAAAAGAAAATGAATATAGCTTCTCTGTAAATCTGACAATTCTGAACTAAGTAATTTTTAACAAGATTTTCATGATCCTTTCTCAACTTAATACAAAATATTGTATGGCTTCTACTAAGGTGTATACTAAAGGTTTGTTTTTATAAAATGAACTATAAAGTAACACCTTGCAGCATTCTGTGTACCTCTGGCTTCAACATCTGGGCTTAACTAGCTTATTTGGGAATGATGCTGTGAATGAATTTTTCTCTTCTAACCTTACTCTAGAATCCTTCTCTAAGAAACAGCTGCTTCTTAAGAGAAAACACTACTTGTTTTTTTTTCATAAAACACTTTCATAAAGATTGTGAATGAATCTCATCTAGTGATGGCTCGCCAAAAGAAGCACTCAGTGTATTTCATCAGTGAAACAAAAATGAACAAATATAAAAGGTTAGAGCTAACAACTTACAAATGTAAAAAACATTTCATTTGCCCCCTCCACAACTTGTTTTACTATAGTATTTGTTTTTGTCAAGATTTCAGTAATATTGTCAATAATACTTTCAATAGCATTTTCTGAAAGGGGAACTCATTTTAGACAGTTTTCAAGATATTATCTTATCTGGTCTTGTGTTTGGTGTTTCCTAAAGATAGCTTTTTAACTTTTACATACAAGTAAAAAACTTCACCAGAGGCTTTAAAACACTATTTAGTTTAGTGAAATTTTATGAAGATTAGAGGTAAATTTAAATATTGGATTAAAAAATTGCAGAGGTTATTCTCCATGTTTTTTAAAAATTATGGTGCCTTCATTATTTTCATGAGGATATTTCTCATGGCAAAGTATACACTTCCTTCCAATATATTCATTCTTAATGATGGTAGATATTAATCCTTATTTCAGTTAGTCTTCTTGATATATCGTTTTGAGGTTTAGGGGCTAACTTCTGACCAGACTGTTTGTGTTGTTATTGTTTTTAACTTTAAGTTGACTAACAAAGAGCTTATCCTAGAATGAAGTGTCAATTCCTCTATTTTCATATGTTCCCTTGTGCTTGCTTGCACAGTGATATCTTCAATCCACATTTTGTTTTTCTTTTTGCCAGAATCTGTTTAAGCTAATTCTCTTGTTGTTGTTTTTGAGGACTAATTTAATTAAAACTAATTAATATTCTGCAAGTTAACTTAACAAGACACATACAAATACAATGAAATATGCTATAGACAGTTGAACAAGTGTCAACCCCCACTTGTTGAAGGAACCCTACTCCTCCCTCAGAATGCCGGGCCTTTTGACTTAAAGAACAAGGGAGGGTACAAATGCCAATTCATAAATACTAATAAAACTAATTTTTTAAAAAAATTTATTTTGGGGCATTAAAAACGAAAAAAATTTCCAGTGCTTTATCTTGCAAACTCCACTTTGGAAACCTTGATCTAGATAATCTCTAGTGCCATTTCCAACTCAAAATTAAAGAATTAATGGATGTTCTACTTGAAGAGCATCATTTCATTGTCTGACTCTCATAGAACTCCTGGATAATCCCTAAACTTCTGTCTCTTGGTGGCTCTGGAGAAACCCTCCATCTAAATGCCCACTGAGTGAGGAATGAAGCAGAGCACCTGGGTGAGTTTTCACCTGCTGTCACCTGGAAGAGACATGGTCGACTCCATCCAGAGTTGCTGGGTAAGGGTGACAAGTCTCTGTCTCCATGCTAGCCTTATTCACATCCCCCTCAAATGACCTGGCAGTTTTCAGCCCCAGCAGACATTAAAACATGTGATTGTGAGGTGTTGCAAAATTATTCAGCACACACAAATTTCACTTGGAAGCCTTGACAGCTGCAAGTGGGAGGGTCATGTGTTTTCTTCTGGATAGCTCTATTTTGTGTGGGAAGAAGAAACAAGTTTATTCTCTTATGAGAAAGAAAAAGTTTTCTAAATTTAGAGTCTTTTATCACCTGGATTATTTCCTTTGAACATGGTTTTCTACATTTGCCATGCTGAGGGGCAGGGGCTCAGGAAGTCCAGGGTGTTCAAATGCAGTCTGTGGTAACAAAGTCATATGCCAGGCAGCAGGCCAGACAGCCCAGTCCAGTGACAAAAGCCTATTTCAAGAGTCCAAAAGGACAGTCATAAACATCTAGGAGAAACTATTTGTATAGCGGCATGATCTGGTTACCCATAAATAAAATCTCTTAAGGCACTAACTTTCAATGAAAACTAATTTCTTTCTTGTTCTTCGAGAATTCCTAAGAAGGAGATTCCGAAGCCTCCAATTCCTTTCAGAGAGTCTCACAACCAGAAAGTCCTTTACAAAAGCTAAAGATAACTCACCCTTAGAAAGTTAACTTGATGGCTTATGTCTGTGTTTGAGGAAAGAAAAATATAGATAATATAGATGTCATTTAGTGTTTCTTTCCTTGGAAAAAAGTTTTGTTAACAAAGATAACAAGAAAAATAATCCATTCTAGGTTGTTTTCTGTATTTTAGAGATTCCATTAACATTATCTATCATCAGAGAGACTAAACATAATAAAGGGTTATTTGTATCTCATTTAAAATTATAATACCCCTTTCATTAGGCCTTTTAGAAAGTGACAAGATGGCCCTTATAAATGAAGTTTTTAATTTGTACTACTTCCTTGCACACAGGTTTATAAGCACTGGTATTGTATTTTCTATATGAAGGAACAGAGGTTATTAACTGGGTTCCTGTTACATGTTTGCATACTGTATTCCTTCTCCTTATTTTCTCATGAAACTAGATACTCCACACCCCACCAATTCTCACCATCAGAAGTCTTGCTTTTTCTTACATGAAACTCGTGCTTGGAATTTGTGATCAAATTGTATTTGAGCTCCTCCCATACAACAAAAGTAAAAGAAAGAGCCAAAATAGCAACTTAAGCAGCTAATTAGTAACGTGGTGAGTATTGCCCTTAGAGTTAAGTTACTAACTAGAAAATTTTACATCTTTTTCCCTACAAAAAGGGAAAATAAACAAAAAGACTTGAAAAATGAATAGAATCATCTAGTGCTACCACTGGAACAAGTCCATAAAAATGATCCAGTTTTCTGTTCCTTTCCTAGAAAAGGAACATAAAGCCCAGAAGGGAACCTGGTGACTCACTCTACATCCACCCGTAGTCAGAAGCAGAGCCAGGACCAGGCTCAGGATTCTGACCGTGGTCAAAGCAGAAGGGAGGACCTGGCCATCTATCTGGTCATTTACATTGACATCGAAGAGAAATCTCATAGCAGTAAATGAAATTAGCTAACCAGTTTCATAAGGTGGTAAAGAATTCCAAAAGGCATAAAAAATTTAAATATTTATTACTTATTCACACATTTTTAAACCAGAAAAGGGATCTCTCAAAGATTTTTCAAAGCAAAAATCTATTTCAGATACTCCTAAATATTTCCCAAGATGTTCCCACCAACCTCTGTCAACTGACACTTTTTGACAGAGGCCTAGAAAATGAGCTAACTTTATACTTCGCAACCAGCTTGCTTCATGATGGGTGAGAACCAGGCCCAATCAATGGCACAACCAGGCCCAATTACCATATCACTTGTGTTTTCTCCAGTCAGAAGCCAACAGATAGATCTCTTACTGCCAATTCCAAACCACTCCCAGTCTTTTCATCCCAGGGGGATGTCTGAGAGAGCTGTGCTTCCAACCCCTTTTCAACATACTATTCCTGGGTCAGGCATAATATCTAGGCTTTGTGTTTAAGCTAGAGAAGGAATAAAGACTAAAAAGATAGACTTTCCATTGAGCTTCCATACCATCTTCCCTCTTGAAAGTTATAACCTGCATGAAATAATCCTAGCTCAAAGTAGAATGTTTTAATCAGCTTTAATGACCTTTGAAAACATGAGCCTAGAAAGACCTCTGAGGTTCAAGCTATGAAACTATCCACGCAGAGTACATGGATTCCATAAGCCAGGGTACTTCTCTGAAGGACTTTGTGCTGGAAGTGAATGAATACTCGATGCTCTAATGACAGATTCAAATTCAATCATCTCGGCATGCCTCCATCTACTCATCCAAATAACTGCCAGCACTTTGGGCTTGTGTTCAACTGCTTAATCTAGCATGAGAGGATGGCTTCTCTCAGAATCCAAGGCTCCATCTTAGTCTGACACCTCAAAATAAGGTATTATCTTTTATTTGGGCAGATGCAGGAAAAAACTATTTTTTCCCTAGCCTTTTATTTTAAAATTAGAATATGTAAATGCATGCAAAAATTAGGTACCTTCTGTGGTGGAAAGTCCCACCTATAAATAATAAATCTTGCTCATATTGTCCCAAAAAGAAAAAAAATAGGTAACTGGATTCTCTAAAAGTGTACTTTTCCCCCGAATCCTATATTACCTCACTTTCAAATACAATGATAAATTAAATTTTAAGAGAATTTATTTTTAACTGGTTGCTAGTTCTTTGTTAGTGATTTCAAATGCCAGGTATATCTATAGCTATAGCCATATACAGCTGATTTACTGCTTCCCATTTATACTTTTAGAATGTAAAAACTGTCATTTTAATTGGTATTCAGAGGTCTGCCAATGTGCAAACCTAAGCAGTTCAATTATTTTGCCCACTGGGAAAGTGAGTTATGTAAAAACAAATGGGAATGACATATTAAAAAGGCTATTCTTGCTAATACTTTTGAATTGGGCTAAAGTTAGATATACCCTGTTGAGTCCTTACACTTCTTAGGATGAACAATGGAGCAAGCATGGCGAGACATATGCTTGGGCCTCTAATCTTAGCTGTAACAGTTCCTGTCTCATGTTCCACCATCAATAGTGACCTACTTGCTATACCATGTGATATTCCAACTGGGACTTTTGATGCTCACACATGGGAAACACAATTATTTTTATATTTAGCACAAAGTGTAGCCATGAAATGTTTCAAATGATTTCCAGTTCAACATATCCACACTAATCTTATTTTGTGGTAATCATTTTTTGCTTTGTCATTTAGAAACATAATAATAGTTATGACCCATTAAAAACAAAGCTTTCACTCTTTTAAAAAGGCAACCTGTGAAAAATGCTACATTATGTCAGTATCTAATAAATTTAAAACTAACTGGCAAGAAGTGAAATAATTATGTCCTAGTTACTTATCTTGTTTGAAGAACTAGACACAAATGACTCTTGTTGAAAGTGATAGAAAAAACAGTGCTGATATTAAAATCCTGAGAAAAGTGAAAATAACTTATTAATGATGATAAGAGTAGACAAAAACTAACACTCAGAAATGAAATAGAAGTGCACAAAAACATAGAATTGTTAGGTAACACAATGATCAAAACTAAAAACTCACCAAAAAGTAATGCACAAGAAGATTACAAATATCTAGCAAGGAAAGTTGACTTACTAGTCAAAGAAAAACTGTCATACATAGTTTTCAAAATTAAGAAGAAAGCCATCATTGCAAATTCATGTATGTAACACAGCAAATGACTATTTAAAATGCTAAGTCTTTTCTTGTTAGCTGTGATCCACAAACCCTAAAGAAATGAATCAAAGGTACAACAATCTAATGAAGAATATTGGTTCTATGTCACTTGTGAATAAGAAAATTCCCCACACTCAACCAAATCTCCAAAACAGATGTCAAGAGCCTGCAATATACCAATTTAAATGAATTTCCAAAATGCTGTGGCTACACCTGCTCAAAAGCAGATGCTTTTGTGAATCATAAAGGACATTTCAAAGCACAGTGATCACACATGGCAAAGCACATATTCTATGTTCCCTCTGCCAAAGGAACCTCACTGCCACCAGCCATGTGTTGTGTACCCATTATGGATTCTTGCTACTGCTTTTGCTATACATTTTCTATAACCTCATGCTGTTTCCTACTCATACAGCTTAAAAAGAAAGAAAAAAAGAAAGAAAAAAGTCTTTTTGAGCCATAAAAGGGCCAATCTACTATATACTAAAACTGCCCTGTCAAAGGCAGGCTCTCAAGAGCTTACAAAAACCATGAACCTGCTACGGCATTTTGGAAATTCATTTAAATAGGTATATTACAGGCTCTTGACATCTGTTTTAGAGATTTGGTTAAGTGTGGGGAATTTTCTTATTCACAAGTGATATAGAACAAATATTCTTCTTTAGATTGTTGGACTGCCTAACTTAAATAATAATGATATCTTGACTCAGCCCTTTAATTACTGATCTCACTGTCACATGAATCTTGATGGGCTCTTAACCAGTTATACACCCATATCTACCCAAGTTATAAAGGGAGAAAGAGAGAGGTCTCCACCAGGATGAATATACAGGAAGAAAGTACATTGTGAACAACATCAAAACATCCTATTCCCTTTCTTCCCCTTTTGGTTCATTTCTGACTTGTCTCTGATGCAAAACATGAAAGCAATCTGGAAGAACCAAATTAAAAATTATTCTCAAATATGTATTTTATTTACCATAAAATTTAGATTTGCTTTTGGAAATCTGATATGGAGAGTTTAGCTGAGGAGTACATTTCATAGTAAGTAACTCTAACAGGTTTTTGTGATAATGGGAATCACAGAAGGCACAAAACAGTGTCAAGTGGGTTTAGACTGATAATCTGCACAGAGAAAGATGCTATAGTTTGTGAGGTCACCTGGGTAAAGATCTGGGGCAGATGAGCAGGTAGGAGGGGAAGGGGAAGTTTTTGTCAGAGTTCGAGTAATAATTTATTTAGTTGAGTGGTAAAGTCATACTGCAAGCCTCAAAAATAATGGCTCACAACATATTTAGCAAATGACATAGCAACCCTCAGAATGACACGGAAAGAAATAACATAAAAGCACATACTTTAGTGAAAAACGTCCTGAGCTGAATGACAGAGAAAAAGGAATTAGAGGGCACTCACCTTCATTTCTATCAATTCCTTCTAAATTAATATGAGGTAAAGCTATTTTTCTATTTGCACCTTCATAACTACCTCAGAATAATTAAGAACATAGTTCTAAGAATAAATCATTTTAATAGATACATGAGTTCAAATGAAAGATTATGTGTAAGCAGAGAAAACAATTTCATTTTGTTTAAGTGAATTTGCCACTGCAAATTATGTTGCAATTATAATTCTCCCAATTTACAATTTATCCTATATGTATGCTTTCATTTTTAAGGGATGATACCCAGTTAAAGGAGTTGGTATCTTTAAAACTATAATCAACATAAAAACTAAAGTTAAAAGTATTACTCAAATTTTCCTCTTGTACCAAGCTCTCTTGAACTTTTATATAATTCTACTGTGGTATGTCTTTTTTTCTAAAGAACTCTGAAATTTATATCTTATTTTACTCTCAAAGATAGAAAGAAAAACAGGTTTTTGTTAGTTTTCAAATTTTATAGGAAAAAAATCTAAGGCACATGTACTCAGCTCAAATAACAATCAGCATCCTACTTTATTGCTAGTGTAGGCGATAAAGACTATGAATTATTATATGTCAAAACTTTAAATATTGGGAGTAGATGGGGTAAAGGGGGACAAATATTTGGTGATGGAAGAAATCTAACTTTGGGTGGTAAACACGCAATGCAATATACATACATATGATGTATTATTGAATTGTACACTTGAAATCTATTTGATTTTATTAACCAATGTTACCCCAATAATTTTAATTAAAGAATTTCTAAATACTTATTTCTTCCTTAACTTATTCACTTGTTTGTTCATTCAGTTTACAAATATAGCCAGGGTCTCTGCCCTCATGGAACTTATTATTCTAGTGGGGAGGCAGACAAAACCAAGTACACAAAATAAGACTGCTGCAAGTACTATAAAGAAAACCAAAGTGAAGATGCACCAGGCTTTGGGGCCAGGAAGCGGGGGGGGGGGTCCTCCTAAACAGATTATGGAATAGTTCTGAGAAGTGTCCATGAAGAGGAACCCTAAATGGAAAGGACGTAGCTATACAAACCAAGGATATGTGATTCAAGCAGAGGGAACAGCAGATGCAGAGTCAGAGGTGGGAATGGACTGGCTTATCAGATAAGGAAGCTAGTGTGGTTGGAAAACTGAGTGAGGACAAGAAAGTAAGTAATGAGGTCACAGAGGTGGGCAGGGCCCACTTAAGGCCCTGTAGTAATCTTGGGACTGTCTTCCAACAGAAAGGAAAGCCATGGAGAGCAAAAATGGGACATAGGCAGATGGAATCTGAGTCTAAATCCTAATTTAGCCACTCAGTAGCTATGTGACCTGAGCAAATTACTAGCTTCTCTTAGGTGTTAAAATTCCTAATTTATAAAAGGGCACTCAATAAATAATGGTCAGTTATAATCACCAGTAATCATCATTATTGTTAATGCTATTATATGTAAAGTTAACAAAAAATTTTTATATTCAAATAGACCCATACTGCAAAATAACATATCAGAAATATAGAATTATTGAGAAATAAGCAAATTATTTTAATTTTTTATATTCAGTAAAGATCATATACTTATTGGGTACAAATAGACCTAAATTTGTACATTCAAATTCATTAGAGTTTATTGTGGTTGTAATCAGAATAATTATTGATCTTGGCTCATTTCTCTGCCCTTAATTAGTCTCCATTGTGGCTTTTTCTTCCTATCAACCTAGCCTTACCATTCCATATACAGAAATGTGTAGCTCATGTCATGGTACCTACCAACTTATAAGCAGTCATAAGAATTTCATAGTTACTTTCCAAGTTACAATGTATAGTAGATACTTACAACTGCCTTTCAACATCTATTGCCCCATCACTCCCACACATATACTTCTTTCCTACCAACAGAATCTAGATTTTGTTCAACTTTACCTTCTCTCTCCCTCAGGCAATGATGGTTCATCCTCTTGCTAGTGACTGATTTAGAGATGGGCATGTAATTCTGTTCTGATCAATGAGATGAGAAGAGCGGTCTTCTCCAATTCTTCTTAGTAATGTTTTCATATTCAAAAAGAGACCCTGGAAGGGGCAATCCATTTTCTGTGCTCTAGATATTGAACATACCTGCAAGTGACAGCTGAACAATTGCAGCAAACAAGAAAAGAACCAGTCTTAGAGTAAACTGGTCCCTTAGGACAAGAGTGAAGGAAGTGAAAGGAACTTGTATCCTTGCTGATACCATTGTGCCACTGAGTCAACCGATCCTGCCACCTGCCCTACTTCTCACATGAGATAATACACTTCTGTTACCATTGAGATTAATTTGAGTTGGGGGTTTTTTGTTTTGTGCAGGTCTGCTGGCAAGACGTTTCCATTTGGCAACATTGCTCACTTCTTTGTCTCAGGAATGGTTTAGAAATGGAAACAGGACCTTTGACTCTAGCTCAGTGAACTCCAACAGTCCTGGATATGGGATGATATAGTTTTTAATTGACAATACTGGCCTAGTCACCAGGAAAAGGCCGAGGGGAAAATACCTTAGAAATCACAAGAAGATGGTACATTGGGATGGAGAGCTAGTACTGAAGGTTCTGTTTCTGGTTTTCCCTATTTGTTTAAAAACTTTGACCTTAGACAAATATCACGATTTCACATACATGTGGAATTTAAAAAACAAAACAAACATCAACAATAAAAACGAAACAAACTCAGATTAGGAGAATATTTTGAGGGCTACTAAGTGTGTGTGGCGGGGGGGGGTTGTGGAGGGAGATGGTGAAAATGGACAAAAGGTTTAAGAAGTTCAAATGGATAGTTAGAAAACAGACATGGAGATATAAAATGTAGTATAGGAAAATAGTTAATAATGTTATAATAAACATGTAGGGAGAAGAGGGGTTCTAGATCTAGTGGGGTAATCACTTTGTGAGCTATATAGATCTCTAATCACTACGCTGTACAACTGAAACTAATATATTATTGTATGCCAACCATAATTGGAAAAAAAACTCATTGAATTGTACATCGTAAATATGAGTAACTGTCAATCATATTTCAATGAAGACAGGAAAAAAAAAGAAAAACTTTGACTTTCACCTGCCTGCCTAGTACATGTTTTTCCCCCAAGACCTAAATGAAGTACACCTATAATTGGTCTTTTATTCCATAAGTCTACGAATTGAGCCCTTATCCAATTACAAGAATTTTAATAGAGACCATGTAGGACTAGCACAGATCCTAGGCACAGTGCAGATGTTAAGGAAGCAGCAGCAGCTTTAGCCTCCACTAGGATGAGAGGATTAAGGAGCAGGAGAACTCCACAGAAGAGGTGCAATAATGTGATTTGTAGTCAGGAGGCAGACCTGCCTGAAAAGGAAGGGGGAAATATGATCATCAAAGGACAATGGCTGTTTTATTTTTTTTCAGCTATGTAGAATTATTTTAGAGTTGAAAATATTAGGGACCAATAAAATGAAATATCCATTTTACAAAAAGAGCATAGATAATAACTGACTGTGGAGGAAAGGCATGGAGTGGAATTACTGCTTGGGGAGCAGTTGGTGGGGGTTGGGAATGAAGTAAAAGGAAAGATCACAGAAATGTCTAGTGGTTCACAATAAGCAAAAAACAGTATAGCTTGAAACCAAATTAACCATTCCAGTCTAATAAGCATTTTTCCTACAAGAAAATTAATAATTATAAATTTAGCACATAAATGGAGAGCAGAAAATGAAATGCACATAGATTTCATAATTTTGTATAATATTTGAAAAACATTACATAGAAAATGCGTGAACATTATTAACTGGGGAAAATTTGCTAAGAGATCATAATTAAAACAGAATATAAATGGTAGCTTAGCTCTTGAAAGGGTCACTATCAGTATTCCACTTAGTGTCTTCATTTCTAATCAGCAGCAAAAATGGAAATTCATTCAAAGTGAGGATGGTAAGTGTGAGGTGCTGTCAGGGGCGGGAAAGTGGTAGAAAAGTATGTGGAGAGGTTAGAACAACCCATCTTAAGGAGATAAGACTAGGAAAAGAAACCTGACACACCAAAAATAAAAATTAAGTAAAATAAACAAAGGAGAAAAAACTGAAATCCACTAACAATAATTCCAAAGGGAAAGAAAAAAGTGACAACTGTTGACATTAGCTGCAAGGCAATAATAACCCAGACTCACAAAAGACATAGACCATTTTTAGTTAGAACAACAAAGTAAGAACTTATCTGAAAAAGTTGCATCAGTCCACATGTCCTGTTTTTAAAGAAATCAGGGTAGCCCTGCTCTTCTTTATTCTAGTCTGTGGGGACCTGTATTAATTTTTGTAGAAAGCTGCTTTTTCTTGGTTACAGTGAATATGTCTTTCTAGTAGAACCTTGTGATCTTGTTTCCTAATACTAAAAAACACACAGGTGGTGGTAAGAGTGATTAGGTGGGGAAGGAGGGTGTCACTGGCAAGCATGGGTAAGCTTGGTAAAAACTGAGGTTTTGTGAGGCTAATAACTTTTGCACTAAGTAAAGCTGTCAGAGCTTGTACTATCCCAGAGAGAAGAAGCTGCGTTATTGTGATCTTTTTCTTAGAATCAGAAAAACAAACACTTTGGGATACTGTAGGAAAGTCTTTTGAAAATGTTTAAAAATACAAGGGTAAAATTAATGGTAATACTGATTATAACAGAGCTTTTATATAGAGTTCTTACCTGAACAAAAGGGAAAGAGAATATTAAAGAAAGGAAACGGTATTAAAGGGTGGGCCTAAACAGAGAGAAGTTGAAATTAGAGGAAGTTAAAAGGTTAAAGATAAGAACTTTCTGACTCTGGGAACTAACATATTAGACAAGTGTAAGAGGAAGAAGATTTAATATTTGGGACACTAAAAAGCAGACATGAGAAAATGCCAAAAAAATGCACCACAGGGAGAAACTCTCCAGGGAAGATGAGCGTCGTGTCTCACGCAGGTTTGCTTTTATCCCTCAGCTGAGCCTTCCTCAAGTCCTCCCAAGCCCTAGCTCCTAGGTGAAAGCAGAAGCCCTAGGATTTGCCGGGGCAGGTGCTTCTGACTTAGAAAATCCAAAAGAAACTAGTGTTTGAGTTCATGATCTAACCTAGGGTTGCTCATCTTCTGGGTTGCCTTGAACATCTAAATAACTTTTAGATGTAATGACTCAATTTTCTAATGATATTTTCTTGGCAAGTATGAGAAGAAAGTGCCTATGTTAAATGAGGTTTAATCTCCCAGATGAGATAGAAAATAGGGGTCCTTGATCTCTTGCAGTCATTGAAAGCTTTGTAGTCATTTAAAACCTAACATAAAAGGGCTATCTTAATGTCCCTGACCTTAGGCAGTTATGCTTAATTCAGTTCGATAAACTCCACCTAGACACATGATCGGTGCATAACCTCAGTAACCCAGTTCTGAGGTAAGAACTGGTGCTTACCTAAGCCATCAGACTATGTCATAAGAATGACTATGTAGAGGGTGCTTCCTGAAAGAATATTTATAAATGAAAAATATTATGAAAGTCAGTCTCTGAAATTAAAATCTACTAGAATTACTTAAAAAACAAAACAAAACAAAACAAAAAAAGCTTCACATAACAAATGTCGTTTCCCCATTATGCTGAGCATTGTATAGCAACAGCCTCTAGGCTCCCAAACCTCCCATGGCCAAAGCTACTTAGTCACCTACAGTGGTGGTGAAAGGAGCCAAGCCATCTGAGACTTCAAAAGATATGAGAGTGAACATGTCCCAAGTCCCAAAGTGGGGCCCATAAGTCAGCTGCCTTTTTAAGATATGACAAGGGGTAGGAGAACAGAAAAGGAATTAGGGGAGATGGCTTAGGCTAAGGGGAGAGTAGGATATATTCATGAAGAAAACACAATAGGGAAGCATTGAGAGAAGGAGGCAAGGCAGGAATGAGGCAGGGGAACTTTGAAGACAGAGGGGGCAGGGATAGAGGAAGTACCGAGACTGCAGCTAAAATCCAAAGTCTGGCACTACGGTTTAGTTATTGCTGCCATTCAAACTTTTGGTGAAAATCTTTACGCATATTCTTTTAAGGCCTTCCAAGTGTTCACTTAAAATTCTTTGTAGCCTCTAGTGCAACTAGCAACTATTTTTTAAATATCTTTTCTTGAGAAGCTATAAGATGCAAGGTGTGGTCCCTGCCCTCCTCCTAGTCTGGAGGAGGTGATTACAGGAGTGAAGGCTTTTCTGGCAGTATACAAGCAAGCCAAAGAGGGACATAGAAAAGCTTCCCAAAGGTGCTAATACTTGAACTGCATTTTGAGTTAGTTAAGCAGAAAAGAGGTGCTACTCATGATAGATACTCTATTACTATTTGCTAATTATTTCAGTTTATTTTGATTTGTAATGATTACCTGGAAGATCGTTCAAGGATTTAGAACTAATTTTTATCACCACCTTTTTTATTACTGTCATTAAAAAGATAAATCTATCCATTTTAGTGTCTAGGTGTATAATCCGGAAAAATACCATACCTTACCTTTGGCTGAGGTGGGGAGTGCGCTCATAATTTTTCTAATTATGAGGCATCTTCTTTTTCTATCAATTTCACAGCAAAAAGTTTTAAAAGCTTTTGAAAAAAATCACATTTTGCTCACTTGAAATATGTGTGTATATTTTAGCATAAAATATACTTGGCAGCTGCTGACATAATTGGATGGCTATGCCTTGCAAAAACTTGATTTCTTTTTAATCAAATTTTGAGAACCATACTGGGTTTCTTGCCAGTGCTGCAATAGTGAGCAATAAATACATCATTAGATCAATGGTGGTCTGATGATGGATTACTCAAAGGATAGTTCCAGCCAAGAAGAATAAGACCAGAAGTCTCATTGTGCAAAGATTAATAAAATATTGTTTAAAACAGAGATACTGAGTTAATAAAATAGGAAAGAAAACACTGCAAAATAAAACAGAATAGCCATGGGTTTATAATGTGGCATAGTAATATTGATCACGGATTTTCCTAAGTACTCCAGAGAAGCCACACTATTATATATGCCCCTGATTAGACCTAGAGATGAGAAGGAAAAAGTTATAAAAAAAGAAACTAACCAAAGGAAGGCCGGCCGCTATAATAAATTATTTAAAGCAAGCAGGGCAAGCGAGTTGTGAAGACAATATAAAACAGAATCAATGCCCCCAAGAAACCCCAAACCATCAGTACTTCTATAAATTTCTTACCATCCTGGCATTTTACTGAAGGTATTTCTTTCCCACAACTCTCCCCATCCCATCCCACCTCTGACCCTTCACTTTTGCCAGTTCTTTTCTCAAAGCTTAACATTTATTTTTCTTCTGTAACCCAGGATGCTGTCTTCAGTTATATTTCTTAGCTTGTATCAGAAGAGTGTCTGTAAAGCCACAGATGAGTGCATCTGTCACTTCATTCATCTGGATCTTAAATTTCCCATGGAAACTATAAGCTAGAAATATCTAACATGATACATTTATCAATATAACTTTAACATTATCCTTCTTTTAATTTTTTCTTACTATTGTTATAGTTAAATCCATGAAGTTAAAGTAAGTGTAAAACTTCTTTAGCTCAATGACTGTTTTATATTAGAAGATGTTACTAAATCCAAAATACCAAAGTGAAGGTAAGAGTTTGAGGAGAATTTTGAAGAAGAAATAGTCAAAATGGCTAAAATTTTAGTACTAGGAGCTGTTAAAAGGACAGATTGACTTGAAAAGTGAATGTTTTATAAGTAGATTTTGCCATGGGAATAAGGATATGGAAAGAAAGGTAAAAAATTTGAAAAGAATTTATCAAATTTTTTTTTGCCAAAAGTATGCCATGGCCAAAAAAAAAAAAAAATTGTTGCTTATAAGCTTGCAATGACCTATGGCCCAGGTTGAAGAAAAGTAGCATTCTACTGTAGTTTTTTAACTAGGCACAAATCAGTCCCACTCTACAAACCAGGGCTGTGATTATACTTTAGTCTTAAATTTTTCTACACCCATCCAATCAAACAGAAACTGGGAAAATGAAATATAAGCAACTCTATCTTGCCAGTGTAAAAACATTATTAGCAGCATGACTCAACAGACAAACTGCATAGGTCTAAAATATTAGCCCCCCCAAATTCTACATGTAGATTTCATTGCCATTGTACTCTGTGACCTTTAACAAATTATGTGCCATCCTAGGTCAAGGTCATTGAATCCATTATCATATATGGTAGTTAGTTTTATAAAGTAAACTATTCCTAGGTCATATTCAATATAAAAAAAATTAAAATAAAAGTTTAAAAAACTGTAGGTGGTATGTATGACTAAGCATAACTTTATCTATCATCTCACCACAATGCTAAATGAAAACAATTCAAAACACAAGGCCAACTTCTCAGTTATTGGTGTCATCTTTGAATGTGAAAGACAGGATCTAAATATTATTATCCTTTTGTGGCTACTGTTTGCTCATCTGTAACAAAGTGGGGGAAAAAATCATCGTACTCAAAGGATTGTTAAGATAAGCAAACTATAAACATGCCTGCCAAGTACTGCTTAAAACAGAAATTACTCTTTAAAAGCTCCCATAATGACCCAGTGGCCTGGAATAATCCAAGTTCAGTGTCCCAGCCTATCCATGCACATCCTTTTTTTTTTTTTTTTTTTTTTTTTTTTTTTTTTTTTTTTTTTTTTTTTTTTTTTTTTTTTTTTTTTTTTTATCAGGGAAGTAAATATTCTGGGCACTGCTAACCTCTGAGAAGTCATTTGGGTTTTCAGGTACTTGGATGGTAGAATGAAGGAAGGGCAACAACTTCCACTAGAACTTTTCTCTTTTAAACATTATCTAGGAGTCTTAAATTGAGAATTATATCAGCCTAAAATGGGAAAATGTAATCAAAATATACATCAGTATCAAACTATAGTATCAAAATATATATAAAACATCAGTATCAAACTATATATAAAAACAAATTGGCAATAATTAATAAATCAAATTTCATACTAATTGGAAAGGAGAGGTTGCAGTTAATTCTCAATCTATCTATCTGTGATGTTGAGAAAGTCTATGTACCCAATTGGACAGCTCAAAATACTTCTAATATAACTTTCTGAAAACTCCCTCGGCTTCTGGGTTGGTGGCTGGACCAAGAAGCGGCCCAGTTACAGCTGTCCAAAAAGATCCTTGACTTAGGGTAAGTCTGTACTAGCCTTGCTGAGGTTCTAGCCCCAAAAGTTGAACAACTGTAAAGAGTCAAGGGTGGCTTCCAAGGACTGGAATTCTTCTACCCTCCAAGGAATAATAACCAACAATGTGAATTAGGACTGGCTAAGTCACCCCAGAGCACTAGAGGGACCCACTGGACTTGGAGTAGGGAATAAAGGGACTAAGACTAGGGCATGGTCTTAAATTACCTTGTTTCCGTAGAAAGACTTCCTTAGAATTGGGGCTAACTTCAAATAGGGATAGCTGAGGCTTCCACTTCTGAACATAAGACAAAAGGTACCATTGTTGAGGACAGAGGTTAAGGCATTCCCTATAAATTTTACAAGGCCAGTAAATGCCATATGGAAATTTCGGAACAATTATTTGTTAAATCACCTTACAGACTATAATTGTTCTTTCATATCATAAACACCATTCTAGTGTTTCTCAAAATATAATGAGGGAATCCCTGACACCAGAATCACTTAGGGGTACTTGTTTAAAATACAGATTTCTAAGTTCCACCCTAGACTAGAATCCAGGAAACTGGAGTCCAGCCCATGAATTGAATTTCTAAGGAGGAACTCATTGATTCAGATGAACCATATCAAGGCAGGAGAATTGTCTATGTAGTCCATTCGAAATTTAAGAACACTCACGGATTAGGGAGTTGCATATATTCCCCCAAATGTTTAAGTAACATAAAAACGAAAACAATATTTCTTACAGTGAGTTCTTAAGAACCATTGCAGTTTATTCTATTCACATATAATGAATGCCATTATTAAAATATACTTGTGAGCAGAAAATTATTGGGAAAATATCAACTATGCTTCACAAAAATATTGCCTTTATTGTGTCACTAAAAGTAATTATGCTATTAAAGAAAATTATAATTTTTTTAAAGTATCAGTCATTTGGCTCCAGAAACTTATTAAGCTGTTAAACTCCTCCCATACTCTTTCAGTCATCAGAATTTTTGTGATAAAGATTTATTATTTTTTTAAAACTATAAATTGTGAACCATTGTAACTAATGATTAGGCTGAATGTGAATTTATATCCAAGTTATAAATTCCCCAAAACATGTTTAATTTTAATTGCTAAGGCAGTTTTAACTCTAATAGATTAGCCTCTGCAATATAGCTCCGTTTACCTCTATTAAGAATTTTTTTGGGGGGTGGTGCAAAACAATTCAGTTGCAGTAAATTCTCTTAAGAAGCAAAAGAGTTTCTGAAATACATGCTACTGCAAAGCAGTACACCAATGTTGTATGGTGATGTGACAAGCACCACATTTCTTTTCTAAAGGGATTTTTTTTTTCTCCTGTAAACTCCCCTCCCCAGATCATGGCTATAATTCTTTCACAAAATGTAGTTTGCCATTTCTGAAGAGTCAAACATTCCTTTTCTTCCTCACCAAAAGCACAAGTTCATCAGGCTGAATATGGAATGAAAATAGAACTCGAGAGGTAGGCTTTGTTTGTAGCATGCTGTTTCTACTAAGGGTTGCCCCCTACCCATGCTTCATCCTAGTGCTCTCACTGAAGTATACATATTATGTTTTACCAGATGGGCAGGCTGGCGGCTGCTGGGCTATAAAACAAAAACGCGGAATCTGCACGGAGGTATTGAACTGAATGCTCATAAAGTTCATGGGCATACACTGACCCAGACAGGCGAGGCAGATCCAGACATGCTTACACACACTCATACACCCCATAGATCAGAGGATCCATCTCTGCATCCAAGAGAAGTCCAAGGCTGTTTCCCTCTCCATATATTTCTACTTCATTCACCTATCAATTTTATACCCAAGCAAATAGATGAACACATACATATATGCACATGTGCCTATGCATATGTGTAGATGTAACTATATTCTCAACGTTTCTAATTATTTTCAAAGATCAAAATACTCCCAAATTCTGTAGCTGTCTCCACCTAGTTCTCAATAAGCACTCATTCACATAAAATAAGAATTACAAGATTGTATTCGATTCTATTTAGTCCACACATATTAAAAAAACACATGTATGTAACTGCCCTCAGAAAAACTAGCTGCTTTTACCCCTTATCATTAAGATAAAAAAAAAAAAAAAAACTATCCCAGATTGAATCACAAACGAAGTGTCATGTTTAACCTTAAATCCTGTTTTCAGTTCCTGCCACAACAAACACCAACAGACTAGCCTGTTGGTCCATTTCACGGTTTAGTCTTGGATTCTCCAGGGCTCTGGGCACTGGGACAGACAGTAGCTCCCCGCTGGTTCTAACGACACACCTTGCCGGTGATGTGGATGGAGGTCCAAGCATCTCAAGAGGGATGCGGATTCAAGTGCGATTCAAGTGCTAATAGAAAGTAATTACTTTACAAAGTTTAATATCCGTGCTGTCAATTCCTTTCAATAACTGCAAAGCACCGAAGCCCCAGCTAACTGAACCTGGCTGGTCAGTTAAGTTCTCTGATCTCTGAAGACCCACCGAAACGCGACGATCGCTGGCTCAGGCTACAGATCCGACTCGGACTCTGGTTATCTTACCGCACCGCCCCCAGCGCAGGTTAATGTTTCAGGAGCCCGATCGCAAGCCATCTAGGAACTGCTGTTCCTACACTACTGGGCACAGGGGCCACCCCAGAGAGCGAGTCGCCGCCACAGAAAGCCGGGGGACGCGTCCCTGGGCCCCACCTAATGATGGCAATTACAATACAGCAAGTTAGTGTGAACGCAGAGTCGCGTCCCGGGCCGAGTTGCGACACTATGAAACAAGAAGTTCGGGAGTAGAGATTCTGGCAGAGAATAAATTCCGTCCGGCCCTGATTCCCCACAGCGGCCACCCTCGGACAGACGGACCGACGCGCACCCGGACGAGTCCAGTCCTCGGGCTCGCAGAACGGCGCCGAGAGGAGCCGCTCGCCCTGCGCGCCGCCACTCACCGTCCTCTCCGAGTCTGGATCGCCAGTCGACGTCTGGGCTGCGGGTCCTGAATCCCAAGTTGCTCCCAATCGGCCAATGCTGTTGCCCTAGCAGACCCGGGCACATTGGTTAAGCAGGCACCTCAGAGGGAATACGACAAACCCGGCGGCCACCCCGGCTCAGCAACCGCCGGGAGCGCTCTGACAATTCACAGACCTGCTCAGCGAATGAGGCGGACCGCGGGGCTGAGACCCTGCTACCGAGGGAGGGGAGGCGGGGCCGGAGGGCGGGCGGGGCGGGGCCAGCCTCGGGCCTGCCCCGCTGGGCGGGGCGGCCCGTCCTTGACTGGCGGAGCCCGCAGCCAACCGCGGTGGGGCCAGGTGCGGCCGTGGGCGGTGCCGAGCTCTGGGCTCCGCCCCGTCACCGCGGCCCAATCGCCGCAGCCGAGGGTTGGCGACTAGACGCGCGGGCGGCGGTCAAGTTTGCTGTGGTGAGGAACAGAGGCTGCGGGCCCGGTCTGTGGGGGCGGCTGCGGCGGGACCCCGGTGTCTCCGGAGGGAAGTGGTGGCCTCGGAAGGCCCCTGGCTGAGAGAGTCCCGGAGGTGCAGCGAGTCTGTTCGCTGTGGAGCAAAAAAACCCAGCTGCAGTTCGGGCGAAGACAACGCCCACACCTGGCGCCCGAAGAAGGTGCGGAACTTGAGTGCCTCAAAAGAACCTCAGCAGTCGGGGAAAACCGACACCCAAAAAGGGTGCGTCCCAGGCCAGATCACCCAGCCGTCAGGGAAGGTCAGGGCCCGGAACTGGGAGCACCAGGCCCTCTGGAAGAGATTCTTATTGAGGTCTGGTGATTATTCCAGAAACGAAACTCCGACTCCAAAGACCTCCCGAAAAGTTCATTACTCGTCCCTTCTCCACCCATACCCTCCACAGCACCACCATCAGGGACAGTACCCGGCACCTAGGTTCCCTTCTGTGACCAACGCGCCCCGGCTCTTTTGTCTCTGGGGCGAAAGGAAATCTCGGACACTCGACGGCTCCGAAACACGCGAGATCCTCCTTCCCGTTGGGCTGCCCTGCGAGGTAGCATCCTCAGCGGTGGCTCCTGCTGTCCCTTAGGTCCGCCAAAGGGATTCAGAACCATCCATCTTCGAAGGAAGGAGCGCCGCAGAGCTCCACATCTGACCCACTGTGCATGCTCGCGCAACCCTCCCCTTGGGAAGTCCCTGGACCTAGCTCAGAGACCTCCATGGTGGAGGGCATGGGGGAAGCCTGAGCTCACTGTGTTGTGGCTGAGTAGCCCCGGAAAAAGGCTTTGTGGCCCTAGGCTTATTGCTGGCTGGCTTGGTGAGCTCTTTAGCCGGTTTTTAAGTCTTTACTGTGGCTGTAGCACACATGCAGAGCTGGATATAAAGAGACATAAGAGTCATAAAGCAAAGAGTTAGGGTTGCTTTCCAGGCTGAGGCCTAGAACGTTAGTAAGCCCTGAACTGTAAGCTGTGGGTGAGTAGGGGCCTGTGTGCCTGGAAATGCATCTTCCATAGGTAGGCACCCACACCATGTTACTAAAACGAAGGTATGCATAGCAGGAAAGGGGTCAAGCTTCCTGGTGCTCTGACACCTTCATCACTGATTATTGTCTCCTTAAAATAAAAGAAGTCCTAAAAAGTTTTATAGTCTTTCACTGAAGTTAACTATTCAGGATATCATGTGTGAGGGAATAGACTTCCACAGGTGTTATTTCAATGGCTGCCCGGCTTCCATAAAGACAAGCATTGTAGCTCATTTCTCATGTGCTGGCTCTGATGAGGGTTGTTGCCAAGAAGGAAGGCAAAGGGCATGTGGCCAAAAGGAGCAAAATGGCTCCTCCACCTGGGAAGTCTGCAACTGTGAGGTGACTCTGGCCCAGACTGAGTTTCAAATTGTGTCACCTCACATTTCACTATCTCAATGGGGAAAGGTCCATAAATAAGTCAGGCTGTCTGAAAGACAAGAAAATCAGTCTGCTTTTGGTTCTTAGTAGCCCCCTCCCTCCCAAATTGATTAGTGATGCAGAAATTGCTTGAAGTTAAATGCTCATCCAGGTACAGACAAGGGAGATCAGTTCCAATGATTGCTCAGCATGCTGCTGAGTGGCCAGGGAGAATTGCCTTTGTTGGCAAGGAAGTAGATATAGACCACATGAATGGTCTATATACCAGGTCTCTGCCCAAGTCAGGATCAGAGGTAAGGGGGAAATATATATTTTCTTGAACTCCCCTGCCCCCCTTTCCTGGATATAATTAGAGAAAAAGTTTACTGTATTAACACTGTGAAGGTTTTTCACTGATGCCAATGATTATTTTAAAAATCACTTTGGTTATAGGAGCCAAACACTGGCTGTTGACTGTACTTCACTATAGATTAGCATTTATGTTAGATGGTGAAAAAGGAAATAGGAAATTTCTTCAAATAAATTAGAACTAAACAAATGACTTCCATGTCTTGATTTCTAAGGTTTTCTGTTTGTTTGATGCATACAGACAACTGTCTATGGGCCGTTGGATAAGTAATGGTCTCATTTTCCCTTATAGAATGAATGACATTAAAAGAGAGCACATCTAAACTATGTTCATATTTCCACACCATCTTCTGCTTTAATTGGTATTTGACAAGAGCTTATCACTTGGACACAGACTTATTCTGTTGGTTGCCAGTTCCCTTAACGATCTTTTGAGTTTAGGCCATCCCCATATTATTCTACAAAGGAAAATGAGATTTGTTACTTATCTAAGATCTCATTATAGTTTTATCTGTATGAAACAAAGAGAAAATATGGATATCTGGACAGGGAAGTGATATTTAGTTCTACCTATTTCACCAAAGGAAATTTCTCTCAGGGGTGAGGAATTTTGTGGAATGGCTTGAGAATGAGGAGATTGAGGTGAGACCGTGGGAGCAGGACTGATCCTTTTGTAAATGGTGAGCAAATCGGCCTTCAGGCACTGTTACCCATCTGACACTGAAACAAAATTTTGGAACCTAAATTTCAAAAGAGTGTGACTAGTAGGAGTCCTGGTTTTAATCTGAGCAGCCAGCAGGTTGAGTGCTCCTAATAGTCACTTAACCTCTGTTTACCTTTACTTCCTTGACAGCACTGGCAGAATTGATCCACTGTTTATCTGCTTAAAGGAGACACCATGACAGTAGTTACAAAGCACTTTAAATGCATGGCATTTGTAGTACTACTGATTGCTGAAAAGAAGAACAAAATGATGTTGAAATGGGAATACAGTGTGGTTTGAACAATTCCTCTTTACACTTGCAATTTTTATTTAAATCTCATTGAGTTATTGTACTTTCAATCTATAAGTGGAAACAAGGGGAAAGGGTCCTCACAATCCTTATTCTTTGATTACTAAATGTCTTGGAAGTTTTACTTAAGTGAATAGTATTTTTCTTTCTTTTCTATTTTCACCACCTTTTTCAACATATATTCACTTTGAAAATTATTCAGAATTTGAATTGGTTGAGCTAAAGACCTTAGCAAAAAAATGCAATCAGAAGCAGCAGATTGTAATACCAGCTATGCTATGGGTTCATTCTAAGATCCTGGACAAGCTATTAACCTTCTCATACCTTAGTTTCCCATCTATGAAACTGCAGTGATACCGCTGATTAATTTTACAGAGGTAGGAGAGATAACCGATAATAAGGCACTTTGAAATACTAATTGCTATATAAACTACAAAATATAATGTAGGTATTTTTTGGCAAATCAAAATATGCTGTTTGTATACCACAAGTAAGAGATATTTTTGTAACAGATTACTCAGGCACAATATATGCAACCAGGGTGATACCACCCACAAACAATGATATCTCATTGCATTTGAATGACAATGCCATTGCCCATCTGAGAGTTGTTATATTGCCACAGTTCAACTAAGTAAAAATGTGATAACAGAAATGGGTGCGGAAGGAAAGCCTCTCTTCCACAAAACATGGGATTTTCTCATATTTGCCCCAGAAAAAAACCATTGTACATTGAACTTCTTAAAAGTGGATACTATTATGTGAGGACAAGTCTGATGAAAGACTAGAATGATCTTGGAAAAATGGCCTGACATAAAACTAGACAAATTGGGCAGAAGTCTACTAGAAGCAATAAAAAAAATACTCTTAATTTTAAAACTTCATAACAAAATGAGTAACACTGAGGAATTAGGCATTTGGAAAGGAGAATCATGTGTTCAGGGAGGAAAAATGGACTCCCAATTTAAGTAAAAAATAAGAAAAGTAGGTCATTCTAAGAAACGGCCAAGAATATGGGCTATGGAAACACAATAGACCAAGGGTTAGATTTTCTTTCCACTGATTCCTAACTTGAGAACACAGACAAGTTGCCCAGCTTCTCCAAGCTGAAAGTTGTGGGAAGCAGAGGGTGATCGAATTTTTCTCATTGGCTTATAAAGCTCAGGCTCAAATAACAACCCTTAATAGTTATTAAGCCCTTACTATGTTCTGAGCATTGTTCTAAGCCTTTTCATATAGTGATTCACTTGATCCTCATGACCACCCTATGATATTGCTGCCATCTCTTCTTCCTCAGAGTTTCTACCTATGTGTAAGGACTATTCTAGGAAAATATCCTACTATGCACTAAAATCAAAAGCTTCTTTTTATAGGTACCTTAGATATTCCAAGGAAATTAATTTTTTTATAGGCAACCTCTTGCTTGAACATATTAAGAAACTAGCACTGCCTTGCTTTCATGTGGGAAAGGCTAATTTAATCTTTTCTGATACCTAGGAAATCAGGCTGCTGTGAGCACTTGGTAGCACATGTATTATAATAAAGCAAATGAGGGATTCAGAGTTTGAGATAAAAAGGGCCACAGACAACAAGTAGTGCTTCAAAACCCCAAACTTGTTTCCAGGTCTCAGGTTGTAAACTCCTAGAGGATTTGGGCTTCTAAACATGTTCACCTGCATTTGGGGTTTAATGGAAGTTGGTTCCCTTGAAGCTAGCAATCTGGGAATGAGAATTGGCCAACCAAAGAAGGAAAAACACAGATTATCCCTTAGAAGTGAATCGTATCACTAGTTATGAATAGCCCAAATTATAACAGATTCGCATGTTTAAGTATACCAGGAAAAAATAGTCATGAGTTATAATACACACAATCATTTATTACCCAAGAGAATTTAGGTGCTAATGTGGATGGTATTACATCTGTGAAATTCTGAAACCCACAAAGGATTCCAAGATATGGAGCCAAATAAAACAGTACAGAGGGAAATTATTTTGATTATATAACATATACAGCAGTTCATTTTACATTTTGAAATTGCTTTTCAGGCATTGGTTTATTCTTCACAGCACACCTGGGGAGTACATCCATGCTGTTATCCTCTATTCACAGCTGAGGCAACCGAGGCTGAAAGAGGCAAAGTGTTTTGTCCAAAAGCACAATAGGGGCACAGTAAAAAATTATGTGTTCATTTCATCATGAGTCTATTCAGCATCTACTCTTGGCAAGACACCATATTCTGTGGTGCACAAAGGTGGGTACTGGATATGTGGCCTCAGCCTTGCAGGAGATTGCAGTCTATTGAGGCAAGAAGTGGTTTGTTAATTATATCTCCAGGAGTTCCCTAGACAGCAAGGACCATGGTTTAGAAGAGAAAGTGAGTCCCCTAAAATTACTGAAGACGGGATTTGAGGCCCTCGAGAGAGAGGTAGAATTTTGGCAACTGGAAGCTGAAGGTGGTGAGAATGACATAGATACAAAGGTGGGCAAATTCAAGATATATTGGAGAATGTTTGACTACAGTGGAGCAGTCATGGAAAAAGGACTGGAGAATGGAAAGAAGCAGATGCTTCAGGATGCTGAATGCCCAGCTAAATATACAGATTTTAACTTGTGAAAAATGGGGGCTGGATTCATCTTTGACTTTTCTTATTCACTCATTATCCTAACATGTACTGAAGGCTATGCTCAGTCTCCAGGTGCTTTCCCAAACATCCATTCTTCTAACCTTCACAACATTCCAACAAGATACATATTATTTCTCCTTAAATGGATTAAAAAAAAAACTAATGCATTTAGACATTCAGACTTGCCCACGATGTAGCTAATAACTGACAGATGTAGAATTCGAAAGGAGCATTCTTGACTTCCTCATGGATACTGATGTGAAGAATGAGTGTAGATTCTGGAAGTGGACCAGGATGCCTGTCTAATAATATACTCCTCACCCTAGCTCAGTGTCTTTCCAGAAATAAAAAGGAAATAGGAGAGAAAATTAATTTTTTAACATTTATGTTGTCTAAAGTTGTCAGCTCCCTGTCAAAAAGAAGGACAAAATGTGTTTTCCCCTGTTTATTCTGCCCTACAATTAACAATAAATATCTGGATTTTGATCTTTAGTTTCGTATTAAAATTTTTTTAAATTTACCATTGACATACAATATTATTAGTTTTAAGTGTACAACACAGTGATTAGACATTGATATAACTTAAGATGTGGTTGCCCCCAATAAGTCTAGTACTTATTTGATATTGTACATAGTTATTACAGTATTATTGACTATATTCCAAATGCTGTGTTTTACATCACCATGGCTGTTCTTATAATTGGCAATTTGGGTATCTTAATTCCTTCTCCTTTTTTACCCTTTTCTATCGGTCAACAATCAATTTGTTCTCTGCATGTATGAGTTTGTTTCTGTTTTATTTGTTCATTTATTTTATTTCTTAGGTTCTGAATATAAGTGAAATCATATGGTATTTGTCTTTCTCTGTCTGACTTATTTCTAAGGGATTATTACTTAGCATAATACCTTCTCAGTCTATCTATGTTCTTGCAAATGGCAAGATTTCATTCTTTTTATGGCTGAATAATATTCCAGTGTGTGTGTGTGTGTGTGTGTGTGTGTGTGTGTGTGTGTGTGTGTATCTACCAATGGACACTTAAGTTGCTTCCATATCTTGTTTATTGTAAATAATGGACATAGGGGTGCATATGTCTTTTCAAATTAGTGCTTCAGATTTCTTTGGTTAAAAGCCCAAAAGTGGGATTACTGGGTCATATGGTAGTTCTATTTTTAATTTTTTGAGGAAACTCCATACTGTTTTCCATAGTGGCTGCACCAATTTGTAGTCCCACCAACAGTGCACGATGGTTCCCTTTTCCCCACATCCTCACCAACACTTGTTTGTTGATATTGATGATAGCCATTCTGGCAGGTATGAGGCAATATCTCATTGTAATATATGATGATTAGTTTAGTCATATTGAGCATCTTTTCATATGTCTATTGGCAATCTATATGTCCTCTTTGTAGAAAAGTCTGTTCAGGTCCTCTGCCCTTTTATTAATTGGATTTTTTTTAGTGTTGTATAAATTCCTTATGAATTTTGAATATTAATCCCTTATCAGATGTATCACTGGTGAATAGCATCTCCCATTTAGTAGATTGTCTTTTCATTTCATTGATGGTTTCCTTCACTGTGCAAAAACTCTTTCGTTTGATGTAGTCCCATAATTTTTCTTTTGTTTCCCTTGCCAGAGGAGACATACATACATACATACATACATACATACATACATACATACTTACACACACACACATATATATGTATATATTGCTCTTAATTAATATATATATAATATGTCCATATATAATAATTAAGAGCAATGTCTCTTAATATATATATATATATATATATATATATATATATATATATATATAATAATTAAGAGCAATGTCAGAGAGTTTACTGCCTATGTTTTCTTCTAGGAGTTTTATGGTTTTGGGTCTTACATTTCAGTCTGTAATCCATTTTGAGTTTATTCTTGTATATGATATAAGAGGATGATCCAGTTTCATTCTTTTACATGTATCTGTCCAGTTTTCCCAACACCATTTATTGAAGAGACTTTCTCTACCACATTGTCTATTCCTTCCTCCTTTGCCATGGATTAATTGACCATATAGGCTTGGGTTTATTTCTGGGTTTTCTATTCTGTTCTAGTGATCTATGTATTTGTTTTTATGCCAGTACCATGATGTTTTGCTTACTACAGCCTTATAGTATAATTTGATATCAGGTAGCATGTTACTTCTAATTTGTTCTTTTTTTCTTAAGATTCCTTTGACTATTTGGGATATTTTGTTTACATATAAATTTTAGGATTATTTGTTCCAGTTCTGTGGAACATGCCATTGGTATTTTGATAGAGATTGCATTGAATCTCTAGATTGCTTTATGTAGTATGTACATTTTAATAGTGTGAGCAATTTTAATACATTCTGATCTCAGATTAGTCTTTCCACTAAACCAGAATCTCTCTAAAGTTGGTCGATTTGGTCTCTAATTCATTCCCCTTACTGTGCAACCCAACTTATTTATCTAAGTGCCCTATAAGGTCTCCATCTCGGTTTGAATTTTGCCCATCAAGAAATAGCTTTTTCTCTCCAAATACAGATTTCTAATTAGCATTTTTCCTGTTTAATCATCAAGACTATAATACAAGTGAAAAAAGTATTACTGTTAACTCAAAAAATATTTAGAAAAGAAACAAATAGCTTTATTTAGATTTTCCTCCAAAGAAATAAAGAGATACTCTAAGGAAGTGGACGGACACTTAAGTGACATAAAAATCAAAACTGAAAATTTTAACATCTGTTAAATAGGGTGCTTCACATTGGTCTAGTTTTGTGCAAGAGGTGTTTTTTGTTTGTTTGTTTTGCTTTGTTTTGTTTTAATGTCTATCCATGATCAGTTAGAGAAATCTTTCTCTAGAGTGAATATCTACCACAAATAACAGGCCAGTTTTGAGCTTCTTCATGAAGACAAATGGGGAACTACCAAAGTTAGGTATTTTAAATCTCAATAAACAACATTCTCCTTGTCTCTCAACCCTCCAGTGCCATGTTTGACTTTGCCCAGATTATATTTTATTAACCAAATCATATATATTTAAGAGTAAATGTTTGAGTATTTCTCCTTTTTTTTTTGAATTTGAAAGAGAAAGTAACATGTAAGGATGATTAAATTTCATCTAAGATTCTTAAGATCCCCTGTGAAAGATATGTAAAACAAGTACTGGGTCAGAAAATTGTGCCCAATTTCTCCTTTGTCTTAAAATGCAACCTGATTTCAAGGAGAGCAATGGTTTGGGACATGGTGGTCTGTGTTTTATTGAGGAAAGTGATGAAACTAAATCATAATGTCTTGGTTTCTAGATCTGTAAAGCAGGGATGCTTACCTTGAAGTATGGAGAAAACAAAACTTTGAAAGACTCAGAGGAAATCAAAAACTTACAGTTACCATTTGCATCTCTTTACAGAGAAAAAAATCCACAAATGGATACTTCTAAGGATTTTACATATTGGTGGAAGAAAGTGTTCAGGATACCTAAGCGAATCCCATCGAAGGCGTGTATTAGCATTAATTTCTCCTAATTATTGAAATGAAGCCAATGTGGTTCTTTCTCCTCTTAAGATTTCGACAAAAAGCTGAGACTCTTAAAGTTAACTGAGTTAGAAACATGTTGTAATTAATGTTATTTAAAAACAATAACTTTTCCCTAACCAATGAGGCTTCTTGCATTGAGGGTCTTTTCACAGGAGCTTCTGAATTCTGATGGAGGTCTTATTGGATATTGCGGGTAGAAAAATGTATGAGAAGTTAAATGACATTTCAATTTGGTGTGTGCTGAAGATTAGTCTAGGAAATTCCCAGGGAACCAGCATGTGGGCTGACCAAACCTTGGGAGTCCTGTAGGGAGGTTGTTGGTCTTGACCTAATTCAGTGACCCAAGATTAATGAGTTATCAAAGAACTCTTGATAGCCTCTTCAGTAACCACTACAGTATTGTCTACAGATATAAGTATACAATAAATATTTGTTTAATATAATTTGTTAGCAGGTCCTAAGCTTAACCAAAGCAGAAGCAGGCAACTGCCCTTGGGAATATAACCCAAACTTTTAGGAGCCCAAAGAGGAAAGAGTATCATCAAAGTCAAGTGGCCCCAGAAAGATCATGCTTAGGACTCATGGTTCAAACCAGCCATGGTAGGCATGAGGGCACAAATTCTCATTCAGAGTCACAGAAATCTTAATTGTAAATGAACTGAAATATATAATTGGACCTGGCCCCTGAAATTTTGTGGTCCTTTCAAAGCAAAATGGGGAAAAAGAGAAAAAAAAACATGTTTGTTGCCTGACTTCTTTTCCCAAGAAACTGAAAACAGTGCAAATGAGCCTTTTGTTGTGGATCATCATCTTTATAAGACCTGTCTCTGGTTCCAACATTGGAAGAACTTCCCCTGTCTCTCCCATTTTTACCCATCCCTGACTTGAAATAGGTCTCAAGATCTCATTTTGACCATATATTCTTTCAGCTATGATGAGGAAATGAGGGAAGGTTAATATAGCCATGTAAAAACCATCAGCAAACTAGAAAACAACTACAGGCTTAACATCAACAGTGAATATATAGCATTAACTTAAAGACTTGTGTGAACAGGCACAAATTTTTTATAAGAATATTTTTCAGTAGAGTGTATTTATAGACATAATCTTTAATTGCATTGTGAATGACAAATAAGAAGTTTAAACTATATTTTAGAGCTGTTTTATATATTTATTTGCTGCCATCATTAGCTTTGTTTTCTTTGTGACTACAGATTAGGTCTGTTTATTAGTCTTGGTGCAAAAGGCGAATTGCTGCATTTTGGAGCTGGGAAAGGATCTTTCAGGTGATGATGAAGGTTATAGGAAGGCTTGTTTGAGAATTTATTTTGGTATTTATTTCATTTTAAAAGTCTGTGACTAGGACTTTATATCTGTCTAATAAGCATGCATATAACATTTTTATGTTTGTTGAATGCCTTACAGTCCTCCATTAGTTTCCACAATGCCCCTTGAGGGTGGGTCAGTATTACCTCCTACAGTTTATATTTGAGGAAATTTAAGACACAAAGGGATTATTTGATTTGCACAACGTCACCCAGCATGCAAGCCTAGCTAATAACAGATGGCTGCAAAGCTCTTTGCAAATAAAAAGTGCCTAATAAATGTTAGGTAGTATTAATGGGCAATCTCCCAAGATGAGTAAAATAATTTCCAGGAGTAAAGTGCTCATACATGCTCTATAAAATTAATTCTTTCTAACCTCAGGGCAACTTTTGAAATAGGACTTCTTGAACCTGGCTATGCATCAGAAGCATCTTTATTGTTTTCAGAACATGTGAGCACCTGGGCCCTTGCCCAAGATACATAATCATAATCTGGGAGGCGGGACCCAGATAATTTGTATCTTGAAAAAGCTCCGTGGGAGATTCTCATGCTCAGCAAGGCTTGAGAACCATCACTCTAGAGTAGAATAATAGCCTCAATCAAGCCAAGTGTAACAATAAGACACTCTGAAGTCATTCTAGGAGAAAAAATCTGACGTCTTCCAGGCTTCTGTCCACCCAGTTCACAATTATTAGCAAAACAGCTGCCTCCATGAAATAATCAACTGTAGTATCTATGTGTGGAATTCCAGGAAATGGTGCTGAGATTAAAGTCTATTTAAGAATCACCAGTGTTTGAATGTTATAATTTATTGGTAAATTTACTGGGTCCATGCTAATGTTTTTATTCTGAGTATTTGTATGATAATTGATATAATAAGAACCTATAATATCTGCTTGTTCATCCATCTGTCAAACATTTTTTGACTATTTATTATATATGATTACAGAGTGAAAATAGTAGTTTTTATCTACAAGGTGTTTATAATCAAATGATTAAAAAAACATAATATTAAGCCATACGTATTAAGTGATAATCAGAGTACATGGGAGGCATTATTCTTAATTGCTCAAAAGTTGAAACAAACCAAATGTTCATAAACTGATAAATAGATAAATAAAATGTGTTATAATCATACAATGGACTATTATTCAACAAAAAATGGAATCAGGTACTGATATATGCTATAACATGGAAGAACTTTGAAAAACTATGCTAAGTGAAAGAAGGCAGTCACAAAGAACCACATATTATGTAATTCCATTTATATGAAATATCTCAAATAGGCAAATCTGTAGAAAAAGTAAATAGATTAGTAGTTGCCTAGGGCTGGTAGGTAGGGTGGGGAGATGGGGAGAGACTATTAATGGGTACAGGATTTCTTTTGTGGATGATTAACATATTCTAAAATTGATGGTTGCACAACTCTGTGATTATTCTAAAGAACCATTAAATTTTACATTTTAAATGGGTGGATTGTATGGTATGCAAATTATATCTTAATAAAATATATGTATATATACATATATATGTATATATAATATATGGTGCTAGATAAACCTGGAGGAAAGAGTGATTAATTAATTTGGACTGGAAGAAAAAGGGGAAAATTTCCTGGAGGAAATGGCATTTGAGCTAATTCAAAAACAGTGATTTTGTAAAGAGGGAAGGCATGCTCAAAGATACTGTCAAAGTGCTGGTGCTTCCAAGTAAGGGCAAGTTATCTGGAATAGATGGAGTTTAGGATACATGAAAGGCACAGTAGATGGGGGCTAGATACAGGACTTTTATTGCCGTGCTAAGTTCTTTAGTTTGGTTTTCATTTTTATAGGCATTTGAGAGCCGTGATGGATTTGTGAGTGGTTGATCAGGCTTGTAATTTGGAACGATGATTGAAAATGATGATGAGGTAGATAAGAGATGGGGTGGGAGGACAATGAGTAGGGGAGACCATTTAGGATGCTGGGCCTTTACAGTGTGTAGGCAAGAGATAATGAAGTCCTCAACTGTGACAATAGCAGTGAGCACTGAAAGAAGGAGACAGATTGAGAAAACAATGAGGTAGAATTATAAAACAGCAGTGTTAGAGGTGATAAGGCATGAGATATATACAGCAGAGTATTTTAGACCATAGAAATGCTTGAGTTTTTGTTGTCGTCATTGTCATTGTTGTTATTTAGAATCATAATGCAAAAAAAACTTGTTGAAATACCATCAACCAGCCAAAACTATTGTTGAAATAACACCAACCAGCCAAATTATAGCTGTTTAACACCTTGTCAACAAGGGTTTGATTACAGATACTCTTAACATTTAGCAAAGGAATGTATAATGTGAATAAAGAGTATACTGAAAAGAGAAATGCTATCCCACCATTTTGTGAGCTCTTTGGCATCAGACCTTTCCTTATTGGAGATGAAGCGGTCATTTATGGCCTGTTTGAATGACTAAATATCTACCTCTTTCTCGGATAACTTCCCTAGAAACACTTTCATTAGTATGAGCAGCTTGGATTTACTGCCTGGGCAACACCTCCCATCCCGCAGCCACACTGCCTCTGTCTCTGTCTCATCAGCAGGTGCTCATAAGCAGCATTTTGTTTTGTTTCTAGTAAAAGCACAATGTCTGAAAAGTGTAGAGCGACTATTCTACACATTGTAACTTTCACTTACAAGTGTTCTTTCTTGTGGGTAAGATCTGAAACCTTAGAAGTCTTCAAGATCGGGAAGACCAAGACTACCTTTTCTCTAAATCATGCAAGGTCACACCTATGTCTTCTATGAGAATGAGGGTATTCAGATCCTGGGCAAGGTTAAGATAGAAACAGTTTCTCCTAATGCATGGCAGTACACTTGCTGGGGATTTGTTATGGCTTCTTTTGTGGGCTTTTGAAGGTGTTGTAACAACATTGCCTGCTGCTAGCCGTTTGGGAACAGCGTCCTTGACAGGTGCCTTATATGAGTTTAATCAAGCAGGGAACACCATTTAGAACACCACTTGCTGAGCTGTGGCTCTTATCTGCTCTTGTCATTGAACAATGACTACAACAAACTGTGTTCAATCACAGTTGTTAACAGAGCTAATTATATCAGTCTTAGGTGGGAGGAATCCCAATGGATGCCTCTAAGGGATTTCCATCACAGGTTCAAACATTGTCTTTGCAGGTAAGCAATGGAAACAGGCCTCTTGGGGGACCTTTAAACAATAGTCCTGCAACTCTGAACATGCATCCATCTTCATGCCACAGGTGGTGAGGGATCATGTTCAAAAGAGAACCACCAAAGGGAGAAGGAGGAAAGGGATGCTAAAAGCCAGTAGGGTACATACATATTCTGGATTAAACAAAAGCAGAACTGGGTATTATTCCTTGGGGTGCCTTTGACTCACTGCATGACCTCGTGGAGGTCATTTCCCCTTTCTGAGCCTCACTGTTCACAGGATAATAAATACTGGCCCTATTTATATCATGAGATTGCTGAAAGAATAAAATATAAAATATATATATTTAAAAATAAAAGTTGAGGGGAATAGAAAATTCTATATAATTCTAGGTAGTTTGATTACCTTCTCTTCCACATTTTAGTTATAAATGATGAGATAGAAGAAGAGAAAAAAAAATTCATGCTGTTGTAGAATCTCAGACTTCATTTTCTGATGCCTCTGAGTGATTCTGTGGTTTGCTCATCTTCAGATTTGCCTTACCCTCCCTGAAGCAACAATTCGGGGTAAACTAAACTCCAGTGTGAGGGGTAGAGAAGACCCTAGGGCTCTGAAGAGGCCAAGGCCCTGCCCCCATCTAGTTTTGCATCTTCACTTCACCTGCTGCAACCCAGGTCTTGAAGGCCTCTTCTCTCCCCTCCCTGGGACACCCAATTTGGGAGGAGGATGTCAGCTCTGAATGAGCCCCACAGTCAAATTGGGACTTCAGGGAACACCTCTAGAATAGAACTGAAAAGAATTTCTAATATGTGCTGAACATGTCTTAGTACGGGTCCTTAACTACATTCACATTCTTGCTGAAAATCAGAGCACATTCCTAACCAAGCAAGGAACCTCTACATACCTGATGTTGCTGTCAGTGGTAGAAAAGGATCTATTATGGATTTGGCAAGGAGGAAACAGAAGATTTATTTCTAAGGGTTGAAGATTTATCTTTTTGAGATATTCAAAACCAGTCATGGCATTAAAAAATATCAGTGAAAAGTTACCATGTTTTGTCAGCAGGAGGAACCATTCTTGACTTCAAAATAATAAGGAAGATTTATAAGGATCCCAAATTCATGGTTTTTTAAAAAATGATTTGACAGTAGGTTGCCAGGGGGACTATCAAACTTTAACTGCACTCTATGGTGAGGCAACGTCTCCATTTAAATGAATGCCTTCCATTGAATGCTTAAATCTCTCCTTCTCTTTTCTCCTCACCATCATTTAGATTTTTTTCAGTGTTTAGCATAACCAAAACGTATAAGTAGGGAATTGCACATAATTGTAGGCTCTGCACCATTGGCAAAGTGATGCTTCTCCCTAAGCATTTGTAATCATCTGTTCCACTCTTCCTTCCTCTTGGATAATTTACTTAGAATGAGAGCAGTATCCTTTATTTCTCCTGAAGACATCCTCTGGCCCCACTTTGTGTACAGGTTATAAAACATATCACAAAATGCAATATTGTATTTCTTTTAGTCATGCATATACAAATGGAAAACACCACTTTAAATTAATAGAGCAAATAGAAATATCTAAATCATATTTTTATCAAAGTTATTAGATAAGATAAAGGAAAAAAAAAGCTTTTATAACTCAAAGGGCCTGAATATGTTGGCCTGCATCTGCCAGCTGGGAGGTTGCTTTTTACTATTAGGTGAGAACTCAATGGTATCTTCGCCTTGTCAATTTTTCCTCTATTACTGGTGTAGAGAAATGTCACACTGCTACAAATTCTAACTTGAAAGTGTTTCACAGAGCAGGATTCTTTCCAAATTCAAGAATCTTGCTAGTTTTCAAGACAAGAGTCGTCATGCAGAACCAAAGGCTGAAACTAGAAGTGAGCATTCACAATGGGAATAAATCCCACAACCTGTGGTTTTTAAATGTCTTAATCTCCTCCAACCTTAAAAGAGTGATGTTAGCCTTATTCGAGGATAACTTTACAAAGAAAATGGAGGGACAGGTGGAGTTAAATCCTAAAACTTAGTTCCACTGACAGTTCTTTTCTAGCTCCTAATGTCTTTTTATTTTATTGCCCAGATTGTGAATAGATGCCCTTTTTCTCTTCTTATCATTAAACTCCTAAGAAAGAACATACAACACCTTCCTTACCTGTTCAGGGAGTAAGTTGTTCTGAATAAGGGAGTTTCTCAGCTGATAGCTGACCTAGTCCCCTGATGCAGTTGTACACTTTAACCCAATTTTGAGGGAACTGTTGTCTACAGTTTGTTTCCCTCTCTTCTGAATCAATGGCTAGGGCATGGGTTGACATTATCGGGAGGACTGAGGACCATCACTGGGGTCTTCTGTCTAGTTCAGTGCTACAGTAAGGCTAAAGTAAGACCATCAGGGTTTCTCAAGGGAGTTGGGTCACATCGGTTCATTGTGAGGTCATAGGCTGAACTTGCCTTTAACCTGTACCCTCTCTACTTCTTGGTGTTTCCAAATCATTAAGAAAAGTTCCAGTTAATATTAAGCCTACCCTGTTTCTATCAAGAATGGTTCAAATATAACATTCTGGCACAAGGAAAGGATGCCTTTGTCACTCAGTGTGGGCCTATAGCTGGATTCTTATTATGTTTAGTCTATCATCTGACACTGCTACGATGAGCTGTTCTCCACCTTTTGTATGATTTTAATATTTCACTCCTTTTTTAAAGCTTTATGCCCTTCTAGGCTTTAGAATTCAGAAGTCTGTAGCTTTGGCAGTCATCTTTTTTGAACCTGAGAGGGGAAGTAAAATGCAAAATATCAGTGTCTAAATTAAAGACTAGCCAGATGAGGCCATTCTCTGTTGGCTCTGTCTCAACAGTCAGCATAGATTTCTGTCAGTGGAGAGATGTAAGATCTGTGCTAGGTGTAGGATTACGGGTCACAGCATCAAAGTATTATGGTCTCTGTGTTAAGCAAGAGCTTTGGATCAGGTGTTTGTCTAGACTAGGATGGGTTGGCATGGTTTACCCTCTGGCTCCAGTGCCAGAGTTGCTCTGGAAGCCTCTGAATTCTCTTGCCCAGTTGCTTAGCTCTTCTAAGATAAGCTGAAAGTTATGGTACTTCCCTAATACTACTTGCATTTGAGGGTATTGATTAATTAAGTCTTCAGCTCCTCTCTGATACTTTTTCTTAGCATACCAAATAAGATGTTTGAAAACTTCCTGAAGGTTGGATACTTTGCTATCTTGTCTGAACTTCTCACTCATCATCTAAATGCAGTTTTCTTTGATTCTACATCTTCACCTCCTTCTCCCCACCAAAATTTTTTCAATAAGATTGTTATCATTTGTATTAGTTTCCTATTGCTGCTGTAACAAATTACCACAAACTTGGTGGCTTAAAACAACACAAGTTTGTCTTATCAACTTGAGGTCTGTAGACCAGAAGTCTAAAATCAGTTTTTATAGGCTAAATTCAAGCTGCCAGCAGAGTTCTTCCTTCTGAAAGCTCTAGAGAAGAATCTGTTTCTTTGTCTTTTTTAGCTTCTGAAGGTTCCTTGTGTTTCTTGGCTCATGACCTCTTTCATGTATCACTTCAACCTCTTGCTCCCATCGTTACATTTGCTTTCTCTTCTGTAGTCAAATCTCTCTCTTATAAGGACACTTGTGGTTACATTTAGGACCCACTGGGATAATTCACAATAAATGTCCCATCTCAAGATTCTTAACTGGATCTGCAAATTCGCTTTCGCATGTAAGGCAACACTCTCAGATTCTAGGGATTAGAACTGGATATCTTTGGTGGCCATTATTCACCCTACCACAGCATTAATTTCCTAATTTTCAAATTCAATGTCTTCTTGTCAGTCCTCATCCTAGCTCTTCTGACATTTGATACTGTCAGTTACTCTGGGAAAAACTCTTCCTCTGAATGGGCATCATTCCAGACTCCATGTTTTCTCTCTGCTCACTCCCCCCACCCCTGCCTCCAGTCAGTCATGAATTCTTATCATCCTCTCAAATATCTTTTGATCTTTCTAACTTCCACTGCCCTGGTTCAAGTCCCCATTACACTCAAACCATTCTTCTCAACTTTTGAATATGATAGAATGACATGCTCTTCAACTTTTTAGGTGTGTACCAGGGCTACTACTGAAGATTGCCAGCCATGCTTTCAGTCTTCTCTGAGTGGGCGGTGACTATGATGTGCATACCACATGGTCTTGGTCCCCACAACTGATTGGGCCAGGGATGAACACCTGACCAAGGGTAGCTCTTTCTATAGGCTTGATCAGCCAACATATGCCTTGGGTGACTGGTTATAAAATATAAGCTGAGTAAAATTTGCCTTTTGAGATTTCAGGATAGAAAAGCTGTCTCTCAGACCACTGCTGAACAGAAAGGTCAGTAGGAATGATGGGCATGAGCAAGTTGCAGTTATGAAAAAGCAGATACTGTAAGCTGGAGAGCTGGTGATCCAGGAGAGAAGTGGGGAAGAAAGAAGCTGAAGCACTGTGAGAAAGGTCCTGCCTCCGTTTCTGGGTTCCTTAGGAGGATTTCCTGAGGCCTGGCCCTACTGTGGGGATTCCTTTTGTCAGATTTCCATGAGTGACTGCATTATTATAAACAAACAAACACACAAACAAACAAAACAACCCTAATCCGAGTGAACACCTGCTTCCTGCAATAAACTGGCCAAAGTGTTGTGTCTTCTAGCAAGCCCTTATAATATTATGATAAGACGTCTGGAAGAAAGCAGCACTGTAACTAAAAGCATCAATATGCAGTCCCAAACTCAATGTTTATTCCACTCCTTTTTAAAGCATCGGCTAAGGAAATAAAGGAAAGGGAAGGTTATATCACTATTTCCTTGGAAGTGGGAGAATATTGTGATGACCTGGTATCAGAACCTGTCTTTATATAAAAACAAACTGATCTCTGCAAACATAATGCCAGAAAGAAAAAGTTATCATTACTACAAATACATAAAAATGACTATAATAAATGACATAACATTGATGTTTATCAATAGTGGGGTAATTAAACCACCTTTTAGATATTATGCTTCTAGAGAGAGAGCTGCCTTTCGGTTTGCTGCCTGTTGGGACCAGAGAGACTGCTGAAGGTCTCCAGGATTCTTAGTCACATGAACACATTATTCACTCAAATAAGAATTAATAAGTAAATGTGTTGAAGATTTATAAGTAAGAAACAATGTTAGGCACAATGTAATTAATACTCTGAATGTGGAATACAATCAGAAAGCATCTTTATTTATGTACCCCACTATAGATATATTCAATGGGGGGAATTTCTTACTCTGTGTAGGATAAAATTAAAATCAGATAGTGTCAGGACTCTTTCAAGCATTCTCAAGCAACAGAAAGTCCCATGGTCATTTCAAATTGTCATTGTGCCTATTCCTATGCCATAAGCAAAACTTAGAACTGGGTTTAAAATTCTTACCCTTACCCTAGTGAGAAACCATGTGTAGCTGGGAAGCTATAGAAGGAGAAGATCTTTCTCTTCTTGCTCCTGGCAGTTTCTGATCCTTCTAGGATTGGGATGGGGGAAGGCAGGAGATGTGGGGAGGGGCATGAGTGTTATCTGGTGAAGTTGTAAGATGCCTTCCAACTTTCTGGGTCTGGTAAACATTTAAAGGAGACCACATTTCACAGAGGCTTTTGCAGGATCTTGGGAGATTGCACTCACAGCTGGTGATGTCTCACCTGCTGTTCCCCAGATTTAGGCAAATCTGTTCTCCATCTGAACAGCCACTTACTTCCTTAGCCATGAGGAACCTAGTGTCTTCCCTCTGCTTCCCTTCTTCTAAGGTCTGCCTGCACCTTAGGCTCCCCCTAGCCAGCCCTTGCTCATGATTGACCCAGATCTAATCCATGAACAGACACATGCGCACACACACACACACACACACACACACACACACACACACACACACACTCATACACATTCTTCCCCTGGACAAACTCAGAGCAACAGTAACTCCCCTTCCCTCTGTACCAGGGTGGCTTGCTAGTTCATCTTACACATGATTTCCCAGGAGGGAGCTGTGTTCTTTCTACCCAGGGACATATATTAGGCTGTCTGATGAGTCCTATATATGTCCCTTTTCTCTTGACATATTGGGTGACCCCAACCTTTTACTTTGGGGGGAAGTGAGAACACAATTTTCTTTAGAAAAGATCCTCCAAATATCCTCTCTCTAGTCTCCAACAACCCTTATGTAATCTAGTATTTCCTTTGGGATGTAGCACCTATTGTTTCTTGGTGCCTCAGCCAACACTTTAACTCCCTGTATGTATGAGTTCCTGTTTATTTGTTTGAAATTTGAAAGTCAGAAGTTTGTTGTTTGGAAGTCCCTACTCTGCCTACATACCATGGTTATACTCAGGCAAGAAGTGATCCAAAAGAACAAATGTCCAGGGTCTCTGGCCAGACCTGTTTCCTGAAGGGAACCAATGGATTCTCTCCCTTAGCTCAGCACACCCTGAAACTCTTGGAACTCTTGTGACCCAAGAGAAGGACCAGCAACCCTAGGACATGGGCCACACACCCCTCATGCTGCCTAAAGCACAGTGCCTGGGAACACAGGGTACCAGACACACAAATGAGCCATCTTGTCTATGGTCCTCCCTCCCCAGTTGTATTGGAGACGTGAAGGTCTTGCAGGTCTAGTAGAGGGGACTGCTGAGCTGAGCATGCTTGAGGACTAGAAAGACTGAGTGGGGCTGGGATAGAGGCCAGATACATGTAAATAATTAGGAGCCAGAGGGCTGACTCTGACTGGGGGCAGGAAGCAAGGGAGGACATCACTACAGGGGGAAAAAAAATCACATTGCTTGAGGTCTTCATGATGTGGACCCCAATCGATCTTGTCAGGCTCATCTCATTCACTCCCCTTCCCTTCACTACAGCCATACAAAACTACCTGCCATTTTCTAAATATACCATGCCCCTCCATATTCTTCTTTTGCACATGCTGGTCCTTCAGGATGGGATGACCTCCTCACTCTTAACCCCACTCCTATTGCTTTTATCCAACCATCAAGACCTAGTGTAAGTCTAATTTTCTGTGAAGCCTTCCCACTACTGTCCCCAACTGGTTGCTTTGTTTTCACATGTCTCAGTTCCAGCTGTCATCGCACTATCTTGTAGTGCTTTATTAACTTGCCTCTCCCTGCTCTCAAGAGACACTGAGTGTCTCTCAGACAAGGACTGTGCCTTATTCATTTTTTGAACTCCCACCACCTACAAATGTGCTTCAATGTTGTAGGGACTTCTGTTGCTGTAACAAAGTATCACAAATTTAGCAACTTGAAACAAATTTATTATTTCACAGGTCTATGCATGGTATGGGTATATTCTCTGATCAGAGTCTTGCTGAGCTGAAATCAAGGTGTTAGCCAGGGCTGTGGTTCTCATTTGGGGCTCAGGTACCTCTTCTAGGCTAACCGATTGTTGACAGATTAATGTCCTTGAAGCTGGTGTCCCCATTTTTCTTATAGCTGTTGGCTAGGAACTACCCTCAGCTCCTAGAGGCTGCCCACAGTCTCTTGCCATGTGGCCCCCTTATGCAGTTGATGCTTACTTCCTTCCAGGCTAACTGGAACACGTCTCTTTGATTTCTTCATCTATAACCAGTCACAGAGAACTCGCTTCTTTTAAAGGACTCACCTGATCAGATCAGGTCCAACCAGGATAATCTTCCTTCTACCATACAATGTAATGTAATCATGGCAGTGATATTTAATCATGTTCATAAGTTCCATGCACACTCAGAGGGGAGGGAATACGGGGAGGGAATACAAGGATGAGCATTCATTGGAGTCATCCTAGAATTTTGCCTACCACAGGGCTCAATAAATATTTATAAAATCAAATAAGATGTGTTTCAGAAATTTATAAATTATAAATGTTGCTTTTCAATTGTAAAATTTCTACCTCTCTTATCTTGGAAGGCTTTTAAAGTTGCTTCCTAATCTGTGTTGTAGACAGAAAGGTTGAAGATGCTCTATGTGAGGTAACATGATACCCCTGTGGTGAGCCTAGGTAGTACTGGAAATTTGGGGTGGGTGGCAAGACCTGCTCTGACAGCTGACTGACTGTGGCCTCAGGCTAAGTCAGTGAAACTCTCTAAATGTCAGATTTCTCTTCATGTATAAAATAAGGGGTGGGGATAGGTGGTGGGACAAGACAATATCTAAGGTTGGCCAGCTCTAATATTCTGTAATTTCTAAGACTAAATCATACCGATCAAATTTATATTTAACTGAGGGACTCATAATATCCAAATTCATTAAAATAGTTCACAAAAGAATTTCATTATAGATGAAACTGCAATGATGTGATTTTAAAAGGAAAAGGCAACTTTGTTTTTAAATGAACCCATTCCTATATTGGCCAAAACCCACTAAATATAAATAAGAGTATACAACTACATTTTTAATACTTTATATAAAATGGTGAAGAATATTTTGTCTTTAGATGACATATCTGTCCAGTTATAGTCAGAAGTGAATTTTCCCAAGATTTTAAAACTTGATAAAACTACTATTTCATAAGCTTAGTTAACTCAATTGACGATAACTGAAAAACTATCAAAGCAGTACTCAGATATTACAAATCAATTCACTGACTATATGCAAGGCATGTTGAGACTCATATGCATTTTGGGAGCTTAAGTCTTTTTTTTTTTTTTTCTCAAATGAAGCCTTTTAAGCTAGGATAATTATTCTCTTCTATCCCTAAAAATGAGCTCTAATTTTAAACAGGTATTATTAAATTCCACGGAAATAGGCTTCATGAAGATGTATTTGTTAAAACATCCCTTTATTGACTGTGCTCAGTTATTCACAATTCACATTTACTTTATCTATTGAGTGGAAGGGCCTTTATTCTTTCATTAAAAAGTTAAGCCCTTAGGGCAGCAGCAGGGATGCAGAGCCTTCTTCCTAAAAACAGCACTGTCCAATGAAAGTGAAATGTTCCAATATTAATACAAAAAATAAATAAATAAATAGATTTCTTCCACCCGCCATCATCCCTTTTCCGCCAATACACTCCTCTTATTTTATAAAATGCCAACAGGTAAACAATTCCCACACTGGTGCTTCCATCAATCAAAAGAGGAAAGTCAACATTTACTTGGCACCACTGAGTTCAGAATATGGTTAGGACTGTGTGAAAGTGACAAAAGGAGTATGAGGCCATGGTCATTTCCTCAGGAAGATGCCTTTTGGACAGCGAGGGTGGAAAATCATGAGGGCATTCATCAGCCTCTGGCATCTTGCTGCTCAAGTTTCTGGAGCTGTTTTTCAAGTTTGGAGATGTTTACTCGATGCATCATCAAAAACTGGCCATTCAGATGAAAGACAGGGATGTCAAATTTATACCTTACATACCAAGCAGAGTTTTCTGGAAGTGTGATGTCCACCTCCTGTAAAATAAACTGAAATAGAGACAGACTAAAACTCTATATTTTAGAGAACATGGAATGATGCAATGACTACAGTGATTACAGTGACAAACTACAGTGACAAACTGATCCCCGGACTGGTTCTAATGCTGAGAGGTTTTTGTTGTTGTTGGTTTGTGATTTCCACAACTTCACTGATTTCATTATATTCCCTAACTCCCAATTTTGCCACTTTTCTGGTATACCTGTTATAGTCAGCATCCAGGCACTACTCAGTTCCCAATGATATAAAGCATGTCCCAATTGGGAAGCTGCTTGTGAATCAGGAAAAACATATTTTGGTTTTAGAAATGGGAAAGGCATTATGGTTTGCTACAGGAGAAAACTTCCATGGAAATGATAAAATAAGACAAAAGTTTAAAGAAAGTATGAATATTGAACCTGCTAGTTAACTTTGACTCATATTAAGAATCAGAGTAAAAAAAAAACAAAAAACCAATTTTAAAAAAAACCCCAGTATTACTCAGAGAATAGTACTTAGGGATAATGAGTTTTATGGAAATCAGCACTAAACCCTCTCTCTGAAGAATAGAAAGAAAATTTGAATGAAAAATCATTCAATCTCTTTTCCCAAAGAAAAGATCAGGCTGGATACCTTATATCACATACACTATCCATTCCATATACATAAAGCCACATTGTACTATATTACCCTGTTTTTATAAGGCTCCAGTATTTCCTTAGCTTCATCACAAAGGGGACATGGATCCTACAGGAAGAAAAAAATAAAGCCATTAAATCCAAAGAATAGCATGACGCCTGGCAAAAACCACAAGCAAATTATACCTATTTTAAAGGACTCTTTATTACCAGGTTAATTACACTTTTATTTCCAAAATAAAACACTGCCATAGAATCTTATAAATAGCTAGTATTTCATGGTAAATGGGCTCTCAGCATTTTTTAGTTGTTTTGATTTTTTCCAAAATCTATCTAATAAATTTAGATGCTTACATTTGTTATACTTACATATATACATACACATACACACACATCTGTGTGTAACAAATGTAAGCAACTGAATTTATTAGATATTATATATAAATATATATATACATACCCATATACACAATACATTTAGATGCCTACATTTTTTGTTATTATCATCATCTAATTGCTACACTGGGTAGGTTATTTTTCACTGATCTATATAGTCCTATATCTTTGTCCTTCCTAGGTCAGGAGCACCTTCCTGGCTGGGCTGATATCACGAGAATGGCTAAAAGTCTGTTTTGAATGGGGGGCACTGAGCTTTGTCAGCCTGTTTTTCTTAATCAACTCACTGGAATAAACCCATTGGTTTATTCCATTGGCGTTAGTGAGTACCCCATCTTTAAAAAAGAAAAAAAAATTTTTTGATGATCACTGTACCAACTCTTCAATGTTTAGTCTGTTTTCTCATTATAAGTGTCAGTAATAGGTTTTCCAGATAATTCTCCACTTGCAGAGCAAGCAAATTTCAGTTCCTATTGTTTGTACTCTAACCGTGTAATGGAAAAGTCTGTCGAGAATGCTATGGGTCATTGGCAGATTTTAAAGGCTTCTCAGTCCTTGACTCTATGAACAAGGACTAGCTGTAGGTTCTCTTGCATGAGCTCAAAATAGAGTCAACATTATTGATGTTTATATAAAATCTGCTTTTTAAAATGACAGGAAGAAATGAACTGTTTTATTAAAGAAAGGCCCTTCTTTTTGCTTAACTCATAGCTTGTTTTGGAAATAAGGACCCAGATCTTCAAAAGGCAGTTTTCCTTCATAAAGGTCTTTCTGGCCCTAATTTCCTGGTTCAGGAAATTAGGCTCATTATTGTTACTATTAGCATCATCAATAAATGGATTATGGATTGTCTGTGACGTTTTAAGATAATCATGTTGCCATTTTCTGAGAACCTTTCAAAAAGTCAACAGAGGATCTTAAAAGCAAAATAAGAACAAGTTAAATTTCAGAAGTATCAAATGTACCAACATTTTGCTTTTAAAGTAAAAAACTTTAGTAGAGCCTAGATCAAGTTTTTTGTTGTTAAAAACTGGTGTCCACGGAAGTCTGTGCAAATTATCATGTGTGTGTATTTTTATGAGTAAAGTTTCATCAAAGTTTAAAGAGGTCTATGAACTGAAAAAGTGGTCTGGACCATTCAAACATCCTTGTTTAGGATTTTCCATGGTACCAATAGAGAGTTTATTCTAGCTTCTGAATTGTGAACATTTGTTGGGTTGGCTGTCAACCACTCATGCCCCTTTCTTGTAGCAAGACTGCTATGATTTTGCCTCACAGAAACTGTTCTCTGCATGCAGCTGACTTCATTTCTAAACAAGGTTAGAACACCTGACTTAGGCTGAGGCAGTTATGTCAACCTATCCCTTTGGCTATGAATGATTCAGGGATCAGCCATCAGAGCCAGTATGCCTTTTGCTGGTGTTTCTGTAGATATCCAATATATTGAGATCTGAGGCTTGGGATAACTGTAGTCATTCATGAGAAAGGCAGAGTCAGGACAGATTTAACCCAGAAGATGAAGAGCTGAAGAGACTGGTCATGTGCTCAGTTTCAGAATGAAGCTATTCCTGAAACCAGACCAACCCATAAAATCCCTTTTTTAATTTAAGCTACTCTGGGAAGTACTTCTATTATATATTAACTACAAGAGACTCAATACTGTTCTTTTTCTTTCTCTGGATTGTGAACTTCTGAAGGTGAGAGTGATATCTTATTAAATGCCTGATAACAAAGATTAAAGGTTTGGTACAAATTTTAAGGTGAATGAAAGATTAGTGTATTTTTTGTATTATTATTATTATTATTATTATTATTATTATTATTATTTTTACAAATGTTTACAGCTAACTTGGCTGTTGCTCACACTGAAAAATAGTGCAGAATAGTTAGTTAGGCTGAGCACCATTAGTCTTAAGGGATTATCTTATTTTTGTGGTTAATTCTCACATGTAAAATTGTTTTATTCCATAATTTTAATGTAATATATACAACAGTATAATATATACTCATGGATATGAAAGGTAGTTTAGATGAACTATTCTCACCAAGAAATTAATTTTTAAAACCTTCTTAAACTTTGTTATTAGATAACCCATCAGATATTTTCAAATTGCTAAAATGCCTGAAATCTGAAAAATTTATGAATTATGAGAGCTTTTTCATTTGAATTGCAGTATTACTCACTACAGTTAATTCTGTTACCCTGCACTTTATTTCTATTTTGATTATAAATCACAAAAGTAGTGTTAAATATCAAAAGGAAATCAATAATGCTTGAATTATAAATTTCAGGACAAAAGCTCTTTAAAAATTTAAACTAGCTTCATGGCTTAAAACTAGTGTCACAGATAAGAAAACAAGTATAGTCAATCATCATTATTTGTAGATTTACGAATTCACCTATTCATTAAAACTTTATTTGTAACCTTAAGATCAATAAGAATGGAGATTTTGCAAGTCATTCACAGACATTCGCGTGCACAAGGCAGAGAAAAGTTTGAGTCACCCAAAGTGCACATTCCTCGCTGAGGTTGTGTAAGATGATGCTTTGCCTTCTCGTTTCAGCTCATACTGTAAACAAGTGTCCTTTTCATAGTCTATTTAATGCCATGTTTTTGCATTTTTGTGCTTATTGTTCATTTTGCTGGTTACATGGCCCCCAAGCATAGTGCAGAAGTGCTGTCTAGTGTTTCTAAGCACAAGAAAGCTGTGATATGCCATATGGAGGAAATATTGTGTTAGATAAGCTTTGTTCAGGCATGAGTTATAGTGCTTTTGACTGTGCGTTCAATATTAATGAACCAACAATATATATTAAATTAGGTGCCTTTAAACAGACACACATAAACAGGTTATGTATTGATCGATTGGCAAAAATGTTGTTACCAGAAGCTCCTTGAGAGCTTCTGTATTTTCTCAAGGAATGATGATGATTCAGTATTCACTAAGTCAATGTTTGTGGTGACTTTATAGAATATAACTGTTATAGATAAGAACCATGTTTCTAAGAGATACATTTGTAACCATCATATTATAATATGGATAGTTCTTTCAATGTAGGGATCATATGACTATTATATATATATATACACACACATATATACATATATATGTATGTGTATATATATATAATAGTATATACACATACATATATATGTATACTATTATATATATATACACATACATATATATATGTGTATGTGTGTGTGTGTGTGTGTGTGTGTGTGTGTGTGTGTAGATATACACTATATATCAATGTATCCTCTAATTGTGAGACAATAAGGTATCTGGGTAGGAAACAGAGTTACTACTGTTGTTACTGGAACTGAAAAATTGAGCAGTTCAGAAGGAAGTTTATTTCTTTGAAATGTTGAAAACTTTCTTTTCAACATTTTTCTTCTTTATTAAATGTACAACTTTCTTCATCCAACAATTTTAATACTTTATTTTTAAAGTAGTAATTTTGATTTTCACTCTGTACCTTTGTGAATAAGGTCAATACAGGCAGAACAGTCTTAGAGGCAGACAGATTTCTCAAGAAGAGTAAATAGGAGTATTTGGCAAGTTGCATGCTATTTCCTTGAAACCAGAGCATCTTAATTCTGCCAAAAGAAAAACAGACCAGTAAATTTATGTGCCCTAGACTTTGCTTTTTATAATATGAGCAGTAAGCTGCAAGCCAGTGATGGGATTTGAATGCTTCAGAATTGCTTCTTAGAGTCCAGGAGTGTCAGAGAGGACCAGATGTTTGCCTAGTCCCCACGATGCCTCCATAGCCACTGCATTCCAAACAAAACCAAATTTAGAATGGGACAAAAATGCATATTTATGGATTAGCTGTGTGCCTAATCACTTGGTTTCTGTAAGCAAACTGCATGGGTTTGTTAATTTGAATACAAAATTAAATTTCACCTGCAGATTTTCCCAGCATTCTGATGATACCCTAATATGTGGAGGTTTCCTGAGAGAGTTTTTATTCACAGAAATAGCTTATCTTATTAGCAAGCATTCAACAACATCCAACCACTATCACAGTAAAGGAAACGATAAGTAAGCAGCACAACTCCCTAGATGAAGGATAAAGCTATCACTCATGAGATTTATGCCCCTCTGTTGCAAGAAATGAGGAAACATAGAACTGTACATAGAGGAGCCATAGGGGAAAGTTAGGCAGAGTTAACTTGTCAGAAACAAAAATCTACTCAACTCTTCAAAAAGCGTTTTAAAAGGAGATTACCATCATTTTTGAAAACACACAAATGTTCTAGTGTTTCTGCTGGAGAGATTGCAATAAGAACAGTTTGATAATAGCAGTATATCAAACACTAGGCTTTGAAGCTCCCTCATGCTGCTACTTTGTTTGACATAAGGTACCCTATTTATTCCTAGTTATTCTACTGAGTCTTCAGCTTTGTCCTTAAAACTACAAATATGATCATTTCACTTTTAAAACAAATATGCACTATTGACTTTATCATTCAGCAATATTCCCAGGATAAACTTATTCCTGGGATTTTCATAACTTCACTTTATTTTCTCTCTTCAACTTCATCTATCACTTTCCCCTCCCTTATCTTGAAAAGTTGCAGCCACAAAGATTCTCTTTCTCTTCCTTAAATACCCAAAGATCTTTTCTTCACCAGGATCTTTGCACTTGCTGTCCCTCTGTATGAAAAGCCTTTAAGTAGCTTCTCCTCATTTGTCCTGGGCTCATGTCACCTCCTTAGAAATGCCTTAGTGATTATCTTACCAATATTGGTCAGCCCACCACTCTCCTTCCTCATCCCTTGCTATAGTTTTCTTTTATCCTTCACTATCTATTTCTTTACCTATATCTCCCTTCTATGTGAGTTCCATAGAGCAGGTACTTATTCACCCAGTAGCCCAAGTATCTATAATTAACATAGTAGATGTTCAAATATTTGTTCGAATGTTGAAGGTTTTGAAGTGAGCCTTTCTCCCCATCTTTAGTCTCACCGTTAACCCTGATCAGACACTCAGTGTGCATAGCAGATCTCATATCATAACTAAAGGTTAGTGCTCCTCAGGGTGTCCACAAAATTTTGGGCCAGTGTGCTGCAGCTGGTCCCAACCCTTTCGTCTCCACCTTAAATCTCCTTCTGCTTTGCTCCACAGCATGATTGTATTAATTATATGCTAATCTCTACTGGTGACCAGGCTTTTCAGTGTAAGGTTAGCCTTAAACTCATTTCAGACAGAATGATATGACTTTAGAGAAAGACACCAACCCATATCAAACTAGAATAAAGACCATAAGACAAAGAGATTCCAATCCATGAAAGCAATTTTCTTTCCTTCACTCTTAAACCATCACTGGATCTCCCCACTAACTAAATAACTGGGATAATGAATAAAAATGAGATGTAATGAGAATTTTGCAAGAATCTGCTACCCAGAATTATTCCAAGTTAGAAAGTGGATCTAAACAATTTCACATTATGCTGTGCTACCCTGGTAAACACATTTTCCATAAATTCAGCAGAATCAACAACTCCAAATGTGGTTGGAGACAACAGCTGCTAAACATGGCTTTGTCTACACAGGATATAAATGAGGGGGGAAAGTAGAATGTTAGCTTTGTTTATGCTAGATAGATATTTCTGCATTGTTGGTTTTGGGACAGCCCTAGGCCAATAGTAGCACATCCTCCTAGGGGATGGAGTTAAAGAAGCTGTACTATAAGGAGAAGAAAGAAAATTAAAAATGAGTTTTGTTAGAGTAGAGGCAGAAAGACAGTTCTTGGAAATGAGAAGGATCAGGCCATCTATGATCGTGATGTAAGACGACTACTAGGACAGTGAACTGCAGCTACATGCCTTTGGTGGAAAGATTTAAGATTTATTGATGTCTGGCTGGTAAGGAAAAGAAAACATTGCTTTTACTTAGCTGAGTTGAGGCTGAGGTGTTAAGGCTTTAAAAAAATATTCACATTCACAATGGAAATCTGCTTTAGTATTTCCAACATGACAAAACACAGCATGTGGTCTTGGTTGTGCCCAAGACAAATAAAGCCTGTCATGGTAAACAGAGTTGCTATTCATTCAAGATTTGCTGGTTATTTGTTCACCCAACCCAGAGAGCTAAGTAGTCTTCAGCAGTGCTACAACCATTCTATTTAAAACTAGTTCTCTTTTCTACTATTAGTCTCCATTTCTACTTTGTTGCAAGTATTTAATCAAACATCCCATATTTATTTACTGAGAAATGCATTAGAATTATGTAATTTTACTATCTGAATATTTCCCAAATGCCCTAAGGCACATACATTATGCCACATTGTTAAAGTAACCTATTTCTTTGTGTTGGGAAATTATATGAAAGTCTGATATAAAGGGGAAGTGTTATATACCTCTTCTATGTAGAAATAAGACATTATGGCTAAAATTCTGAACACTGGAGTCCACTTAGTTCTAGAAATAAAAGGTAAAATTAAAAATGATGCACTCCAATTGGAACTCTATAGTATTTTTAGAATAATTTATTAACTCTGTAAACCCTAATACCACTGCTGTCAATGTCACATTCACTAAATCATGCCTTCTTGAAGTAAAATCTTAATACAGGCTACTCTGTCAATGTGACATTTTCATTATTATTATTTTTTAATAGTATCTCAGCACTATAAAAAATATTCTGAAAGGTGGTCTCTGCCTATTAGCTCATGACTGTGAGAGGACAACACCTTTTTGATTATGTCATTGAATTTAGTCATGAAATACGTGTTCTTACTACACACAGACACAATTTTATCCTTTGTATTTTGTTATATGCTTCTATGATATGAGCAAAAAGAGCTGTGTTCATAATATCAAAGAAGCACAATTGGGTCATCTTTGTCATAGACCAAAAAAAAAAAAAATAAACCAAAAGGCATAACACTGGATTTAGAATATGCCTAAAACAAATTCCACAGACTAACAATAAAGATGGTGACTCCTGCTGTTTCAAGTCCACTGTTGCTCAGAGGCACAGATCACCCTGAAAGAGAAAGGGAATGCTGGCTTTTCAACAAAACCAACGCTGACTTCAGTGGTCTTTATAGCAGAATCAAGCACAACATGGTGGGAGGACTGATTGGACCAATTCAGCTCTCCTTGGAGCAAGATAAGGAAGATAACTTAACTTTATAGCATTTTCCCTGCAAAGCACTGAAGGCATACCATTAAAACAACTGATTATAGTACAGCAAGAAGTCAGGGTCATTTGAGCCTTTATTAAAGATTATTCATTTCTTGCACAAGGAGCTGCCCAGGTTATGGCTGCACATCATTTACGTGGGGCTCTTGGATTCTTCAAACACTGTGTGTGGCTGATTAGAAAGGAAACAACATTGTTCTCGCTTGAGTAGAGAAACTGACCTTCACTGACCAGAATTTTTATTCATTCAAAGAATCCTTTGGCACACCAGATTTCCACGTTTACACGATTCCTCATCAGTAAACTGCAGTGTTAGTTCATGTACAAAATCAAAAAGTCTATATAAGCCCAGATATCGCCTTAGTTATTAACAGGTAATGTTAGAGCTTCTTCACAAGAGTGTAATGTAAATTTAATGCTGAGCTGACATTAACCAAACACTATTACCATAGCTCTCACTGAACTTGTGTTCCATAAAGAGTCATTTGTGCCATGTGAGATGTTAAGTGCTCTATTTCACATTCATTACATCTAAGTATAACATTCCTATTTTTACTCAAAGAACTAGAAACACACACACACACACACACACACACACACACACACACGTGCGTATGCACTACGGGGAACAAACCATTATTTTAGATTACTGAAGTTTATGTAACGAGGTGAGGTTGCTCTTAGGGACTCATCTAGGTCACTGGGCTCTACCTAAATCAGGGAAACAGGGACAAGTGAATCCTTGCCAGTGCTCTTATGAGCTTTTTGGTCAGTCAACTGTGTCCAAACATCCCTCTCTCTCAAACAAGTAGGAGCCTAATCTGAGCTCTTGGGTGTAAGTGTGGAGCCAAGCATGACAAGGAGAAGCAACATATAGGGATACAGTCAAAGCTGAAAATTGAGCAGATACTTTGCGGTGTCAAATCCAAGGGGCTAAGCAGGGCTAGAATGAGGCTATAGAATAGAATCAGGGAGTAGGGAGTAGAAGGCCCAGCCTGAAGTGGGGCCCTCAGTCACTGGCATGAGTGAGCTCTCAGGTACTTTTCCAGCACCTTGGCCTCAGCAGTCAGAGTACCTGGCCAGGGGAACTGCCTAGGAGGTGGACCCAACTCAGACAAGATGTTGCAACAAAGACCCTGAGCTAACCACCCACCTATGGGCCCACTTGTACATGGCCTTATGTTCAGCTTCATTCTTTTTTCTTTAATTGAGACATAACTGACATATAACATTAGTTTCAGTTGTACAACATGATTTGATATTTGTGTATATTGCAAAATGATCACCACAGCTTCATTCTGACTATGTAGTTGGACTGCTAATTTGATCCCTCATAACTCACGAAATCAGCCTTAGGGAGTGAGAAGCAGCCTCTCACACTACACATCCACACCACTCCCTGTAGCTTCTACTTCCAGATTTCATTGTCAACAGTTTCACCACACAGGGGCCAGAGAAGCCAGTAGTAAATCAGTCTCGGAAAGGAATGACTGGTCAGAGAAGTGCCTAGAGACAAAACCCCTTTTTATTTCCCTTCAAATTATTATCATGACTGTGAGATTTCCAAGTGTCTGGCTGTCTCTATTCCTCTTTGTGCTCAATAGGTGCTACATTAATTTACATTCAACAAGCTGTTTGAAGTGTGGGCCTTGCAATCCAGTAAGATTACTGTTTCACTGAAGGTATATATCATTTACATATCCACCCATGGTACATGCATTCTGTCCTCATATCCCACCCCCTTTAAATTTTAAGTAAAATTAAGCCATTATTCTTCTCTTCATCCTGCCTGGTATTTAGTTCATTTCTTCCCCTCCAGATAAAACTGTCACGTGGAGAAATCAACTTCACGTGCTAGATGCAAGCAACAAGAATAGATGTACTTCATTAGATTCAGGAGAAGGGAGTTAAATTCTTAACTGAAACAATGTAAACAACAGGAGAGATTACAACAGGGACATCCAATGGACAACATTAAATGTTATGAGAGAAAGGAAGAGAAGAGTACTATGGACTTACAGGAGGTGGTTTCACAAGAGAAGGATTCTAAAACACAGAAGATTTGGGATATGTAGAAAAAAAATTACAAAATTGGGGTTAGACAAAGGCACTGGGGTTAGAATGCTGTGGCCTGTTTGATGGGAGCCGCTGACGGATTCTAAATGAGAGAGTGATATGATAAAATCAGTGTTTTGGAAGATTGATATGCCAGCACCAATCAGGACTGACTGCAGAAGAAAGGAAAATGGAGGTGGGAAAGAGTTAGAGGTTAATTATGACAATCTAAGTGTGGGATGAGAGCCATTCATTTATTCATTCAACAATTATCTGATATTTTCCATGTATTAGATACTATTATAAGTGCTGGGTTCAGTGGTGAACAGGAAAGCAAGATACCTGCTTTCATAGGGTCCATAGTTTAGTGACGTTAAAGGGTCTCTTTAATATTAGATAGTATTAGTGATAAGTAGAGGGGAGGGAGTAAAACAGGGTGACGTGATGGCGCCTAAAGCAGATCCTTTAAGATACTCTGAGCAGGTGTCATTTTACTAAAACTAAAGGGTGAGGAGCATCTGAAGGAGGAGCATTTCAGGGACAGGGAACAGTAAGTGCAAAGGCTCTAAGGTGTGGATAACCTTGACTTATTGGAAGAACAAAAAGAACCATGTGGCTGTAAACAAGGGGAAGAGTAGCAGGAGAAGGGATTCAAAAATGGTCTGTTATGGAGAGGAAAAAAAAATGGTGTAAATGATAGAGGCTCTGTTCATCCCTCTGGTGACCAAATCAAAGTTGTGACAGAAATGAAGAGCAGCAACAAGGAAAATTGCCTGGGATCTTGATGAATAAGCCATACAACTAGGGAGAAATCCAAGAAATCACCCTGCAAAAGCAGAAAGTAAGATGGGGTGAGGATGCTGGCTGGCTACTTGGTCTTCAGCAACTGAGTGAGATGGAGGCTGTGGCAGTGGCAGGGGCCACGTCCATGAACAGATTTTCACGGTGATGGACCTGCTCCCTCTGAGCACCAGTGCCCATTCGGCTGCATGCAGGGGCACCAGGGACTTACAGGGAGAAATTGTTGGAGTAAGGGCCAAGGTGAGAATTGCTTTGTACAGAAGTGCCGGCAGTATCCACTGTTTCCTGTTAAGCCCTCCCCTGCTCCCAGTGAGTGGACAGCGCCACCATAGCTGAAAAGTCATCAAACTGGATAACAGAGGTTGATTGCCCAGAGGATTCCCTGAAACCCCACCTCCCCCAACTTGTGGCCCCACCCAAGCCACATCCAGGTATATCCTCAGTGATCAGGTGCTCCTTGCTGAGCAGTGCCTACACTCACACTAGAGCTAGTTGGCCTCGCTTTCTGGTGTGGCCTTTTGAGGCAACTGTAAGCACAGCTTATAGTAGGATTGCTTACTGAATCTTAATAGGTGGCACCAGAGGGGAAGAAGCTTGGGCTAAATTTGGCCTGCAGCTGAACCCCGCTCAGGACTGTGTCACTAGACACCTATTTCACAAATCCACACTAATAAGACTGGGAGACTTAGGAGCTTTGCTTAGTACATAGAAATAGACACAGAAAGGCAGCCAAAATGGGAAAATAAAGAAGCGGAAATGATATGAGAGTACAGAACAGAGATCCAGATATAATGGAGTCAAGTAATCTAACAGATACAAAGTTCAAAACATTGGTTATAAAGATGCTCAATTAACTTTTGGGAAGTGTAGATAAATTCAGTGAGAACTTCAACAAAGAGATAAAAAACATAAAAATGGAAGTAGAGGTTATAAAAGGAAACCAGTCTGAAATGAAGAACACATTATCTGTTATGAGAAGTATATTAAATGGAATAAACAAAGGAATAAACAAAGTGAATAAAGAAAAGGATCAAATGACCTATCTAGAGGATGGGAAAGCCAAGGACATTCAATCACAATGGCAGAAAAAAGATGCTAAGACTGTAAAAATAATTTAAAGAACCATGAGACACTATTAAGGGTCCTAATATCCATCTGATCTGTGTACCTGAAGAAAATCAAGATGTTGAACAGCTGTTTGAAAAAATAATGATGGAAAACTTCTCTAACCTGGTAAAGAAAATGGATATAAAACCCCAAGAAGCTTAGAGAATCCTCAAAACCAGGGATCCAAAAGGCCCACACCAAGACACATCATAATTAAAATTCCAAAGGTTAAATACAAAGAAAGAATATTAAAAGTGGCAAGAGAAAAATAGTTACCTATAAGGGAGCACCCATAAGATTGGCAGCTGATTTCTCAAAAGAAACTATGCAGGACAGAAGGGCTTGGCAAAAAATACTCAATGTGATGAAGACCCAGGATCCACAACCAAGAATACTTAATCAGCAAAGCTATCATTTAAGGTTGAAGGACTAATATAGAGCTTCCTATACAAAAATAAGCTAAAGGAATTTATTGCCACCAAGCTAGTATTACAGAAAATGTTGGAGGGACTTCTTTAAAAAGAAAAAACATGTATCAAGAACAGGAATAAAGAATGGTAACAACTACATTCCTAGCAATAAATACCTTAAATGGAAAGCAATTAAGTGCTCCAACCAAAAGATAGAGCAACTGAAAAGAAAACAAGACCCCTATATATGCTGCCTACAAGAGGCTCACTTCATATTAAAAGACACATACGAACTAAAAGGAAGGGAATGGAAAAAGATATTGCTTTGATGAACCTAGAAGGTGTTTAAGTCAAACAGAGAAAGATAAACACTATATGATTTCACTTATATGCAGAATCTAAGAAATAAAAAGAACACATTAATCAAAACAGACTCATAAATATAGTGGACAATTTGGTGATGAACAAAAGGGAGGGAGGTTTGGGGGACTAGGAGAATGGGGTGAAGGGTTAAAGTACAAATTAGTAGCTGATAGATGGTCACAGGGATGGGGAGCACAGCATAGGGAATGTAGTTAGCATGAATACATTGGCTAAGTGGAGGGTCAGGGGAGGCAGGGAGCAATTATGGGGATCGTTTTATGAACGATATAGATGTCTAACCAATGTAGTATATACTTGAAACTAATTAAAACAGTCTGTTGGGGTTGGATCATCTCAGGCCTTATGGGCTCTGTTAAGGAATCGATGTTTTATTTTAAGTATGATATAGATTTAGAGGAGGGAAATAATGTGATCTCATATACATTTAAGTCACTTTAGCTGCTGTGTGAAGAATAGATTGTTGGGGGATGAAAATAGAAGGACCCCATTCTGGGGCTACTGCAATAGTCTAGGGCAGAAACACAGCTAATAGGACTTGTCAATGAATTGGATAAGAGGGGTTAAAGGTGACAGGAAGAGCAGTCTCAGTTTTGGCCTTGAGCCTCCGGTGGGTGGCAGTGCTATTTACTAAAATGAGAAAAACTCTGGCAGGAAGAGATTGAGGTATGTGTGAGACTGAGAGCTCAGTTAGGGACAAGTTGGAACTCAAGCAGAGTGGCACAAACAGGTTTGGTAGTCAGGAGAGAAGCCAGGGCTGAAGATAAAAATTTGAGACTCCATCAGTTTAGGATTTGTATTCACAGCTTAGGAACTAGATTAGATCATCTAAATAATATAGAAAAAGAAAAAGAAGAGGGCCCAAGACATCAGAAGTTGAGTAAAGAAGAGCCTGCAAAGGAGGCAGAAAGAAGGTTGGTGAGGTAGGATGAAAACCAGGAAAGTGTCATCACAGAAGCCAAAGGGAAAAAGTATTTCCAGAATGAGGGAGTGGTCTATTGTCAAAAAGAGTGATGAGGGCTTGAACTAGAATAGGTTATCACTATCAGATATATCTGATGGTGCTTCAAATGAATAAAATTTTCCAACCAATGCCCACCCCTAAAATGTCTGGTTCTTGCCTAATATAACATCTTCACTAAAAGTAAATATTTCTGGTGAGGATGGAGGCTGTGAGATGGGGTGGGGGGGAAGAGTGGAGGCAAAAATATCTCAATAAATTTTTATATTTACCAAAAACCAGTTGATTGGATGTCTTAAAAAGAGATAGTAAATGTAAAAATCTTTGTATAAATTATAAAGCAGAATACAGAAATAAAGCTTGTTTATTACTAAGTAATATGAAAAGATGTTGTCATTAATAATGATGATGATGATGATTCTAATGTGCTTTTACTGGCCTTAACTGGGAGATATAGTATTATCAGAAATAGGAAATTGCAAAATTGAAGAATATTTCAAACAGAACTAGCTGAAAATTTCAGATTGTGGACATTAATGAAATAGGAATTTCTAAGATAGAACATCGCTGATTAAAGAACCAACATATTTATCATCTACTAAGAATGTCACTAAGTCTAGGTAAGCCTGACTATCCAGACCAGCCAATATCTTACAACCAGGTATTGGCTTAGCTTACCCAGGCATCACAGAATTACAGAGTAGGGAACTGAAATTTAGTTTGTGAAGAGTTGAGGTTTCCCCTTGGTAGCTTTTGAACAAAGGCCAGTTCTCTTACAGTTGCTCCTTCCCAATACTTGCCTTTATGTTTTCAAAGATGGAAAAATTCAGTATCGCTATCATTTTAACAATATCTTCAATCCATGTATATCAAAACAGAAACTTCCCAGGTCTTGGTAAAGTTGGATTTTATTGTTCATCTTTAAAGACAAAACTTGTTCCAAAATAGTTTTGAATAAATTGTGTAGAGATGTCAAAGTAAATTTAAATGACTACAACTCCCACTAAATCATCAGTCAGGGGAACTATGCACAAATGATATAATCCTTCATTTAGAGTTTTAAAGTTACTCTTCACACAGAGTTTCAGTTGGAATTCAACAAGTTGGAAAGTCCCTGGATACATTTCTGGGTGAGAATTTCATAAAGATAAACCCGAAAGACAGGCAACTCCAAGTAGTTTGGAGATGTTAGGCAGTTCCTCATCTCCTTAAGCCTCAGTTTCATCAACTGTAAAATGGAACTGCTACCCCTTGTTTTATTTCATTTTACAATGACCCCTTGTTTCATCAACTGTAAAATGGAACTGCTACTCCTTGTTTATCAGTTTAAGCCTCAGTCTCATCAACTGTAAAATGGAACTGCTACCCCTTGTTCTATTTCATTTTACAGTGACCTGGAGAAACTGTGCACATAGGCTTTGAGCATCAAATATCCTCCTGATCAGAGAAGGGGAAATCAGAAGAAATGCCATGGCAATAGCTCATGACTTCAAAGGCGAAGTAGTTTTAAAATGCTAAGCCTTTTAAAGAGGACGAAAATTCACAGAGATCCAGGCAGTAGTATAAAGGCACTTGCTAATCACAAACTGGTTTCCCTAGTTCCTCAATGTTACTGGGAAATCTTTGCATCAGAAAAGACCCAGTAGGGAAATGGAGGAGGTGACATTAGAGTGGCCAGGCACTCACCTCGCAACTGAGATGGAAAAGTGCCTTTGAAAAAAAAGAATATATTTTTATTTCATACTATTAAACAAATTTTAAAAATGATTTTTAATGACAGATCTTCATTATCTTTGCATTCTCCTTCCTCTCCAGAATCACCACTGTGTTTATGTAGGCTTGGAACAAGCTGACATATGTGAAGAAGGGGAGAGGACTCTTTAGTGTAAGCAAGAGTTTGTTTTAGAAACTTTAGACCTTAGTAGGCACACTTTCCAGATCACTGCTTCAGAGGTGTCTGCTTGGTAATGGGGTTGGTGCACATGACAATGTCAGGTAAGGATTTTCAGGAAAAGTCAGTTGAAAAAAATAAATTGAAGGTGCTAATCAGGAACAGTAATATACTGTTATATATTCCCTATATTTACTCTCTCTAGCATCCAGGACTCTAAAGGGGATTCTGGACGAATTCCTGTTAACATACAGAGCCTGTACACACTGCACCCCTCCCCTCATCTGCAAACCCAAAGACGCTGACTCAGCATCTGGCCCAGAGCCAGAGAGGCATATTCTGAATTCAGAGTGTGCAACGATGTTCAGTACAATTACGACATAATGGCTGCAAAGCTGTTCCTAAAAGCCAAGAAACCTGAATAATGTGGTTGGGATATATCATACATGAGGGCTTAATAGAGTTTAAAAACTAATTTGAAAATGCCTCCATTCCATAAAGATAGCATTAAGATGAGGGCAAAATCATTCTAGTTCAAGGGATAGGAACAAAGTGCATAAGGAATTATGCAGGCTCCTTTCTACATTATCCTTCTTAACCAAAATGACCCATTCTCTTTGAAGATATCTCTGATACTTAATACTGACCCAGAAAGAAGGCAATTTCATTAATAACATCTTAGTCTTATTGTACCCAGCTAGTAATGCCAGTTTCCTTGCTATTTAAAAAGCACACAATCCTATTTCTAAAAACAACTGTTTGCAATTGAAAATCTGTCCATTCAAGCAATGTTTTCCATTCATCACTAACACTCCATTTCCAATTCATCTTGCTAAAGAGGTGAAGTTATCTTCATGACCACACAAGACTGGAAAGATGTTTCATTCATTTTTAGCCATTGTGTAGCAAATGATTGGAACATTTGAATGACTAAATCAAGCATTTCCTTAGACTTGTGATACAAACAGTACCTAGGCCCGTGAAGTACACTGCTCAATCTAAATATTGGGAATTATCCACTCTTGAGATCAGGCTTAGTATCCCTCACTTATGTGAGATTCTACAATCCTCTGAATCCTATTCTGTTACTTAAGAGCTTTTACTGGTAGAATATATTGGACTTGGGAAATGACTTTGGAGATCCCCTTGCTTCATGAATAAACTAATGTTTAACCAAAGCGTTTCACACTGCATTTTTGTTGGTGTTGTTCATTTCTCTATATTTGCTCTTTGAACAATGGCCTATTTGTATACGTGATGAGAACAACATAGAATTTTCAGAATTAAAAAGTCTCCAAGTTCAAACCCCTTTCTTTAAAAAAAAAAATCTTATGAAGTTTTATACATTAAGTCTGAGTATACCAAATAACAGATACCATATGTTTAAGGCTTAATTTAAGGATAGAGAGAAAGAGGAAAGTCTCAGCTTCAGAAAGCAGAATTCCACTATATAAGAATGAGGTTCTGATCTCTAAATCTAAGAAGATTCAGATTAACTTCATTTTGAACCTGGAGAAACAGAGCTGAATTTAGATTTTTTTTTTTCAGTTTTATGTTCTAAGTTGCCTCAGCCTTACTTAATTTCTATTAAATAACAGTATCCATTCTCTTTATTGACTGGAGGGACTACATGTTTAAGAAGCAAAGAGTTAAAAATCAAATAATTCAATCTCATGTCCTTCTTCCTGACAAACTAGAAGCCATTTCCCCATTATTTTATGATTAAAATAAAAAGTGCAGGAACAAAGAGAGGAAGTTCATTTATTTCCAGTAGTAACATTCTGGTTTCTGCTGCAATTCCATTGGCAACATAAGGAAACAGCATATACCACATGTCTGCCTAATTACAACACAAAAAGCTGTTGATTTTGAACTCCTTTGGAATGTTAGCAGAGTAGAAAAGATGATCATTGCCCTCCTTTGGTATTATTTAGGCAACATGGCTTTAAAATAGTAACCGTACATAAGTCTTCCATCCTTAACGCATGATCAAACCAAGATGTAAGTGCCCTAGGTAAGCTAATAATTCGGTATATCTTCAAATAGATACGTTTCAAATATTTATTCAACAGGTATTTGTGTGAGAAGCTGAGCATGGCAGGCCTGGAGAGTCTGAAGACAAGGCTGGTGAAGCCTTTCAGCTCGCATGTTCCATTCAAAACAACAAAGGCCCTGCAACTGACCAGGCCAGATCACCTTGGAATGCAGTTTGGTGACCATCCATGGATTCTCAAATACGCCTTTCCCTATTCCAGGCTTTTTAATTAAAGCATTGATAACTACAGCATTTATAACTGCATGTAGTACCCCTTGAAAGGTTACTGTTTTATATTCTTTTTTCTACCTTGTTGCATTCCCAGTGATATTTTCACATTCCTTATAGGGACGCTGCCTTTTTATTTCTAATACACTGAGTGTCTGCAATGTGCCAGGTACTAGAAATATAAAAAGCAATTAAGATATTTCCCTTGCCTTAAGGAACTCACACCTTGGCAGGAGATTTACAAACAAATACAATACCATAGTGATGAAGCCTATAGCAGTAAAATGGTTATTACTAGATATTACTGGTGAAATGCTCTGAAATCCTTGGAGAGGGATTCTTTCTTAGAAAGTATTCTGAGTTTTGCCTTGATCTCTGGAAACTTTATTTTGGATAAGGATTGAAATAAAAAGAGAGTAATGCTTTTATGCCTCCTGTTCCCCGTTGTTATAACTGGAATGGAGAAATAGAGATATGGGATAGTACCTATGAGAAACTTAGACCAAATCTTTCATTTTGCATATCCTTCTTCAAATGATTTTGTTCCTTGAACTTGCTATGTGATACTAGAGGAAGGATGAAGGAAGCTTGCCTAGTCCCTGCTACCTGTGTAGCTACACATCTCAGGATCCAGATGGTTTCTCCCCTTCAAAATAATTGCAAACAATATTAAAACTGCATGCAGGGACTATTCCAGCTGGCTTCTGGCTCCCTTTGATATTCACTCCTTGAATAAAGCAGTAGCAAAATTAGATTTAAAATAAGAAACATTAAAAAGCTTACTAGTACCAGATCACCTCAAGGTCCTGCTAATATATGAAACCCTGAACCCTGGTATCAGAGTAACTGAATGCATCAGCCAGCTAGAGTATGCACATGTTAGGAAATACAAAACTTTAATAATAAAAAAATAACTTATTTTGAAGGCATAGCTCCACACTGAGTCTGAGTACTTAAAAGTATGATAGAGTCAGGGACTTGGAATAAAATGGAAATACAGTCCAATAAATTCCCAAGCTGGGAAATCCTCATTTGTTACCTTATCTGCCATCCATCTAAATAAAACCACATAGACACATTTTCCTCTGGTGAAAGAGACAAAAAAAATATTGATCCTTCCTTGGCAGGCAACTACTACTGACCACAACAAGCACGAAGAAAAAAAATCTGGGGTGTGCCTGTCCAAAGCACCAGCCCCACCAATCTTCATTTTCATGACAGGAACTTTCTAGTTCCAGGCAATTCCTTAGCTGAGCAGGACCCAGGTTATTAGGCTATGAAATTTCACACAGAACCATGATTAGTTCTGCCTTACTCCAATATTACTACAATCATTCAATATTTTCTTTTTCCAAGTGTTTTAAAACTTAGTGTATACACCTCTAAATATTGGTAGAGACCTTCATATGTATTTTCATAAGCGACTGCTCAGATAATTACTAAATGAAAAGAATGTGGCCTCTAATAGCAACCTCATCTTGAGCAGTGTCATGCATGCTAAGACATAGCTCTAGCGGCTGCTTCCCCAAGGCAACGTGTAGTTAAAAGAGCTCAGCTTATGTTGCTAAATGTGCTCGAAAAGGTTGGGGATAGAATAGATCCTTGACACTATCCCTGTTCCGGAGGAACTGAGAATCTTGAGATCAGGTTGGGTCATACTGTGGATTTTTTAACAAGCTCTAAAATATAAAGTACTATATATAACACTTTCTTTTAAGCAACAAGAATAAAGATCATCCAGGCCAAAAACTCCTTGTTAAAGACAGCCTTAGAAATAGGTACTGCCTATTCATGTTAGTAATAATTTGGTTGGGGCTTTTCTACCTTTGGATTTCTTAAAAAATTGTATGAGGTGATATTTGTTAGGAGTAACTGACAAGGCTACGTATTTGTTGAGAACTGCACAATCTCTGATTTATCCTCTCATTGTTCAGAGGGATGCTTTTGTTCCATAAAGCAGAGAGGAGGTCCAGAGAGCCCTGGACTCACAATGTTCCCTAATGCACCTTACAATCTTTTCATCCCCGATTAAAGGTCAACATGGCTGCTCAAAAATATTTATTTAAAAAGGCAGTCATCTCAGCGGGCTGCCAATTGAGATTATATTGCCACTTCACGGAAATTAATTAAACCGGGGACGGGGCATCTGTGAATCACTGTAAATAGCATTAAGTTGAAATGTTTTCTGCTTTCTCTTAAAAAGCTGCCTTTTCCTGCCCATTATTTTGTTGATATCCCAGAGCGCCACTGTGCGCGAACACACACGTTTATAACAGCCCCACTCCCGTAGTTCATGGATTTATACTCTCAGTTTAATTAAAATCCCTCTAATGACAATCAAAATTGGCCGCGCGCACAACCACCAAACTCCGGCTAGTGCCCCTTCACAGCCCTCTGGGCAGGGGGCCGCAAACGCGCCCACCTGCTGCCGCGGGTCCACTGACACCCACCTGAGCCTTTCGCCGCTTACGTCGCCCTGCGCCCGGCACTACGTCGCCTTCCGCCCTGCACCCGGCACTTCCGCTCGAGCCCGCGCGGGTCGGACTCCGCGTCCCGCACTTCCGACTGGTACGCAGCCGACGGGGTTGGTGTCCTTGGATCCCCGGGAGATCGCACCCTGAAGCATGAGCTGTTATGCGTGTAAGGAGAGACGCAAAAACCAAGGCCAAAATGTATATATATATATTTAAAAGAAAGTGGTGCAGTGCACGGAAAAGGGACCGGGCATGTTTGGGGACCATTTAATAATGAGCATCAGGTGTGCTAGCCAGCTTTTTGAGATTGTACAGTCTATTTCATTTTGGTCCCTCCCTGCACTCATTCATTCATTTATTCATTCATTTAATGTTTTCTGTCCTCTGGGTCTGGACTGAACTAGGTTATGAGGAACACGATTATGAACGAACCTGGCAGCTGTACCCTCCCACACTTAAAGTTGGGTAGGCAAGTCAGACATTAGGAAATGGTCCTTTAAATAGGTCATCAGTTCACTGAACTTAGTGCTTTGAAAGGGAAGGACTATGGACCTATAAAAAAATATGTGTAATGTAGTTAAAGAGGTAGCTTTTGGGCTTGCATGTGTAAAGCTGGGTTGGGCAGGGGCAGAGCTCTCCTGGCCTAGGAATAGCTGAAACAGGAGGGAGCCCAGCATGGGCAATGCAAAGAAGGTTGATTAGTATGGCTACAGTAAAAAGGCAGTGGAGAATAGAAGTGGAACAGGTTGGAGTGTAGGCAGGGGTCATACCATGCAGGGCCTTTCAGGTTTATACTAAGGGTAGCTGGATCAATTTTTGTTTCCTCTTATTTTTGTTTGTATGTGGGGAGGGGGTTGAATTGATCACCTTTCCATTCTGAAGGGATTACTCATTTTTGGGAAGGAGAAGAGAAGGAGTTGGGGTAGGTAAAAGCTGAGTACAAGCAGGGAAGGCAGGAGGCACATAAGTTCAGGGGTAGGTATGGTACTATAAATAAAAAATGATGGATAGTGCTCAAAGCTCAGTTTGCTCACCATCAGCTTTACACTCATTAACTTGTTTAATCCTGAGAACAATCCTATTAAGCATTCTTAGTACCATTTTACAGATAAAGAAATGGAGGATTAATAGCTTGCCCTGGTCCTCAGAGCTGGAAAATGGCAGAATTAGGATTCCATCTCATGCTGTCTGATGCCAGTATCTATGAGTTTGCCACTGTACCCTCAATATATTTTTGGCGATGTTAAAAAAGACCCAAGACAAACCAAAGTCAGGAATAAATTCTCTAAACAAACCACATTGATTATATGATATTATTAGAGGTCATATCTAGAAAGTAGAGCTTTCAAATTCTTTCTCACTTCAGCATTTGCTGATGGCAAAAGAGAAAATTTTGTGATGGTCAACAGACTACTTGAGATTATTTTTGAGTTGATACAGTCTGATAAAGCCTAATTTTTTTTTTTGAGGGGGGTGTTAAAAGTCAGTTGACAAATTGCACTCTACCTAACAGTTGCTGATATCTTTAAAGAAGTTATCTTGGGTCTAGTTATAAACATCTTGGCAGAGTATGCATAACTCACATTTTGTGGAGTGATAGAAAAGCTTCCTAGAAATGCAACTTCATATCAGCTCTCATCTTATTTTTTCTTAGAAAACAAAATAAATTGGATTCATGAAACCCAATTTCATCCCCTGAAGAATGACTTCACCAAAGGCCAACAGTGAAGGCTTTTAGCATGGATTACTAGTAAATTTCTCTAAGGAGTCAAAAATTCAAATTTACAGAATTTGAGTTTAATTTGTAAGAATTTCTTGGGTTGTTCAGGTGATGCCACAGGACTTGGTAAATCCACATGATTGTTTTGGTAGAGAGCAGAAATCTCATGAAGCAGCTGGGAATCCCTGAGAGCTAGCTCACTGTAGTCAATGCCTAGTCACTTTGAGAGTGCTTGGCTGAGTGCCAGGAGCCCAGAGGGCCAGTTAACCTATAGCTTCAGGATTCACAGTATTGGGCATACGATCTATGCTTGGGAAAAGGTCTAGAGTCTGATCAGGAAATATTATTGTCTTCCAAATAAAAAAGAAAACTGTCAAAGAAAAATTAATAAATATTTATTAAATAGTCACAAAATATAATGAGTCTGCTTTATTAATTGCTAGATTTAATGTTCATAACAATTTCAGTATATTTGAAAATAGTCTTTAAATGAGATGCTTTTACTGAAAATTCCTAAATATACACGATGAGTATTGAGAAATCACAGCATATTTTAAATTACTTACTTTAGCCAAATAATTTTAAAAGCAAAATAATAAAATCTTTTATTAGTGAAATTATTAAATGTAGGATGTATACACATTTGAACATGTTTTGAGTGACATTAAAGTAATATTTAGCTATATGAAGGTCTTATTTAGTATAGCGATGGGTCTTGTACAGTTTAGTTCACTCAAAACATGCTTGTCGTAGACATTTGACTATATCTTTCTCTCTAGGTCTGGAATCTAATCCCAGGCTATGCTCTGGGAATCTGGGTAACTGGTGAAAGATCTCTGTGTTCTGAACTCACCTGAGTTGAGTTCTTTGAGATCTCAGGGCTCTGCCAAACCTGTGGTCAGTTCTGAGGCTGAAGCCTGGTCTAAAGAAAGCTTGCTGGTATATAGCCTGGTCTACAAGTCCTGAGATAACTCCGAGGGGACTTTAGGCAGTGGTCCCCAACCATTTTGGCACCAGGGACCAGCGCTCCTATGAGAATATAATGTCTGATGAGCTGAGGTGAAACTGAGGTGGTGATGCTAGCTCTGGGGAGTGGCTGCAAGTACAGATGAAGCTTTGCTCACCCACTGATCACCTCCTGCTGTGCGGCCCGATTCCTAACAGGCCACAAACTAGTGTTGGTCCGTGGCCCAGGGTTGGCGATCCTTGCTATAAAGGACATATTGCCTGTTTTTCCAGAGAGAACCAGTAGCCAGGCTTCCTCTTAAGGCCTCCTAAGGGTTGGGTGTGGAGGGAGGCATGTTCACTCCCACCCCCTGACTTTGATTCTGAGGGAACAGGAGTAAAGAAATGGCTTTTGATGTCAATGCTTTCCCTTGAGAATACCTTAGAAAAATATTGTATGTCCTGACAGGTAGTGACAGGTATGTCATGCCAGCTCTAATTTACAGTAACCTGGCTCTGTGCTGCCACTCAAAAAATGCAATCTGAATTTTGACTAGGAGGGACAGTCCCAGTAATTGCCTCAACGTAATCATGACGATGGAGGTATTTAGAAACCTGGTAGGTTTTATTCCTGGTCTTCTTCTGGTCTTTATAGTGAGCTTATTTGTTTATCTCCTGAGAGTCTCATCCCCAGTACTGCACTCTGCAGGAAATGATCTGTAAGGGCTAGATATTGTGTTATGTTTAAGGTCATGGAGGAAAACAGTGGCAACCTCCCAAAGAAAAGACAGGCTTCTGAGTCTGGATGTGTTGGGTCAGCAGGGCCATTGTTGGCTCCCCAAGGCCAACCATTACAGGAAACAGAATTATAAGCCTGTCTAACCAGGGAAGAATGAACTTCAGAAGCCTAATTTCTATATCCCCCTTGACATTTAAAAAAACTCTGCTCTTGTGCCAGACATTCAGAAGAGACTGAAGAAAATTTTTGAAGGAGAAAAATGTTTATTTGTTTTAAGCCTTGCTCAGTAATCCATTATGCCATTTACATTAGTTAAAGAAAGTTTCCTTGTAAACACCATTAATTATGTAGTATGAGAGCCAAATAAAAATGCTAAAAAATAAAAGTAATTGTAGAATAAATTAGTATAGCTTGAGTGCACATATATTATACAGTGCACACATATTATACATTTTTTTTGAAGGAAGTGGATTTGTGGCTTTCTAGTATTTGAACTACTAGGATGGAACTAACAGAAATGACATTTTACAGATGGCTACCAAAGCTGTTAAAGTTTAAACCTATACTGGCAATGAAATTACGGTTTTCACAGGGAACTTGACTCATGCCCCTTTCTATATCTGTCTTGAAAAGACTGTGGGGGGAGATGTGAGATAAGCGTCTGTGGATTTCCTCCAGAAGGTTTGTGGGAGCAGGACTATTACTGTTTAGCCCAAACCAGAGGCCTCCAATGTCTTCTTCAGCGCCATAGCAGAAGAATGGTTGTGTCTGTGCTAGAGGAAATGAATTGTGTGCAGCCTGCCAGGCACAAAGAGGGGCAGGGACTGAAGTTGAGGAAATATGGCATGGGGATCTTATAATAACAATGACAGTATACATTTGTGTCACCTTCATAGTATTTCAAGGATTTTGATGTGTTGTATTTAATTTGATCCTTTACAATAATTCTGTAAGATAGGTAGCACATGTACTTTTACTGACCCCATTTTACAGACAAGGAAATTGAAGCTTAAAGAGGAGATCACAGTGACACAAGGATTGGAAAGCATTTCCTAACTCCTATCTATACTTTTTTCCACTACCACATATTTCTTTTTAAATGTAAATGAAGAGAAACATGGTTTAGTTCATAGCAATATTTTGTGCTATGTGGAATCTTTAAAGAACATTTAAGCACATTTATATCATTTCCCCAGGGAAAGTTTTGCTTAAGTTAGAGAAGTAGAAAATGGAGTTGAAATGGGAAAAGTTTTTCATTTTTATGGATTAAAACCTTCTGTTATGTTTGGTAAGCATGGATCATGGAGGAGGATCAATTTCTCACAGCATAAAGTGAGGAGAGCCTCCTTGGTTCCCTGGTTCAGCTCGACACCCCTCCAAAGAGTCCTGTTGAGACAAAACAGGGCGGCTGGCTTATCAGTCAGAAAGAAAAGACATCACTGTCCTCCAGCATGCCCCAACACACCGAATGGTCTGATGCAGCACTAAAGTTAACACTTATTGCTCAGAAGAATTCTGAGGGATATTTTTTTGCGCTGCTTTGAACATCTTTCAGAAATATGCTTAAATGTTTTGCTTCATTATCTGCTATGTCAGCATAGCACAAAATAAAGGGAAATTATCTTTCATTCATTTATTCAGAATCACGATTACTGAATATGTACTATGTGCCGTGCTAGGCACTAAGACTCTGGGGTTGAACCAATTGGACATGTTGTGATGGAACTGCCAGTCAAATAGTGTAGATGAATGTTAATCAAATATCACATCAATAAATATTTATTATTGAAGGCCCTTTTTTGAATGAGAGCAAGACTGATGGCTGAGTAGGTAATTGAAAAATGCAGTTAAAATGGGAAATCATTAAAATATGTATGTAAATATGTGTGTATGTAGATAAAATTTTGTTTTTTACTTAAAACACACAAATGAACATCTATTTTCCAAAAGTGATAGGGCCAAGGTGCTTTCTTTAAGGATCAGTTCAATAACTAAAATTTTATATCATCCTTCTTGCATAAAGCTCGCTCAAATGCATATCACATACAATTTGCAGTTTCAGACATTTTAAAGTGGAGAGAGAACTTAAAGACACTTGTGAAATAATTTGAATTCATTTAGATTTTTATTATTTTTTTCCCAGCCTTTTATACTTGTCCTGCTTAATTTAAAAGCATTTCCCACTCCCTGTCCCACATTTTCAAGTTACTCCAAAGCATTCAACTTTGTTTTCAACTCCTTTTTTATGCTCATATTTAATCAGTTTATACAATATTTAATTAAACTACATCATTATAGTAATCAGGTACAATTGCTATAAACAGGTTTGGGAACAAAAACAAACTCCTCTTAGTAAAGATAGAGCTCAGTTGGTAGGTATAGAAGTGGTGACAGTATTTATTAGTTGGCAGAAGCCACAAGCATTAATTATGCTCTGGTCAATCAGTCAATACACTTTACAGACAGATTTGAAGATATCAGTTAATTCCCCAACGAGTTCAATTAACAATTTTCTATTGTAATAAGAAACTAATAAACAGTACCAAGGAAAAGCAGTGAGTGCCATGAAAGTCTGTAATTGGGGATGTGACTCAGGCCTGGGGCATCAGGAAAGGCCTTTCAGAGAACTTGACAGATCAGAGGCTGATAAGGTGTTTGTTCAGGGAGGGGTCTACAGAAAAAGAGTTCTGGACAGCAGGAGCAGCAGAGTCAATACTCTGAAGACAGAGAGAGTATGTGCTGAACATGAGGAACCAAAAGAAGCCAGTATGATCAGAGCAAAGGGTGAAAGGCAGTCCAGGGTGAAGGAGAGGCCAGTTCATGCCAGCTTTACTGGCTCTGACAAACATGAGGGTCTTCATCCCTGCTGACAGTGGGAAGCTGTCAGTGGTTATAAAGCTTATTTGATCAAGAGCAACAGCTAATTTGTTGAGTTTTGACCCCCAAATCTAATTTGGGCACTTAGATTGTTTGTTTTTACAATTTAAATGCACTCTAGGTAGTAGAGAAAAAAAATCTTTTTTTAACCTCTGCCACCAGAATTTCTCTTAGGGAGGGACTAGTTCCTGACTAGGAAAATACATTCATCAGCCACTTATGGTTCAAATTTGAAGATTTGAGGGTAGGTGTCAAGATAATAAAAGAGATACTAAATATCTCTGCTGAGAAAGAAGGAGAGAGAAGGAAAGAAGGAAGGAAGGGAGTGTGAGTTCATTAGTTTCTGAGGGCTGCTAATAAAGTATCACAAACTGGAGGCTTAAAATAACAGATATTGAGTCTCTCACAGTTTTGGAGACCACAAGTCTGAAATGAAGGTATCAGCAGGGTCATGTTTCCTGTTTGAGGTTCTGGATAGAATCTTTCCTTGTTTCTTCCTAGTTTCTGATGGTGGCTGGCAATCTTTGGTATTCTTTGGCGTTTAGCTGCATCATTCCAATCTCTGCCCCTGTGTGCCTCTGTCTGTGCCTCTTCTTTCTTAAGGATACCAGTCACATTAGATTAGGGCCCAACTTAATGACTTCCTCTTTAAATTTTTTTTTTTTTGCATTTTTCAGCTTTATTGAAACATAATAGACAATTTGTTGCTTGTATTTATATTGTACAATTCAATAATTTTTTTTCAATTATAGTTGGGATACAATAATATATTAGTTTCCATTGTACAGCATAGTGATTAGAGATCTATAAAACTCACAAAGTGATAACCCCACTAAATCTAGTACCCCTCTTCTCCCTTACATATTTATTACAACATTATTAAGTATTTTCCTTGTGCTACACTTTATATTTCACTGTCTATTTTGTAACTATCCATTTGTACTTCTTAATCCCTTTATCCTTTTTTTGCCATCCCCCCACCCTCCCTCCTATCTAATAGCTCTCAAAATATTCTCTGTATCTATGAGTTTATTTCCATTTTTGTGGATGTTTATTTTGTTTTTTAAACTCCACATGTACGTGAAATTATATGATATTTATCTTTCTCTATCTGACTTATTTCATTCAGTACAATACCCTCTAGTCCATCAAGGCAATATCTTTTTCTATCCTCTTCCTTTTAGTCTGTGTCTTTTAATCTGAAGGGAGATTCTTATAGGCTGCATATGTAAGGGTCTTGTTTTCTTATCCATTCAGCTACTCTGTCTTTTGTCTGGAACACTTAATTCTTTTCCATTTGAGGTACTTGTTGACAGGAATGTAGTTGTTACCATTCTTTATTTCTGTTTTTGATACATGTTTTTTCTTCTTAAAGAAGCTCTTCCAATATTTCCTGTAATACTGGCTTGGTGTTGATAAATTTCTTTAGCTTATTTTTGTATGGGAAGCTCTTTATATATCCTTCGATTCTAAATGATAGCTTTGCTGGATAAATTATTCTTGGTTGTAGATCCTGAGTTTTTCTCACGTTGAATATTTTGTGCCAAGCCCTTCTGTTCTGCATAGTTTCTTCTGAGAAATCAGTTACCTTGTAGGTAATTGCTTTTCTCTTGCTGCTTTTAAGATTCTCTCTGTATTTAACCTTTGGCATTTTCATTGTGATATGTCTTGGTGTGTGGGCCTCTTTGGGTTAATCTTTTTTGGGACTCTCTGAGCATCCTTGGGTTGTAAGTCTATTTCCTTCACCAGGTTAGGGAAGTTTTCCACCATCATTTTTCAAATAGCTCTTCAGCTTATTTTCCTTCAGGTATGACATGAATATTTTTACATTTAATTATGTCCCGTAGGCTCCTTAAATTATTATTATAGTCTTGGCTTTTATTTTTCTTGCCATTCTGATTGAGTGTTCTTGGCTTCCCCATCTTCTATATCAGTGGTTCGGTCCTCTTCTTTATCCACTCAGTTAATTTCCTCTAATATACTCTTCATCTCAGATAATGTTTTGTTCATTTCTGTCTGCTTCTCTTTTATAATTTTCATTTCCATTTTTGTGTTTTTTATCTCTTTGTTAAAGTTCTTACTGAGTTCATCTACTCTTTCCCTAAGTTTATTGAGCATCTTTATAACCAGTGTTTTGAACTCTGCATCTGTTAGATTGCTTGACTTCATTATTCCTGGATCTCTGTTCTATTCTTTCATATGGTTTCTGCTTCATTGTCTTCCCATTTTAGCTACTTTTCTGTGTCTGTTTCTATGTACTAAGCAAAGCTCCTAAGTCTCCCGGTCTTATTAATGAGGCTTTGTGTAGTAGGCATCCAGTGACACAGTCCTGAGAAGGGCTCAACTATAGGCCAAGTTTAGCCCCAGGCAATGCCCTTACAAAGCCACCTGTTAAGATTTAGCAAGCAATCAACAGATGCTGTGCTTATAGTTGCCTCAAGAGGCTAAACCAGAAACTGAGGTCAGCTGCCACCAGTGTGAGTCTTGGTGCTGCTCAGCAAGGAGCACTGAACTCATGGAGGACACAACTGGATGTGGCTTGGGTAGGGCCGTGAATTGGGGGAGGCAGAATTTCAGGGAATCCTCTGGGCAGAGCAACCTCTATTATCCTGTTGGATGACATCTCAGCTATGGGGGCACTGAGTCCATACACCAGGAGGGGGCAGGATTCAACAGAGAGACAATGGATATCACCAGCACTTTTGCCCGGGAGAGATTCTTAACTCTGGCCCTCGCTCCAACAACTCAGTGTCCTCCTATAAGTTCCTGGAGCCCCCCATGCAGCTGGTGCTCAGAGCAAGTGGGTCCGTCACTGTGAAGGTCCCATTTCAGACATGGAGCCTGTAAGAGGCATCTGCAGCTGCCGGCTGCTGCTGCTGCAGCCCCTGTCCCACTCAGCTGCTTGGGACCTGGCAGCCTTGAGTCTTCACCCCCTCCTACCTTCTGCTGTTGCTGGGCGATTTCTTATTTATCTCCCTAGTTGTAGTGCTTCTGTTCATCTAGATCCAAGGCAACTTTGCTTGCTAGTTATTCTGTGTTTCTGTCACAACTTTGATGTGGTTGCATGAGAGATGAATAAAGCCTCTCTAATGTACCATTTTTCCTAATGACTTCTTCTTAAGTCGATTAGATCTGCAAATATCCTATTTCTAAACAGGGTCACTCCACATATACTAGAGTCTAAGGTTTGAATATATCTTTGGGGGAATACAATTGAACCCATAACAGGCATGAAGGGAGAGAAGTGAGAGGATCAGCAAAATCTTAAGAGATTAAATGGCTAGGATGGCTGGCTACAGCTAGTAAGAAATTGCTGGGGGTGGAGTAGCTGAAAGGACTAATATAGGTTTTCAAGTTCTTTTCTTATAGTATAAGATTTGACAGCCTGCATAACATCTTCTCCTTTGTACCCATATAGTGGCTCCTAACCTTCTAGTGAAAATTCCACTACTTATGTTTGCTGATGCTTTGGTAGTGGAAGTGAGGGGACAAGTGACATTTGGAATCACTGAGAAGGATTTGGGTCTTGTGTTTGGGTCACTGATATAAAGGATGTGATCACAGAAAACCTCACAGAGAACAAAATTCAACAGAGGCTGGAAAGCTGAACAAAAGTAATTCTGTGACTATAAATCACCTCCTGCCATGGACAGAGATATATCGAATTTCCGCAGTCTCTAGAATGGGAGTTTGAGTCAACCTTATTCCCCTCTTTTTGGGTTAAGACCAAACTTTCAAACACAGTTATTAAAAATCTTCCCCTTCATTTTGTTTTGCCAGGCTTTTGGGGGGTACAGTGCATGCTTTTAGCTAAATTAGGAGTGTTTGTGAGTTGCTTTTTAAATAATCTTGTATTCTAGCTCTCTTGCTGTACTATTTTTGAAATATAAAAACTGCAAATAGACAACCACTTTGATGGCAGGAGAATATTCTTTGAAGTTCAATTTTCATTTCATGTCATTCTCCCTTTTTACTTTATAGAAAACATTCCCATTTCATTTCTCCATCTGTGGCTGGGGCAGAAGGTCTTCATGCCTTTCTCTCAGCTTTGCACCCCAGCTCTCAAAATGAAGGAACTGATTTCCTGTAGTGGGTACAGATGTTTGCGTTTAGACTTATTGCTATTAACCATCAAGTCTGAGAGTTGTACAAAATTAAATCCATCCTTGAGGCCTGGAAGGGAAGATGATCTTGATGACAGTTTAATGTCCTCAGAGTGAAATGGCTGAATTGGGGGAAGAATGACCATTTTCATGAACTATGATCCTACACAACAGCATTTCTATTCATTTTTGTGCTTCATTTACATTGGTTTTTAATACAAATGTGGTTTTAAAACACATAAAAAACCTCCTTAAAATCTAAGTAACTGGCAAATGGTTAGAATAATTAATAAAGTAGTGTTTTGTTTTGTTTTGTTTTGTTTTCCTTCTGTAAATAGCTTGAAGAAAATGAGAAACTTTGTGGCTGGCAAAAGTATTATTTGTGGTTAATATATCATGCCTCTGTGGAAGCTTTCACCCTGTAAGGCAAGCACTTCATGAGTACTGAGGTTACTTGGGCAAAATGAAGCAAAAAGCAGAGCAGTTTTCCAGAGACTGTGACTACAATATGAGGTTATGTCTGGATATTTAGGCAAGAAATAGGGCCTTCTATTTCTTGGGTATTCTAAGATCTTCTAGGGTCTTCTCCACTTTGTGAATCCTGCATGAGTTGTTGGTTGAAATAATTGGATAATGCTCCTTTTCACTCCTGAAGAAGTTAGCTAAACCAACCATTCCCCTGCATTATGCCAGGGGAACTGTATTCTCTGGATGTGGAAGGAAGATGGACCCTTTTGGTGAACTTGATTATCATCCTCTTCAGCCTTTGGGAACCAGCCAGTCTCTTCCTTGAATCAAGCCATGTCTGCATGACTCCTGCCTGCTGCAGGAAGGTGTTCTCCATAGAGAAGGCATGCATAGAAGGGCCAGAAGTCCCTCGAGAGCCTGTAGAATGCTGGTGGGCTCTGAGATTCAACCCAAGGTCTACACCATATGCCAGGCTCTCTAGTCCTGTATAATGTCCTTTTCCAAGATTCCCGTGTAAGGTTTTATTGCCACAATTTCTGTTCAGTCCTTATTAGTTCTACAACAACCATTTAAAGAGTTATTCAGCCATGTAAGAGATGCCAGCCTTCTGTGACACCCATATTTTGATTATACCCCATGCCCAAGACCATTTTCTCACAGCTCTATACAAACTCTCAATGGCTATCATACATTTAAAAGATTAAAGCAGAGAAAAAAATTTTAGCTTGAACTAGCCATGTAATTACCCATTGGTGCTTGTTACCCTGCAGGCATTAACAAAAAGAGCATTCTTAAGTTTTAAACATTTCATTTTTTTTTTTTAATAATACCATGCCAAGTTGGATAGGATTCAGAAGAAATCTCTTGGAATTGTAATAAATATAAAAAGGTTCTTTATAAAATTAAGTGTTAGCTACTTTCCGGGGGAAAAAGACAGGAAGACTGAAGGATAACAATAATTTGGCAAATATGAACGTTGGAAAGAAAGTGGGACTTGGTTATTCCCATTAGTCAAAAAGACAAGATAGGAATATGTGACAGAAATTTGGTTGAATAAAAGACATTTCACATAAGAAAAAACTTATTACAAGTACAAGGAAACTTTGGTATTGCCCTCTTGTACTGCTGGTGACAATTCAATTATAGTATAGCCATATTTCTTATTTTGCAATTGTTAATTGGTATAGCCATATTTCTTATTATGTAATTGTTAATTGGTTTATGAAATTTCTTTCTCTCTTCCCAAGCATGTGTGTGTGTGAGTGTGTGTGTGTGTGTAAAATGTAGAAATAAACACAGCAGAGACATATGTTACTAGCTCCATTCTTCTGGGGAAAGCTCGCAACCCAGAATTACTCTTTCCTTTCACTATAGTGAGGTAGATGGTCACTTTGAAGACATCTATCTATTCACAGTTTTTTGCCCCGTAGGGTGTAATTCTGGGGTTATTTGTGGCTTTTTGGTTTCGCACTGGTCTCCTTTCTTATCACCATTGACTCTCACATAAGTGCAGATGATGAGGCAGAAAAATCTAACCAAATGGAATAGTCAGTTTATGTTTCATTGTATTTTCCTTTCCATCACCTGTTTTAAAAGCTGATCTGATTGTATATTATCTATGATAGCTAGCTTGAATTCCCCTTTCCTCTTGGTCTGGAGAGAGAAAGAGAGAGAGAGAAGTGTTTAAAGTTCTTCGCCATCTAATGTTGCCTGCGCTCCTGCAGGTGATTTACATACCACATGATCTCCACCGTCTGTGTGCTGTAACTCAGTAATTCAGTGGTAGTTTGACCTTCAGCAGCTGCTGAGCCTCTTTGTCTCTAAGCAGGGGCAGAGGAGACCATTATAGCAAGGAAATAACATGTGGCTTTCCAAACTGCATGAAATATATCTATTGAGACTAGATGAATTACATATTTATGAAAACTGGGAAATGGAAAATTATTCCACTTACCAAGCACTCACCTTGGCTGAGCACAAGGCCCAGCAAATAATGCAAAGTTCTGGCACACTCATTTATTTGCCTTGCCAGTCAACATGTGTGGCATGATTGCAGGTTTCTACAACATGCCATGAGAAGAAAGGTGGCAAGAGTTTGCATTGCCAAGAAAAACTGTATTCCATGATGATTATTTTCATACCCATAAGTATTTACTGGGTGCCCATTGTTCTAACATTATCCTAACAAAATAGCAATACTGTATTATTAGGAAAGGAAATTACTTGTCACAAGGTGAGTTCCTGTAAAGATTATGAAGACTACCTTTCTCCCATTAAGTAGAATATCTAACTATTTATTGCGTGTGAAACCATGCACACCAAGAATACGAGTTTCGAAGTTTCTATTTCTTATTCCTGATTTATTAGCAGGGAATCATGGAAACTCCCTAGTTTTCAGATTGGAAAAATGAAGCCAGAGATGTTAAGTGACTCCCATCTCCCCTCAGGGAACACTGTCAGTGATAGAGCCAAGAAAAGCATTGCTATCTTTTGACTCTAATGTCATATTTATTAAACCAGGATGCTGCATGCATGTGGATTTGACTTTAGTGGTACAATGTCAGTAATGACAGTGACCAAAAAGACTGTGACATTTAAAATGCTGTCCTTGGTTCTGTTCACAGCTCTTCAGAAGCATAGTTCCAATGCTTCCTGAATATGGCAGAAAAGGCAGCTCCCATTGGGGGTACAGTTCTGCAGTATTTTCCTAGGACTCTTCTCTCCAGGCTCAGCATAGGGAATGTTCCTCTTGACCTTTCAACAATTTTGTTAGCACCTAATTCCCTTTATCAAATCTCTTTCTACTTAAACCAGCTAGAGTGGTTTCTCTGATCTGTAACTGAGTCCTGACTTATCTAGTGCTCAAAGATCACCTGTGATCTCACTGTACCCTTAGTCAACTTGTGTTCTATCACATATTGCATTTAAGTTGGTCTCCCTCTTTGTCTCTGTCTCTCTCTCTCCTTCCTGCCACCTCCTTGACCATAGACTATAAGGTATTTTATCTTTTAGCTCTTCTCTACATGGGATAAAGCCTGGCACATAATATTCACTTAAGAAATATTTGTTTGAATAAATGGATGGCTGACAAAATATATAGGATCAAATGTCCTATGATGCTTAGTTCATGGGAAAATGAAAAACTTGTTGAAAATGCAATTATTTTTTATACATATGCCATTAGTGCATTTTATTTAAGAAATGTAGAAAGGCACACACTTTTAGCTTGATATTAATCATTACCTTTTACTTAAACAGTCAAATGGGATTTGCTGCTCAGTAGCTAAATATTTTGCTGTCCCCGGAAGACTAGCAATGTGCATTGATGAATGTGAGCCTTGCCTCTTAGTTCCTGCCTCCTGCCCATTACATTTCTTCCTGGGTAAATTCTGAACAGGTGCCACTAGATGCCTCATTAACCTCATGGAGCTATAGAAATTGTGGGTGAGGTGATCCTTCCCCAGAAACTAAGCCCTGCATTCTTTAAGCACTGCACTGGACTGAAAGCATTGTGATTCTGTGTTGCCATCAGTGACAGACACTCTCTTAAAGTTCCAAGAGCCTGAGTTGATGTTTTATGTCTTATCTTTCCTCTGATCCTTTCTTCTTGTCATTATTTAATCTGCTCTCTATCATATATCTATCTGTTTCATTTCCCTATTAATATTTATTAAGTGCTTACAGGTTGCATTATAATAATAACATAACTTTTAAAACCATTTTTTTAAAGGCCTTCACAATTTATAACTCATTTACCTCTCACTAAAACTTTCAGAGGTTAGGGGTGTAGGTGCTGATATTCTCATTTTCTTGGTGAGCATAGAGAGAGCAGAAAGGGTAAAAGTCCTACTGAAAGTTATACAGCAGAACTGGGCCTTGATGGTACCAACTGATCTGACTCTCGATTGTTCTCGAGTGTTCATCTCGATTCCATGTTTTTTATGATATGAAACAAGACCATAAGATACAAAATAGACAATATCAGATCTTTAGGGCTTTGTACTGTGGATCAATGTATTACATACACAAAGGCACAGAGAAGATGTCTTGATGAATCTGAAAATATTTCATCTCAATTACAAAAGGCATTTCTATTATCAATGAATGTATGTGGCACATCTACAGGAAGCACCCAAATGGAAAGAACATGTGAACCTTAGCCAATGATGATGAATCTCTTTGGCATTAATGATGCCACTGCAGAAGTCACATACTCACAGCGTCTTGAACTGGTCTGATGACATATGGGATATTAAGCAACATTTCCAAGTAAGAGAGCAGCCAGGGGAGGAGAACGGGGATGAAAAAACATCCCAGAAACCAAGTCAAGCAGGGATTGCTTGAAGGGTATAGGGAAGAGAGAGGAGAAATGGAAGAGGAAATGTGAATTATTTTCTGTGTGACACCAGAGAGTAAAATACTCCTACCAGTGCATAAAATGATAGGGAGATAGTAGAAAACACTTTCTGACAATTACAGGACTCCAAAATGAGAGGGGTATGCTGGGAGATAACATGCTCTTTGTCACTGGAAATGTTTAAGAAGATGACCACCTGTCAGGGCGATGGTAAGGGAGCTTCCCTTGCAGGGAGGTTACATAGTCATCTTGTTGTCAGACTGTTGCAGCCTAGGAGCTGGTTGAGAAGCAGACCTAACCCAAGAATTTGATTCAGCAGCTCTGGCCAGAACCCAGAGACTCTCTGTTGGAAAACCACTGGATGAGATCAGTGGACTCCACAGTGGAGGGCAGAAGAAAAAAGACATCTTCTTAATGTTTACATTTTATCCAAAGCTACAAAAGAAAGGAAACTTACTAATACTTGATGTCTAGTGAATCAGACGGTTTCCTGTCACATCTGAGATGTCACGTAGGATCCTGCCAGCAGAGCAGAGTCCTCCAACAATGAAGGCTGCTGCAGTATCTTCATTTATCTACATTAGCATGTTTCTATATGTTATAGTTTATTGTGCTCCATTAAAGAAATGTATGGACTATATTACCTTAAATAATGAGATTGCAAATGGTAGTATCTTTACAGTATTTTAAATGAAATGGGGAATAAACATGACAATCTTTTGTGTCACAGAGAGGTTTGTGGGTTATCTTGGGTCAAAATAATTAAAGCATAGTCAAACTTAAAATTGTGCATTTTCCTTTTACAAAAAGACATGTCCAATTATGCTGACCTCCTGTGATGGTAAGTAGTTGTTAGTAAAACTAATTTTGGTGGAAATTTCTGAACAACTAAACACACTTTAACGTGTTCCATTTATACAGGTTTTAGTATGGGCCAGGCATTGTTCTGTTTTAAAGAGATTAAGTCATTGACCCTTTAACTATCTTAGAAGATAGGGACTTCTAATTACACATTATAGATAAGGAAACTGAGTCACAGAAAGGTGAAGTGACTTCCCCAAGATCACTCGGTCAGTGAAAGGGTGGGGTTCAGATGAAGGCTTTTAGTTAACTAGACTAATTTACTCTAAAATGAGAAATCAGTTGCTTTTTAAAAGAAACTTGTGCTATGAAAACATTATTTTGAAAACGATGGCTGAAAATGTTTCCATCATTAATGTTATTTTGATTGCCAAAGCTATGTAAGTGTGTAAACTTTAAAAACCATAACATCATAAACTTAGAAATTTAATAATAGAATTTCAAAACTGATTTAAAAATGAAGGGTTTCAGTGTATTTTGAAATATTTATTAAATATATGAAAATACAGCAAGTTTTGATGTTGGGAAGAACAAACGATAAAGCAGGAAAAACTTACAAGCAAATTCTACAAAAACTTTTATACAATTGGTGGATGAGATTAAAAACAAGTTTCATGATTTGGTAAACCCAGCCAACAATGCATTTTCCTCCCATTTGGATGGATATATTTTTGAGAAGCATCTTTCACAGCAGTGACAGTCATTAAAATGGCATCAAACTTTCAAATCACTGTATCACTAAGCATTAAATTAAGATTTTTAAAAATAATAAATTATATTTCATTGCATTATTCTTAGTAAAGAAATGTTATAAATGGTAGCATCTTTTTAATGACAGCAAATATTCTTTGTTCTTATAAATAAAATTCAATAAAACAAAAAATATTGTTAAACATTTATCTTCACATTATATTTACACTTTTTCTCATTTTGTGTATTTTATAATTAGTGTCGTATAGGTACCATAGTGTAGGTGTATACCATATGAGTGAATATATAAAAATAACATGATACATGCTCGAATAGTTGACTGAAATGGGCACGTGGTCAGCCAAGTTCTAAGGCCACTGGATGTGATGCCCTTCAAGGTCCATTCCCTTAGTCTGAGCTCTTTGATTCTCAGATAAATGCTCTGCTCTTCTTTGGTGGGTGATAAAACCTAAGTGCCAGAAAGACACTTCCCTCCAAGGCAGGTAGCACCTCATTATCTGGCTCACTGCCCAAATCCCATTCAAAAAGAAAAAAAAAAAGGCTAAATAAAGACCCACATTTCCGAGCGAATCAGCTTGATTTAAGACTACCTGTGTTTTTTACAACACTCAGTGCACTGTTGATGCTCAATAAATAACAAATCATGATATTAATAATTAAGAATTGATGTTACTGCTCTCGTGAAATGATTTGCAGAAGAATTATTCCCCATTCACCCATAAAGAAAAATGAGAGGTAGAGACAGAGCAATAGCTTTTAAGGAAATTTAATTCCACCTACTTTGTGGGGATGTGTTTCCCAACCCCTTCCCCCAACGCCCCCACCACCAACTTTATTAAATCTGTTGAATAAGTGAGCAAGATAGACCCAGAGCCAGCCTAAGCTGCTTCTCTTCCATCCTTTTGTCTTCCTATCTGTAGGTGGGAGTGCCAGAATGTTGAATTGTATAATTTTAAAGTACTTGACAAATATTAATTAACCGAGAGTTGCTCTTTGTTTAAAGAGACTTATGTCTAATATGTCTAATTGTGAACACGTCTCCAATTATCTGCTCTTTTTTTTTTTACTGTATTATTTAAAATGTGCAGTATCTGATTTACTTGTACATTTAGGCTTGTACTTTAGGCTTTTTGAAATAGGTGGCAACCATGAAAAAAGAGACAGTCATCTTAATGACAAAAATCATAACTGTATAAGTTTTATTTTTATACACACGTGTGTGCATATTACCTGAATACACACACACACACACACACACACACACACACACACACACACACAGATATTCTTTCTTATATTTGTAATCATTCCCTTTTTCAAGCTATAGATTTTGACAATTGTGATCACCTACACTGAACTGGACTTCTGAGCTGGCGGGGGGTAGTTGAAATTTGCTTTTTAAAAGCAAAAATCAGAAAAGCTCTCTAGAAAAATGAATTAATCCTTCTGCAAAAGTGAGTGTAATTAATCACAAGGAAAACTGGCCATGCATGTCAACAGAGTCCAGAGAACGGGCTAGGCATTATTGATTCATTACCTACTGTGAACCCCTCCTCCACTCCATGCAGGAAGACAGGTGACATGTGGACAGCAGCTATATCTGACACTGGCAGCATGGGCCTGGAGACCAGATGGATTACAAACTGCAAAAGATGCTGGGCTTGTGTTTTGGCATAAGCAGTGCACACTGTTAATTAGGAGCACAGCTTTGAACAATGTCTTAAATAATTAGCCAGGGCAGGTATGTGCCTGTGCAGGGGCGGATTATAGATTTTTTTGTTGCTTAGAGAAATTTTCTATAGCAACAAAGGAACAAAATGTAAATTAATCTACAACTCCAGGATTTATTCTTATTATGCATTTCAAGGCAGGCTTCTCAATAAACCGCCTACCAAAATCTCCTAGACATATTAGTATAGTAGTCTACAAATAATGATTTTGATGTCACTCTTAGCCTTCCTTGTCTCTGTACTTCTAAAAGCTCATTAGCTTTTAGAAGCAGTGTCATATGGTAGAAATAGCAGACTTTCATGTCAGACCTCAATTCAAATCCTGCCTTCATCATTTACTAGAGCAGACCTTAAAATCCTCATTAGTAAGATAGCAATTATAGTGTCTGTTATGGGCTGAATTCTGTTCCCACCAAACTCATATGTTGATGTCCTAATGCTCAGTACCTCAGAATGTGGCTGTGTTTGGAGATAAGGCCTTAAAGAGGTGTTTAAGTTAGAATAAGGCTTTTAAGTTTGGCCCTAATCCAATCTGACTGGTGTCCTTATAAGAAGAGGAAATTGGACACACAAAAGATACGCCAGAGATGAAAATGCACAGAGAGAAAACAATATGAAGAGGCAGCAAGAGGGTGGGCCATCTGCAAGCCAAGGAGAGAAGTCTGGAACAGATCCTTCCATTATCACCCTAAGAGGAAACCAACACTGCCAACACCTTGATCTTGGATTTCCAGCCTCCAGACCTGTGGGAAAATATATTTCTGTTGTTGAAGTCACCTAATCTGTGATATTGTGTAATAACTCTATAAACTAAGACAGTACTTGTTATAGGCTTATTGTACAGATAAATAATTTTGCATATAACATGGTATATATTATTATCTTGTAGATGTCATCTCAGATACAAACACAAACATCTGTGATGTTCCCATTCTGACGTTTGGCTTTGTAACCAGGTAAATTAGCGTAACTCCAAGGTCACAGCATTTTCTGCTTTAATTCCACACAGAAACAGTTGGTGATTCACAGTCCTGCTGTTGCTGATGGCTCATGTCTAGCCCCTGGTCTGGGAAGGTTGCATGTGCCACTGACTGCTCTCCTCTTGGGCTGACGAGGGCAGAACTGTCATGATGACAGCATGCAACGTGAAATCTGAGCTGAGGTACAGTGGCTATTTTTAAGATGTTAAGGAGGTAAGGGATTCTTTGGGCATGGAATTTAGAAGTGTTCTCTTTCCTCTGTGGGTTAAGAAGCTCATTGGCTGCAAACATTTGTATATTCATTAATCTGACCAACACTTGCTGCATGCCTACCAACTGCAAGCCACTGAAATGCTCTCTGAGGAGCAGAATAATAACAATAACATTAACAATGTTTTATTATGTCCTAGGAGCTGTCTAGACTCTTTACATATTATTATTAATTTTACTGATAATGTTTGTTGAAGGTCAGCTATGTAGGAGGAACAGTACTAAGCAATCTGCATGCACTGTATTCTTTTAGTAACCTCATGAGGGAGGTACTCAATCCCATTTTACTGATGGGAAAGCTGAGTTTCAGATGACACTCAAAATCACATAGCTGATATATGCTGAAATCAAGAGTAAAACTCAGGCTGTTCTGTTCCCAAAGTTAATTCTTTCTTTATTGTTGCACAAAAGATAGATGAGAAAGAAATGTTCTGTGATAGTCGAGGCCCCCTGTGTCCTGCACTTGGAAGTCACTCTTAAGAGAAACATTCTTCTTGTAAACAATGCTAGCTTTATTTCACCAAATTGTGTGTCTGGTGTGATTTTCAGCCTATTGCCCTTGGTGCTTAAATCTTCACCCCACACTCTGCAATCAACTTTTCATTGACATTTGAGAGCTATTCTTTCAGGTTAAGGCTGTGCCTTGTCATTTACACCATCACATGAGTGTGTTTATCATGTCATATTCTCCTGAGGGTGCTAGAGAATTCAGCAGATTGATAGGGAGAACCAGAGCCATAGGATATATAAGGTATGAGGTACAGACCCCTCCAGAGCAGAGCAGCCAATGATGCCCAAGCCTTTGGAGGGCCTAGCTGGTTTGTCATTGTGAGATGGGATTTCCTGTAACTCAAAGCCGCTCTGTTTCCAAATCTATCTCATTTCTAGCTGGATGATGGCATAAAGATGTTAGGGAGTAGACAAGGTTAGGCTGCTTTGCGAATAAGAAAAAATTCCATTTCTCTGAAATTTACATCTAATCATGGTTATGTCTACCTACATGCAGCCCATTTGAATGGAAATATGACTCTGTGAAATCCAACTGCAATCTAATATCTACTAATAACTATGTTTATATCATGCTGACAATTTACAAAGTACTTTACAGGCATTATTTCATTTGATTATTGCAGCAAGTTCTGGGGTTGGTAATTGTCTTCTTTTCCCCTCTAAGGGCATTGAGGGCTCACATAGTTAAAGGATTTGCCGAGGGTCACAGTGACAGCCAGTGGGGCATGTGTGGTGAAGCATATCTCATCTTGGAGCAAAGTCAGAGGTGCTTGGCCACATCAGGCTGCCTCCTTGACTTCACCCTGGTTCTCCTTATAGAAACCAAAAAATATTGGGCTCCTAAATTACATACCAGATTCAATAAACAAAAAGGCTGACCTAAGTCTTTCTATTCTTCTTGGTTATACACAGTCTGTCTGAAGCTGAAATTGTAAAAGAACTCCCTCTAATTTGGCTCTCGCCGTGGATGACTTTCAAGGACTTGCAGCTGGTGGAGAGCCAGCTCTGCTGTTGAATTGACTATAGTGAATGATATCGGAGCTCTGGCCAAATTCCTCAGATAGTGCGCCAGTGGGTTTGGTGTGATTTGCTTTTGGTGGCCAGGCTTGTGGCTTTTTTTTTCCCCTGGGATGACCCTGACCAACAGGTGTGGGAGTGCCTCCAGCTGGACCACTGTGAGATGTAGCTTACACCTTGAATCTCCCCTGTGGAATCAGGAGAATTCACTCTCTGTGTGTCTTTACTGGAAATCTCATCTTTGCTTGACTTCCTGTCCTTTGCAGACCTGCTTCTCTCGCCTCTAATCAGTGTCCTCCAGGAGGTCTTCCTCACTAAACCACTGGCACATAAATCCTTGCTCGAATTTTGCTTCTAGGGAGCCTGATCTAAGATAAATATTGTCACAAGTTGTTTCAGAATCTTTTGTTGTTATTTTCATATCTTTGATTAAGCAGTTTCAATGTTTACTAGTTGCTGACCTTCGATTATTTAAAATCATCGAGCTTCTTTTTGCATCTCTAACATGCGAATACACCTACTTCTTAAGGCTGTGGTAAAGATTTTAATGAGATAAAATAGGTCAAGCACATAATATAAGTGGAGTTCAGATAGTATTACCGATTCTAATATTTTGTGTGGAAATTTCTCTAGTAGCATTCTGGAAAACATTGCTGATAGAATGGGTCAGTCACAGAATAATTCTATAACAGTCCAGCTTTGTATCTCTGTAAATTTCATAGACTTAGAGACAAAAGCTGTTTATAGCATGTAATCCAAGTGTCTCAGGATTTAGCAGCTGCTGCTTGCAAATGCAGTCACATCATATTAAACCCCAAATGTCAATAGCAGCGAGCAAATCTCCATTTGACTGGCTTCTTGTTGACTCAAGGAAGCCAGTCTTTTATGGAGCTCCTCCATGGGGGCTCACATATGTCCACAATTATTCCTCACCACTATTTGTTGAGTCTAGACTTACAGCTTTATGTCCCTTCATGTACACAGAGTTGCTGATCCCATCCTGCCTCTCTGCTCCTATTGGCACCACTTGCTGCTTAGTGAGGATGGAGAGTCCCCCACCCAAAGTCATTTTCAGAATGAAGCAAAACCTCTGCACCTCAAAGCCTAATATCCTCATTGTTTTTGTGAGATGGGAGAAGTTTTTTATTTTTATTTTTTCACTTTATGGGATAGGTATGGCAATTCTGTGGTTGCTGGGTTGCTGATAGAATTCTGTCAGCTGCAATTGATGGCACCAGGACTCTGTGGTGGCCAGGCCCAGTAATATGACTAGGTTCTGGTAAAGGTGGAAAGCCACTGCCCAAGCATGATGAATCAGAAATATCTCCACTGAGCCTCAAGGTCAGGGAACCTGATGGCCACCACAGCTGTCTCTCTCTCTCTCTCTCTCTCTCTCTCTCTCTCTCTCTCTCTCTCTCTCTCTCTCTCTCTCTCTCTCTCTCTCTCTCTCTCTCTCTCTGTGTGTGTGTGTGTGTGTGTGTGTGTGTGTGTGTGTGTGTGTGTGTGTGTGTGTGTGTGTTTAGGCATCAGAAGTGGAGGTAGAGTGAAATAGAGAGTTGAGGAACCAGGAAAACTGGAAAGGGCCCACCACGAGTTAACCAGAGTCAAAGAGTTCCAGAATTTTAATATATTTTTTAATTAACACACAGAAGAACCCTTTGCTCCTCAGGACAAACACATGCTGTCAATCTCCTTCGGTAGGAATGAATTATGAAACCTGCCACCACCTATATCCATAATCACCTGCACCTCCAAATTCAAGCCCTGTTGCCTGCTATTAGGGCAGAGATAATTACTATTTAAAACCACAAGTGACTGCAGCAGCTATAGCCTGTAAGGAAGTAGCATAATTTCTCTCTGGAGTAAATAGTCTTTTATTTAGCAAAGATGAGGCCCCCAGGGCATGATTTGGAAGGAGACATTGAAACAAAGAGATAGCTAAGCCAATCATCATAAAAAATAAACAGGATTTTCCGGGGAGAAGAGCAGAGAAAGGAGAAGGGAGCAGGAGAAACTGGGGAAGATTAAGCCACAGAGTGGAAGGCCGTCAGTCTCAGTGAGTACAACACAGGTGACATCACCAGTGGCCAGAACATGTTCAAAGACAGGGTTGTTTTGTGTTCCCTTTTAAGCAGCTTGCTCTGTGATGGAAGGTAATTGCCCAAAGTGAGGTTTTGTGTGAGTGGTGTTTCTGGGAAATCAAGGCAAGAGCTTGTGTTTCAAATTTGAGTTACTAGAATGCAGAGCAAATAGAGCAGCCCTGGGATGGGCTACGAGAGAAGACTGAGAACTTTACTACGGAAAGGAGAAATCAGAGGGGTAGCCTTTGCGGATTCAAGAACTATGTTGGAGCAGTCTAGATTTCCATTAACCGTGGGATGGGGGAGGGTGTCAGCCAATTTTATGTAATTTGCAGAGGACAAGATGACCTCAACTGGTATCTGAATGACAGTCTAACTATCCCCTTGCAATCTGACTTTCACTCATCCTCAGGTGATAGGTGAATATAAACATGGATGTATATTTCTGAATCCCAGTACATTTCTAGGTTTTTGCCCTCTACAAGGCTCCTCAGATCTCAAATAGGTCACTGGTTGCAAATGGCTTGAAGTGGAAGAAAAAGTTTGTAATTGATACAGAGCATAAGCAAGACTTGGAGTATAATCATAAAGCAGCTTTATTTTGTTTCTCTCAACCACTGGATAAAAATTTTTAGGTTACCAAACACAATTTGTATTCAGAAAGTTCAGCCCATAAAATATCAACATTCCACACTTGATTCAAAGTGAAATCTTCTTCCTCTCCCAGTTAAGTCCCACCTGGGGAATGAGTGGAGACTGCAGAGGTGGGGGGTCGAAGTCCTTTCTTCCTGCTCCTCCCTTGCTAGAATCTGTTTCTGCCCTTCCCAGGTTGGAATAGAATAGGGAAGAAGAAGAATTAAATGGGGAACAGAAGGGTTCTCACATGACTGAAATTGTCTCATGGATTTATGGCCTTTAGTTCTTTGGAGAACCCCATTACTGAGGGCCTTTTGTCTGAAGTTCCTTTGACCCAGGTGAAGGGATCTCCATTATGGAGATTGCTTTCTCCTTCTGCAGCCCCCAGATATTTGACAATATCTGTAGCTTCTGTCCACTAGGGTCTCACTGGACAGGACCAGAGCTGACCTCACATTCATTCTCAGTTACGCAACACACTTCTGCCCCATGGGAAGCAGTCACTCAGCTTTCCCCTTAATCAGCTCTGAGAGTATAGGCTGCCTCATGCAGCCACTTGTTTTTTTCACTTCTTCATTTTCTCATTAAGTTTTAAGTGAGAGTCAGACAACAACCCATGTGTCCTCTGCAAGCCTGTTGAAATCCTGATCATTAGGCTTGGGATGAATGGCAAGTGTCTCCCACTTTTCCAAACTAGGGGAACACAGGTTGCATAGCACAGTTCTCTTCAGCGAAAATCTATTCCCCAAATCCTCTGAGTCCAGGTGTTTTTATGCCCTCAGTATAAATAAAAAGTCTTAGAGATGTCTGACCAATTCTTGTCACCAACTATGAAATTTCTTTACAGAAATATAACACCACTTGGATTGTAATATGTTGACTTAGTGTTTTAGTTGAAATGTTCCTTCAGAAGACAAATTGCTCCTATTTGTAATCCTGACTTTCACTAGGACCACCCACTTATCAGACCTGATGGTTTATGTCTGAATTCCAATAGCATTATGTTTCAAGTCTTTTTTCCCTCAGGAAACTCTTCAATCCATTAGCAATAAGTGGATACAAATGATTAAGAGGTCTACATCTCAGAAGTATTTGATGCTCAGTGCTTGCTTCACCAAGCTTCCCTGTTACAATTAAAAACTGTTTTATGAAAGGACAGAAAACGCTGCAGTGAAGGTATATTCAGATGTTTTTCTCCAATTGGTTTTTAAAATTTGTTTCTCTAAGTATGATATTATGAACTTCATGTGTTAGGATCTAGCCAGAGTTTGGATAAATACTGTAAGTCTATATAAGATTAGAGCAAGGTAGAAAGTGATTTTCATCCCTCTTTTGCTCTTCTTTCTCATCAACCTACCTGGAAAATACACAGTGATTCTCATTTGGACTGGTCTTTTCTTGTATAATGTAGTGCAGTGGTCTGAACCTTTTTGGCATCAGGGACTGGTTCTCCTCTGAGAATCTAATGCCTGATGATCTGAGGTGGAGCTGAGGTGGTGATGCTAGCGCTGGGGAGTGGCTGCAAATACAGGTGAAGCTTCACTCGCTGGCCCACCGCTCACCTCCTGCTTTGTGGCCCAGTTCCTAATAGGCCATGGACCGGTACCAGTCTGTGGCCTGGGGATTGGAGACCCTTGATGTAGTAGTTTTCATTTTGAAGTTTGGAATTCAATATAATGCTTGGCTTAGAAGTTATGTTCTGAAGAATGTGAGAGTAACATCACATTTCAAATTTATCTTGTGAGATGTGATATATGAAGATGTGATTGCTGGTATTGGTTGCCTACAGCTGAAGAACCATGAAAAGTACACTTAGAAATAGTGCCTATGATTGTGACAATAAGTATTATTGAGATATAGCTATTCTTCTAAATTGGCTTATTAGGTTAAGATTAATGAGGCAGGTGGTATATGTGTGAACCATTCACTTACCTGTTCACTCAATTATTCCAGTGAGGTAACAGAAAGCAAAAGAAGTTTCCTGATGGGCACAGGAAACCTCTTGTTCCATTCAGCTGTGCTAATTAGTAATGAGCATAATATTCAAATTATATTATTTAAAAAAAAAAAGTAAAGGTCAAGCAACACAAAGAAAGCAAAAGAAGTGGACATAAGGGAAAAGAAGTGATCAATGTGCCCAGATAACCTCCTGCTCCATTCAGCTGTGCTAATTAGTAATAAGCATAATATAATATTTTATATATATATATATATATATATATATATATATATATATATATATATATATTTAAAGGTCAGGCAGTATAGTTTAGTAAAACAAAGAAACACCAAATAAAAATTTCCCTGCCATTTACTTGAAGTCTGAAGCTGTGGTTAGTTTTACCATATGACCCTAAGTAATTTATAACCATTCTGAGCATCATGTTTCTGCATCTATGAAATGGAGATAAACCTGTCTATTGTGTTGAACTCTCATTTAAAATATACATTATTCATGAAGTTCTCTGTCAACTACACAGTGGGACTTTGGTGTAAGGTGTTATAGCTAGGTGATAGTTGAGATGACTGCAGATGTGGAGAGATGACACCAGCACTTACTGGTTATGAATCAGGTTTTCAGTTTCAATTTGAGCATGTGCCCACTGGCTGAATTGACACAGCACAAAGCCAAGGACAGATTTGACAATGATTTCATTTAATTGATTGATGTGGACTACAAAACTAGGCTGTTCAGTCTGCAAAGTGTCTAGGCTGTAATGACTTGCTATTGGCTGTCTACATTCATCTAACTAAGTGGACAATTAGCAAAACACTATTTGACTGTGTGATGTATAGACAGTAATTGTGGCCATTTCTCAATTAAAAATCTCATTCAAAGTTGTGAATTGGTTGTCACATTTGTTTGTACTTCCAGCTCTGATTTTTTTAAGACTATTTTATTTTTCCAACAGTCCCCAGGCATCTACAGTCTCTCTCTGACACATTTTCCCTCCCAAAGCTTTCCTCCTTCTATTATTCTCATTTTGGCCAGTCTCAAGCTCTCGGGGTTCACTCTGACTCCTACTTCCTCCACGATGCCAGATTCTATCAATTCTCTCTATGAAATATCTTGATCTCCTTCTCCTCTTCTCTAATTCTACATCCCTGTTATCCTACAATTTGATTGAGGCACATCTCTGATTACAAAAACCCTATAATTGGCCTTCTTTTTCAAGTACAACTTCATTCCAATCCATCCAATACATTAATGCTCTCATCTTGCTTTTGCTCTGCCCCAACAACCCCTGGGGCATTCTCACTGTCTAAGGGATGGCAGCCATATTCTTCTACCTGGCTTTCTTAGCATGGCAAGACCTGGCTCTAACCTGTCTTTCTAATTTTATCTTCTGCCACTCCCCTTCATGCACACTACTGAGCAGGCGATGCCTCATTCCCTGTACTGACTCATGCCAGTACAGGTGCTGTGCTGTGCTCACACAGGTCCCTCTTCAGAAGTTTGCTCCCCTCATTTTAGCTCCCTAACTCCCACTTGAAAAGCTATCTCATTAATCTTCAAAAGCCATTCAAATATCACCCCCTCACTGCCCTTTGTCAGACTCAAGTTTGGAAAGACTCTCTTCCTAATTTGCACTCTACTCCATGTTTATAAGACTTGCCCTACTTTCTCCTCTTCAGGCTTTAGGTTCCACCAATGAAGGATTGGTGCCAGAGTCATCTTTGTATTCAACAGGATCCACAAGTCTTGCACATAATATAGCTACTCCTTAAATAACTGTTGACAAGATGAATGTCTGTAAAGGAAACAGCTTTCCAATATATGCATTTCTTACTTTCTTGTTTGAGAAGGAACTTTTTATTTGAATATTGTAAACTCATGCACTGGAATATTTTTCCTTGAGACTAAGCAACATGCTCCTATGGCTTTCTTCTTTCTGAAAATGTGGGTTCTTTATCAGTGGTATGTGACAATAATTATAGGAAAGAGGAAAAGAGATTCTGGAAAGTAGTTCACTAAAGAAAAAAATAAACATGAAAATTCTAACTATAAATGGAATAAATGATATGTTTGTTAAGAAGGACATCCTGAAAGGCAGTATTCCTCTAGGGCAGTGCTGATTTTAAGAGAGATAATAATAATTTAAAAAATAGCATCTTGGAATTTTATAGGAGAAGCTGAATTTGAAGGAACTATAGAATAATCAAATCATTCAGAAACTGGGCCAGACTTTTCCTAGAATTCTGTAGCCCATTGGATTTGACAAGAACGGTAAAAATGACTGTTGGACTGGAGACAAATTACAGGAATAGTAATGGTTTCACCCTGAGGATAGATGAGTGATGTTTAAAAGACTATCACGTCATATAGTTGGTGACCTGCTGTTGTCACTCTCCATCTCAGTAAGGAGTATATTTAAAGAGAATATGGGCAAACCCAAGTAATGCATTCTAATGAAAAGGATAGGGTGAAGGATGTGGTTAAGACTTGAAAATAGAGTCAGGATTTCATTTGGGCACATTTTATAGAATAAACTAAAGTGAACATTTGATAGTTTATTTTTGGGTTAATCAAAAGAGTCCAAAGTCATTAAAATGTACTGTGCTAGGAGAATTGAGTGAGAGCTTTCTGATGATGCAATGGGATCAGTGACTAAAGGAGATCTTGACAAAGATTAATGCTCAATTTATTACTTTGCACATAGTAGCTGTTAGGTTAAATACTGTTGGGTCAAAAGCTAATATTATCTATTAAATATTCACAAAGGTTCAGAAGTAATTCTATCTAGAGACAGGAGGATGAGTGCTGTGTAGAGCCACTATATGCTTCAGATTGTCCAGAACATCTATGGCTTTAAGTAACTTTACTATTTTGAATACATGCGTAAATGTAAAACTAAAGTGTTGTGACTAAGTTCACAACTTTTGGTAGAGAAAATCTGGAGATTATAATTACTGAGGTGCATTCTTTTGGGGAAATTTGTTCGGTCATACCTGGTTTTATTATCTCACATAAATACTTTCTAAACAAGGATCTTGGATAGGATCTTGGAGCCCTAATAGGGCCAAATGTTCCTCTCTCCCCATCCTGTGTCCTCTGTGCTTATTGAATGCACAGGCTTGAGTTCAAAAGAAAATCAGAGGACCAAGGGAAAGATAATATAAAGGTTAACAACTCCTCATTCCTACTTCCAGTTGCTTTCCAATCTACTGATGTTGATCTTGTCAAGGTCACCATGACCTCCAGGTTGTTAGATCCATTGGCCAATTTTTGCTCTGTATCTTACTTGACTTCTCAGCAGTACATGACACGATCATTGTTACTGCCTCCTTGAACTATTTTTCTCATTTGTCTTTCAGAACACTTGTTTTCCTCCAGCCTCACTGGATGATCCTCTTTATTCTCTTTTGATGGCTCATCCTCTTCACAGCTCAAGCTTTAGACCACTCCTCTAGCCATACTCACTCCAATTTCCATGACTCAAGACCATCTGTTGGCTGATGACTTTGAAATATCTATTTCTGGCCTCATCCTATTCCTGAACTCCTGACTAGTATAAGCAAATGATAACCCCATATCTCCATTTGGATCCTAATAGACATAAACCAAATAATTTGTCCTAAGCACAACTCCTAATCCACCTTCCTAAACCTACTCTTCCCATAGACTTCTTCAGGTCAGTAAACAGTAACTCCAATCTTCTAATTGGCCAGGCCAAAATCATGAATGTCATATTTGACTCTTTTTTATTATTTCCGTTCAGTTCCTCAGCAAACACTGTCAGCTTCACCTTCAAAATATATGCAGAATTGAGCTTATTTCAATTCTCTTCCATCATCACTCTATGTCTGCCTTAGCTCCTCTACCATGTTTTCTTACACAGTAGCTATAGCTACTCTTTAAAGAGTAAATAAGATTATGTCACTACTCACAAGTGACCTCCATCTCACTCAGTGTAAAAGCCAAAGTTCTTACTTATAAGAGTCTCCAGGGCCCAACACAGCCTGGATCCACATTATGGCTTTCATTGTGCTTCTCTGTCATCCTGCTTCTTCTGTGTTCCAGGCATGCTCTCTTCTTGGGGACTTTTAATATGTTTCTTCTTTTGCCTGAATAGTGTCGCCTGAGATATTTTCATAGCTCATTCTTTTGGTCATGGTCCCAAAGACTGTCACCTCCTCTTGGAGGCTTGCCCTGACCTATCTAAGTAAAAGTCCAATCTTCCTTACCCTCAGCACTTTGTCTCCTGTCCCTGCTTTATTTTTCTCTGAAACATTTATTGCTATCTGATGCTGTATACATTTAATTTGTTTAGTTGTTTGTTGCCTATCTCCTTACCAGAATAAGAGCCCCATGGAGATAAGGACTTTTGTCGGTTTTGTTCAATCTGTGTCCTCAGTGCCTAGCACAGTAAAAGGACTATATCAGTATTTATTTAAATGAGGAAATGAATGTGTATTTCGAAGAGAACAAAGACCACTCTTGTGAAGCATTGTGTTTTGACCTCCAGGACACTTTGATGCAACCTTGCATAGATTTTAGTTATACTGAATATTCTTTTGTCTTTTGTCCAAGAAGTAAATACAACATATCTTGGATATTTATCTCGATAATTATGGATATTACTGATAGAGATAATGGGCAAAGATTAAATCTGACAATATTGGTGGAATGACTAATAGAGAGAAGTACATAAGGATGCCTGCTATACATGTTCAACATATGCTACAAACTATGTTTACTATAGGTGTAGGAAAAAAAGTGAGAATTTATTTTCAAAGATCTGACAATATGGCATTCAATAAAAAGAGCATATAGAAAAGTATTTACTCATGTGCCCATTGTATGTCCCCAGGGTACTTTGCCCATAACTCTATAACAACCTTTAATTATGGGTTTATACATTTGTCTTACCATTTGGACTTGAGTTCCTCAAGTGAAGGGCCCCTGTTAATTTTTGTATGTACAAGTCATAACATATTCTCTGGGACATATAAAATGGTATATTATTGGAACTGATATAGTTTGCAATGGAAGTAACTCCCCCACTGGGTGCATGGCTGATGAATAAGCACTTACTATGGTGGGGGAGGTTAAGTGGAAGCCTCTGAGACTCCCACTTTTCCCTGGCCAAGAATGTAAATCAACATTAATATCACATCCTGGGGAAAGGGTGAGGATTAGTGCTGTCATTAAAGACTCGAAGGCTGCAAGCGTGTTCTCTATCATATCTCCATTTAATCCATGAGCCTAGGTCCTGCCTAAACTGGATGGATCCTGGAGAAAAGCTATAAGCTAGCACAAACTCAGTCAGTAGTAGCCCTAATTGCCACTGCTGTGCTGGTCACATTTTCACGGCTGGAGGAAATTAATGAGGCCTTAGGTACATGGCATATGACCAATGATTTGGCAAAAACATTCTTTTCTATTTCAATCAGAAAAGAGGATCAAGAATAATTCATATTCATATGGAACGAACAATAATATCCACTTACAGTTCTGTCCCAGAGCTATGTTAAATCTCTTGCTATCTATCATAATGTAATCTGAAAACATCTGGACTGCCTGGACATCTTTTAGGTTATGACATTGATCTTTCATATAGATGACATTGTGTTGGTTTGGCAGGAGAAGCAAGATGTTGTTGGTATGCTTGAGACCTTGGCAAAAACATGCTCTCTAGCAGTTGAGAAATAAATCCTATGAAATTTCAGAGACTTACAGTTTTAGTAAAGCTCTTTAGAGTTCCAATGGTCAGGGCCATCATAGGATGTCCCCTCTAAAGTAAAAGACATCTTGCATTCCCTATGATGAAGAAAGAAATACAGCACTTGGCAGAACTGTTTGGGTTCTAGAGGAAGTAAATTCCATAGGAATCCTACTCTGGCCCATATACTGAGTTACAGAGAAGCTGCTAGCTTTGAGTCAGGACTGGAGTAGGGAAGGACTGTGTCCAGGATGTGAAGCAAGCAGCTCTACTCTTTGGGTTATATGATTTAGCTACTGGAGTTGGCTGTGTTGATGGTGAGAAAAGATTCAGTGTGGAGTTTATGGCAAGACCCAGAGGGAGAATCACAATGTAGGCCCTGGGATTCTGGAATGAAGTCATGCTACCCCAGCAGAGAATTATACAGCTGTTTGGGGAACAGTTCCTGACATATTTTAGACTGTGGGGGCCCAGCAGCAGTACATCTTCAGTAGAAAAGGTGCACCTAGGATTGAGCCCAAGCAGAACCAGAGAGTATAAATAAACTGCATGAGCAGGTGTCCTAGATCTGCTGTCACCTATAATGACTGTACCAGCACACCCTTCCCAGCTCATATTTATGGCTATATGGGAGAGTCTCATATGACCATCTCAAAGAGGAGGAAAAAACCTGAACTTGATTTATAGAGGGGTTGGCTCAGTATATCAGTATAAATAGAAAATGGATAGTGGCTGTATTACAGCCACATTAAAGGGTGACTTTGAAAGACAGCAATGAGTGAAACTTCAAGTGGTGTATCCAGTCATCCACTATGTGTGGAAGAAGTGGCTAATGGTCTGGTCAGCTAGTTAGGGACCTGGAAGGCAAAGAATTGAAAGATCAGAGGCAAGGAGTTCTTGGGTAGAGACATGTGGATGGACATATGGGAATAGACTCCAAGTGTGAAGATTTTTATATTACATGTTAAAATACCTGAAAGCATCCACCACAGAATAGGCCTGTATAACCAAATAGACAAAATGATTTAACTAGTTGATGTCATGTAGTTGTCATCATCGGCCACTATGGAAGTGGCTCAATAGGCATAAGTGAAATAACTATGGTGGTAGAAATGGAAGCTACACATAGGCCTTAGAACCTGGGCTCTCAGTTATCAGGGCCTATCTAGCTGCTACTATTTCAATTGTCTAGACTGCTAGGAACAGAGGTCAACATCAAATACCTGACATGGCACCACATTCCTCAAGGAGACCAGCCAGTTAGAGGTAAGTCCACTATATTAGGCCCCATCTGTGCTGGAGCTATCAGAAGTATCTTCTCAGGGACAGATATTTATTATACTTGTTCTTGTTATGGGTTTTCCTTTCCTTTCTTTAGGACCTTACTCAGCACTCCTCAGGGGCTTTGGGAATGCTTGATATGCAGACATAGAATCCCACACAATATAGCATATGACCAGGAAATACCTTTACGATGAAGGAATTGTGGGAATGGTCTGAGGACCATGACAATGGGATCCATTGATTATATAACAGACTTTATTATTCAGAAGGAACTGGCCTCATAGAGTTTGAAAATGGAAGGCCCACCTGAAGTGTCAGTTTGGAGGAAATATTTTGCAAGGAAAAAATACCACCATTTCGAATGCATTATCTGCACCAAATCAGACACCTTTATATGACACTATGTCCTTAATAGGAAGAATACAGGGAACTTAGGACCAAGGGTTGGAAGCAGGAGTGGCTGCACTTATCATCACTCTCAATGACTCACCTGGGGAAGCATTGCTTACCATCCCCACAACTTTGTTTACTAAACCCCCAAAGGGCACACTATTGCCGAGGGACACAATAAGGACCCCAATGAGCTACAAGCTGTGGTTGCTCTTGGCTCTTTGAATTCCCCATGTTTAAAAGCCAGGAGGCAAGAAAGAAGCCATGGTCTTGGCAGGACAATTGTCCCTAATTCAGCAGGTGGAAGTAGAATTGTTTTTACACATGCAGGAAGGGAGGAATACATGCAGAATTCATACAATTTGCTTTGTCGCCTCTTAGTACTTCTTTGCCTGATTATATCTATGGATGGACATGTGTAGCAAACCTGGCTCAAAAGAGTATGATTCATGGCTGCTCAGACCCCTCAGGAAAAAAAGTTTGGGTCACACTATCAGGTAAGCTACCAAAACCTGAAGAGATGATAGCTGAGGGTGAGGAAAAGATAGACTAAAGATCCCAGAAGGGACGTGATGGACACTTATTGTAGGCCCAAGACCAAATGCAGTGACAGCAGCTATACTTTTTCCTATTAACCTCCTTTTTCAGAGTTTACTCTCAGGGAAAGGAATCACAGCCTTGGATTGGTTGCTCCAGTACAGAAGTTGTCATAGAGTTTCATTTTTGCTTTTATTGTTTTTTTTTTTTTGCCAATGTCATTATTAGTTGTCAAAAAGTTTTGTTTTCATCTTATAGTTGATAGCGTTTTTCTACATTTTATTGGAGCTCTTACATATAGTTCAGCTATTTTTGCTTGACTTAAAACATTTAAGCTTCTAATTAAGCATATAAATGTTAAGAAGCATATATAATTATCATAAATACTTAAATGTAGCTTATTAAATTCAAAAGAGGTGACTTGTGTAATCTTAGGCATTGTAAAAATTATAAGCCTAATTTTAAAATGATTAAATAAATATCAGAAACAAATACCATACTTAAAAATAGTCACTACTTGTCTTTCACAGTCAGGATCAACATTATAAATGGTAGCTATGAATTTCAGGTGATTGCTGCATACTTTCTTATTCATTGATTAGAGTGATTATGTGAAACCCAAAACCACCTGAAATCTAATGGAGCTTGTTTATGCAACTGACAATTGATGTTTGTTCAGCTCTTTACCAACTTTTTGAAAATAATATATCTTTTGAGATGCACTGAAAACTGAGTTAATTAAGGCATATATCATTTTTCCTGTCAAAAATTGAAGCTCAGAGAGACTTGGTGATTTATCCTATTCACTCAGTATTAAGTATTATAGTTGCCTTTTGAACCTTGGGTTATGTTGCTCCAAATCCCATTCTTCTTTCAATACTTTAAGTGACTCCCCCTTCAAAGTGACATCCATGAAGTTTTCCAGGCAAAACACACAAGAAAGTCATGACAAGAAGGATTAATTCTTTTATTTATAATGTTCAGTGTTTTTCTATACTATTAAGAAAACTGTATCATACTCTTGACATTTTTCCAGGGTAAGTAACCTGTATTAGATGTTCTACTACTGGCTGTGATGCAGCCACTGCCCATGTTGACGTTTCCTAGTTTTAAAAATGATCTTTAATTATCCAAAATATAAATAAAATGGAGAAATAGGGAAAGAAGCAAATAACATTAACTTTCAAATCGACATTCCAAATGAAATGAAATGGTTTTCTACACACATTTGGGCTTATGTTCTGTGATAAGCAGCAGACCAGTGTTGAGCTTCATGCTGTTTTTCTGAAGCTCCTTTATTTATTTTTCATTAATCTGTCTCCCTTGTGTGCCTGGTGCTCAGTAATCTGCTCATCTCTAGCATGATCTATACTATAATCCATTGCTTCTCCCTCCATGCATTTTAATGAAGCAATTTTTGCCTCCTTTACATACTGCTGTCTTGATTTCATACTACAACATCACCACTTATTGTCACATCATTGAAAGCAAATCGTTAAGGGAATACCTCAAAATGAGATAGATACAAATTTTGACCCCCCCCCCCTTTTTTAAAGAGAACGTTGGGAACTTAGCAGCGTTTTCATCATTTCATTTTCAATAGATGCTCAGGGTTGGAAATAGATATCCCCTGGATACCAGTCCCAGCAGGAAAAACATTGGCAAACTGAATCTGTCCACCACAGCTCCTGGCTTCCTCTCTCCCCTTCATGCTCCATCACTTGGCTGGGTGTCTAAATTCCTACTCCCTGCCCTGGGCCACACTTCTGTGATAGATTCTGTGGCTGCAAAACCCTAGAAGAACTGTTTAGGAAGTGCTCGCCCACTGTTGCTGTTTAGTTCCTGTCTTCCTGCTAGCATGTCTCACTCCTCTGTTTCCTGGCCGCTGTCCAGGGTTTGGATCTTCTGCTGTGCTCTGCCCACCGGCGTTCGCACATTCTAGGCCTGTGTTTGTCTGCCTGGCTTCGGACCTTTGCTCTCTGTGTGAGGTCTGATTCAAGGCCTGGTTCCGACTCTAGTGTCCTGGCTAATGTCCCTCTCCTGGCTGTTCTCAGGGAACCAGGGTGCTTCTCATTCTGGACTTCTGCTTCCACATCTTGCTTCAGCCTGCACCTGTTGCTTGTCTCTTTCCTCCCTTCCCAATCTTGTCTTACATTTCTGGGTTATTCATCTTTCAACAACAAGCTATTAAGTGCCTAATGTGTGTTGTTGATAAAAGCTAAATAAGACATAGATCCTGCCCACACCAACTAGAGGATAAATAGACCCGAAAAGGGGCAGATCCAGATTTTGTGGAACCTTAAGCTTATATAAATTGGGGGGCCCTCATGAAGAAAAAGAGTGCAAAATTCCAAATACACATTTAGGAAAGAGCCTTGGAAAGGGTTTATGTGAGCAAGGGCCCTGAAGCTTCATTAACTCCACAGTAAATTCACCTACGTGGATAAGTAATTTTTAAAAGGTGTGAGATTCTGGAGTAGAAATATGCAGGGAGTATTATGAAGGCACTGAGGAAAGGCAGCTAACCCACACCTGGGTGGCTTCCTGGAGGAGGTCACCTCTAATCAGTTTAAGGGCCGAAGACTAGATGAAGAAGAGGAGGAAGGAGAAAGAGACAGGCAGAGCATTCCAAGTAGAGGGTCCAGCATATAGGCAGAGACTATAATAGTGAGTCCTGGGCACTTCTAGTGGTACTATTTTGCTTAAGTGTGAAAGATGTAATAGGTAGAATGAAACAGTGATATTGGAGAAGGACATTGAGGCTAGAGCCCCATGCATGGCATAGTAAAAACCTTGGATTTTATCATGTTGCTTAGATTCTCATCTCAGTCAAACCACTCTGGCAGGAAAATGTGCAAATGTGGATCTCAGTTAGGAGATGTGGCAGTTGTTCAGGCAGGAGGTGACAAGTTAAGAACTAAAGTCATAAGAGCAGGAGTAGAAAGAAGAGATGAGTCAAGGAATATGTAAAAGATTAGATGTTGGGCTGATGAAGAGTAAAAGAGGAGCCTCTGTGCTTTCTAACTTGGGGGAGGGAGTGGATGATAGGACCATCAAACGAAAAATGGGGTAGAGAAGGAAGATGATTTAAAGAGAGACAAGATGTTTAGTTTTAGGATAAGTCAGTGGAGGCATTCTTGTAGAAAAATAATACCCGAGTCTGAGGCTGGGGAAAAAAAATGGGTACTAGGTGCAGATTAAAGAAGCATCAGTATATAGTTAGTAATTGAAAGCAAAGAAATGAATTAACTAACCCAGAGAGGTTTGGAGAGATAGAAATGAATGAAACAGGGATGGAAACCTGGGAAGGGAGCTCAGGAAAGTGTTGAAACAAACCATAGGGAGGTCAGAAGAGGCCAGTGTCACAGCAGCCAAAAGAGTAAAAAGGTCAACATGCCAAATGCTGCAGCCTTGCAATAAAAAGACTGAAACTGTGTATTGGTTTTGTCAGTAGAAAGTAATTGGAGATGAGGATAAGAATAATGATGGGAGTAAGCCACATTTCAATAGGCTGAGGAGTGGATGAAAAGTGAGGAAAGAGTGAAGAGTGTGGGACACTGTAAGGACATTTTTCGATGAGAAGGAGTTAAAAGGTATTAGGCATGAGCTCCAGAGATGAGAGGTATTTGAGTGTTTTTCTTTTTAAGCTTGAGCTTTTTATAGTAAGAGAGTTGAATATTCAGAATATGTGATAGGATGTGGAATGCAGCAAGGGCCTGTTGTCTGTGACCATGTTGGCCTGTTTTCCTTGGGCACTCCAACTCTTGATCCTCTTGCTCCTAGAAGATGAAATTCAAAGGTGACAAGTACAGATCTGGCTGATTGGTCTTCACATCTTCTATGTTTTTTTCAACCCTGAGGTTTGGTGATTGATTTATTGATTGCCCAAAGAAACATAAGTGCATTTATTGGCCTATAGTGGTTTTGCATCAGGTTACCATGGAGTGAGAACAGGGGAAAGAATAAAAAGAGGTGGAAAAGAATTATCCTTACCCTCTAACATCCCTCTCCTTTCTGTAATCCTCTTGCCCTCACTGACTTGCCTGGCAGAGAGCTATTTTCTTAGAAAGGAATAGCATTCTTTGGGGGAAGAAAAAGATCAGGTAATGGTGAGTTTTCTCTTGCTCCTGGAAACCTGTGATTTTAGGCCATTATTAAAACTGCTAGTATCCATTCCAGAGTCAAAGGAGATCAAAAGCTATGTCTCAGAGGCCAGCTCAAAGCTGTGAAACAGATCCCATTTGCTAGCAGCTGAGAGCAGAGAAAAGTTGGGCACTGACAATAGACTTGAAAATGCTTTATAAACCAGAACATACTCTACAAATGCAAGTTATTACCATCCTTTCTCAAAGCTGTTTGCAGAAATATTTGCCTGAAGACCTCATAGTACTCAAAATAAAGCAATAGTAATACAGAGGCAATTGTGTTCCTTTATAAGCATATGTTTTATTGCAGCATAGGAAACTAAACCTCATTTTCTGCTTAGTGCCCACTTGACAGACTTGGTGCAATACAATGTCTCCTACCATCTCTCACTGCAGCAGAGTGTGTGCTGAAGCAGACTTGTTATGAGTAACCACAACACAAAATGAAAAGCACTTCGCCGCCATGCCTCCTTGACTACTGTGCGAACGATTAACATCCAATAAAAAACACAGCGCCAAAACCCAATTAGTATTCGTGTTAAAAAGATGTTCATCCATTTCAGGGAGAAAAAATATATACTACATAGTTATAATCAGAGAAATGATGAGCTATGGGCAAATAAAAAATAAAAAATAATTAGGATTCATGGTGGGTAATACATTTACCATTAGTGCTCAGAGATGCACTGAAATTAAAATAGGAACATTATAAAAAGAAGAAGAAGAAAGCAAACAGGAACATTATCTTGTGTGATCTAATTTTCAGAGACAAGAGAATCTAAATGCAATCATTCTTTCCCAAACCCAATGATCCATATCTTACTTATTGATACCTGGGTATGTATGAAAATGACTTTATTTCTCTAATTCAAGGCTTTATTTCTGGTTAAAACACAAATTCCTGGGAAAGGTAGTATTTAAAAAGTGAATGAATTTCTGATCTTCTCTGTGAAGTAGGAGTGGGAGAGACAGGGGTGAGACAAAGGGCAGCCTAGGATTCTATTCACAGTTTTTGTGAGGTATTACGACAGAAGTGATGATAATTTAGCCAATATCCATTCTTCTCTGTGGTACCAGAGCCCCACTTTTCATTTTGGGTAAATATGTATCCAGAAAAGACCATGTTTCTAAATTTCTCCCAACCTCACTTCTTGCATCTAGGGGCAGCCAATAAGGTATAGGCAGTTTTTTAGCAGAACTTTCAAGAACATTCCTTAAAAGAGAGACAGGCCTCTTAGGAGCATGTTTTTAGCCTCCCCACTTCCTTTATTCTTTTTTCTGCTAGGAATGCAGATATGATGGCCAACAAAGGGCTGGTACTCTGGTAACCATCTTGTTAGCATGAGGATAAGAGACAGCACTGCCAAAACAGAGAGCTGAAAGGAACCTGGGTTCCTGGTAACAATAGGGAGTTCCTACACCAGCCCTGGACTGCTCACCTTTGGATTTCTTATTATGCAAGAAAGAAATCATAGTTAAATCACTTTTTTTCAGGTCTCTGCTATTCACAGTTGAACTAAATTCCTAACTGATAACAGATGTAGATATGTTTTATAGTAAACACACACGCACGCTAAAATAAAATAAAACAAAATTTAAAAACCCTGGGTAGATTTCTATGTCAACTTCTGGACCCTACAACTGAAGATGGATATGAACAACTTGGTAAATATTCAGAGGAGACCCCCTCTACACATACATAAATGCATTACCTTATCCAAATACATTTTCATGCATGTGATTACCTATCGTATTTTACTGACTTTCATGATGGAAATATTTCTTGGTTTTAAGCAGTTCACAATCTGTGGTAGATTAAACAAATGCAAGCACGATAAAATATTTGAAAAATAGTAACTACAAAGACAAGTTAAAAAGACTAGACATATTTGGAGAGAATATAAACAGTGATATAGAATGTCTATCCAAAAGGATTATTACACAAAGAATTTTGACCTGGCAGTTCCCATATCATTTGATGACCAAACAAGTAGGAATGGTACTAATATAGAAAGGATATTAAGTGAAATGGAAGCTCGGAGGTGGATTTACCAAGAAGACAATGAAGCCTGTCCTTCAGGGCCCTTCATTTTGCATGATCCCCTTCCAAGGTCTCAGGAGATACACTAGACATATGTTCACATGTTTTCTTTTCTAAAATTTGCAAAGTAATGCATTTTAACCATAATCAGTTCAGATCACTGTTGTTTTTCTTTTTGACTTCTTTGTATCACATTTCCTCTTGTGTTGAATTGAGGGGGGACATCTGAGGCATCTCTGGGATCCAAATAAGAAGAAGTTGATCTAAGGATGCCTTAATTTGCATTTAGTGGGACACAGATACTTCAGATAGGTGGAATAATACAATAATTGTCCTGTCTATGACTGAGTTATTTCACTTAGCATGTCTTCAAGATGAATTCTTGCTGTAGCATGTATCAGAATCTTCTTTTCTTTTTAATGATGAATAATAATTCTTTATGTGGATATACCACATTTTGTGTATCTGTTCATCTTTCACTGGACACTTAGGTTGCTTCTTGCCCTGACCTGCAGGGAAAAACAACGCAGGGCGAGGAGGAACCTGTGGAGGATGAAAGTAGGACAGGAGACACAAAGAAATGGAGGCAAGACAGGGTTCTGAACAAGCCTCAAAATTTTATTTCCGCAGCAGGGGTATATATACAGTTAGAACAAAGGAGGGCGGAATTGTCTATGTGGAGAGATATTTGTCATGATATTATTGGCTGCACTAATAGGTGTGGCAATGAACAAGGGTTAGGGGAAGTACTTGTTATTATATTATTGGCTGTACTAGAGAGTAAGGGGATGTGGAAGTTGGGGATTGGACCTGAGTTGGCGCGCGTGGGCTTGGCTGGTTAGGCAGGAAGAGAAGCAGGAAATGGAGGACTTATTTTCCACGAGGCAAGGCTTTCATGCTTTGCTTTGGCTCCTGACAGCTTCTACCTTTTGACCTAGTGAATAATGCTGCTACAAACATGGGTGTACAAATATCTCTTTAATAACCGACTTCCAATTCTTTTGGTTATATCTGATGTGTAAAATTTTAAGTGAAGAATTAGGTTCTCATTAATGTATAGTTAAAATGAAGGTTCTCACCAATAAGAATTTTTTTTAAATTATGCAGTATATGCAGTCATAAACACACCACATATATGGTATTTTTCTTTTTGATAGAATTTGTACAACATAGAATCTAACAGAACTTCTATACTTATAGTACCTACAGCACTACTACAAAATATTGATTTCCATGTGTAAAGTCACATTTTATGCATCCCAACTAGCAAAAAAATATTTTTGATCAACTATATTAAAGGAAAGACTAATGGATCTTTCTATTTTTTTCTATAGGAAATGTTATAAAATTATTCCTATGAAGAAGTGATCAAATATTATGCAACCAATACATGTAGAAAATAGGTACAATAGAGGTGGGTCTGGCAGTTAATGAATAAAACATTTTATTTTTCTGAATTTAATGGTGTTTGTGATCTTTGTCAGTTAAAAAAATCTTGTAATATGTTATGACTTCTTATCTCCTTCTAAATATATATTCACATTTTTATCTGATATTATGTGTGTACTATTGTATTCATTTTCTTAAAGAGGGCCCCCAAATTGTATACATTTTGGGCCCCACAAAACTTGGCTCTGCCCTTTTGGGGTTTCACAGACCCCCTCAGTGCTTTGGCTCAAGAGGTCTCAGTTTCTTTATCTCCTTCCCACTATCTCCTTCCCAACTTCTTGTGTCCTGGTGCATTGTATAAGCAATGTCCACACGAGGTATTCAGGCCCAGATTGAACAATGCCTGTTGCACTGATGGATACTCAGTCACAGCGTGCTAGGTGCCGAAAAGTGGACTCCTCTAGGCCAACCACCAGAATGATCCATGGAGGAGGGCTCTGGGCACAGGTTAAGGAAGTTCATGCCTAATTGACAGTTAGGCGGTTGGTGGTAATGACTTGGCTCCCATGAGTTTCTGTGAATGTGTAGTTATCTTTCAGTTTTTGGGCAACTTCCTCAGGATAGGTTCATGGGCTTCTTCACCATCTTCACTCCACACTCTTGTCCAAGATCTGTGATTTCTTTTTGGTCTGGAGGAAATCTCACTGCTTTCTCTGAGTTTTTGTCAGAGGGACTCCTCTTCTGAACATTTTTTTCTGTTGTTCTTTCAGTATAGTTTTTAATAGCCCCTCAAAATACACCCTAGAATTGTTGACAGCTAAAAATAGAATTCTCCTTTCCTGAGGTAACAGGAGGAGACGTTAATCTTCAAGGCTTCCCAGGTGAATAAGAAAACATTTGTATTCTATCCCTTTAAATCAGTAAAGCAAGAGAAGATATATCACACAGTTAAGATGTCTTATTAAGAGAGCCTCACTATTATTATCCTGGCACATAAATGATAAGGATTAATAGAATTTTAGAATTGAAATGGGCTTAGTGATTCTCTTGTCAACCCCTATAATTCTGTGGATGAAGCACATAAAATCCCTAGAGGGTAAACGATGCTGCTGAGGTCATAACCCCGTGAGCCACAGAGCTAGGCCCTGCTTCAGACTGCTTAGTCCATAGTCTGGTGTGTTTTCTCTCTGTCACATTCACATCACATGTGGCGAGAAAGTTTTAGATAGAGTTGTCAAATGCCATGTTAATTCTATTTTATGAAAATGGATTTAGAAATTTTTGTTTGAGGTTTAAGAATATTGAGTAAATTCTCATTTTCTTGAGTTGGCTTGAGTATACCCTACCTGGAGGCTTCAGAAAAGGCTGGATGAATTTTCAAGATCGTTTTAGCCTTAACAGTGTATGATTTTCATTCATCTAGCCTCTTAAATGAGAATTTCTTGAGGCATCTTCTATAAACAGAGCATCATATATTGTGTACACAGAATAAAATAATGGGATAAAAAATAGAAAGTAAAACACAGAGCTCTCTGGTATGGTCAGATCCCTGCCATTTGGATGCCTAGGTAAAGACACAGGCTGTCCAAGGTATAAACTGTACATAGCCAGTGGCCGAGTGAAATGTTTCTTGACCAAAACTGCTGCTAGAGCTGTGTTCACTGCAGTAGAGATGCACTAGTTACCCAAATACAATGGGTTTGGGTCAGCTGAAAATGATACCTACTCTAAAGATATAATGTAGAGGAACCTCAAAAACATTATACTAAATAAAAGAAGCCAGATACAAATGGTCATATATTGTATGATTTCATTCATATAAATAAATATCTAGAAAAATGTGCATCCCCAAAAAACAGCAATCTACTTTCTTTCTCTATGGATGTACATTTTTCTGGATATTCACATAAATGAAATCATATAAAATATGACTATTTGTGTCTGGCTTCTTTTATTTAATATAAATGTTTTTGAGGTTCACCTACATTGCATCTTTAGAGTAGTTATCATTTGATACACTAAATACATATGATTAATTTTTACAGGAAAATTGAAATTTATTATATCTATTTATCTCAGCTTTGGAAAGAGGAGACTTAAGTTCCAGTTCATTTCCCCGAGTACATTTCTTTCTATGCTGGATTCTTTACCTTCATTTGAAATGGACGTGGCTTGTTTTTGCCAACTCAGTCTCCACGCCTCTGGTAACAGCTCCTGATTTTGTATAGTCTTTGAAGTTCAGGTAATGCTGAACCAACCTCCTCATTTCTGGAGTGGGCACTGATTTCAGGCTGTCCAATAGGGTTTTCATCCCTTTGGCCACGGTTTAAGAGGGACACATATTCCAGTTGCAGGGGTTCATATTGGAACTACAGAAATGTGTTTCCTTTTTGTTGAACTTGAAGCTGGAAGGTGTAAGCCTGAAAAGAAAGCAGAAGGAAAAGAATGTGTTAGAGAGCCGAATCCTGGGGATATTGTTGAGCCACTTTGTCCAGGCATGTTTAATTAGTTACAAACCTATTTTTTTCTTTTCTTTTCTTACCGCAGTTTGAGTTGGATTTCTGTCACTCACAGCCTGTCACTACAAGACACCAACATGACCACGCTCATCTAGGGCTGGGGCAGTGTGGTTGAGGACATTCTATCCCAATACTCAGGAAAAGCCTTAGTGATCTTCAAAGTGAGGACTCTCATACTCTCTGTCTACTCAGCTTGTTGGGCAGTACTTTCCTCTGTAGCATAGTGGGAAAGTAAAATACTATTTGAGGTTTTGATATTTACCAATCTACCTATTTATACCTTGAATCTTTTTAGCAATTTTAGTATTTTTAGTGTAAGTTTATATGAAAGGAGAAAAAAGTCTAAATTTTCTCTTTGGTTTCATGACATTAGATCTTCAATAGAAATATTTTTTGGTTTAGTAGATTGAAGGTTAGAATTTCATTCAATGGCATAGAAAAAAATGTAGGTCATTTTACCAATAAAAACCTTGAGGAATAACTTTTTTTTTATCATCAAAGTCTTTCTGATGCAAGTTATCATAAGTACAGCAAACAGATAAAAATAGGCTTCAAAAATTAGAGTGGCTTTTTTCCTCAGTCTTTTTAGATTCTCATGTTTCACTCTAACAAAGATGGTACCTTTTCATATTCCCTAAAAACATTCTCCTTTCCAACATGACTCAAGGTTTTAAGATAAACTCCCAACTAAAGTTTGGTAACAAATAACAAGGAGAGATGTTTCTTTTCATTTTTTCTTTTGCTTTAATTGAAAAGAAGATAAATTATAGAGGAATAGACCTAAGGGCATATTCTTTTAGTCAAGGATTTCTCTTTTTATTGCAGAGATTCACCTCATCTTTGGACCTTTTGTGAAGAACACCATAAATGAAATGGCTTCATCAAAAAGTATCTTGGCATGCAGAAGTTAATGAATCAATTTCTTTAGAAATTTAGACTTTGTACATTTATAAAGCCCTTAATAATCTACTTGTATATTGTTATGGGTTGAACTGTGTCCTTCAAAAAGTTATGTTGAAATCCTAATTCCTACTACCTTAGAATGTGAATTTATTTAAAAATAGGGCCATCACACATACTGTTAATTAAGATGAAGTCATATTGAAGTAGAATAGGCCCCTAATCCAATATAGTTGGTATTATAAGACGACAGCCATGTGAAGATAGTGACACTGACACAAGATGAGAATACCATGTGACAATGAAGGCAGACATTAGAGTTATGCAGATGTAAGCCAAGGAACACCAAAGATTGCTAGCAAACCACCAGAAACAAGGGAATGGTAAAGAAAGACTTCTTTATGGATTTCAAGGGGAGCATGGCTCTACTGATACCTTGATTTGACTTCTGACTACTAGAACTGTGAGACAATAAATTTCTGTTATTCTAAGCCACACAATTTATGGTATATTGTTATAGCAGTGCTAGGAAACTAAAACATAATTATATTTTAATAAAATTATATTTTATATAATAATTTTTTACAATGACAAAAAAGAAAGGCTACCCTATATAAGACTCCTACCGATATCCATATCAGGAGACCTTAAGCTCTTTGCCACTAGAGGCTCTGGGTTGACAAATGGGGGAGTTTTAGTCAGTTCTGGCTACTATAACAGCATACTATATATGGGTGGTTTATAAACAACAGAAACTTATTTCTCACATTTCTGGAGGCTATAACATACAACATCAAGGTACTGGCAGATTCAGCATCTGGTGAGAACTTGTTTCCTGCTTTATAGATGGCTGTCTTCTTATTGCATCCTCACATGGCAGGAGGGGCAAGTAGGCTTCCATTTATGAGGGAAGAGGGTGTTAAAAAATGTGAGGCAGCCCACCTCCAACATCACCACATTGGGTGTTAGGTTTCAACACATTTAGGGGCAACACAAACATTCACTCTATAGCAGTAGGGAAATAAAAAGAGGAACTGTCTGCAGTTTGGACTGTCTGTAATCATATACAGAACATGATCAAGGGTGAGATACTGGGCTTCTGTTACAAGGTGAGGTCCATGTAGTCTCACCTCCGATCGGCATCATTGTCCAGTAGAATAAGTCTATTGTTGAAATCCGGAATTTCTTGTGTAAAAAAATGCATTCATAGGGTTCGAATGAGGTCAAGCATTGCTTGTTCAGTATTTCGAGCCCAGAGAGAAGTTAAATCTTGAAGGAAATAACATTAAATTTGTATCAAATTTAGCTGCTTTGATTCAGCTGCTTTGATTCAGCCACACCAGTCAAAAGCAAGGATATCAGAAAAATTGTGGATGGTGTATATGTCTGAAAAAGGAACAGTGCAGCAGGCTGATGACTAAGATCTAACAGTTTTCTAGTACGGAAGCAACAAGGTGCTAGAGATTCCTAAGACTAATTTGTGTTATTTTAAAGATGCAAGAAAATAAGATAAAATATCTTCTATTGATTTAGGACTGAGAGAAAGAGAGAGAGAGAGAGAGAGAGAGAGAGAGAAAGAGAGAGAGAGAGAGAGAGAGAGAAAGAGAGAGAGAAAGACAGACAGACAGAGAGACAGAGATACCCACATAGGTCATTTGGCAATATTATGAACCATGATTCTTAAAAAAATATATATGATAGAATTCAAAGAACCCTGAGAGCATATTTGGAAGCAGGTGGTGTCCTGCATGACTGCTGCTTTTTTGCACTGAACCCAGCTCCTTCTTAAACCCAGAGGTTCTCAAACTCCTTTGTATGAACTCTAGGTGAGATCTCAGTATTTCCTCCCTTTCTTCCCTTTTCTCCTACTTCCCCTTGCTCCATTAAAAAAATTCTATGAAACCATGAAACAGGTTTTATGAAAACACTGGGACTCTTTAGATAGGACATCAATAATAGAACTGTTTTATTTTTAATGTGGTTGTCCTATTATTTTTGCCAAACCAGGAAATAACCCCAACACACAAGAATCCGGACTGCCAACCACTTGGAGAATATCCCCAACTTGTAGCCATTCCTGTGTGGCACCCTGAGAATTGCCATGGTAATTACCTAGTGCTGTGGATCTAGTGCTGCACATTAATATGACCTGGAAAAATTTCAAAGCCTTCTCACTCCAGACCAATTAAATCAGAAACTCTAGGGAGAAGGCCTACGCATTAGTAATTTGTAAAAGATCCTCAGATGATTCTAACACGTGGCCAAGATTGAGAACCAGTGGCTTAACATGTTGTGTTACTGTTGGAGTCCGAACACTCTGATAACGAGAGACAGAGGTGAGCACCCATCTCTGACCCATAAAGCCCTCTGCTTTTTGTTTGATTGGAGTTATATAAAACCTGAGTGGAACTAAGTCTAAGCCTGGTAATTGTCATGGCAATGCCCTAGATTTTTCTATCAAATCCAATCTTACTTAGGATGGGAGATGCAGGAGTGACTCTGGTGATGTTAAAATATTTCTGCTCCTGTTTAAAATATTCAGCATTAAGTTGAACAGTTTTTCCATAAAATTTCAAAGACTAAAACTTTCAAGAACACCAGATATCACCTAAATCAAAAAAATTTATCATTAATTATAAAGTGTGCTTTATCATAGGGAATTGTCTAGGCAATCAGCATCATGTATAGCCTTTAATGCCTCTTGTCTGCTGACTGTGAGTTCTGCATATTGATAAAAAATTTGCAAATTTCTTTGCTTATGCTTCATCACTTCCTTCTTTGAATATGAAATAAGTGGGATTTGAAAATCGTAGAGCTAGCAGGAACCAGTGGAAACCATTTTATCTAGTCCTCTGACTTTACATTTGGATGCCTAATTCACTATGAGAGTCAGGCTACTATGATCTTTTGTTAAATTCATGAACATTCCATCATGGACTACTGCAACATCCTTCTAAGGAGGCTCTTTCCTTCTTGTCCCCCACTTCCCCCCCCCCATATTGCTTTTAGAGTAATTGTTCTAAATACAAATCCAATCAAGTCACACCCTTCCTTGCTTAACATTCTTCAATGACCATGTTTGCCTCAGGTTCAAATTCAAATTCCTTAGCCTCACCTACAATCATCTGAGAATTGATCTGACCCTGTCGCCCTCTGTAGATTCATCTAGAGCTCGCATTTCTCACTTACTAGGAATCGAAATGGTATAAATGCAGTTCTCCAAATGTCCTATCTGTCACCATACCTTTGCACATGCTGTTTTTACCCTCTACGATGCTCTCTCTCCTCCTAGGTAAGGAGACCCTTCCTTTATTTTCCCATTTGGATAGTTCATATCAGGGGGTAATGAGCAGGGGAGACATCAGAAATGGCAACACGAGGGATGAAAAGTAAGAGAGGACTTAATGAGATGAGGGTAAAAGATTGGATGAATGGTATTTACATCTTGAAATAAAAGACCTTCTTAATAGTTTTTATATAAAAAGCTTCAAAGTTACATGTAAGACCAAGATTAAATGGATTAATAATGGAATCCCCTGGGGTGGTGGTGGTAGTGGTGGTATTTCTGTGTCTCTAATGGGAGACAGAATGGTATCTTTTATTTATCTATCATCTGTATCTGTCTGTCTGTCTATCTATCATCTATCTACCTATCATCTCTCTTTAGTTTGATCTTAGGTGCAAAGGTTTAAATTAACCAACCACTGTCCTCTGTTCAATGCATATTACCATAGGTCTACACATAGATATCATTCAATTTAGTTTTTTTTTTACTTTTTATAAATTTTTATCCACATCTTTACCCCTATTCCCTTCTTCCCACATAGGAAACTATTCCAATATATTTAATGAGGATTCTTTTATTTGTGTGTGTACTTTGGGGGTATATATAAATTAACTTCTAGTCACACTATGTTCTCTATCCCATTCTATTTTTATTTTTTTCACCATGTTTTTAATATTACATGTGTTGTATATCAGATCTGTGGCCTTCTAACTGCTGCAGCCACCATACTTAACCTATCCACTTCCCCTTCCCCTGTGCCAGGAAATGAGCACCCAGATAGCCCTTAATTCTATTTCTACAAACAACACTGAAATGTATATTCTCTGTGTCCCTTGTAAATGTGTGAGAAACTCCTTTTGTGATAGATACTCAGATATAGATTCAAGATATACACCCACTTAATCTGACCAAATGGCGCTATAGATTTCCCAGTTTGTGCTATAGAATGTGCGCCAGACTTCATGCCCACCAGCAGAGCTTGGTATCTCCACCTCTCTACCAAAGTTGCCAATACCCAGCTTTCCCATATCTACCCATATTACAAGAGCAAAGTGATGCTCATTTTGTTTTTATTCTTTTAAACAGACTTTATTTTTTTAAAGCAGCTTTAGGTTCATGAGAACATTGCGGGGAAAGTAAAGATAGTTCCCATGTATACCCTGCCCCCGACAAACCTCCTCCATATCAACCTCCTGCACCAGAGTGTGACATTTGTTATAACTGATGAACCAATATTGACACATAATAATCACCTAAAGTCCAAATTTACATTAGGGATTAGTGTTAGACATGCTGTAGGTTTTGACAAATGTATAATGACATGTATCTGCCATTGTAGTATCATATAGAATAATTTCAGTTTCCTAAAAATCCTCTGTGCTCCACTGATTCATCTCTCCTCCTTCCCTAACCTCTGTCAACCACTGATCTTTCTATTGTCTCTATAGCTTTGCCTTTTCAGGAAAGTCATATAGGTGTAATCATACAGTATGTATCCTAGGATGGTTTCTTTTACTTAGTAATATGCATTTAAGATTCCTCTATGCCACTTTTTAGTTATTCACTTTTTTTTTTTTTTAGCATTGAGTAATAGTCCATTGTCTGTATGTACCACAGTTTATTCATTCACTTACTAAGGATGTCTTGGTTACTTTCAAGTTATAGCAGTTACGCATAAAGCTACTATAAACATCTGTGAACAGGTTTTGGTCTGAATTTTCAATTAATTTTGGTAAATACCAAGAAGTGCTATTGTTGGGTCATATTGTATGAGTATGTTTCATTTTGTAAGAAACTACCAAACTGTTTTCAAAGTGGCTGTACAACTTTGCATTCCCAACAGCAGTGAATGAGAGTTCCTGTTGCTCCACATCCTTACCAGCATTTGCTGTTGTCAGTGTTCTGGATTTTGACCATTCTAATAAGTATGTAGTGGCATTTCACTATTGTTTTTATTTGCATTTCCTAATGACACTTGAGGTGGAGCTTCTTTTAATAGGCTTATTTGCCATATGTATATCTTCTTTGGTGAGGTTTCTGTTCAGGTCTTTTGTCCATTTTTTAATCTGGTTTTTAGTTTTCTTATTGTTGAGTTTTAAGAGTTCTTTGTATATTTTGAATAACAGTCCTTTGTTAGATGTGCCTTTTGCAAATACTGTTTCCTAGTTTGTGGCTTGTCTTCTCATTCTCTTGGTACTGTCCTTTGAAAAGCAGAAGATTTTAATTTTAATAAAGTCTTCTCATTCTCTTGAGAATGTCTTCTCATTCTCTTGGCACTATCCTTTGAAAAGAAGAAGTTTTTAATTTTAATAAAGTCCTGCTTATAAGTTATTTCTTTCATGGATCATGCTCTTGGTGTTGTAACTAAAAAGTCATTGTCATACCCAAGGTCATTTAGATATTTTTCTATGCTATGTTCTAAGAGTTTTATAGTTTTGTATTTTACATTGAGGTCTATGATTCATTTTGAGTTAATTTTTGTTGCAATGACTATCTTTTCTCATTCACTTTTTTTTTTTGCCAAAAATCTGTGACTATGTTTGTATGTGTCTATTTCTGAGTGCTCTATTCTACTTCATTGATGTATTATGTCTATTATTTCATCAATACTGCACTGTCTTGATTGCTGTAGATTTAGAGTAAGTCTTAATTTGGAGGAGTTTCCTGACTTTGTTCTTCTTTTTCAATATAGAGTTGCCTATTCTTGGTCTTTTGCTTCTCCCTATAAACTTTGAGTTAGTTTGTCAATATCCAAAAAAACTTGCTGGGATTTTTATTGAAACTGCATTAAATTTATAGATTAAATAAAAAAAAACTGACCTCCTTTTGGTTTGATTTTCATTTCTCTGATACTAATTATTTAGAATACCTCTCCATATGGATGAGGTATTCTTAGCCCTTGGATTCTTTTCCTGTAAATTCCTTTGTTATATTCCTTGTCTATTTTCTCCCAAAGTTCCTATCTTTTGGTAGTTGCTTTGCAAAATTTCTGTATATACTCTGGACATTGGTCCCTTATTAGTTTTACATTTTGCAAATATCTCCTCCGTGTCTTCTGTCTTAACTCTATCCATCATTTTGTTTGTTGAATAGAGATCGTTAATTCTGTTCTAATCAAATTCATGCATTTTTGTATGAATTTGTAAGGTTTATGTCTTTGGGTTTTGTTTAAAAAGTTCTTTCTTATAGGTTACAAAGATATTCTCCTCTATTTTCTCCTATTAACTTTATAGTTTTGTCTTTTATGCTGAGATCTTTAATATACTTGTGACCACTTTTAGTCCAAGAGTTACTATTTTTTCTTCATGTAGTGAATCAATTTTCCTAATTCTGACTCCAAATAATTAATTATTTTCCCATTGATTGTGGTGCCGCCTGAATTAGAAATCAAGTCAGGTTTTGGATTTCATTATGAATGAGTTTGAGTTTGATTCTGAGCATTCTACTTTTTTGCTTTTGTCTATATGTCTATTTTTACAGTGTAAACCACAGTTTTCTTTTTTAATAACAGCTTCATTGAACATGTGAAGGCCTGTGATGATGTTTTCCTCTTAGATTTTATTTTTTGTTGTTTAGCTATGTATGAAAATTTGTTCTTCTGTTAAACTTTTAGACTCAACTTATCAGTTCTTCAAAAATTGTCATTTTATTTGGTATTGCATTGAATTTATAGATCAAATTGGGGATAATTATTATTTTTCTAATATTAAGTGTTGGGAGCCATTCTTGCTGAATGCCCTGCAGACAGGGTTGAAGTTGCCTGCAAGATAGAAGTTTGCAGAGTAGGTGGGCTCGTTACTGAAGGAGGAAGATTGGCTTAATGGATAGCTTATTACTGAAGGAGAAAGTTTGGCTTAATGGAAAGAGTTGAATGTTCCTTGCCCCAGGGAATAAGAGACAAAAACAGGAACTAGGATGTATTGAGATTTTATGTAAAGGTCAGCAATCATTTGCATATGTATGGGTGTTGCTTCTCATGCTCTTCCAAGGGTATATATATGCTGTGTTAAATAAATTCAGTATTCACTGTTCGCCCTCCCGACTCTATCTTCTGTCTCTCTCTCTCTCTTTTTTTCTCAATCTTCACTCCCCCTCTTGGGAACTGTTCGCTCGTAGCCAGCTGGCTCCAGCAATTAAGTCATCCCATTCAAGAATATAAATCATCTCTCTACTCATTCAGGTCATCTTTATATCCTTCATTGAATTTTTATTATCTCCATGCAATCTTGCATAATCTTAGCTAAATTAGTTTCTAAATCCTTATAGTTTTGAACTATAAGTGGTGCTTTACCTTTTATATTTTATAATATGCCTTTTATGATTTTGTAAGTTTAAAATTTTTAAGTTGATGTGTATCTGGCAACCATGCTTAGCTATTTGAGTAGTTATGGTAATTATTTTGATTCTTTTGGAGCTTTAAAGGTAGATGATCAAATGGTTCTTTCATTTTGTTTTAAGCCTCCAAATCATTGTAAATTTTGTGGCTTAAGACAACAGAAATGCATTTTTTTTTATAAGTTCTGGAGACCAAAAGTCTAAAATCAGTATCACTAGACCAAATTAAGGTGTTGGCATGGCCATCCCCTATCTGGAGATATCTAAAGGAAAATTTGTTTCTTTCTTCTTACATCTTCTGGTGGCTGCCAGCATTCCTTGGCTTGTGACCACATCACTCTAATCTCTTCCATCATGATTACATTGCTTTTTCTCCTGTATATTCCTCTGCCTCCCTCTTATGAGGATACATGTGATTGCATTTAGCGCCCACAAATATATTCCAGGATGATCTCTCCATCTTAAAATCCTTAACATAATCATGTCTGCACGTCTTTGTCCTATAAGGTAACATTTACAGGTTCTAGGGAATGAGAACTGATTTTTTTGCGGAGCCATTATTCAACTTACCACACTTCCTCCAATATGATTATGTGTGTGTGTGTGTGTGTGTGTGTGTGTGTGTGTATAAAATTCAGCTTCCAACCTCACGTGTTACTTAATGAGGAGACACTAGACCAAGATTTTTCTACTAAAGTCAGGTACTAGAGAGGAATCATACAATTTCTACTCCCATATAACATTTTTTGGAAGCTGTTACTCATTGTAATTAGATAAAACAATTGGAGAATATAATAATTAGAAATGAAGAGTTAAAATTCTCTTTTCAGATGACTCAATTATACAACTGGAAAATCCAAAAGAATCAATTAAAACTTACCTTGAACAATAAAATAATTTAGTAATGTGATAGCCTATAAAATTAACATTAAAAAGTCAGTAGTCTTCATAATAGAAACAAAACCAGTTACATGTCATGGAGGAGAGGATCCCTCTCATAATATTAAAAAAAGAAACTAAGTGCCAAGGTAAAACTTGATTGGAAATGTTCCAAACCTGTATGTGAAAAATACATCTGAAAGTTACAAAAGTCAGTTTCAGCAAATGGAGTAATGTGTCTTGTTCTTGGATAGAAAAACCCAACATCAAAAAAAATCTGTTTCACTATTTATAAATTTATGAAATGCCCAATAAGAATACCATCAGATTTTCCCCACCCTTTCCCCCTGGATCTAGACAAGTTAATTATAAATTTATCTGAAAGAACAAGCAAGCAAGTATAGCTAAAATACCCCAAAAGAAACAAGCAAATGGGTGAGAGTATGGGAGGAGTTGCAGGTACTAAATATTACAATGAACTGTAAACCCTTTATAATTAAGGCAGTTTGGTATTGACACATAAATAGAAAGACTAATGGAACAAAATAGCAAAATGAGAAGTAGACTAAATTGCATATGGAAATTATGTGTACAATAAAAACAGTAATTCAAATTAGAAGAGAAAAATACATGTTTTTTTAAAATAGGTATTTTTAATAACAAAGAAAAGATTGTGGTTACTTACAGCAAAATTAGCACAATTAGGAAAATTTAGCCTCATATTTGTCAATGAAACTCAGCTGACCAAATTATTAAAACATTGTTCTTATTTTGTAGTTCTGGATGGGTGTCAAAAGTAATGATTCCACCATGTTCACTTTAAACTAGAGCTATAAATTTTTAATAAGTGAAATTCAGATGCTGTGTATCCAGTATTGTGATGGTAAATATGTTTAACACACACTTACACATATACATATGCGTGTGTATAATATATATGTATATGTGCATATTGTAACTATTACTGACATAGAGGATGCTTAGCAAGCACTTTACAAATAGTAAGAAAATATACAGTACTTTATATAGTTAATTGATTCTCACAGATGCTTTCCTTTGTTTTTGCCAAATGCTTATTCATAACCAACTTGTAGTTGCAACTGATGAGCATAATTTTTCACATTAATGTAGGTAGATTTTTTGTTTACATTAATGAATAAGATGGAAGTAAAATTAGAAAAACATAAAGTTGAATCTTGACTTCACATATTTGTCAATGATGTAACTTCTTTGCTGAATCTGATAACAGTTTTTAAATATTGGAAGATTATTCCTCAATGTTTTTTGTGCTATTCACAATGTAAGAGCTATAGACACAGTGAATTTTTAACATTAATCTACATTACTAATATTTCCTCCTTCATTTTCTTTTTCTTTTCTTTTTTTTAGGCGAGGTAACCCTTGGTTGACCTCAAAGATTGCAAGGACCTTGTCAGTTTACAATACCTTATTTTTTATTTTTTATGCCTACAGCACCTGGTCTTCTGAGGTGGTCTCCCATGCAAGCACTAAACAGGCCCGATCCTGCTTAGCTTCCGAGATCAGACAGGATCGGGCTTGTTCAGGGTGCCATGGCTATAGACCTCCAGTTTCTTAAGTCTAGACCAAGAGTTGGCAAACTTTTTGTAAGGGCCAGATGAGAAATATTTTAGTTTTTGGGGACATTGTAGTATCTATTACAACTATTGAACTCTGCTATTATAGCACAAAAGCAGCCATAGATAATATGTAAACAAATGGTTGTGGCTGTGTTTCAATACATTTTTATTTACAAAAACAAGTGACTTGGATTTAGCCTACTGGTTATAGTGACTCTTGTTGAACACAGTCAGCAAAACAATACGTTAAACACTGATGTTAGTATCGCCAGCTTCTGTGGTGTAAATGCTTTCATTATATTTAATTTCATGCTATTAGTATATTGTCTAATACTAAGTTGAGAAGAGATGTACAGCAGCATACCACTCTATAGTATTTCTACCATATAGATGTTATAAACATAAATAACCACAAGAGCCTTAATAATAGTAAAATATATTAAAATAATTAAGAAGTGATGAATATTGATTATTATTAGGTTTGTTTTTAACATAATTTACTTCATTGCACATTGATATAATCTATTCTGTAATAACAGTTGTGTTTAGTAATCAGCTCACAAAATTTCTGAAAATTTAACAATCAGTTCTCCTGAGCTGGCATGAGCCAGCTCCAACATATCACTGTCTACAGCCATAAGGGAATAGGGAAAATTGGATCCATTATTTATAGTATATAACAGAACAAATTCCAAATGGATCAGAGACATAAATGTAAAAATAAAATGAAACCATACATGTACTAGGAAAGATTTGAATGAATTTCTCTATAACCTGGGAATGAGAAAACTTTATGAGCTATGACTTAAAATACAGAAGCATTAAGGAGAATGAGATTATATTAGCTTCATAAAATGAACAGAGAATTATTGTTTCTTTTTGCATTTTCTGGAACATAAGAATTTTTTTTTGAAAATTTGAGTTGATTTTAATTAATTAATTAATTTATTTATTTATTGTGACATTAGATAATGAAATCTAGTAAGTTTCAATTAATTATCGTAAGTGTACGATTCAACAGTAAGATATATATATATATATATATATATATATAAAATCTTTGGAGTAAATATCCAATAGAGAGAAGAGAGTCCATTTTAAAAGCATCCAGATTTAGAGATCTTTTGGATGGAATTTCTACTACCAATTAAATTTCTTTAATCCTTGTGAGTCTATTTTAAATTCTTTTTTTCTTCTTACACCAGTTTGACATTTTATATGTTTTCTAGGAATTTATTCAATTTATCTATGTTTGTTTTTTAAACCTGTAATTATTTTCTTATTTTTATTTTTGATTCTTGTTTTATTTACTTTTGTTGTCTCCATTTTTCTTATAAGTCTTACCAATTTTACCTTGGTAATTTTTTGGAAAACAGAGCTTTTAGTCTTATTAGTCTCTTCTATTAAAAAATTATCATATTGTTTCTTTTCCTTTATTACATTCTTTTTCTTCATTAGGATTGCTTTGATGTTCGATTTTATAACTTCTTAAATTGGATACTGACCATATTTCTTTTCAACTTTCACTGTTTTCTGATAAACATATTTAAAGGTATAAATGTTATTCTAAATATGGCTTTAGGTATATCCCGCAAATAATTTGTTGTCATGTTTATTCAGTTTTAGAAATTTATTCATGTTGATTATAATTTCATTTTTAACCAGTGAGTCATTTAGTAATATGGTATTTTCAAAATGTAGGACTTTGAAAATAATTTCCTCTTATTCATTTCTAATATTATTTTACTATGTTTGAAAGATACAATGTATAAGATATGGTTCCTGGAGAGTTTATTCTTTTAGGTCTAATATATTCATGTAAATATGTGCATGCTCTTAAAATGCGCATTTGCTATTATATAATCTTTTAGAGCATATATATTAAAAGATATATATTATACACAGCATGGCATTAGAACATGCCTAACAAAGATCTGAACAATATAATCAATAGTATAATCCTACTAATTACACTTTTTAGATAAAAATCTCCTTAATTTTTGTTTGTGTAATACATTTCTGATAATTGGGTGTTACAAACTGGAAGTATTCATGTTTCTCTGTATGCTTTCAGGTATTATAACCAATTATTAACTTCATGCAAATATGTTTGTGATGGTTATATTTTCTCACTCTATAGTTTTGTTTACCTTTTACCCCCATTTTTTTGTCAGCTCTTATGATTGCTATTCCAGATTTCTTTATTTTTTTTTGTCATTTATTCTTTCATTTTTGACCTTTTTGAGTCTTTAGATTTAAGACTATTTCTTAAAGACAACATATTTTTTGGATTTTGTTTTTGTTTTTTAATACTAACAGAGAGTATTTGCTTTTTGTGAGTTAACTTTATTTAAATTTATTGTAATTGCTATTATAATAGATATTATTTCTCCTACCATATCTCATATTTTCAATTTACTATACTTGTTTTTTCTAGCTCAAAAAATTATCATATTTTTGTTCAAGTATGGCTTTTCTTCAGATGCTTACTCATGTTTATGTATTCCTAATAAATTCTTAAACTTATTAATATCTGTATATTCATGCTAACTAAGTGAATAATTTAGTGAACTCATGCGTATGTGTATATATGTAATTGTTACTGTACACACATGCATACACACACCCCTACTAATGGTTTTGCTTCTCTGATTGAATTCTATTACTCTCAGATACTGAAAGAGGGGAAAAAATTAAAAGGAGATAAGGAAAATTCCAAACTTGGAAACATCAGAATAAAATTTTAAAACATCAGAGACAAGGAAAGAATTTTAAAAACTTCCAGAGATAATGAAGAGATCAACAACTAGAACAAAAATCAGATTGAACAGTGAGCACAAGATGACAAATAAAAAAAATACTTTTTAAATATTAAAACAAAATAAATTTGAGCCTAGAATTTTATAACCAGCCAAATTGCCTTCAAATGTGATGGCTTAATATATATATATATTTACATATATATATTTCAGATAAGACAGCAAATGAAGTTATACTGAGAACTTATGTTGAAAGTGGTACTCAATATTCATCACAATTGCCAAACACATACCTGGTCCAGGAGTTAGAGAAGCTTATTCAGGATCTATGGAATGTGAAGCAGTTGGAGGCTCCACTGCTGTTTCACCTTAATGAGGTGAGTGAGGAGGTAAGTGACAAGGCCCTTTATATCGTTCACAAGGACTCTACTTAAGGCTCATTGTAACTGAAAATGTATGGGAAAAGAAGTTTTGGGAAAGGCAGTTCAGTCTAGCCAAAATGACACAGCACAAAGTCACTGCTCACAGGTGTCAGCACTTTTCCTCCCACCCTCCATAACTCCTAGTTTTCTTTTTATGCTTTTCTGCTGACTTCTAGGAGAGTTTCTCATCTGATGTTCAAACTCACTTCTTTATTCATCACCTTTATTCTTCTTGTTATATATCTTATCTATTATTTTATTCATTTCAGCTCTTATATATTTCATACCTAATACTCAGATGGGTTCTTCTTTATGTTTTCTTGTTCTTGCTTTATATTGCTGATATCAGCCATAACCTCTTAATATATTTATCTTCATTATTTTAATTTCTTGCTCCTCCTCCTCCCATAATGCTAGTTTAAATGGTTTATATTGCCGAGTTTGTTATTTTCTTATATAGTAATTGTATTCCTTATATAGATATCTGGTTATTTTGTCCCAAGAACTACTCTCCGCCTTGGAGTATTTGTTATGACACATGGTCATGTGTTGGGAAATGGCTATAGCCAGTCAATGTAGATGAACGTACCTACAGGTGATTTAAAGCCAAGAAAGAGTCTCAGAGGCCATAGAACTGATGGTGATCATTTCAATTTGTCCACCATCTACAATAATTTCTCTAGTGTGTATAGTCATGTGCGGCATAACGATGTTTGGGGTAACGATGAATCACACACAAAACAGTGGTCCCATCAGATTATATCGGGGCTGAAGAATACCTATTGCCAAGTGACATTGTAGATGTCATAAAGACATAGCACAACACATTACTCATATGTTTGTGCTGATGCTGGTGTTAATGAACCTACTGTAGTGCCTGTCAAATGGAGTATAGCACATACAATTATGTACAGTGCCTATTACTTGATAATGATAATGAACAACTGTGATTGGTTTATGTATTTACTATACTATATTTTTCATTGTTAAAGTGTACTCTTTCTATTAAAAAATTTGATGTAAAGCAGTATGCTGTGTTATATCAGCAGAAACCTTATAGATCTCTTGTGTATTGCATCTCTTGATTGTATCATTTTCTCTCATGTTTCATTTAATCTTGTGTTTTGTACAGTAACATGCTGCACAGGCTTGTAGTCTAGGAGCTGTAGGCTATACTGTATAGCCCAGATCTGTAGTGGGCTGTATCATGTAGGTTTCTGTAAGTGTACTCTGTGATGTTCGTACAACGACAAAATCATCCAGCAACGCATTTGTCAGAATGTATCACCATTGTTAAGCGGCGCATGATTGGATTTCCCATTTTAAACTCTCCAGAAAGTCTCCATAGATTTTCTCCCCTTGCCCTGGGGCTTGGAGTGGGAGGGGTATAGCGGTGTGTATCTAGGGGTAGCTGGTCAGTACACATGCACTTTTACTCCTGCAGTGCTTTTGCACTGCCCTCATAGTATCTTTCTGTTCTCTGCACCCCTTTCCCACTGGTAAATACAGGGCACAGGATGATGCCATCCCGGATTTCTAGGCAGCTGCCTTGCATTTTATGCCTTTCCTAGAATTAGTCCTAGTGGCAGCCATGAAAATAAACCCACTTTGTTTTCTAAATTCTGTGCACAAAAGAGTCAATGAATGTCATATTAATGACTCATTGAAAATCCACTGCATCCTGTTTCTCTGACTTCTTGGAGGAAGTAGACTCCAAGATTTTTGAGAACATTCTTCACAGTTTCTCTACTAAACACTCCTTTCAAATGTTTACAAGAGTGACAGCGTCTTTATTATTATGTCTAAGACTTTCAAAGACATTCTGTTGTGTGATATTTAAACACTGTCATGGTTTATCTCTAGTCCAGTGGAGTAGTGTTGTGTGTCTCACTTTTTGCTTGTTCTCATGTAATGTGATTTTCAGGTACAAATAAGAAAGAAAGATTTATTACATGAGAGGAGAAGACACTTCTAATTGTTGGGATCAATTTTAACACTCTCGAATAAATGAGCAAAACATCAGTGCCATATGTACTGAGAGGAGAAAAGTAAGAAGAAAACTGCACAAATCTTAAAAATAAACAATTTTCTTTTGGCATTTATGTACATATCCTAAGAAATATGCTTATATTATTATTTCTTGATTTTTCAATGTTAGATATTTTCTTTAGCTTCCTAAAGTAGAATACGAGGACTTAGTGTTTATATTTACTGGACTTAGTGTTTATATTTACTGTATTTTTGCCTCCGAAGCATTCTCTTCCCCTTCTTTTGTGGGTTTGCCAATATAATTATATCATTGCTTCTGTTAACCAGTACTGAGTGCTTACACCATCATGCCCATGTAAATGCTATTCACATCTGAGACATGTAGCATGCTAAGATTATATTTTCTTACTTGTGTACCTTTTATTTTCTTAGCATTAATACTTGCCTTTCTTTCCCAAGTTGTTCAGTGCTCTGTGTGCCTGTCATAATTCTCTGGATACTTAATAGAGTTGAAAGCATCAGATAATCTATCTAGTTCTTCCCCAAAGCCCCCAGTCCCATCCCATCTGTGCAAGCTCGAATTCCTGCTCACACCGAGTGCTGTTTTGACCTTTCCTTTATTATCATCTTGGAAACTTCCTTTGCCTGCCTCCTTGTGCTAGATCTTCTATTATCTAATTTTGTATCTAACCTCTTTCCTGATTAATTCCCTTGTTTGGTGAAAAAACTAATATATTTTGGTTGTTTCCTAAGAAAGAACCCATAGGAGATAAAAGTTAAAATCTGCATTTAATGGGCTTTTGCCATTCAGGCTATCTTACATTTTTGAACACCCACTTCTCATCATTTAAACAGTTTCCCACATTACAAATTCTACATTCTTATCAAAGAACATTTTTTTTCCAGATATTTTTCCATTGCTAGATTGCAGACATGTGATTTTGATTCCACCAGTCAGCTGTCTGTGTGCCAGTCAGAATCTGGATCCAAAGCTGAATTACTTGGGAAAGAAGCAGGGCCTGAGGCTTCCATTTGGCAGGTGCAGATCTGGGTAAGGCAGCACAGAAGGGATCTGGAGTCCAAAATACGACTGTAGCACTTGATTTAGGAGCCTCCTGGCAACAGCAGAGGCAGAGGTTGGAACGGGCACCTGTGACATCAGCTTCCTGGCTTAGTGGCTTCTATCAGAGGCAACAGCTCTCTGCTGTGATGTTGGGGTGTCACTCCTAGAAGTGCAGTCCATTCTCTTCTCTTCTGTAAGCTCTTTCTACCTCATAACTAGTCTTTTTGTCTTAAACTGGTGTCTTAGCCTACTATAAAAGAATATCACAAACTGGGTGGCTTAAAACCAACAGAAATTTATTTCTCATTGTTCTAGAGGCTTGAAGTTCAAGATCAGGGTGCCAGCATGCTCAGGTCCTGGTGAGAGCCTTCTTCCAGATTGCAGCTTGCTGACTTCTCACTGTGCCCTCACAAGATGAAAGGGACAAGGGAGCTCTTTTGGGTCTCTTTTATAAGGTCATTGATCTTATTCACCAGGACTCCACCCTCATGACCTAATAACTCCCCAAAGTACCCCCCACAATGCCATCACCTTGAGCATTAGGATTTCAATATAAATTTGGGAGGGATGCAAACATTCAGACCATAGCAACTAGCTAGAGTAACTTCTGCTGTATTAAACTAACTTGGCCAATATGCCTTCTCTGCCCAAAGGTGTCTTGATTCTACTGTAAGACACAAGATATGAAACCATTTTCCTCAAAATTTAGAAAGCATTTCTCCATTGCCTTTGGCTTCTAGTGTTGTTGCTGAGAAGTCCAAAGACATTCTTTTTCCCGAGTCTGTATGTGCTTTACTTCTTCTCTCCAAAGCTTTTAAAAATATTAATGTAGTATGTATTCTTAATTTTTTTGGTTTTATATTATCAAATTTACAAATAGTTATATTTTAAAGAGTTAGAGTTCTATATGTTGTTTTATGAAAAATAACTATCTTCTAACTTTGTCCCCCACCATTTCCTTAGCGCTAGAAGAAACCACTTTCACCACTAGTATATATAAATATATAATTAAATGCATATATAACACATGTGGAATGGATCCCAAGGAGTCTTTCAAAATTCTCACAATTGGCTGTTATTCACCTTTTCAAGAAAGGATTATACATAAAAAGGGATGACTGCCATGTATCTAAATAGGCCTCAGAGAATAGGGGTTAGAGATCCTGTAATAGTAGTTCTTGATTAATTTTTCCTCCCATTTCACTCATTTGGTAGCAGGATCAGAGCTTGGGCTAAGATCTGAAAATAGAAAGAGCCTCTCTTTCTAGGGGGTGACAAGTAAGAAGTCACATGGTTTTTGGTCTATGATGTTCTTGATACCAGCATCCAGGATGGGGATCCTGACATAGGGAAAAGTCCAGGGAGTGAAATCAAAAGAGCTGCAGTAGGAAGCCAACGAAAGTTGTTGTGCAGCTTCTTGGTTGAGCAGAGCACTAACGGATTGGAACACCCATCTCGGAGATCAGAAAAACCACCGTAGCCTGGCCAGGGGGTGTACTGGCAGAGGCCAGCCTCAGCTGATTGCTTTTATCTCTATTTAAGCACCAGCAGAAACAGCAGCATCAGGAAGCCACTTTAAGCTGTCTAGGCTTCAGCTGCACCTCCATCTGCCTTTAGTGCACCTGTTCATACTAAGCCAAGCAGCTTCAGTAGCTGCTATTAATTTCTCTAGCTATACAGGAGTACATTTGGCTCCAAGCTAGCAAAGTGATGGAGTAGGAACAAAAAGAATTTTCTCCTGAGACTATTTAGCATCCTGGAATTTCCATCTATATGGAAGTGGCAAGGGGACCCAAGAGAGAAACTGATTTTCTGCTAATATGGATATTGGGGGCTTGAGTATAGTATCAAGGACCATCCTGGGGCAAGGCAGGCTTTTATTCAAGAAACAATGTGTGAAATAAGACATACCAGTAACACATTATGTTTTACTGATATTATCTCTAACTTCTCTTGATACTTGCAGCTCTGGTTATCTGTTTTTATGGACTGAATGTTTGTGTCCTTCCAGAATTCATATGTTAAAATCCTAATTTTCAACGTGATGCTATTTAGAAGATGGGGCCTTGGGGAGTTATTAGGTCATGAAAGTAGAGCCCTCCATAAATAAGATTAGTGCTCTTATAAAAGAGACCCCAGAGAGCTCTCTTGTCCCTTCCACATGGGAGGACACAGTGAGGTGATCATCTATGGACCAGGAAGTGGGCTCTCACCAGACACTGGGGCTGCTAGCACCTTGATCATAGACTTCCCAGTCTCCAGAACTATGAGAAATAAGTGTTTGTTGTTTAATCTACCCAGGAAGATCCTTGTGATTTTTTTTTTAAGCACTTGAGGATGAGAGGTAGGGGAGAGAAAGGAGTGCAAACTGGGAAGGATTGGACCTGACATGGTTTTCTGAATCCAAAACTCCACCGCAGTTGCCCCTGTGAAACCAAGGCAATTTCTACAACTCATAAAGATAATTTTTTATCCAGTTTGTACATTTATTCCATGCAGAATTGGACTTTTATCAAAGAAAAGAAAAGCCTAACAACTTAAAGCTGCACATAAGGAACTCTGACCTTAGTTTCCCTGAACAATAGCCAAAAATAAAAACATTTTTTAAAAGCCCACCAAAAAAAAAACAGAACAAAAAGAAAAAAACATAAAACTCAAACCCTGAACAGAGACACTTGGGGCATCATTAGATTTATATACCCGGGTGAATAACACTCTTTCGATAAACAGTGATAACCCTAATAGGAAATGTGGAGCAGTATTGGCCACTAAAGCTTTTCTGGAAATGAAAAGAGGCAAACAGCCCAAACCAGGCTTCACACTGTGACACTTGCTAGTTTGCCTGTCTGCTCCATCACAGCTGTTTTTAAGATCCTGGAAAACAGTTCTCTGGCTTAATCCAAGGTGATTTGGACCCATGGAATCTTTCAGTCACTCAGTTCTGCCATTGTCATATTTACACAGACATTGTGTCAGCTGTCCTGATTCCTTGGGTGATGTGGGGCTGTATCTATGACTGTGACTAATGAAACATACACCTGTCCTTTGTGGTTAGGGAGACAGAGCACTAGAGAATAGTTTTATATATTAAATGGAAAATGTAGGTTGGAAATGAACAAACGAATTCCAATAAGATAAGTGAGATTTTTTATTTGATAGCAAGTGATTATTACTTGAAAAAAATCGAATATGAGAGGTTCTAGTCAAGCATTTTTTTTTTTACTAGAAAAAGAAATCTCTAAAGTAAGCAAAAGTAATCAGAATGTATCAACTCAAAAGAGAACAAGATATGGAACTTGGAAAGGAAAGGTAATAACGGCAACAATAAAGTTCAGGCTCTGTTATTTTTTTGAGGCTGTTTCAATAAAATGTAGTGTAACATAAACAATTTCTTGGAAAAAACCAATCAACTGTTCTTCTCTTTTTATCTATGGCTCTATATTTCACATGAATTATTTACTGCTGTGGTTAGTCCTCTGTAGCTGGTGCATCTCTGCAGAATTCTGGGATGTTAAGTAACAATAAAAGTAAAATTTGTAATATTTTATTTAAAGGTAAATGTTAATTAAAGCTTTATTTATAAATAATTATATTGTTTTTAATCTAAGTGCTTTCTCAATTTCAGCTATTGATTTCACTTCATTTAAGTCTTGGATTCGTACTATGTGTGTTGCAGTCTGATCAATTATGCTGTCTTTTTCAATTCAAAATACCCTATTCACAGAAAGAGTGATTTTTCCACATTGCTTGCTAACCTATTATCTTTCCATAGCCTCTGAGGGATGTCTGTGTGATGTGTTATACTGAGAGCAAAATCAAACTTAAGGCAATGTTTCCTGGGGGTTTCTATTTACTCAAGCTGGCTATCAGAACCCTAATGTAATATTCAGCTTGGGCCTATTTGGTACAGGTATCTATATGATACAATTTTGAGGATTTTCTTTTTAACTGAAGACATTATAAAGATAATAAATAACTTTCTGAAAATAATTGAAACCAAACACTGGAATTAGACTCATTATTAACTCATTTTGTTGTCTATATTAACAGACAGCAAAGGCTATCATAAAGTATAAATTGATCTCATTTTTTAGTTCTCTATCCTCTGAACAAGTGACTCAGAGAATATTACCTGTTAGAATCTCTGTTCTTTTGGATTTCTCTTTTATTCATCAACAATCCATGCCCCTCAATGTCCAGGCTCTCTTTGCTGAGATGGGCCGACTGTTCTCAGGCTCGACATATATCAAGGTTAAAGTCTAGGCTTTATCCGTTGTTTCTGTAGACCTACTTGAGCATGGAATACTCTAGAGGAGAAGTCCCCAACCTTTTTGTCACAAGGGACCAGTACCCCTATGAGACTCTAATGCTTGATGATCTGAGGTGGAGCTGAGGCAGTGATGCTAGCTCTGGAGAGTGGCTGCAAATACAGATGAAGCTTCGCTCATCCACTGAACACCTCCTGCTGTGCAGCCTGGTTCCTAACAGGCCACAAACCCATGCTGGTCCATGGCCCAGAGAGTGTGGACCCCAGCTCTAGAATATACTGGTGTCCTACTCTACGTGTGTACCTGTGAACAACTAGGGATTCTGCGCCAGCCCCTCCATTCTCTCCTCATCTGAGCTCTGTTCTGCATCCAACTTCTCTCTTCTGGCTATTGGATAGTCCTCTCACTATTGTCTTGAAAGGTATGGAGGGTTCTAGTCACCTTCTTTGGCTGAAAGAGTATCTCCCTTATGGAGACGAGGTGAAATAAAGTCCTCCAATGAGCGATATCAAGATATTTCCTACTCAGTGCCATTAAATAACCCCCAAGCAACACTGGCTCTGGAGATGTATGCTTCCTGTAGACAGTACATACAAGGATAACACTTAGACACAAAGGAGTGTGTTTTTGCAGAAGTAGGGAGAATTACTTGTAACTAATAACCAACCAACTGCTCTCTCTTTCTTTCTCTTTTTCCTTCCTTCCTTTCTCCTCTCTTTATTTCTACTAATTACTTTGGAAAGAAGTTGGACTTACCACATGTTAGCTCATATTACCATACATTCTCAATCTTGCCTGCATCAGATTTATCTCTAACAGCTTAAAAAAAAAAGAAACTCAAGCCCCACTTCTAAACTAATAAGACAGAATCTCTGGGGATGAAACTTACGAAATATATATATATATATATATATATATATATATATATATATATATATATATATATATATAATCTTCGCTCTTTAAAAAATACTCTAATGTGAGTCAGTTTTGAGAACCTGCAGCCTGAATGTTGCCTGCTCAAATGTTACAAACTGATTACACTGATTGTGTTGGAATTGGTTTAGTTCCATTTAACTCTCTCTTTGATGGCCTGGCTAGAACAGAATAGTGTCAAGGTTAAGAGTGTGAACTGTCACCTCAGACTGCTGAAATTTAAATCCTGACTTTATTTACCTCCACATGTTTTATTGAACAAGCTATTCAATCTTTCTATGTTTTAGTTTATTCATCTGTAAAATATGAACTTAAAATAGTACCTATCTCCTAGCCTTGTTGGATGAATAAATAAGATGAAACACATAAAGCTGAGAATAGCACCTGACATATAGTTAATGCTGGTGAAGTATTAGTCATTACTGTTTTATTATCATGATTGAACATAGGGGGCTCCTAGAGTTTGAAAGGACTTTGGAAGATGATCTGGTCTTTAGGCAGTTGGATATTATTATGATTTTACTGATTAGAAAGCTCAGGTTCTTAATTTATGTGCCTGCCCAAGATGATTCAGGTTAAAAGAACAATTATAATAACAAAAACAATAAAATAATATTTAATGGCCATATGTAGAGCCAGATGGGTGATAGAATAATTGGGGAGAATCATTTCATAAACTATATAAATGTCTAACCAATGTACTGTGTACTTGAAACTAATAAAAAAAGTTTTTAAATATAGAAAAAAGAGAAAAACAACAGCAATGTAGTTTTAAAATGTCCTTTAAATAATGTAGTCTTAAAATGTCCTTTAAATAAAACCCTTATTTTTTTTTTAAAAAGTAATATCTGTTGTGTGGTTACTACATGCCAAACCCTGTATTAAGTATTTGATGTACATTATATCATTAACCAAATGTTTTTCAACCATTAAAGTGCACACAAAATCACCTGGGAGTCTTGTGAAAATGTAGATTCTGATTCCATAGGTCTGCGATGGGGCTCAAGAACCTACATTTCTAACAACCTAATCCTCATTACTAACTCCTATCTGGTTCCTGGCCAGACCTGGTCTGGTACTGCCTAGGTATCTCTGATCTGGCAGGTGCTTAATTAGATATAATCACTCAATAAACAGGTGCATATTGAGTAACCATTGTGTACTCATATCTTCATAAACATAATCATCTCTTCTAAGTGTCTGAGATAAAGAAGACTTAAACACCACTTCTATTTAGCTTTTGGTCCAATGGTGAATTGTTTGTTAGAGTTTAAACTTTAGCAATTACATACTACATCACAGGGTCAGTGGGTGCTGCCTACAAAATTCTAGTGTTGTAACATAGTGAGGAAATACAAATGTCACCAAAATAAGATAAGAAGTGAATAACTATGTCTATGATGAAAAATACAGTGACCATGAGTCAGTAACATTGAAATGGAGTCCAAAAAGTAAATTACATGTTGGATACAGAAAAATAAATACAGAGTAAAAGACTCTGAGAGTGGTTGTTGTTGTTGTCATTGTTGTTGTTTGTTTTTCTAGTTTATGAATACCACACAGAATTCTGGGTCTCAATTATAATTTCAAGTGGGGTGATAGACAGTAATCAATGTGACTTAATGTGATAGGCCCTTAGAATGTCCTCCCACCCCCCACCAAATCCATATATCTCTATGTTGAAGGGTTTTGGGTTTTGAGTGGGTGCATGTCAGGAAGGGAATGGTAATTTCTGAGTGTAAGTCATTCCCTAGAAGTGCAGGCCTATGTCACTGCTGTTTAGATGTGGTTATCAGTGGAAAAAAGATGAAAAGAAGGTCTGGGTGACCAGGAGACAGAATGAGATCTTTTCAGTCTCTGGAGAGGGACAAATGACTAAGGGATGGAGACAGAATCAGGGAAGAAGTAAAAGACAAATCCAATTTTAATTACAGAAGACTTTGCGTACCACAAGAGAGTCTTAGAAAACCTGTAGAGACACTAGAAATAAGTCATAACGTGAAGAGCTGGACAGTAATACCTGTGGGCTGGGCAGAAAGGTTGGAAAAATGCATTAATAAGTCAAAGAAGAGAAGTGAACTACTAAAGAAATCATGAGCTGTTCTCCAGAAAATGGGCTTTGCTTGATGCAGAAAGGGTTATAGGTTAGATCTAAAGTAGAATTTCTTGTCAACAAAAACTGGCATTATAAATTAACAAGGGAGGTTGTGAAATTCACATCCATTGAAGATAGCTTCAATAAGATTCTGCGTGAAGTTGAGAAAACAAGAAATAACCATTTTAAAATTTCTTTTAGCACCACAATTCTCTGATTTATGGGGAAAAATAACATCTTTACTTTTTCTACTTTACCTACAGTCTGATGTACATGTAGTGAGGTCTGATTGTGTAATTTTCTGAATAACTAGCCCAGAAACCCACTAGAGCACACACACAGCGAGGTGACTCTGTCACCCATGGAGCAGCTAAAATGACATCAATAAATCATAAAATATGCCCAAGAGGGCATTATAAATCATTTAGAGTTGGTATTAATATTTTAGACATGTTCATTTTTAGCAGTGTGCTAAATCTTAGTGTTTGCATTCTCTTTTAATTCAACATTTGATAACTGAAATATAAGGCTATTAAAAATGATTTTAGATTAGTTTTTACTAATCATGTAAGCATTAAATAGAATAAGGGATATGGCTGTCTCTAGCTTCCTTTTCTCTAAAATTCTTGTTTGGCACTTTGAGTACTGGTTCTCTTGGAGGGCAGCAGGATGATAACCTTTGGTCTTCTTTGGTAAGGATGCTGTGTTGGATTTCCTTCCCAATAATTTCTCTTCCTGGCTGTGGAGCTCTCACTTCTCAGGAATGTGGCAGTGTGGTGTCTGGTAGGGTGACCCAGCTCATACAGGACTTTCCCAGTTTTAGCACTGAAAGTCTCAAGTTCCAGGAAACACGTCAGTCTAGGTCAAACTGGGATGGTTGGTTACCTAGGCTGGTCCCAAATTCAAAAGAATGTTCTTTAGCAGTACTGCCCCTGCAAAATGGTGGTTTTCAACACATTCATCTTTTGTGCCTTCTTTCTGTGACCTGCAGGCCCCCACTCTTGACTTCTTTAAAGGCCTTCTTCTTTCTCCAGTTGGTCAGAGCATCCTGCTGGACTATCCCACTAAGGGTATCTATTTCTTTCATATTGTTAAAAGCATCCCAAGTTATTAATAAAAACTACTCTTTACTGAGAATCTATTTGGTGCCTAGCAGCATGCTAAGTATTTTATATTACAGTATCATAGGTCTTTATGAAAACCCTGTGAGAGTGATATTATTAGTCTTACTGCTTATAAGGAAACTTAGGTTCAGAAGGTTAAGAAATTAGGCAAATATCTCAGAACTGATCGTTTGATGCTATCTTTTTTCTAAAGCTTATGGGTTATTTCTAATCAGAACTTGAACTCCTAGGAACTCGCCTGGTAATAGTACTTATGGCTTCAGTGAGTGGATCTCAGCTAATAGATGCTAACATGATTGTGATAACTCATACTTCATGAATCATGACTTATTAGCTACCTCTTTTTGGAATTCTCTTCTCTCTCTCTCTTTCCCTCTCTCTCTCAGCACTAAGAGCCAATGGAGGAGGCTGACGTCAGGGGACCAACAATGTCTCAGAATAGGCCTGCATGGACTGACTGCTCCCCTTTTCCCAGAGTTGGTTAGGAATCAGAGACTGTATCTGCTAGGACTCTTGCTTGTGAGTGATATAAAATTGACTCTAACCGGATAAAAGAGAGGAGGGTACTTACTGGATCATATTACTGAAAGTTGTGAGGGTATCTCTGGCTTCAGGTGAAGCTAACCAGCTTCATCAGAACATTGTACTTCTCCATCACTCACTTCTGCTTCCCTCTGTGTTGGCACCATTTCAAGCAGCCTTTCCCATCACAGTGATTCCCAGGAGCTTTTGGCTTAGAGCCTCTTGGTTTATAGACTTCAGGAAAATCACAGAATTTAGTCTATAGCAGGGGTCCCCAAACCCCGGGCCGTGGCCTGTTAGGAATCTGGCCACACAGTGGGAGGTGAGCAGCAGGCAAGCAAACGAAGCTTCATCTGTATTTGCAGCTGCTCTCTAGTGCTAGCATCACAACCTCAGCTCCATCTCAGATCATCAGGCATTAGATTCTCATAGGAGCACCAGTCCCTGGTGACAAAAGGTTGAGGATGGCTGGTGTATAGAACAGATTTAAGTTCTGTGTCTGCCTCTGAACTAATCACTGTGGCCAGCGAGGTGAACTACACTGTTTGCCTAAACCCTAGTCACATGTCCACACTTAGATTTAGAATGGGATCGAGTCAGACTCATCTAAATCACATGCAGGTAGGAGGGGTTGTCTCATCAAAGGTAAATGAGGTTTATTACCAGAAGTGGGAGAAATGGATTCTGAGCAGAGAAAACTAGAGAGGGAACTAATATAGCTATTTAAATGGAGTTGGTTTGAAGATGAAATAGATAAAATGAGAAAATATAAAAACATTTTATAAACTAAGAAGAGTTTTGCAATTAAAAAAATCTTTTTCTTTTATTAATTGATGTACTGCTCCACTCAGAGTTTAGAAATGAAAGGCTTTAAAAGCCTGCATTTTATTTAATTTGTAGGTCATTCATTATAAACTAATGCAAATAAAACCAGTACAGCTTTACTGGGGAAGTAAAACTATAGAGTGTGTGTATGTGTGTGTATAGATTTTTTTTTCGATGACCTTCTGGTGGAGATACTCATGGAGGGGATCAGGAGAGGGAAGAGGGACTGGAGAATCTTGCATATCAAGAAAGGTCTATGATCAACTAAACATGGCTTCCCCACTTCAAACCTTACTCTTTATTTTGAATATTAAATATTGATTTTCTTAATACAGTGAAGTTATATACAACATAACCTAGGTGAAATGGGGTTAGTTCATCACATAAACATCAACTTTAACTGCTATTTGACTGAATTTTTCTCCCTTTTCTTTCTTGGGGAGAACTCCCCCCCCCCTCAATATTTCTGCTATTGAGAAACTTATACAGTCACTCCCATGACTCAGAAAGTTTCTGCTCAGATGTCAAAGCTCAGGAAGCCAATTTCTATCCAAGTGTATCACCTTCATGGAACTCCTCAGGAAGAAGGCAAGGTGTGCTCATATACTCTAAGCCTTCCCAGGGCCTTTTTTGCTTGCTCTACCTGCTCTGAATCTTATTTGGCCCAGAGAAAACAAAAATTCCCTTAGGATGTATGGTTCACCTATCAGGAGAGAAAGTATCCATACAACGCATCCTCTCCTTTTCAAATCCCATTTATTCATTCTCCTTCACATTAAATGCTCATCTCCACTGAGAGTGTGCTTTAATTAAACCTAGAAACACTTAGAAAGGAAAAAACCTGACTCCCCAAAAGATACATACAGAAAAGCACATGAATATATACATATAATTGTAACTTTTATGGATATTTTATTATAGAAATGTATGTATGTTCATGAAAATTTTAAAAAGAAGTAAAAAGAAGATTTGAAAATCTCCCATATTTCACCGTTAAGATATTAGCACTATGAACATTGCATAGTCTATTCTTTTGGTTTGTTTAGGGGGGACGGAAGGACTGACATTTGCATATTTTTTTCATTTATAAAAATGATATCATGTTAAAACACTCATTTATAACCTTTTTTAAAACATAACAGTAGCTGATTAATATTCTTTTGTACAGCAGTTGTTTTCATAAAGGAGTTATATCTTATTTTTTCTATGTAAACATCTACCTTAAAATATTCTTAAGTAGAGTAACAATTGCTAAAAACAAATTTTTATTTTTCTCAATATATTGCTGCCCCTGCCAAGAGTGATATTTGTATTTTAATATTGCTCTTCTGTAGACAATGCCTTAGTGCAGGAAATAAATCTAACAATTTGTCCCATGGAGGGTGTTTTAAAACAGAGTTCACTCGTTATTTTCATCATGACACATAGTCTGTTCATCCATTTGTCCACGAATGACCCCATTCTAAAGAGATACTTACTACTTCTTCCCCAATGACTGTAGAGGAAGGAATCAGACTCAACATTCATTTTAAATGGCATTGATTAAATATCTCCCTGCTTATGCTTAGCATATTGTATCAATGGCAACTATATCCTTGAACACACACATGACTAGTGTACCGGTTACCCACAATGACATTTTACAGTGTGTGCTTCTCTATTTACTTGTCTGTGGCACACAGTAATGTTAGATTTTAGAAAAGGAACAAGAAGACATCTTACTATTAGTATATTTCTGTTACTTGTTTTAGTCAAAACATTTCTCGATGAACAAATATATTTTTTTGTAGGGTAGAAAATGGCATTTCACTAGCTAGACAAGATTAATCTACTTTAGAATTAAGGAAATATGATATTTAACTTGGGTAAAATAATGCCAGGAAGGGTATTTGGAGGAAGGAAAGTTGCTGATTGCTAAAACTGAAAATGCCAGATGTTTTCAGATTGAAAGTGGGCCAGGAAGCTAACTTCTAAGGACCAGGGAATGAGCTTGACTCTTTGATCAAAGTGAGGAAGTGGAGTAGGAACCAGAGAACCCATAGGGAAGAACTTATATCCGAATGTCCCCTTTTCCCCCACTTTTTTTTTTCTTTCCTTCTGGTAACTCTTGGGTTGTAGAGGTCATAGCAAAGTAGAATCTGAGGTTCAAATAAGGTGTCAGGAGGCAAATGTTAGCAACAGGTCAATGCCCATCTTATATAAAAAGCTGCAGGTGTGCTAGTTGCTGATCTCTGGTGTGAATTTCATCTGGGACTATGGCCGTAAAGTTAAGTATGGTTTCTCTGAAGGGTCCAATTAAAGCTCAATTCCAACATTATCCATGGAGCACCCAAGTCATGGGAGGAATAAAAAGTGATGTCAAAAGCATAGAAGCAGGGGCAAACCAGAAACATTTTAAGAACTATTGTTTTGTATTGTGTTTGGTAGGAAGTGAGGCTAAAAAGGCAGACAGGACTCCATGGAGAACTTTTGTGGGCTGATGAATTTGGAGGTATTCTGTGGGTGATGGGAAAACTGTTGAGGGGTTAAAGCAAAGGTGTGACAAAATCAACCTTGTCATGGAGGTAGATTATTTAGGTAGGAATGTGGGGGTTAGAAAGCTGAAGAAGATTAATATGGAGGACAAAAAGGCCCATTGGAAGGTTTGGGCAATACAGACAAAAGGTCAAAGATATTCATTGCAGCACTATTTACCGGGGCAAAACATCCGAGAAAAATCTAAACAGAAACCAATAGGAGTGAAATCTTGTAACCATGAAAAAGAATAAAGCTCTCTTGACATACTGATAAAAAATATTCTCCAGGATATGTTAACTGAAAAGAGCCAGGTGCAGAATAGTATGTATACTAATCATAATATTTGAATGACAATAAGGGAAAAATAAAAATAAATATATGTTTGCATATGCATAAAACCTAGTCTCAAGGTTAGTTTTGGAGGGAACCTGGGATGGGAAAGAAGCTTAGAATTCACTGCACAGTCTTTTGAATTGTTTGAATATTTTCTCTGTGATAGAATTACAATTTTAAATACTTACTTTAAAGTCTTATGAAATAGCTTATATGAGAGAGGATTTTTGGAACTTATTGGATCCAAGATAGTTTTTTCTTGAAACCAAATCTCTTAATCTCAGCAACTAGGGTTTCCCATTTAGTGTGCAGCAATTTGAACCATTTTCTTAGTATCTCTGCACTATCCTCCATCTATTTTCTGGCCCTGATAGGAGATAGTTTGTGAGAATGGGAAGTTAGAGGAACAAATTGGGATGGTGGGCATTCTTGGAAATCTTCCCGACTTAACTGAGAATTCTCTGCCATCACATAGAATCCCACCTTCTCTCTTCCTCAGTCATATAAGCCAGTTTTATGAAGATAAGAATAGGTAATAATTTTTAGGTAGCACCATGTTTTGGATGCCAATATTTGATGAATAATACAAATTTTATTTAAAAACAGTTGTTATGACAACTGCAGTGAACACTGGATTTCATATTGTTATGGAAAGAAAGAGTGCCTTCCCTCCAAGGCACTAGCTCACCCCTTCAAAGCAAGGTTAGTTTTTTGCTGGTTAAAAAAAATTTAACTTCTGGATATAATGTGTAAATATAAAACCAACCTGAGATCTCACTCCCAGTGGGTTATTCATGAGCTTGCCTTTTGTCCAAGAAACTTCAGTTTTCTCATGTTTAAGGCTTTGAAGAAAAATATCCCAGAACTCTTGGTACATATTTTCCAGCCTCCCTGAAGCACCCAAAATTGTTTTTTTTTCTTTCTCCTTTTGAATCCAAGGAAACAAACCCCTTTTTTCTTAATATAGTTTTATTCACACATCATTAAGCTCATTTACCATACTATGCACCAGGCTTAGCAGTCATGGCTTTCTCTTGTTGAGAGAATAAAACAATTATTCAGAGTGTACTATAATAAAGGGATTTTGCCCAATTCTGACAGTACACACCACTGAGGATTTTGCTAAAATCTCTGATTTTATTAAAGTTCACATGGGGAAAGGGTTATAGAGAGATAGAAAACAAGTAAATTATAAACACAACAAAGAAAGTGCTAAATGTAAAGTAGGCATATATGGCCCTTTGGGCTCTGTTGGCTAACATAAAACATTTTTGAAGAATAGTTTTTACCTGAGGTTTCATCATTCCTTATTTTAGTTTGAAAAGTGTATGTCATTGTATGGGTTTGCTCTGTGTTTTGGAACTCCCTGATTCCAAGTTTACTCTATTAAAACACACACACACACACACACACACACACACACAATTTTTGTTTCCCTTGGTAAATGCTAGAATTTTAAATATTCTATGCTTTTCTCTAACACAACAAAGAAAGTAGAATCACAGTGATTATCCACTAGTATTTGGCACTCAGAGGCAGGATCACATACACAGTAATGAGCTGAAACACATGGTACAGTGTGGACATTAGTGAACAAGAGGCTGTTAGTACCCACGGTGAACAACCACCTGGAAGTTGAGACAGTGGCCTGTCCTAATCAGAAAAATAAATGACCAGCTGCAAGGTTAAAAGCTTGTCTTTCAAGGAGCGTCCTTCATATATCTGACAGCATCTGGAAACTGGCATCAGTGTTAACTACAAACTCATTTGCAAGGCTTGGCAGCATCTCTCCACTTGACACCTCCCTAAACACTCATCTTGTGGGCTCAGGGTGTTCAGGCTATGCTCGTAAAAAGACAAAGCAAAAACTGAAAACCAGCAGGATTTTACCAAATGAATGCTTATTAGTGGATGTAGAAATGCACTGGAGGAACTAGAAATTCAGACAGTCTCAGTCTGTATGTGCCCTTTTCTCACTTTTTCAGATCAATCTGTTTCAAACCATCCTTTGGCTTTTTTTTTTTTAAGACAGTTTCCTTAGAGCAGTTTAAGCATACAGCAAAATTTAGTGTCACATGCAGTTATTTCTCATATACCGTCTGCCCCACACATACACAGCCTCTTCCATTATTAACACCCCCCATCAGAGTAGTACATTTGTTGTAATTGATGAACCTACATTGACATATAGAATCACTCAAAGTCCATAGTTTACCATGGAGTTCACTCTTGCTGGTGTACATTCTATGGGTTTGGACAAATGTATAATTACATTATACATCACTATAGTACCAAACACAGTAGTTTGCTGCCCTAAAAATCCTCTCAGTTCTGCCTATTCATCCCACCTGCTTCCCTAATCTCCAACAACCACTGATCTTTTTCTGTCTTTACAGTTTGCCTTTTTCTGAATGTCATGTAGTTAGCAGATTGGCTTCTTTTCTTACTTACATGCATTTAAGATTTTTCTGTGTCTTTTCATGGTTTGATAGCTCATTTCTTTTTAGTGCAGAATAATATTCCATTGCATGGCAGTACCACAGTTTATTTATCCATTTACCTACTGAAGATCATCTTGGTTGCTTCTGAGTTTTGGCAATTATGAAAAAAGCTGCTATAAAAACACCCAGGTATAGGGGTTTGTGTGGACATAAATTTTCAACTCCTCTAGGTAAATACCAGGGAGCATGGTTGCTGGATCACATAGTAGGAGTATGTTTAGTTTTGCAAGAAACCACCAAACTGTCTTCTAAAGTGGCTGTACCATTTTGCATTCCCACCAGCAATGAAAGAGAGTTCCTGTTGTTCTACATCCTTCATCTGTGCCAGCATTTGGTGTTGTCCGTAGTCTGGATTTTGGTCACTCTACTAGGTGTGTAGTGGTATCACATTATTGTGTTTTAATTTATATTTCCCCTGATGACATATAATGTAGAAGTTTTTTAAAATACATATTTGCCATCAGTATATCTTTTTAAAAACATTCTTTTTCATCTCTTTAATTCCTCCACGTCTATCCCCGACCTACAGGTGTTGCCTATCTCTCCTTAAGAGCTGAATCTCTGAAGGCAAGGCATCTCCCCTGACATGCTCACAGCACACCCAGGGCCTGGCACATCCAGGACCTGGCACGCCCAGGGGACGCCCAAGGCCTGGTGTATCTGTGGTATGGTCTGCGGCTCCACCTGGGGCGCAAACCCAGGACCTTCTGCGTGTAAAGCAGATGTGCCAACCACTACACTATGGAGCTGCCCTAATATATCTTCTTTGGTGAGGTATCTGTTAAAATCTTTGGCCTATATGTTTTGTTTTGTTTTGTTTTTTAAGTCAGATTGTTTTCTTATGGCTGAGGGTTTTTTTAAACTTTTTTTTTTCTTAGAAGGAACCAAGTGAGAAGACTTTTTAAATATTTAAAATGGAAATGAAAATGAAACATGGGTACTTCTGTGAATTAACCACAGTTAACTTGAAAAAGATTTTATTAAAAATGGTAGTGCATGATATACCTGATATCCTCCAGATGTTGTGTAGAATAAAAACTATAGGTTTAGAATGAAGTCAAAATGTCCCTTTAAAGGAGGATCTAACCACAAATTGGCAAGATATTAGAGAAGACCCTCACATATATTTGAGAAAAATGCCCTACTGAAAAATGCTGGGAATATCCTAGGAGGACAGCATGCTAAAGAGCCCATATTATGTTCTACTGACTTTTTGAGCTCATCTGACAATGGTATTGACAATGATGTGTTCCTATTTAGGTTTTAAGGTCCCAGGTGGAAGGCAAGACTCTCTCAGGCCCTAGTGCAGAACTTTCCACCAACTATTCAGCAGTTCCAGAAGATAATCAGTTCTAATGGTCACTTGTGTTTCAAATTTATTAAGATGTTGGTTATGTAGGTTTCCTAAACTCATGAACCTATGTTGGGTATATTTTATCAAATGATAAATGGAATTGTTAGATGATGTGGATGACTTTATATGTGAGAAGCACTAACAGAAAACTCACTAACTAGGAGAAATTAATCCATCAAAGGCCTCTATAAATCACAGAACAAGGCTTACAGTACATGGCAAGGACCCAATGACTTGAAAGTGACCATACTTGCTGCCTGGGAATAGATTATTGCTTGTCAGACTGAATGAGTTGAGTGTGTGGCCAAACCAATGCCTGCCTGATATTTTAGAATCAATTTTTCCAGTTGAACAATATTGACTCATTCTAGAATGGTCACAACAGTCCCAAAGCAGCCTAAATTTCTGAATGTAGTGTGTATCAGACAAAAATTTGTAAGAGCTAAAGAAAAACCTATTTGCAGTTAGGTAAGAACTAGGCAGTCTGGGAAAAATGTTTTAATTTACAGAGCTAAATTCCAAACCAAATATTTCTTTCCTTAAATACACTTTTCATAACTTCCCAATTAAAATGGATAAAAGAAAGGGATGAAGTCAAATATAGAGAGTTGAGATACCTTTAGTATCTAGAAACCCCTTAAAAATATTTCCATTTAATCTTATGCTACTCTTTGGATTCAGAAAATTATCTGTTTGGGTTCAGACATCTCCTGAAGAGATGGCAACATTGCTCAAGTTCATAGAAAAGCAATAGCCCAAGAGAAGTCAGAAGGGATAGATATTCACACCAGGGGAGACTTCAGTTCTACTCCTGACAGTTGGAACAGCTCAGATGTGGCCCATGAGCTTGTTTTATTCTATTTGGTTAAAGAGATCTTGCTACTTGATTTGAAGAATCAGGATTTAACTTTTTATGTGGAACCAGAGCAGCTGCCGAGGAGAATGTTGGGATGACATTGATCTTACTTTGCTGAAGGTGGTACCAAATGATTTCCCAACAATTTCTTTAGAGTAATCTTCAGTCTCATCTCCCAAGTGATGGTAACCTAGCCAAGTCTAGGGGCCCAGACAATGGCTCCCTAGTGTTCTCACAAAAGAAGAAAGGAATGAATGACATTCAGTCTCTAAAGCCAAGCTTGTCTTATTTTGTACGTGACAATTGCACATTAACTGTAGTTCAAGTTCAATAATAATACTGGCGCTGGTAGCTATGGTGACCTGGTAGTTGACCTGCCTAAAAATGTTGTATTATTAGGCTTGAACATGATGATCGAAGTTAGAACAATTCAGTGGAACTATCAGCTCCTTTACATTATGGATAATAAAGCTATGAGACTTATTATCCCAAGAGGAAACAAATTGGAACTATAAAGGTTTGCTGTAGATAATTCATAGTGACGGAGCTAAATGTATTAGTAAGGGGGACTAAGATTTTGGTGGTGGTGATAGAAGAGGGGGAATATATCTTTTGCCTTTCTAACACAGGGGAGGACAGTATTTTCTTTCCTTGGAGTTACCAATCTTTTGGGCTATGTAATTCCCTGAGCTGGGTGGTAGGAAAGGCTGCTTGACCCGCTGGCTCTGACATCCATCTGATAGTGATGCTGCCCCAGAGTTAGGAGTCAGATAGAACCGGGGAACTAAAGGAGGGTTTTAACCCATGGTCTACAGTGATCCCATAGGATCTATTCCCTGTAGATGCTAGCAGGGCTCCAGTTTCTCTTGGGCTTCTTTGTAAGAGGAAATGCCCTACCAAGCACAGCCCCTGAGAATGATCCCTGCTTCCTACCCCCAGAAGGCTGTGACTGCAGGTGCTCATAAGCAGAAGCATTTCAATAATGCATGAGAGCACAGAGGGTCTTTGGTGAGGGCTGAGGCTGGGGTCCAAGACCCTACTCACGTGGACTTTGCCCGGTTACTGAAAACTCCAGTGAGGCATGGGCCTACCTCATCTCTTCCATTGCTCAAACATTGTGGTATATTTGGTTAAATCAGGCAAATCAATGCCTTTAACATCAGAAACCCTAAAAAGGTTCTCTGTATGTTCTCATCTGGAGAAAAGATTAAAAGTTTACATTTGAGGCCCCTTGTAAGAGTGAGATCTGAGCGAATTAGCCTAGATCCCCCGATGATAAGCCTGGGCAGCTAGAGTGTGGGGCTGAGCCCAGGTGGTTTGTGAACACTTAGAAGAGGAATCAGGGCTGGTTTAGAAGTTTGGCTGCAAGCAACAATGCCCTGAAAAGTAATATCTTAAAGAAGATAGATTATATCTCTCTCACATAAAAGAAACCTGAAGATAAGGCAATCCAAGGCTAATGTTGCAGCAACAGGTTCAGTAAACTGCACCTGCTTTGCTGTATTCTGTGTATGGCTCCCATCTACAGGCCACCTCATAGTCCAAGATGGTTGCTTGAGTCTAGCCATTATCTTCCTATTCAGCAGGGTGGAGAAAGGTGAGAGAAAATATGTATCTACTGCCTTACGAGATTTCCTGAACTCAGTACACAACATTTCTTTACTTAGTTCATTGGCCAAAATTAGTTATGTCCTAAACTGACAGAAGGGGAAGTTGGGAAATAATCTTTCAACTGAGTAAAAATGAATTCTGCCTAAAGAAAATCAGAGTTCTTTTACAAAAAAGTAGGGGAGAGTTGATTTGGAGAGGCAACTCAGGATGTCTGCCACAACTAGATAACCCTTTCATATCCCCCTGTCTCATGAGCTTGTGGATTAAAGTTTTCTTTAATTTTTTATTTCTGAGTTTAATGGATCAAAATTCCTCCACCGTTACCAGGCATTGGCCCTTCTTCATTCCAGTCTCATATTTACCTCCATTCACTGCCTAGACAACTGGCATCCCTGTGTTTGGGCTGTTTTTGTCTGTGTTCTTCTCCAACATTGTTTGCTGTTGATCTTATGGCCAGTGTAAAGTTAGAATCTTAGTTCATAAAGCCTAGTATATTATAACTGGGATGTTACAATATTCCAACTCCATGTTGCCTTTCTCTTAGGGAATTCCACTTCTGTTTTTCTCTGAAGATCCTGGCCCAGACAGCTTGCCTAGTATCGACCATTCAGGGGGGCTCCCTGTAGCAGAAAAACATACAAATTTCCTCTGCTTCTCTTGCTTTGATACACCCTGCAACCATGATGCTGTGCTCCAGATGGTCTCACGGATCTCTGCTTCATTCATGAACATAGTCCATGTCAGTGTTCATCACTTCATTCTATTCTAGGACTTCAGAGGCTGCCAGCTAGAGCAGGAGTAATTCGTTATTTAATAGTATAATTGTTTTGGAGGACTATCCAGTTTTCCAGGTAAAAGTTCCCTGTACTTTTTAGTCTCTACTAATTTTAACAGAATCTGTTTAACCACATAGTTCTTTTCATCCCAGTATGTTTATAGATTGGCAGGAGCTTGGGTCAGGAGTGGTGTGCAGAGTCAGGGCCAGAGAGAAGGGATCTACATCTTCTTTGGAGGAGAGGTCAGGACTGACTTCCTGAGCACATACTGCACAGATGCTGTGGAGGTGGGAGTGACCACTCCAGTGGCTAGTTGCCAGGCACAGGTTTGAGCCTCAGTTGAAGAATAGCCAGGACTCCAGCTAGATCTGTCATTACATTTCAGTTGTTCACTTGCTCTCCAATGTGATATTTTTAATGAGAGAGAAAGAAGTGATGTTTTCATTATGCTTCTGGGAATTTCACAAAAACTTGAGAATGCCTAGGGGATGTTATCTGTCAGTGTGATAGGGCCCCCCAAAATTAAGAATCATAAAATTAGAGAATTATAGTAATCTTTCATCAAGGCTCTTGATCAGTTTATCCATGATATTTGTAAATTTGAGGGAAAAGATATAGAATATTTGAACCTGATTGAATTAGCATTCCCAGTAGGTGCTAATTAATGAAGGAGAGTGTCTAATGGGTGTCACTAGGCTCTGTCCTTGCCAAATAAAAATATAGAAGGCATGCTAATCAAAATTTCAGGTAACATTAAATTGGCAGTGATAGCTAATATGCAGAGAGAGAATCAGGATGCAAAAACATCTCCACAATCTGAAATGATGACGTGAACTTAACAATAGGAAGGTTAGTGAGGAATAAATGGGATACCTTTCTGAAGTCCAAACTACCAACCTCACACATACACGTTGAAGGAGACTGCTCAGGTTTACCATATTTGAGCAGGATTTTAACTGTCCTTCCTTCCTTCCTTCCTTCTTCCTTCCTTCCTTCCTTCCTTCCTTCCTTCCTTCCTTCCTTCCTTCCTTCCTTCCTTCCTTCCTTCCTTCTTTCTTTCCTTCGACAAATACTTTTCAAATTTCTTCTTTGCTCAGTGCTGGGTATTTGGAGATGAACAAGATAGACATAATTCCTTTCCCTATGGAAACAAATATGAAAAAAATGACACACACAATGGTAGAATAAAAGCAGTATCCTAGGGAATGCATAGCTTTAACATGTACATCTCAAGGGATGTTCGCCTTGAGAAAGTGACATTAAAATTAAAATCTGCAGGATGAGTATAAGTTGGCTTTACCAGACAATGGAGAGAGAAAGAATGCTCCAGTAAGAGGAAATAGCATGTGTGATGGCCTGGAGGTAAAACAGCATAAAACTTGAAGGAATAGGAGGCTCATTAATGCTGCACATAAAGGGTGGGGGAAATAATGAGAGATGAAATTGAAGAAGTAAGATTGGAGTAGGTCTGAAAGGGTTTTGCAAATCACTTAAAGAGCTTGGATAGTATTTTTCTGGGATGGGACACCATGAAAAAGGTCTTAGATTTGCATATTGAAATGCCCCAACTGTTCTCAATGTAGAGAAGGGAAGAGGCAGGCAGGAGCACGACTAGGATCTGGAGACCTGTTAGGAGGCTGTCACAGTCATTGAGGTGAGAGATATTGGTGGCCTCCACTAGTGACAGTGCAGATAGACAGAAGTGGGTAGCACTAAAAAATATACAGAAGAGAAATCAAGGACTTAATAATGGTTTGGGGACAAGAGAGGAATCAAGAATGACATTCAGTTGTCCCAAGATGACTGAGAGGATAGTGAAACCATTTTCTGATTTGGGGGAACATCAGGAGAGGAGCATTTTTGGGAGAGAAGGTGATACATTCAATTTTGGACATGTGGTATCTGAGGCAATCAGATACTGTCCAAGTGCTGATGTGTAGCAGGCAGTTGGATATAAATCTAGAATCCAAGAGAGTGATTTGGGCTAAAGATACAGACTTGGGAACAAACTCAATGAGCCAACAGTAATAGCAAATTCAGTCTTTGGCCATATTTATAAAAGCAAGGAGTCTAGAATAAAGGAAGTGATAGTTCTGGCTCTGGAGTACAAGATGGTACAGGGGCTCAGGGCTCTGGCTTTGTTCAGTCCTGACTCTGCCCTGTACAGGCTGTGTGATTTGTCTTGAAGTTTCAGTTTCTTCATTATAAACTGGGGATTATAAAACCAGTTGCTACATGATATTTTTGTTCGAAAGGAATAAGATAATGAATATAAAATGTGTAACAATGCCTGGCATATGGTAAGTGCTCAAGCAGTAATAAGTATTGTTGTCATCATTGTTGTTATTGTGTTTTACTCATTGTTTGAAAAAATTCACTTTAAAAAGGACTGGCAGACTGCCCCTTATTCAGATGAGACACTGAAATGTGAAGGTATTTTCACAGGAGAAATGGTTAAAGAGCCTGGGGCTGGTCAGCTTGATATAGGAGGTTTAAGATAGCACTTTTCAAATACACAAAAGATTTCCAGAAAAGAAAGAAGATAGAATTCTCAGGGGAACCCCAGAAGATGGAAATAAGATGCATTGACAGGAGTTTCAGGGAGACTGAACTCAGCTCAGTATAATAGGAACCTACTAATAGCCAAAGTTCTCTAAAGATAGAATAGTTACGTTTTTTGGAAGGAGGGACTTCCTCATTCCTAAATTAGAGTTCCTATAATTGTAGTTAGAAGAGTCATGCCTGTTATTGGAGGTAGGGTCGGATGTAGCCTGGCTAACTGTAGAGTGATTGCCTAGTTTGAATAAGGTTTTTATTTAGAGCCTGGTGTCCTCAGCAAGTTCATTAAAATTTATTATGACTGTCATTCTCACACTTGTTTTCCAACCATAAAAGAGATTGCTTTCTCTACTGCGTAGTGCAAGGGCTGAGATTTTTTTAGATGGAAATACTTCCCTCACAGGGTTCTGTCTTCTACAACTGCCCAGTCTTTATGTCCCAAATGCACACAGTGCGGTGTCATGGTAAAGGGCGCAGAACTGCCCAGAGCGCTGCTGTGAGGTTTTGTTTTTTCATTGACCCCTCTTGCCCATGGAATGCAGCATTATCCTGTCCCTGCTGAGCGGTCTCCTCCCCATCCAGCCCTCCCTCTAGGCTATAGCTTCAGGGAAGGCACAATGAGGTGTAATAAGTAAGAGGAGGTCAAGACTTTAAATCTCACCACCCTCGGTTTATTTTCTGATACTTAAATGGAAGGAAAATAGAGTGAAACCTCTATGATTTATGGGCTTCTTTCTCTTCCAGTTTTCCAGTTGCCTCTTTGTGCTATGCTTGACATTTATGATATAAGGTATTAATATCTGGAAAGAAGAGCTGCTGGTGTTAATTATTCAGACCTGCTCTGTCAGTGAGCTGGTGAGCAACACTCATATGTCAGATCCCATCTATGCATTAAGCCTTTAACTTTAAATAGGTAGGAATTATGAGGCACCAGGAGCTTTCACTGTATGGATTGCACAGAACATCCACAGGATATATTAGTAAATCAGCCATGATAGAGTTGCTGAAAAGTGAGCCAATAACTGTGTGATATATGGAATCCTCAGGAAAATCTTTGATTTAAGAAATGTGCCAGAGACACTAAAATGATACAAAGGAGGGAAAATGGAAATGATAGGACTAACTTTTCCTAATTCAGAAAGGAAAATGTTTGCCTCCTCTTCTAATTCTTCAGGTTGTCAGATGTGCCTTGGTTCTAGTAGCTATTTGTAAAATTAATCATTTTAAGAGTATCAAACAGACCGGCTTTTTACACTTGATAAATTTTTGATGTTGAATCTTTGAAATATGCAGTGATGTGATTTTTTTCTCTCAAGAGTTCCTCCTTAGAAGCCAGTTAATTTGCAGATGCCAACACATAACTAATGGCTTTATCTCAAAAGATTAATACACATTAAATCAACATAAGGCTAAAGACTCGTGACTATATAGGCTTTTGTCACGAGAGAATACAGGCTTTGTGCTTCTGACAATGTTGGCAGTTGTCGTCTCATGTCGTCTCTTGATTAGTTAATTGGTCAGCCTAGTAGTCCTTGTTATTGACTATCCCATGGTCAATCCTCCCTGTTAAATCACAGTGTTAAAGAACACTGATTTTATTCAGGGAGCCATGTGTTCAGCTCCAGATGATGAGATATGATTGGCCTAAGCCAATTATGGTGAACTACACTTTTGCTTGTGAAGGGTTTAAGGGCGGAGAGCTGTCCTAATTCTGGCCAATGAAATATAAGAGTAATGGAGATTGAATGGGTTAAAAGGGGGAAGAAATGGTGGTTTCTGGGATTCATGTGGGAGTTAGTCCTTTGTGTCTCTGCCAGTTTCCTTCCTGATTTTGGATGTGGTTGTGAGATAACTGGTGCCTGAAGCTCAGCAGCCCTGTTGGGATCATGAGTAGAGATCATAGCCAGTGCTTTGGGTGGCAGAACAGAAAGATGGAAAAAGCCTGGTTCCTTTCTGACATTATTAAGCCACTAAACCCCTCTGCCTACCTCTGGATCTCTTTTTAAACAAATAACAAGTGTAATGATTTAAGCCATAGTCAAGTTTTCTGTATATTGCTGCTAGAAGTCCTAGCAATCACAGTCAGTTAAATTTATAGGCCTGGCTCTTGTTCTTATTCTATTGTTTTAATTCATTAAGTCTTACTTGCATGTAGTAAAATAAGATGTTGAACAATATATATAGGTATTAAATAAAAATGAACATCTGTTATCCCAGTGCCCTCCTCAGAGGAAACCACTTTTAATTGCTTCTGTTTTTGGTCTTCTATCGTTATAACTATAATTTAAAGTAATTTGCCTATGCTAATATTCCAGACATATTATTTTGATGCTATCTATTGCCTCCCCACTCTGAAAAATGAGAAATTTATCTTCAGCTTCAATTCCCTCCCCATATTTATTACATTTCCTCTATATTTACATTTATAGTTCTAATCAATAAACATCACTTTTCATGTTTTTACTATACAAATATTATTAAGTTCAGAATCAAGTGAAGTGGCTTAATTCCTAGAAAAGAAAATGTAATCCTATATTTCTAAACTATTCAAGGGAGCATGTTCCAAGTATTGGATTCTCTTTACACTGAAATTCTTCAAAATCATGCCACACTTTAGTTGTTCATATTTGAACATTGGTTTCTTAAACAACTAAGCTTTTTTTTCATCCTAAATTGCTAATTGCCTTACTTTTTTCTCGTAAAGGGTGAAAACATAAATGTTTTCATTATATCACTAAGATAACTTCTAATCATACTATTTGTTGTATGGAAAGTAATTTCTTAGAAGATATTCTTTTAGGTATCTGACTTCCTATTCTAATTATATCAATAATATATTCCTGCAGAACTATGAAAAGACATTGTTCTTTGTTTTCTAGGAGTATTGCAGATAAGAAATCTGATGCCTATTTTATTTTAATTTTTCTGTAAATTAACTTTTTCTTGATGTTTTTTCAACCTTCCCCCACCCCTCCTTTTGACATTCAATTCCACAAGGATGAATTTAGAAATGAGCCTCTATGTGTTTGCTAAATCTTATGATTCTGTATTTTTAAATCTTATGATTTTTTTTCTTTTTTTGAGTTCTGGGGAATTTTATTTTATCTTTTTAAATCAACATCTAATTCACTTACCATAAAATTCACCCTTTTAAAGCACATGATTAAAAAGAATTTTTTAATATATTCACTAAATTGTGCAACCATAACCACTGTCTAGTTTCAGAACATTTACATCATCCTCAAAAGAAACCCTATAACCATTATTAGTCATTCCCCATTGCCCTCTTTCCCCAGTCTCTGGCAAACACTAATCTACTTTCTGTCTCTATGGCTTTGTCTATTATCAGTATTTTATTTAAGTGGAATCATCCAAAATGTGGCCTTTTGTGTATGGTTTCTTTCACTTAGCATAATGTTTTCAAGATTCATTCATGTTGTAGCATATATCAGTACCTTATGTTTTTCTTATGAATGGATTCATAATATTTCATTTTTTTGTAAACCATATTTTGTTTATGTGATCATCAACTGCTATTTCTTTATTTTCTTCTGTGAATTTTTTTCAGTTCTTTCCCTCTGGTAGTTAGCTAGATGTAGGACTTCTTATATGATCCTCTATAATTTTAACTTTTCTTTCATATCTTTGATTTCTTTCTTTTTTTATTTAGCTACCTAGACCAGATAAGTTAGCAAATGGCCTTGATTTTCTTTTTCAGCCCTTCTATTACATGTAAAAAAAAAAAAATAATAAGTAAGCATATTTTTAATTCCCAGCAATGCTGCCTTGTATTCTGGTTGTTTCTTTTTTATAAGAAGCTTCTTTTAAATTTTCCTAGGTCGTCAGATCCACTATGTTATGAATTAAGTAAAATAAGGCCCTCAGAATGTCTGGTACGTGGTGTGTACTTCGTGTACATAGGACTTTTTCTCCCTTCTCCTTCTAAATTGATAAGGCTAGTTTAACATCTTTAATAAAATGGAACCCCCCTTTTCATTTGTCGCTCCTCTGAGTTGTTAGGCAAGTGGACAACTGTCCAGTTGCTGCAGACCAAGTCATATGTCAACACCTTTAACCTTATTTTTGTTCACAGTTTGTGCTCCTTTTTAAAGTTCAGGTTCTTCAGGAGCATAATTTATACAAAAGAAAATTTATGCTTTAAAGATATTCAGTTGAATGAATTTTGATACATGTATACAGTTATGTTCCTACAACCATAATCAAGATAGAGAATGGTTATATCAACCTAAAAAGTTCCCTTGAGTTCCTTCTCAAATCTCTATCCTGTAGATTTCTTTGAGTGTTAATGATCAATCCCATAGATTCCTGTCATGGGTTTCCCCTGCTGTAGTGTGGATCTTATTCTCTTATAAACCTCTCTACTAACCATTGGAGCCCTGGGGTTTGACTGTGAACTCTGTGGGTGGGACATACTGATAGGAAGGTTTTCCTTTAAAGCATATGAGTGTGAAGTAGGAAGGCAATAGCTCTGCTGCTCAAATTCCATAGCCTCTAATTGCTTTGATGTAGGGGATAGAAATGGGGAGGAAGGGCTACCCGCACAGATAGTTCATAAACAGCCTTTTACTTAATTACACTAACTAGTGCTTTGCATCCTACTTCTATTCTTGTTTCTTGTCATCTACACATTTAGGGTATCCTAGGACTCTGGTATGAAGAATGGCTCCCACCTCTTTTCTTGCCCCTCCCATGGAGCACCTGGACATATAAAAGGGACTTAGTAGGGGTCTAATGTATTTGAGATAGTGAGCAGTCATCACCTTGCTGAACACTATCAGGGATGCATCCTACATGGTAAGTGTGCTCCTGATATATGATTTTCATACAGGTCAATGATGTTTTGGGGAAAGTGCTCTCTTTAGCAGTGTAATCTAGCCTAACTCTATCATGTACATGTATCATGTATCATGTACATCGGTCTGATGAGAACGGGGGCTTAATCTTCATATGGGCTGAATTTTCTTGCCTGTAAAGAGGGGATTGTAACATATGCCCTCTTTATGTGAAGTAACAGATATACCAGGGTCTTTGTGCCTGAGTTGTGGAAAGCACAATGCTCTCTGCAAATGTAAGATGATGTTACTGTGGCTTCTCTTATCCTTGCTCTAGTTTCCTGCCTGGCCCTGCCCACAAAAACCAGCTGCTCCTGTTTCCTCTGTGACTTGTGGTGGCACCTTGGGGACTCATGCATTCAGCTCTATCAGTTTATATCAGTAGTCAGTCGGGTAACTCATCAGTTATACCCTCCCTGCCTGTGGGGCTGGGCAGCCCTCCAGCAGCCACCCTCTCTGGAATTAGGCTCTTTCTTATTGTCATACCAAGACCTCATCAGAGCACCTCATAGGGCCTCAGGGCCAGCACTAAGCTGGAGAGGAAGAAAGAGTGGGAGGCCTGTCTATGTATTCAGGGAGGTGCTTAGTGAGTTTGTGTATGAGATACAAGGGTGAGGCTGAGATGAGCTCACGTTTGAAGAATTTAAAGAACTGGGTGTAGGGAGAGAACATAGAACAGGCTGAGGAAAGGTGAATTGAGTGTTAGATGGGTGTGAAAGCAGCTAATGTGTAAATGAGGAAGAAGCAAGACCAGGATATGCTGTCTGTGAACTTCATGTTTCTTGTTTATTTTCGAGTCACTTCCCCCTTTACCCTTTTGGTATGTGTGCAGATTTCCCTCCATTGTGTCTCTTCCCCTTTGCCCTTCGCTGAAAAGGGGATGGGAGGAAATGCATGAGGCTACTGGAGGGTAGAGAGAGAATTACACTGCCCTCTAGCTGCCACAGCAGAAACTACAGAGATAACCTGGGTTTCTCTCTGATAGCAAGACACCTTTAAAAAACATGTCTTTTTTGCCTGACACTTGGGTTTTTTCCTAAGGAAAAATGGGTGAATTATGTAAATGCAAAAGGGAGGTGTAAATCAAAAACAAAGAGGATCATTTCTCAGTAAAGCTTTGTGGTGGTTATAATTTTAGTTTTTGCTAACTGAAAACATGGTGTTGGCAGCATATAAGACCATTACATCCCTACTTGTAGTGTGCCTATCTTGTTCTCAGAATGTCAAGTAATATGGTCATCAATAGCAAAAAAGCATATTGGTAGGGTTTCAGGACATAAAATCTCTCTTACCAGCAGCCTGAAGCATTCTATCACATTTTTTTCTCAGACCCAATTCTTGAAGCCCCATTCATTGCAAAGAAAGTTTGAGCTAGAAGGCAGAATAAGTCAAAGGATAAGGCAAAGCTAAGCATGAACACTGAAACCCTAGTGTTAATAACTTGGAGTCCACAGACTTGGAGCTGACCACGTCACCCTCCCCTTCAGTGCCTAACTTCCAGAGGAGAAGGCAGAGAGGTCCAGGGCAGAGTGACTATCACAGGGAGGGCACAGGTGAAGTTCTTCTCTGGGAATTTCCAATCTCATAGTTCATCCTCAGACATAAAGAGAGCTCACTGACTCGAGAAATTTACAAAAAGAAGTGACTGAAAGAAGAAAAGGGGCAAGTGTGGAGCCTATTAGGAAAGGAAAAGTCTGTTAGGAAAGCAGCCCAGTGATGCAAGTCATTTTTATAGTCCCATTTTCCAGATGAGAAGACTGAGGCACAGAGAGTCCATCTGCCAAAGTCATTGGCTTTGTGGAGCTTTGTGGACACTTTATGGAGCTTCCACCCTGTTGTCCCAAAGCTTGTGCTAGTCCTAATGGAAAGCAAAAAAAAAAAATATATCATGTCCCAATTACCCAATAGAACTATGATATTTTAGTGCTGAAGTAGTATCAGAGGCCATCTATTATGTCTCTTAATATTTTCATTTCAAAAGTGAAGAGACCAAATTGCCCAGAGCCAGGCAAGGCAGGCTCAGAATGCCTTTCCAGCTGGGTAAAGGCCACCACTGTCTACTGAAGCCTTCTAGCCGAAAACCCAGGTGACATCTTGATGACTCACCTTTACCTTATACATGAAATCCACCTTTAAGTTCAGCAAGGTCCAACTCTAAGGTATTGAATCTTTTCTCTTCTCTCTTTTGAATTTATGCAGTAGACTCTTAATTAGCATTTCTAATTCCCCTCTTTGCCCACTAGCCATAGTCATCTTTAAAAAATGGAGTCTGTCACTCCTCTGCTTAAAGCACATCAAATACTTCCTATAATCTTAGATTAAAATCTAGACCCCTCACTGTGGCCTCTAGGCCCTCCATGAACTAATCCTTTTCTTCTGACCTTACATAGAGTCCTCCTCCATCCTACTGGCTGTCTCTTGCCACGATGGCCTCCTTTCTGTGTCTTGGACCCATTAAACTCTTTCTCATCTCAGGATCAATGCCCGAAAAGCTTTTTCTTGGAATCTGGCTAGCACCTTCCCATTCACCAAGTCTCTGCTTAAATATGAGAAAAGCTTTCCCTGACAGAGTTACTAAAAGTACCTGCTACAGTTCTTATCTATCACAATACCCCATTTCTTTCTTTCATGGCATTTACCACTATCTATAAACATCTTGATTATTGTTTTTCTCCATTAGAATGAATTTAAGTTTCTTGATGGCAGAGACTGTCTTGTTCATCAGTGTTTTCCAAAATTTAGACCAACACCTGACACATAGAAAATGCTTAAAAATACTTTTTGAATGAATAAATGACCAAATGAGTTTGGGCTTTTGATTTTGAGCCAATTTTTTTTCTTTACTATTTACTGAGATATAAGATTTGTGACATACTTGTGAGTTTGAAAGCAGAAATTTTGCCCCCAGTGGGTAGCAAGGTCAGAAAAATGGGTAAGAAAGAGCCTGAATGCAGGATGAGTGTGGGAAGGCAGATCAGGGATTGTCCATGCCAAGATCTCCAGGGACTACTTCTTGATGTATCCACAAATATCTGTGACAGAGTCTTATTACATATAACAGCAAATTCCAAAGCAGCAGTGACAGCAGAAAAGAATGAACAGCTAAGGAAGCAAGCCCTGAGAAGAGAAAGTGCTTTTGGACAACAGTTCCTTCATCTCAGCATTTTTCATGGATTTCAAATACGGGGTAATATTTTTATTTACATATTTGCCTTGAAAACAAAAAGCATCTTATGTATTTTAAAAATGGAAATGACTAAATCGCATGTTTAAGTTTTGGTTGCTATTTTATATTTTTAGTGAGTGCAACATTGTCCACCTGCTGCCACCACCTCCAAGTCTGGGTGAGATACTCTGAAGTATCAGGAAGCTCACTCCCCAACAAGATGATCCTCTCCATTTTGCTTAAATTTTCTGTAATTAGCTGAAGGCAGCTTTAAAATGCTAAGAATTAATATTAACAAATACAGAAAATGTATTGTGTTCAAGCGTGTGAGCCTTGACCATAACACACAGAACTCAGGAAACTTGAGGACGGTACCATGGTTATTTTAGTGTTCCAGCAGCCAGGAAGCAGTATCCATCACAAAGTACAGCATATATGTAACTCTGCTAGGTACTTGGGAGATAAATAGTCATTGTTCTCAGAGTGCATAGTAGATGTTCAATAAAAATGTTTAAAAGTGTATGTAGTTGGGGAGCAGGTAAGAGACAGTAGCACAAAATAGTATAGTGTAAATTTCCCAAGAGAAGTATACACCATTAATTTGGACACATAAAGGAGAAAATTATGACCTATACTTTCAGGATCAGGGAGGGTTTTGTGAAGGAAAAGTGTTTGAGGATAGAAAATATGAGTACTGACTTACTGAACGAGTAAATGCACTTTGTACAAGGGCAGAAAATGCCAAGCAGAAAGAGAGGCAGGAAAACCTAATAAGTGGAGTGTAGGATCCATGCAAGAGAAGAAGAAAGATCAGTGTCTGGAGCACCAGGCTGGGGAGACTGTGCTGTTGAGGCTCAGACTCCAATAGAAGGAATGGCAGTGGGAATAACTCGTGAATCACAAACTGCAGTATGCAAAATATTCCTCTGAACCTTCATCCCACCTTGCTGAAAGTAAATCCAGTTCATTGTTTGAGGACTTAAGAAAAAAAAAAAAAAGAGCTCCCTCAGTATTTCAGAGACTTTTGTGGTTCCTTGGAAAACAGAAACTAACCCCTAATTTTTCCTCATCATGGTAGTCCTACTGTCAAAGCTGTCATAGACCTTTAAATGTCATTGGTTCTGCTTCTGTGTTCTTTTTGGGCTGCAGGAATCTTTCTTCACATGGAACCTGTACTGCCTGAAATGCAGCCTCCTTGGATTCGCTATGGTCATGTCCCTCAGAAGCCCTGGCTTCTCCCCCGTGTCCTGCCAGGAATAGGACACGGGTCCCTGCTGCTTGTGGAAACCACCATGCATTTCTAGGATAAGGCTGTTCTCTCCTTTGCTGCATCAGCTTCTGCCTCCCTCCTCCAGCATAATCTACTTCAGGACCAAACAGCAGGCAGGGATAGTAGGGACTTTGCTTTCAAGCTTCTTCCACAAAAGTCCTTGCAGTAAGGAAGCAATAAACTGGCGACTTGCTTGGAACAGGAAAAGAAAACACTGGCAATAAAAAGCATAGATTAATAGCTCGATAAATTATCCTCCATATATTTGATTGGGTGGACAATCAGAAGCCACTGATGGTTAGGAATAATAGTATTCATATTTATTCTTCACTTTGGAGGAAAAAAATGCAAAGCAATAGGAAAAAACACGGTGGAAGATGCTAGAATTTGGAGATTTGGTGGACATAGTCTTACAGGGAACCCCTTTAATATGGCCGGCTGACCTTCTGGCTGAACACCTCCATTTTCCCCTCGCTTTGTTTAATCAAGGGCTGAGTAGGTGGCCCTGGTCAAAGGGTTCAGGGTCTTCCTGATGCAACTCTGTTTCTTTCCCAGACATTATATTAACTTTGAAGATGATGTAAGGGAAGATTTTACTTAAGACCATTTTTAAATAGGGCTTTTTTTGGGTTGGTAGAAATTGCACTAGGCCTCAAGTAACAGAAACCTAGAAAACAGTGACTTAAAAAATTAGAGGTCTTATTATTCTTACTTACATTTGGAAGGACAGAGTAAAAGGCTGATACTGGGACTCTATGAAGCCTCAGGACCTCCACTATTTCCACTCAGTAAACTTTACTGTGTTCTTGGGGCCCCCTAATCACAGTATGGATGATCCACCTGTAACATGTTCTTAGGCAGGAAGAAAGGTAAGGATCAAGAATTCAGTCAACTGAATTTATATGCTTTTTAAAGAGACTTCCCAGAAGTTCTTTTGACTTTTACCTAAATTTTGTTGGCTCAAACTGTGTCATGTGGCCATTATAGGTGCAAAGGAGGCTGGGCAACGCAGTTTTCTGCTGGGCACATTGACAAAAATTAAGATTTGTTAATAAAGAAGAAGGGGAATGGATATTGAGTAGGCACCTAGCAGTGACTGCCATATATCATACCATTTTACCCTTTTTTTTCAAGTTAGTATCCTTTTTGGGAGAGCAAATCAAATTTTAGCATACATAAGTAAATCTTCTGCAAACTCTTCTCTCTTCTGTGTATGTGATTTTTGTATTGGTACTTCATATTATTCATATTACAATTTACTTCATTAGCATAGGTCATCCTGAATTGATTGTATTTGTGGATATATATGTGTAGTTAATTATATAGTCACCTCTAATGGCCCCCAGGACTCTTCTATATTTCTACTGAATAAACCTTACCATGTTCTTTTAGTGCTTTCCTCTTCTCTCGCTTTCGGTTTCTGTGTGGACCATCTCATCTATCTATCTATCTATCTATCTATCTATCTATCTATCTATCTATCTAGATATATCTATCTATTTCTCTCTCTCTCTCTCTCTCTCTCTCTCTCTCTATATATATATATATATATATATATATATATATATAGTTCCCAAATTTTTATACCCAAGCCAGTCCTCACTTGTGACTGTACAGTCTGATATACTTAACTTCATTTAGGATAAAAAGACTTAGTCTCAAAGATGCCTTAATTTCAACATGCCCAACGAACTTATTGTCTTTTTCTCCCTAACTTTTACCTCTTCTGTGTTACTCACTCCAATGACAACACATACCCAGGCCAGGAAACGGGGAGTCATTTCCAAGTCCGCACTCACATTCCTTCCTCCCCACGACCATTCGATGTTAGAATCTTGTCCAAAGAATACACAGAATATTCTCATATGTGTCCTCTCCTCTCTGATTCATTGCCACATCTCGAATTCACCTAGTTTGGACCAGTTGTTTTTAGTTTTTCTTGTTGCCACAATAGATATCAGCTAGATTTGTTCAATAGCTTAGCAGTAATTCAGGATATTCAGCTGTCTGTGATATTTTTCAAATCATTGTGATCTAATGTAGACATTTAAAAAATATAAGCAATTGTGGATCACCTGAATGGCTGCCTTAGAACTGTGTGCTGACAATTGATTTTAATGCTTGCATGTGCGTGTGTGTTTTTATTGTACCAATGAGTGTTACTATAATTATCAATACCCCCCCCCAACACACAAGACAGGGGACTTTGTACCCCCAAATGAAGTATCTGTGACAGATCAAGTTCAGTTAAGTCACTATCTTTTGGTATATTAACAAAGGTGTTACCTTAGTTCGAATAAGTAAAACTGTGACCCAAGTGGTATAAGTTACTGAATTTAAAAGAACTTGTACTAGGATAGTCTGATGTCAGGAGTAGAAATCTGTTTTCATACAAATGACATCATCTGTCACATTGAATTAATACTGTCAATTTGAATGTTATTATTTTTGTTTAAATTTAATATGCAAATTTTTATAGTTGCATAAGAGCTATAATCATAATGTGCTTATACTTAGTTGTAGGTTTGTACAGATCTAAACAGCAATGTACTAAAAATATTCATGTGGCCCTTCAGGTTTATGAGAACTTTTTCTTTTGAAGGGGTGTGTGTATCACTTAAGTGGGCTAGAGCAGGGTCAGCAAATATTTTATGGAAAGGGCTGGATAGTAAATATTTTAGCCTTTGTCAGCCATGCAGTCTCTGTTGAAACTACTTAACTCTGATGTTGTAGCACGAAAGTAGCCATTGGTAATATGTAAACAAATGAGTGTGACTCTGTTCAATAAAACTTCATTATAGGCAACAGACCCATTTGGACTTCAGATGCAGTTTGCTGACTCCTGGCCAAGAGAATACGATTCCAGTTCCTTGGCTTGACATACAGTCTGTTCACTTCTCTAGACTCATCTCCGACTCATTCTTCTGATAATTCCTGTGTCTACCCATACAGTTTGCTCGCATTTCCCAAGATTGTCACATTCTCCCATGATTCTGTGCTACAGCAAATGCCTTGGACTTCCTTCTCCATCTTCTTAAATGAACTCTTACTCACCCTTAAAGCTAAAACTTAAAACTCACTTCCTCTCAGAGACCAGCAATATTATATATTGAATTTTTTCTTTCCCTTTGTTCTTGGCCCTCCTCTATCCTACTCTTCCCTGCTCCCTTTCTGTATTTCCATTTTCTCTCTGTTTCTACCCTGCACTGTCTTCTGAACTAGCTTTAATATGGTACCAAAGTAAATATTTTATTACTTAAATTTTCTTTTCTTTTCTTTATTCTAAAGTTTTTATGTAGGTCAGTTGATCTCTCACTTCTTAAATAAAATAAGAATTCAAATCACTTTTAACTTGCAGAATTTAAAATATTTTTCCCTATCACATGCAAGATAAAAATAATTTTTACTATGGTTACACATTTTAGGAAAAACTCAAATAATAAAAATACAAAGTTAAGGATTACTCTTTTGTTCTATTTGATAATATAATTATTTCACTTAAGGAAAAAAGAATATATCAAAAATTGGGTAATTTTATTAAGCCGTGAATGACTAACAGTGAAAATACTATAAGAAAAAGAAAGTTCTTCTATAAAACAGCAGTGGTATTAAAGCAGGGAAAACTCCCAGGCCTGCCATGACCACCACCATCACCACACACTTGACATACAGTCTGTTCACTTCTCTAGACACATGTGCACATATAAGGTGGTGGGGGAAGGTCTGTAGCCAAGTTTCCTAATCAGAAAAATATCTTTGAAAATTTAAAACCAAGTTGCAAGTTGTAAGGTTTAAGGAGTGATTCTAAGACAAGACTATATCCTTGGCTAGATCTCTGAGCAGGCCTTTTTCTATTTGCAATTTAGATCTTTCTGTCGGAGTGTCAAGATTATATACACACTTATACACCAGACATAGGTCACATATTTATCACTAATGAACAGCAGATAATAAAATCTTCAATGGGAAATGACATTGAACATACTTCGTTGTTCAGATTACTGTTTATTATTTGAGAAATGTAAACACTGATCTGATTGTCATCTGATTATTAAAATAAAAAAACTCTTCTACCCTAAGTAGTTCTCATTAGATGGCGATATCAGTGATTTTATGCAAAATGTTGACATTTTATCATATTATATTTCTAACAGGGTCCAAATTTCAGACAATATTTTTTATAAAGACCTAGGGTCACCCTTTATCAGCACATGGAGCTTAGTGTCCTTCACTAGAAACATCGTCATCATCATCACACCATTGAGAGCTTGTGTGCCACACATTGCACGTGTGCCACACATTGTTTGCACTGATCATATGAGTTCTATGATTACCCACATTACAGATGTGGAAGAAGATTTAGAAAGGGTAACTTGCCCAAAGTCACACAAGTGGTAAGCATAGGCCAGGAAGATATCCCAGATAGCCTGGCTCCTGAGGCCTTATGCTTCACCTCCATGCTTTTCTTTTTCTCAAGATACTTATTCCCAAGTGAGCTGATTTTCTCTAATCGCTGCAGGATTTTCTTCTCCTGTCTGTGTCTATCTGTGATCTATATCCACCATTCGTGAATAAAACCAATAAAGCTTTCTCTGTATAAATGACCCGTGTTAATGTTTCTTGGCATTAAGATGGCTCATGGGGAAATAGAAATTATATTTGCAGTCCTTGTCTGGTTTCCTCAGTAATGGATTATGTCTACAGGATATGAATTCAACTGGTTGAAAAGTGAAAGAATCATTATTAATAATGGTACAGCTGACATCATAGGGCTCCTGATGTGACACATTGAGAAGGACACAACATCGCCTATGTGATAGTACTGCCAAAATGTTTCACCTGAATCTAATCATAAGGAAACAATCAGATACACACACATTAAAGGACAGTCTGCAAAGTAGCTGGTCTGGACTCTTCAAAGGCATCAATGTCATAAAAGATAAAAAGGCCTAGGAGTGTTTTAAGATTGATAGAAGCTAGAGATGGGACAATGAAATGTAGTGCGTGGTCCTTGTCTGGATTCTGGATCAGGGGAAAAACAGCTATAGAAGACATTGTTGAGACAAAGAGGAAATTTTGAATATGGGCTATATATCAGATAATGTTAAATTTCCTGAGTACACACACACACACACACAGAGCAAGTTAAAATGTTAACCATTAGTGAATCCAGATGAATGATAAATCAATGATTGTAGAACTATTGTATGCTATAATTTTAAGAACAACTTTTCTGAAGGTTTGAAATGTCAATAATTAAAAAAAAAACATATATGGGACTGGGGAAATGAATAGAGATATATAGATTAAACAGGATTATCCCAGAGTTAGACATGGTTAAAACTGGGTATTGAGTACACAGAAGTTTAGTATATTATCTTATTTTTTATATGTTTGACATTTTCTCTAACGCAAAGTTTTAAAAAACAGAAAGATTCCATCAGATTTAATGGTTCCGATTTTCACTAAATGATGAGGATTAGCTGCCATAAAAATTTTTCCCTTTCTGTATCTTGCCCTCACTCCAACTCCTACCCAGGCCAGCTGCCATTTCCCTTGGTTGGATCCCCAACTCCACCCTTTTACCCCATTTTCATCCAGCCCCAAGCCAAAGTGGTATAGTTGTTTTTAATGCAAGATTGATTTTATCAAGTTTCATTTAAAACCCTTCAAGTTCTGCCCATCCTTTTAGGAGAAAACTCACCACCCTGCACAACCTTCCCTCCTCACTCTCCACCTCCTTTCCCTGGGTTCCTGGCTCATAGCCATTGTAGGTCTTTCATTCTTATCTCATCATTCTCCACAACTATAGAACAGCTGGCCCCTCACTAGAATGCCCCTCTTTGCTTACTTAGTACTCATTTAGTCTTCAAGTATCACTTCTTTATGAAATCCTTTCCTGGTCTATCTAGTTAGGGTAAAGTTCCCAGGATGGGCTTCTGTGGGAGTAGGCACATTTCTTTGGTAACATCCTAACTGGAATTATATTAATTATACATTAATATAATTGAGCAGATTTATGCTTTCCTCTCTCACTAAATTGTAAGCTCTCTCTTTGCAATGTTTACCTTGTGTCCATAATAGGTGCTTGATTTGATATTGATACATATTTTTTAATACATAGCTAAAAATTTTTTTTCACTAAAAATTTTAGAATTTTGGTCTTTATAGAGTTCCATAGTATTTATCTTAAAAAGGATAGATTATTTTTCAAAGTTTAATTTCAGTTTTCTTATTCTTTTAACTGAGGCTAATTTTAGTTCTTAAGTTGATATGGTTCCCTCTGACAAGATAGAAACATTATTTTCATAATGCTCCTTGAAAAGTTGGATAAGTCACTTGGTTTCTGTTTCCTTTCACAATCGATGACTTCATGCAAAATGATGCAGCAGTTCACATCATTCTGTCAGTTCCCATCAAAAAAATATTGTTTTCCAAAATTAAAATTATGAATCAACTCACAGGAGAATGTCATCAAATAAACAAAGAATCATTGGTTATATTACACTGCCAACTTTTTGATGAGCTTAATTCTTCTAAATGCACTTAACTTTAAGGAAGAGTAATACAATTTAATAACAACATGAAATGGGATCGTTTATCTTCCAAGTCCTAGACATTGGGCAGATGTCTTCTCCCTTCTTCTTAATATATTGTTTCAAACGGAAAAGTTTTTTACTTTTCCCTTCTCCTTCTGATTTGTCTCTCCTCATTTCTATATATGTGGTTTGGGGAATGAGCTCTATGTATATGTTTAACTAAATCACTCATCAGGCTATAGTTTTCACAGTTATAAATCTCTGAGATTTGTGGATTCAAGTTCCAAGGCAATGCTGTTTATATGACTAATACAATTTGGTAATTATTATCATGTTAATAAAGGTTATTTCAGTTGCAAGTGACATAAAGCCAAATTCAAACTGACTTAAACAAAAAGAGAAATTACTGGCACATGTAAGTGTAGAGACTAAAGGTAGATGCTGGTTTCAGGGGCTCAGATGAGGTGAATTGGTGCTTCCTATCTCCTGGCTTGCTTTCCTCTGTGCCAGCTTCATTCTCAGGTAAGCACTCTCCTTACCTGTAGCAAAAGAATGTTCATGAAGCAAGTGAACTTTGGATATTTGCAAATGTGTCAAGGGGCTCCAACTGAGCCCGAACTAGGATTTGGGATCTCCTTGTGTGTCTGTTCACGTGATCTGTACTTTTTTTTTCTTTTTTCTTTTTTCTTTTCTTTCTTTCTTTCTTTCTTTCTTTCTTTCTTTCTTTCTTTCTTTCTTTTCTTTTTTTTTGGCTTAAGGAGAAGTTTTGTTATAAGGCTCTGGGAGACGGGCAAGGTGAGGAGGCACGTGTGATGCCATGTCTCCTACATGACCCAAGAAGCAGTTTTTGAACCTCTGTGAGAAGCACAATTATAATAGAAGGTGAAATCAGCGCAGCACAGTTTGGGAGCATCAAAGGCATGATAGCTTTGAAATGCTTCCAGGAGGCAATGTCACTGCAAGATAGGACAGCATGGCACAGAGAAGGAATGAGGAGCCCGAAGTCTATAGTCTCATTTTTTAACAACCTCTGGGAGACTTCCAGAGCTACTTAGGAGATTGGGGGCAGAGAGGCAGAGTAATGTGGATTATAGTACCAATAGATTTAGCCCCTTGTTTTGTGGAGAGTGTTTCTAATTAGTTTTGCATGGAGAGATTACATGACCCCAAACGGTTTCTTACATAGAGAGAAACAATGCAGACGACATCGTCAGAGTTAAATCAGAGTAAGTGAATGTGAAGATATGAAGAAATAGGGTATTGTGTGTTGACAACTATTTCAGGTTGATAACTCAGTAAAATATGCTGCTTAACATAGAAAGCCAGTGGCATTATCACAGAATGTTTTTCATTTGTTGCCTATAAAGAAGTCATGTTATTGCTCTGAATGGGCTTTCAAAGATAGAACCAGTGTTTGAAGAGCTGTTTTAGACATGTTGCAAATAACTGAGCAACATTAAGATTCCTCACAAAGAGAACACTCTTCTTATATAACCTCTTCTCTGGTTGAAAGCATTTAAAATTTTTAAGAACCATATATAATAGAATCATAGGGATTATACATTCAAAATCAGTCATGTGGTCTACAAAAGTTAACTGTAAATTGTTATTTAGGTAAAAGCATCTATTACTTTTGTTTGTATAAGCTCAGATTGTAAATAAAACTGCCAGAAGAATGCTCATTAAAGTGGATTTAAGATTCCAAATGAAAAGTTATTGATTTCAAAAAGGATAAATACCACTAAGCCTCTAATATCATATGAAGTTATTAAATTACTGATTTAGTTGCTGTTAATATTTTTTTACTATCTCAATTATTTATTAAGTAAATTGTATAATATGTGTTTGAAATGAAACTGAAACATATCAGCCAATATCTGTTTTCCACAGATATTTAGAAATTATTGATCTACTGAAAAATGGTGATAGGTTTTGGTCTCCCTTGCCCCAAATAACTAGCCTTCATAAAAAAAAAAAAAGACTACATTAAGATTAGGATGGAAGTCAGATGATAAATTTTTAGCCACCAGCATCTAGCCAAGAGAGCCTGGCTTAGCCCTATCACACTTCCAATGTATATTTATGTGTAGTACCATTTGGCCATTATAATGAAAATTTTTATCTGTCCCTGGAGGCAAAATTGAGTTATATATTAAATGACTATTTTCTTTGTTTTCTGCTTAGGTATGCATGTAATGTGGTAGCATAATATATATTCCACAGTTGTTTCATTCCTGCAGAGAGATAATATTTTTGCAGCTGACATAGTAAAGATATCCTGTACTCCCAGAATAAGGAGAACATATTGGCAAGATAAAATACAGATGTTCCCAGTGTTTTTTTTTCTGCCTCATGGTTGCATTCAGCAGAGGTTAATGTTTATGAGCATATTTCTCTGTTTTTGTTTGGACAGTTTGACACAGGAGTTTACAGTAAATTTAAGATTGTAAAAGGCAATCTCTAGTACAGTATTTTAAAAAGGTCTTAGTGGTAAGAAAATAACTTAAAAATTAACATCCCCTTCACCCTCACAAAGGCTCTTTTCATAAGAATATTGGAATCAAAATAACTTTCCCATTTCTCTATAAGAAAGGAAAGTGATGTATATAAAATCTTTTTCTTAATGAATTTTTCTCAAGTGAGGAATAAATACAAAATTTCTCTTGTCATAATCTAAAAAAAAATAAATGTAAACTTCTGAGACAAAGGCGATATCCTAATTATATGTTTGATCCTTTCTCTTTTTCCCATTTCAGAAAAGAACAATCTAGGGAATGTAAAGGGAATATAAAGATATCATTGTGTATCATCATTAGAAACTTCTCATCCAATTATCTATGAAGCTGAGGAGTTTTAGCTGGAAAGGAGTGAATAAAGGTGATACCAATGAGCCACTACTCACATTTTGGCTGTTCACCCTGGAAAAACTAATTCTTCTTTCTTAAGGATAAGAGAAAAATTGCCAGCTAAGAAATCAGTAGTTACAAATGAGGGGGATCAAATGTGAGCATTTAGATGAAATAATCTTTAGTAAAACAGATGTACTATAGAATAAAGGGAAGGACTTTGGGCTGGGAGCTAATTCTCTTATATTCAAAAGGGTTTTATATTTAATTTTTTAAGTTCAGACTGCTACGAAAATGTAAAAACATTGAGAAACAAAAAATGTCTTGGAGATTAAAAAAAAAGAAAAAAAAGAGTAACTATAGAATATTTTACCAAAATTCAGATCATAAACTCTAAGAGTTAGTTCAAGAGAAAAACCAAGAGGCAGAAATATTGAAGCAGAAGAAGCAATATGGTTGGTATAGGAGTTCCAGAAGGAGAAACCAGTATGAATGAAATGAAAACGAATGAAAAGCAATAATCAAAGAAATGAAAGAAGACAATTTATTTAAATTGAAAGGTTCAGCCTTTACATGAAAAAGATTTACCAAAGACTGGGCAAGTGTAATAAAAATAAATCATACTCAGGTGATTTTTTATGTCCTGAATAAAGAACAAATGCTAGGAACAACCAACTGGGGCGGAAAATGTCACTGTGGAGGTGAGGGGGGAGTTTGAATGGCATTAGACATCTTATTTGCAACACTAATGCTAGCAAGCCTCAGAAAATGTATAGATTTCTGGAGAAAGAGTATTATATTCCAAGAATCATATGCCAAACCAAGCTATTATATTCATGCAAGGAGAAATGAGTTTGGTTCAGATTTGTAAGAATTCAGAAATTATATGACTTATGTATGCTTTTTGAAAAATATAACTTAAAGTACACCTTTAAGCAAAAACTAAACAAAGAATTTAATAAAGATAAAGATAAAAAATTTAATAAAGATAAAGATTAAAAAAGCAGTGAGCAATAAAAACAGATGTAAGTCTAAAGAATTGTTTGTAATGTGACTATGAAACTAAGTACAATTTGTAACAAAGGATTTTTTAAAAAAAATGTATATTTAAGAAATATGTTCTCTAAAGATGTGGGGTGAAGAGAAGGATGGAGAAAGAGAAAGTAAGCAGTGATAAAGTTTTTATGTGACACAAGAATGGTTCATAGTTGTAACTACATTCTTGACATTGATAAATAAAATTAAAACATTTAAAAAAATTTTAACAAAACCAATTTAAAATGACACCTTAAAGAAGAAAGAAAAAAGTGTGTGTGTGTGTGTGTGTGTGTGTGTGTGTGAGAGAGAGAGAGAGAGAGAGAGAGAGAGAGAGAGAGAGAGGTTTGGGGGAAAGAGGAAGAGTGACAAAAATATAATTAAAAGAATCCATGAAATAAGATGGAAAGGATAAAAATAAAAATATCAATTAGGTTTCTCCATTAACTTCTAGGCCATGATGGAGTAACTGCTATTAAATTTACTTTTCCACTATAATCTGAACAAAATATGTAAGGTGATTATATTTAGGCATTGAAAAATAGGCATTGCAGGACTAGAGTCCTAGTGAAACAGGAAATATATGAGGTGAGCACAGCATTCAACCTGATTTGATGTCTAAGAGCAGTTTCCTGAATGTGGCAGAGAAAGATGGAGCCCATATGAAGAATGTTAATCTTATTGAGCTGAGGAGGCAGAAATTGAAACAAAGAGGATGAAAAGGCAGCTGGAATTTGCAGGGTAGGGTTCCAGAGAGAAATGAGCTATAAAGAAAGAAGGTCTCAGAAGTCTGTGTAGTAATTGTTCTTAACTTTTTGGCTAAGAGCTACTCTGGTCTCTTCATGTGCAGGTTAAGATTCTGTAAGACCTCAAAATTCTGCAAGACAGCAACTATTGTGGAGCTAAGCAATGAATGGAAATGCTAGAGGTAATTCAGTGCTAAAATATATTGGATTTTTGGTCCAACCATAGTGGAAAAACTCCATAGAGCACACCAGACATTCGAAGGAGACAACAGAAAGGCCACACTTTAAGAACAAGAGGAAAGATCATATCCTGGGATTAAGATCAAAATCAATACAAACTTGCCCAAATAAAGCATAAAATTAAGCCTAAACGATCAAGAGAATGAGCTGATTATGTAGTTACTGGCCAGAACCAAACACTACACCTTTAAAAGAGACAACATAATATATATAGATGCTATACAATATATTATTCATAGCATGCAACATACAATAAAAACAATTACTACATATGCAAAGAAATAGAAAAATGCGATATGTAATCAAGATAAAAAAGCGGGCAATAGAAATAGATCTTGATAAGTATTCAGATTTAGGAGTTAGGACACAGTTTTAAAAATGGTGTTTATATACATGTTCAAAGATTTAAAGAAAAACATGGACATAATGAAGAAATAGGTGGGAAATCTAAAAAAATATGAGCATAAAGTATCAATTGAAAATATTAGAAAGGACAATTTCCATCAAGGGATTTAGAGGAGATTGGATACTGTGAAATAAAAATAGATCAGTAGAAAATATCAAAACTGAAAAATAAAAAAAATAGATTTTAAAAATGAACAGAGCTTCAGTATCTTGTGGAATGATATGAATTGTTCAACATATAATTAACATCTCAGAAGAAACAGAACAAGAGAATGAGTCAGAACTATTTGAAGAAATAATAACCAAAAATATTTAAAACTTGGTGAAAAAAATTAATTTGCAGATCTAAGAAGCTCATAACATTCAAAGCAGTATGTCTTTCAAGATATTCTTTAAGAGTGGAAGTTAACATTTTTTTCAGGTGACTATAAAGTGAAGGAACTTGTTTATAGTAATCATAGCACTAAAAGAAATGCTAATGATGAAAAGTATAAGACTCTGTTGAAAGAAATCAAAGAAGATACAAAGAAATGGAAAAATATTCCATGTTCTTGGATTAAAAGAATCAACATAGTCAAAATGACCATATTACCTAAAGCATTATACAGATTTAATGCAATCCCCCTCAAAATCCCACTGGCATTTTTTAAAGAAATAAAACAAAAAAATAATCAGATTTGTATGGAAGTACAAAAAATCCTGAATTGCCAAAGCCATCCTGAGAAAAAGAATGAGGCTGGAGGCATTACTCTGCCCAATTTAAAATTATACTACTAATTGACAATAATCTAAATGGCATGGTATTGTCAGAAAAACAGATCCATGGACTAGTGGAACAGAATCGAGAGTCCGGAAGTAAACCCATGTTTATATGAGCAAATAATTTTCGACAAAAAAGCCAAAAACATTTAGTAGAGAAAGGAAAACCTCTTCAATATATAGTGCTGAGAAAACTGGAAAGCCACTTGCGAAAGAATGAAACTAGATTGTTGTCTATCTACAACCAAAATTAACTCAAAATGAATTAAGGATCTAAATATAAGACTGAAACGATAAAATGAACAGAAGAAAACATAGGAACTAAACTCATGGACCTTGGACTAAAAGGATTTTAAGAATTTGACTTCAAAGGCAAGGGAAGTGAAAGTAAAAATAAATGAATGGGATCTCATCAAACTAAAAAGCTTCTGCACAGCAAAAGAAACTGTCAGCAAGGTGGAGACAACCATCAAATGGGAAAATATATTTGCAAGCAATGTCTTCGATAAGGGTCTAATATCCAGAATATAAAAGAACTCATACAACTCAATAACAACAACAACAAAAAACAAACGATCCAATAAAAAAATGGGCAGAGAACCTGAACAGATACTTCTCCCTAGAGGACATACAAATGGCCAACAAATACTTTAAAAGATGTTCAACATCGCTAACTATTAGGGAAATGCAAATCAAAACCACAATGAGATACCATCTCACACCTGTTAGAATAGCTATAATCAACAGGACAAGTAATAACAAATTTTGGAGAGAATGCAGAGAAAAAGGAGCTCTCATACACTGCTGGTGGAACTGTAAGTTGGTACAGCACCTATGGAGAACAGTATAGAGGTTCTTCAAAAAACTAAGAATCAATCCAGCAATCCTCTACTGGGTATTTACCCCAAAGACTTGAAAACCCATATCCGAAAAGATATTTGCACTCTGATGTTCATACCAGCATTATTCAGTGTGGCCAGAACAAGGAAGCAACCGAAGTGTCCTACGATAGATGATTAGCTAAAGAAGCTGTAGTACATAGATATATATATAATGGAATATTACTCAGCCATAAAAAGAGATGAAATACTGCCATTTGCGACAACATGGATGGACCTTGAGATAATCATGCTAAGCAAAATAAGCCAGACAGAAAAAGTTGAAATCACATAATATCACTATATGTGGAATATAAACCTAAAAGCAACAAAGGAACAGGGCAAACAGAGATTCATGGACATGGACAATAGACTAGTGGTTACCAGAGGTTAGCAGGGAAAGGGGAGTGGGGAGATAGATGGGGTAAAGGGGGTCAAATATGTGGTGACAGAAATCTAACTATGGTAGGTGAACACACAGTGTAAATATACACACACACACACACACACGTGTGTGTGTGTATACATATGTATATATATATATATATATTTATGCCTTACTGTTAAAGTGTAAAAATAAATAGATAGATAGATAGATAGATAGATAGATAGATAGATAGATAGATAGATAGATAGACAGACAGACAGACAGACAGACAGATAGATAGATAGATAGATAGATAGATAGATAGATAGATAGATAGAAATGCTAAAGAAAGTTCATTGGGCTGAAGATAAAATTTAGAACTATAGAAAGGAATAAATGTCATTAGAAATGGTAAATATGTGGGAAAATATAAATGAATTTTATTTTTTTTAAATTTCTTTAAAAGAAAATTGAGTAGTTCAAGCAAGCAAAATAATAACAACGTGTGGTCGCATTTCTAACATACATAATAACATACATAAAAATTGGGTTGGATAAATGGAATTCTATTGTTGCAAGATATTTTACGTGAAAAGTAGACTATATGATATTAATTAGAAGTAGGCTGATAAGTATACTGTACTACCTGGAGCAATGAGAGAGAGAGAGAGAGAAAGAGAGAGAGAGAACCAATGAGGCAATTTAATAGAGTACTGAAAACATTTTATTGGCCCAAAGAAGGCAGTAAAGAACTAAAGAAGAAACAAACAAAATAGAACCAATAAAAAACAAATTACAAGATAGTAGAATTAAACTAACTATATTAATAATTATATTCAATGTAAATACACTAAATATTCTAATTAATAATAAATTTCATAATAAAAAGGGTAAGTTCATGAAGCGGATACAACAATCTTCAATGTGGACTCTTCAAACAACTTTGTGTAACATAGCTCCTGGCACATGTAACTATTATTAATTCAAGGATGACTCAACACAAAAAAAGCCATTAATATAATTCACTACATAAATAGATCAAAGGAAGAAAAACTTATGACATTTCAATATGGGCAAAAATGCATTTACTAAAATTTAATTATCATTCTTGATTAAAACCAAATAATAAGTCTTGGCAAGCTAGTACTAGAAAGAAACTTTCTTAAGCTGATAAAGGTTAGCATAAACCAAGAGCAAATATCATATTTGATGCAAAGCATTAGAAGCCTATCTACTAATATTAAAGATAAGATAAATTTGCTCTCAGTATTGTTGCTATCTAACTTTATAATAGAGAGTCTAACTAATGCAATAAGACGAAAAAGACTACTTTGATACATAAATATTATAAAGAAAGGACATAGGTATAATTATTTTTCAAATGTAAGATTGCCTTAAAAATTCAAGAAAAAATTATTAGAATCAATAGAGTTCAGTATGATGATTGATAGAAAATTAGCATAGAAAAATCATTCTTTTTCTATGTATGATCAATAACATATTAAAGAATAAAACAGAGAAAAGGGAATCTATCCTCAACAACAATAAAAACTATAAAATGACTAACAAAAATATAAGATTCATATGTTGAATACTTCAAAACTATAAGGAAAAGATAAAGGAAGATCCATTAAATGCAGTTACATAGCCCCTTCCTTAAATAGAAAATATATTTAAAACATCAATTCTACCCAAATTAATTTAGAAATGTAATGCAACCCTAATCATTATTTTGTGAAACTTACAAGCTGATTCTATAGGTAAATTGATAAAGAAATAACAAATAATTGCCTGGTAAATTCTGAGAAGAAAAAATGGGAGAAACTAGTCTTTCAGAAATTAAAACATATTTGAAAACATAATTGTAAAAATATAAGGTGATGCAGGTATAGGCAGAGATATTGATTAATAAGATTAAATAGAATTTAGAAACAAGTATGTATACTGGGATTCAGCATAATAGTTTCAAGTGTTGACTCTCAAGCGACGATACATAGTAGCTGTGCATTCTTGGCCAAATTACTTAAACTCTCATTGTCTTAGTTTTCTTATGTGTAAAATAGGGACCATTATGCCACCTATGTGTTACAGTTGTTGTAAAGATTAAATGAGTTACAGTATATAAAGCACTTAGAAGAGTGCCTAGAATATGGTCAGAACTGTGTAAGTACTAGATGCTATTAATAACAATGGTAAACAAATCAGTTGGAAATGTTGAATTATTTCTTAAATTAGGGCAAAGTTTGCTTACCCAAAACCAATTTTTTTTGCTCAAATTCAGTTAGCCAAAACAAAATATTTTTAAAGAAAAACAGTTGGGGTGATTGGTAGTTTCATTTTGAGAGGAATATAGTTAGACACTTACCTTACATCATACCCAGAGAACTAAACATAAAATTGTTAGATGAAAACCTAGAAAAAACATATTCATAAGCTTGGGATGAAGAAATTCTGTCTAAGCAAGATATGAGACATTAAGTCAATAAGAAAAATATCACATACATATATATGTAAAAATTAAAAAGAAAATTTCTGCATGCAAAAACATAAGAAACAACATTAATAGACTATTCACAATCTAGGAATACATGTGCAATATATTAAAAAAAGGATTTATATCAATGTGAATCAATAGGGAAAAAATATACTCCAGTAGAAAAATTAGCAATTAATATGAAAAGCAATTCATAGAAAAAGAAATAGAAATGTTAAACTCTACAATAATGTACAACCTCAAGGGAGTCAGAGAAATGTAAATTAATATAATATATTTTTTATGAATTTTTACTCATCAGATTAGCAAAAATATAAAATCTTGATAATACCACGATTGGTGAGGATGTGGCAAACAGACACACTGATACTCTGTTGGTAGGAGGGTAAGATGACAAAACATTTTTTGGAAGGCAATTTTTTAGTATCTATTAGGATAAAACTGCCATTTTTATTGTTAGCAATTCCATGCTTGAGAGTTTATTCTAAAGAATATTTCACATGCACATGGATCTAAAGGTCTATGTACAATAATGATCATAGAAGAAATGTTTATTATAGTGAAAAATGTGAACATTTTTAGAAGATTACTTAAATAAATTATGGTAAAGCTATAATGTTGAATATTAACATTATTAAAAAGGAGGAAGTATGTGTATTTCATATTTTTATAATATATATGTGGTAACTTTCCAAGGAAAGTGGAAAAAAGTAAGTTTCAGGATATTTCTTCATTTATTATCTTACACACAGGCATGCGTTATACATATAAATCCAGGAGGGCATAGGAAACGTACTGAAATGAAAGTGTTAAATTGTTAACCCCAGTTAACTCTGGGGATGGGTGAGGGAGGTAGAACCTCACACTTAGAGTCTTTACACTTAGGTATAATTTTAAGTTTTTATAAAGACAGCATGCTCACTCACATCTTATATAATAAAAGATAATAAAACACAATAGAAAAATAATGACCGTAGAAGTCAAGTACCACGAGGCAGATGATTTTCTCTACAATTGCTCTTAACTTAGTAGCTAATTTATATGACTTTAAAATTGTTACAGAGCAAATACATGAAATTTTTAAATTCATTTTATTTGGCTAACATAATCCTGGGGGAAAAAAAGCTAATATAACAGAGCTGCAGTTCATATTCTTAAGCATCAATGCAAACATTTCAAATAAAATAATAGGCAATTCAGTTGACAGACAATGGTGAAGTAATGTTTATTCCCTAAATGCAAAGGTGGTTTAATACTATGATAAATATTAATGTATTGTATAGGTTAAAAGAGACAAAGCACCTGACTCTCCAGAGGTGGCCTGCCCATTATTGATCCATTCATTCATTCAACAAATTTTTATTGAGCCAGTTATTATTCTCCATTCAGTTCTGGTGTAAAACCAAAACCGATTCATACCTCCTGAAACAGACACTGAAGGGAGGAAAATAGACAACTAAACAAATGTTAATGAGAAAGTATGAAAAAATGTTTAGATAGGGAAAATACTAGAAACAGAAAAACTATGTGATCAAAATTTTATCTGAAATTAGGATAAAATAATATTCATGTTAAAACAAACTAGGAATATTTCCATTCAAGTTGAGAGCCATGCCATCACTCATTCCCACTCTTAAAGTTGTATTCAATAAGTTCTAACCAGTCTAACAGGACAGGTAAAAAAAGAGTCATACATATTGGAAAGCAAAATTACAACACACAACTATGATTACTTGTCCATTTATATGATTGTCTACCTAGAAAACTGAAGAGAGCAACTGAAAAAAATATTAGTAGATGGGTGTTTAGTAAGGTGGCAAAGCACAAGAAAAATATAGAGCTTTCTTATGTACTAGCAACAATTATAGAATAGAAAAAGAAAACATTATAATAGCAAATATAATATAATATGCCTTGGCACAAACAACAAAAATACACAGAACCTATAACAAGAAAAAATAAAGCTTTAATCTGAGGATGGAAAAGAAGTTTTATCCACATTTCTAGAGAAATACTCAGAATTATAATAGTTCTCCCTAAATTATTTCTCTATAAACACAATGTAATTATAATAAAAAAAAATAGTAATGTAATTTTTTTTGGTGGGGGTTAAGAAACTATTCTTTTTTAGAATTTTAATCTATTTTTTTCAAAGTTATACATATTTACTTTAAATACAATGAGTTCTGCTAGCTTATAACAACAATCCTCAGCCTTATTCTTTTGGGCTTCTGACTCCTACTCCCACAGTCAACAGTCTGACACTGAGCAGTTTTTATACACACAGGAGGATTTTTCTGATACTTAAATTTGCTTTTAAAATCTTTTTGGAGATTATTAATTCACTTCCTATTGTGAAAAGATTTAGTTTTCTTACCTACTCCTCAAACACCAACCAGACACCCTCTCCCTATGCAAATACACACATGCACACACATTTTATCTTCTTCTCTTCACTCTGACAATATTTTTGGTTCTAACAGTATCCAGTGTTAAAATTAGCATGCCTATGTAAATATTATTAAATATAGTTTAGTCTCACAGCCTATGTAAATATTATTAAATACAGTTTAGTCTCACAGTATCCTTCAATTTCCTTTCATACAGAGCTTGTTTTCCAGAAGTTAATAATTATCCACTTTTAAATAGAAACCTCTTAATTCAGTAAAAAAAAAAAAAAAATCCTAAGACTTACAGTTTTTCTTAAAGATATGCATCCTGGACCTTCCTTCCACTTCACAATGGACTGGTTACTCTCTAGATTTGCTGCCCTGTTTTTTCAGTCCCTTCCCTTCATTGTCATCCTGGAAACATTCTTCCTTCTCCTGAGGTTGGAGTTCCCAATTGCTGGATTCCATGTCTTTTTTATGGTTCATACTCTTGTTTGGGAGGAGCACTTCATCCAGTAGATTTCAGGGAACTGTGACATGGAACTGGCCTAGGAAAGAAATGCTACTGCCTCTGCCCCACCAGATGCTAAAAAAGCTAGATACTGTTACCTGTGCCACTTCTCTGCAAACCAACCACTGGCACCCTCTGGGAAATCTGCACTGCCATCACTGCCTCCAATATACCCAGAAGCCACTGCGGTCATTTGTTCAAGCCAGTTTAAGACTCCACCTGGCATTGTGTTTTAAAATTAAACTGTTAGACCCTTTTAAAAAAATACATATTTACAAGCCATATTTCTAAATGTTAAGTAATATTAATGTTGAAAGCATCTCCATTTCTTCTATACAGGTTGGAATAATTTGAGCTAGATCATGTGCTGCCTAAATGGGTTCATTTTCATCAGGTTGGTGGGTAACACCAACCTGTCATGACAAATCTAGTTTATAATTTTGAGTAAACATATACTTTTTTACAGCAAAATTTCAACAAACATACTAACCTGTAACAGCCTAATCGCAAGGTTGTAAGCCCAGATTAGATAGTCATATTAAAGATAAACCTTGAAGTATTATAAGAAAGCTTTGTTTTTAGCAAACAAACTTATGCAGAAACTCAACATTTTGGTGACAAGATACAGAATAAGTCTAGTTTTCATTTAAATTTCTTGGTAATAGGTATGCACATAATTGCTAAATATTACTGATTATAAAGTTATAAGAGCTAACACAAGGAGTTAAAACACTTTCATTTTTTGAATTCAGAAAAAGTTACGATTTTATTTCACTACTCTAGCATTTTTTAAATCAGATAATCAACTAAAGAATATCTTTAACATAGAGTTGAAATATAAAGATGAAACTATTTTCTGTAAATCCATGGGTTTAATATTCTTCATAGAAGGATGATAACAGGAATCAGATAGAGATTCATCAACCTGATATTTAACTTTACATGTCTAATTGTGTTCAGTATTCTTGCTTTGCACAGTGAATTCTCTTCCCTGTGGAATAAAAATGGGGGGAAAATTTTAATCTCAAAATAACATTTGTGAAAATAACCTTTGTGTTAGCATCAGTGTTTTTTCCTTGGAGAGAGAGACTATATTGAGAAAATGAGATTGGTTTTAAGGGATTGGGACACAAATGAGGAAGAAAAATTTTTTAAATAAGAAATTACATGATGATAAAAGTTGTTTCAAGCACAGTGCTACTTATGTTCTATAAAATTAATTAGAGAAGAGTTGTAAGTACTTTTATATTCCAAGTTAGAAAAACTTTGGGTTACATATTACTCATCAGTAATTATTTTATATTTATTCTTCATATTTTGAGCAATATGACTTAAGAAAACATGTGAGGAAAAAGGCATAGGGCTGCAGGACAGAATTTATGGGCATTTATATGAGTTTTTCTTACCTAATTATATGTCCATTTTTTAATTTTAAGTGGGATATATACTTCTAGGGTTATGATTTTCTCAATCCATAACTTCTTTCATTTTTTCATGATTCAAAAATTTTTGTTTTGATCTTGCATTCTATTTGGTGGTAGAAAATTAACCAAGTCAATGTATCATTTCAAGGTTTGAGGGGTGGGGTTACAGGCTTTTGTTGCATTGAAGTGTCAAGTGGGGAGACTATGTCTCTGGATTATCATATGCCCTGTGTGGCATTTGCTGTGAAGGAACTCATTTGGGTCCTGGTTGTCATTACTCATCTGTTATGATGGCTTCGTGTGGTTCTTGCCGTTGTGTCCCCTCTTCATAGCTGCAAGGCCTCTCCAGGCCCTCCAACCACTTCTGAGCTAAATTTCTCAGGCTTTAAAGGTAACTTTTGGATGATTCTCATGCTATTCTGGGGCTGAGGGAAACTGGGGAGCTATCTCAAGCTCTCTCTGCATAGATAGTCACCACCTAAATGCGGCTCAGGACATAAATTAAGATGTTTTTGGCTATAACAGAAAACTTATCTCAAACTGCCTTAAGGCAAGTTGTTAGCTCATATAAGAAGGAGAGGTGAGCTTTAGAGTGTGTTGATCCAACAGTTTGAAAATGCAATTAAAAGCTTGGTTTCTCTCTCTCTCTCTGCTCTGCCTTCTGCCCGTCATCTTTGTTCTAAAGCATGCTTCTATCTTGTATATAGCTGCCTGCAGAATTTAGAGCTTACTCACTTATATTTAATTGGTTTCTCATGCTTCTCCCTTAAGAATGAAGAATGTTCTCAGAAGTCTCTGGCAAACCTCTCTTTATCTCTAGTTGAATAACTGGCTCACATGCCTATTTCTGAACCAGTTTTGAGCAAGAGAAATGGGACTACCTTTAGACCAAATTCAGGCTAAACCCTGAAGCTAAGGGTGAAATCATTGTCTTTTCATGTATTTGGCTATGTGGGAGAGAGGTGAGTATCTGAATAAAGTATGGGATTTGTTAAAAGAATGGATGTTCTCCAGGCTATAATATCAATCAGGATTTAGGAAAACAAATCAGTCTAAGAATTTCAGGTAGAGTGAGATTTAACCCATGGAATTAAGTTCCAAAATCTTTGGAAGGGATGAATGAGAGAAAAATGGAAGGGCGGGGGGAGGTAAGGTGATTTTAGTCAATGTTCAGGAGCTCCAGGAAACTGGGGCTGACCCCATAGGAGGCCATAACCCCGAATTCCTCCAAGTCTGTTCTCTAGTGCCCCTGCAAAGCCAGCATGACTGCCACAGGGGTGCATGGCTGCCACAGCCAAAGCCAGAAGTAGTGGTTCTGTCTTCCTTCTTCCCTTTAGTTTTATTTATTAAAAAATAAAAACAAAAACAAAAAACAGATTTACTGAGATATACCATGCAACTCTACCAGTTACAGTGTCTGATTCACTGGCTTTAGTTTATTCACAGAGCTCTGCATCCATCACCACGGTCAATTTTAGAACGTTTTCTTAACCCCCAAAAGAAACTCTCTTTAGATAACAATCCCCAATCCCAGTCTTTGTATCAACTTCCCCAGCCCTAGGAAACACATTAATCTACTTTTCGTCTCTATAGATTTGCCTATTCTGGACATTTCATATAAATAGAATTTTATAATATGTGGTCCTTTGTGACTGGGTTCTTTCACTTAGCATGGTACTTTTAAGGTTCATTCATGTTGTGGCATGTGTCAGTACTTTGTATTACTGAATGATATTCCATTGTATAAATATAGCACATTTTATTTATCCATTCATCGGTTAATGGCTGTGTGGCTTGTATCTACTTTTGGGCTGTTCTTGACAATGCTACTATGAACATTCATGTACAAGTTTTTGTGCTGATATATTTATATTTAGCATATATTTAGCCGTGAAATTGCTGGGTCATATGGTATCTCTAAATTCAACCATCTGAAGAACTGCTAAACTGATTTCCAAAGTGGCTTCACTATTTTACATTCACACCAGCAATGTATGTGTTTGAGTGTTCTGATTTCTCCACATCCTTACCATCACTTATTTTTATCTCTTTTTGATTAAAACTTTCCTAGTGAATATGAAGTGATATCCCATTGTGGTTTCGATTTGCATTTCCTTGATGGCTAATGTCGTTGAGCATCTTTTATTGTGCTTATTACCCATTTGTATATATATTTTTGAAAAATATCTGTCCAGATCCTTTGCCCATTTTTTAATTGAACAACTTGTCTTTTTTTTATTATTGAGTTATAATAGTTTTTAATATAGTCTAGATACAAGTCTCTTATCAGATAAATAATTTGCAAATATTTTCTCCCATATTGTGATTTGTCTTCTCACTTTTTGACAATGTCCTTTGGTGCATAAAAGTCTTTGATTTTGATGAAGTTCAATTTTTCTGTTTTTTTTTTCCTCTTGCTGCCTGTGTTTTTAGTATTATGTCTAAGAATCCACTGCAAAATCTAAGATCACAAAGATTTACCTCTATGCAGTCTTCTGATTATTTTTTAATTTTAGTTCAAAGATTTAGGTCTCAGATCCATTTTGAGTTAATTTTTGTACACGGTATGAGTTAGGGGTTCAACGTCAGTCTTTTGCATGTGACAATATAATTGTTCCAGCATTTCATTTTAATCTTGTTCAAGTCTTTTTGCAAGAGAAAGTGTGAAATGTAGTTTCCACATTTCTATCTGCTGTGATATAAGGAAGAACTTAGAAGGGTGGAAACCAGTCAGTAGTATCCAGCAAACAACTAAAGTAAACATTATTCTTCTGTGAGCATTTGCTGTCTCTTTGGTGTTTAAACAGAAAACAGGCCACAATCTCCTTTTATTAAAAGATTCTAAACATGTCTAGAATCATTTTATCACCCTTAAATCTTTAAAGGGGTACAGGATATAGGGCCTCAACTCAACTTTACTCTATTTCTCTCCTTTCTGTTATTCCTTCTCCCCAGTCCAGAGAATCCTAAGATTGAGTCTAAGAAAAACTGTCATATATCTTTTTCATATTTCTGTTTTACATGCTTTTGTTCTCTAGCTCTCTCTCCTTCCTCTTTAGACTGGGTTCTCAAACCAAACTGCCTGTACTAAAAAGAAGTGTCTTGATAGAGTTTTATCCTGCCAATTATGGTCATGCTGCTGATGGGGTGGAAATAGAAATGAGGTGGGTGTGCAGAGGGGTGAATTCTTATAGTTTTTGCTGAACTAACAAAAGCCATGCTAAGACAAAAGCAAAACAATAAAAAAAAATTCTACCTGCTTTAAGAAATGTATGTGGTTCTAGGTGTTGCCTACCTTCAAAGACATATTGTGTTGCTTTTTTTAGTTTTGAAATGATTTGAAACACACTATGATAAACATTTTAAAAGAATGAGAGAGAGTCTTAAATGTAGGGGAGATTATTTTAGATAGACTATGAGATAATAGAAAATGGCATTTTGCCTGACAGACTGGGAATATGATTTCATGAAAGTGATGCCGTGCTTCAGAGACTTTGAGGAAGAAAGGGAGATTCTCAAGGGGGAGATGAATAATTATAGATAAGGAGCTAAAATTAATAGGTAAGCAGGACATTGATGCCTTTGTTAGAGATTTCCAGTTTTGACTATGCAGATATTAGGAGTAACTTGACAATGATTTTACAACTGTATTTTATAATAAACCATATAGACTGAACTGTTTAAACATCTTGGAGACTTTAATTTATTCAGCTTAAGAGCTTAGTTGAAGGGGAAAAAATAATGGAAAATAAGCTGTAGGATTGCTTTTCCTGAATTCTAAATTTAGCTCAAATGTATTTTTAATCCTCTATGCCAGGGATATTTTCTTGAAAATGCATTTGAATTGTATAATCTGATCACCTTTATTAATACAGGGATTTAGATGGGCATAAACATGCTTGCTATATTTTACTGTGTCAAATTTTAGCCTAGTTAATCCTGTAAATGATTAGCTAATTATATTCTGTCTGAATATCAAGCTACTTAACTTAAATCCAGAATGATCATAAAAGGCGAGTAAGTGTTCAGTGCCAATAGAAGGAATTCTACACTTGATGAGCTTTGAGAAGGCAAAAGAAACTGCACCATGTGAACAAAGTCTGTACAAGATAAAATCTCCAATATACTCATGACGAAACCAAAAGGGAGTAGATTGTGAAAAGCAACACAAATTCACAACCATCATCTTGGCTCTGTATGACCCAAAGACAAATATTATTGCTCCCTAAACTGATTCTCTTCTGAAACTAGATGGGGAACATTCCATTGGCAATTGTATAAAATGCCCCTCTCCATTTTAAACTTAGGTCCAAATGACCTCATATTACAGATCAACATAAATAGAGAACTTTTGATAAGCAATAGAAAAGGAAAACTCTGAGTATTCATGAGTGGAACACCAATACAGCCCCAGGGGAAATTTAAAAAGGGACCTAGTATATTTGGAGTGTCTCTTACATGCAGATCATACCATCTCATTTAGGCTTCATGACAGGCCTAAGAGGAAAGCATCGTTATCTCTAGATGTGCAGATTGAATCTAGCTTGTCTGATTTCAAATTCTATGCTCTTTTGGTTGTTATCTTTTGACAGCACTGTTTCAGGTATAAGAAACAGAAAGAAACATTTCAAATTAGCTTAGGAAAAAACAAGATATTTATTGGCTTGTAAAACTGAAAAATATAGACACAATCTTTCTCATTCAACACTATCTGCTGCAGGCACAGTTGGACCCAGGGGCCAAATGAAACTCTTCTCAGTATGTCTCAGTTCTACTTTTCCCTGTGTTGTATTCTCAGGCAGGCTCTCAGGAGCTCCAGCCTCAATCCTTCCAGCTTCAATCTCATGAGAAATGAGATCCTCTTTCTTATTTGGAACAGAAGTCTCAGTACTAAATCTCATTGTTCTGGCTTCATCTAAGTAATTATACACTATAAGCAATTTGAAATAAGAGTAAACATACAGGACCAACTATTTCAGAAAATGTGAATTCTAGCTCTTAAGCCTTATGTATAAATGTTAAAAATGCAGAAAGAATTTGCAGAATGACTGGACTATTTCTGAGATATTTTTTCTATGTGTATCATGGATGTAACCAGATAAATATAGCAGTTGATGCTGATCATAAGTTTCCTGAAGTAAACAGATAACCTTTATTTCTCTTCTGTTGAAAAGTTCTTAATCACGCTGTAAAATTGAATATACATCTTCATTTGAATCTATATGATAATATATTGTATAAGATGCTTTAAAAAAATATATCTGATAGAGAGGAAGGCCAACATTTATCAAATACCTAGTAGGTACAGGAGGAATCTAGATACTTTACAGCTTTTTTTTTTATGGTATACAAATGATTCAGTAGGCACTAGTCACATGTGGCTATTTAAAATTTCAGTTCAATTCAATTCAATTCATTTCCTCAGTGGCACTGACTACACTTTGAGTGCTGAATAGCCACTTGTCTAGTGCTACCATGACGAATTGTGATGATATAGAACATTTTCATCACGGTAGAAAATTCTGTTGAACAGCTCTGGATGTCTGTCTCAAGGCTTTCCTTTTTTTTGAAATGAACTCTAGAAATCTTAAATCATGTTAAATATCCCCATGAAGAAATAGTCAGTCCAGAATGTGGTATTTTACTATAAAGAAAATTATCTGAGCTCTTATAAAAGTCAATATTACGGGCAAAAAAAGCTGGGGTATAGGGTATTGTTCTAGATTTTAAAGAGTTTAAGAGAAATAAAAAGTAAAGGCAATGTTTGATACTGGTCTGAACAGAAACAGTTACAATTTTTAAATGAGGAAATTTGATAATGGACTAGATAGTGAATGATATTGTGAAATTATTGTCAATTTTGTTAGGTGTGATAAAAATATTATGGTTTTGTATATTCTAATTTTTTGGAGATCTCTGCTGAAGCATTTATAAGTAAATTATCTCAATATTTTCCATTTACTTTGGAATAACATAAAAAATAGAGAGAGATGAAGCAATTATAGTACAATGTAAATAATTGTTAAATCTAGGTGGTGGGTATTATTGTTTCTAATTTTAATTAATTTTAAAACTTCAAAAATGAAAATACTTTTTAAAAACCTATTTTTAACATTTTTTTTTTTTACTTCTGTGTCACACTTAGAAAATGTTTTTTTTTTACATGGAAGTTTTAAAATTGTCACTGAGATTATCTTCTAGTATCTTATGGATCCCTCCCTTTTTTAAAAAATAAAAAATTTTCAATTATAGTTGACATTCAATATTATATTAGTTTTGGGTGTATAGTATGGTGGTTAGACATTCATGTAATTTATGAAATGACCCCCCCACAGGTGTAGTATCCACCCGACACCTTACATAGTTATTACAATATTACTGACTATATTTCCTATGCTATACTTCACATGCCCATAACTATTTTGTAACTGTCGATTTGTACTTCTTAATCCCTCCACCTTTTCACTCATCTCCTTAATTCACCTACGGTTTAGGAATCATCAATTTATCCTCTGTATCAATGAGCTTATTCTATTTGTTTGTTCACTTATCTTGTTTTTTAGATTGACATCAAAGTAAAATCATATGATATTTGTCTTTGTCTGACTTATTTCACTTAGCATAATGCTTTCTAGTTTCATCCATGTTGTCACAAATGTCAATATTTTATTCTTTTTTATGACTAAGTAATAGTCCATTATATATATGTATGTATGTAATATAATGTATATATACATACATGTATGTATCTATGTACATATAATGTATACATACATGTATATATACATTATATGTACATACATACATATATATATATATATATGTGCCACATCTTCTTTACCTATTATTCTATTGATGGACGCTTACTGAAAATAATGCTGCAGTGAACATAGGGGTGAATATATCTTTTTGAATTCGTGTTTTGGATTTTTTCAGATAAATATCCAGAAGTAGGATCGCTGGGTCATATTGTAGTTCTACTTTTAACTTTTTGAGGAAAGTTCATACTATTTTCCAAAGTAGGTGCACCAATTTGCAATTCCATCAACAGTATATGAGAATTCCTTTTTCTCCACATTATCGACACCACTTGTTACTTGTTGATTTATTGATGATAGCCATTCTGACAGGTGTGAGGCAATATCTCATTGTGGTTTTAATTTGCATTTCTCTGATAATTAATGATGTTGAGCATCTTTTCATATGTGTACTTGGTCATCTGTATGTCTTCTTTGGAGAAATGTTTATTCATGTCTTCTGTCCTTTTTATAATCAGATTTTTTTTTGGAATTAAGTTGTATAAGTTTTTTAAAAATATATTTTGAATATTAACCCATTATCAGATGTATCATTGGTGAATATCTTCTCAATGGATCATATCTTTACCACTTAAATCTTTTACTATTTGTAATTTGTTTTGATGTTGCAACTAAAGACCACTTTCATTTTTAGGTAGTTAGATACTAGTGAATATTTACTATTTGCTTCTCTAAATTCACTATTTCTTTTTTTTTCTAGAAAAAGTCCTTAATTTTCATTAAGGGATACACATTCCTTTAATTTTCTGGTCATGTGTTTTGGTTAGTACAGAAACAGAACATTATAAGTTTAATATTCTTTAGCTTACTCTTGCTCAACTATAACTGGCAGAAACCATTGTCTTTTTTAGTAGTTTGATAGGAAATTTAAAGAATTGGAGTCTGTTGAGATGTAAACAGACAAACTCTATGTTAGCTGTTACATCCTATTACATAGATAGGAAAAAAGTTTAGAGAATTTAAATTGTATTATATGTCTTATATCAGAAAGTGGAGTTTCTATATCTGTTACCTAAGAAGAGTGTTTAGTCACAGCTCAGATAAGAACATTAAAGCACTATTAGTGTTTTCAAACAGAGGTTTAGTACAAAGGCTCAGATGCTTACAGAGCCATTGCAGGGGCTGAAGAAGATGAGGCAGGGGACCACCAGTAACTTTTAGGTGCACCACCACAGAAAGTTAGAGAGCCTCTGTCTGCAGGAATGAGGAACATGCAGGAAACTCCTGTTCATCTCCTAGTAATTTATGGCTCCACAATGGGTGGATTGTCAGGGGAAATTGAAAATTGAAGCCCCTCCAGAAATACATTTGGGAGGGCTATACTATGCCTTCTACTGATGTTAGATAGAGAAATGACTTTGGCTTCCCTGCTGCTTTTCAAGTATCACATGAATTTATCTGTAAAATGAAGTCTAAAAATGTGTCCAGAACTCTGCTGGCTAGAGTGTCAAAGAAATACACTCTTCAGGCTTCCAGCTTCTGTAATATAAAGAAGAGAAAGAAGAATTTTTAAAGCTAGATGTCAACAGAGAAATCCAACAGAAGGGGAGAGAAGCTTTCCTTACAATATTCAAATGTTTATTTTAAAAATTCAAAGACTCAATAACTTGAAATGTTAAAAGTAGATTATGTAGGACAAATTTTCCTCAGAATATTCAGTGAAGAAAGCAGTTTGAAGCTGTAAACCATGTTTGTCATAGAGGATCGGTTTCGCCCACCAATTGATAAGAATTAACTTCTTATGACATCATCTAATTTAGCAGAGCTTCTCAATTAGTGGATCAACTAGCCCTAGGTGTGGTGAGAAGTAGCTGAGCAGGGCTTGGGAACTGGAGAAGCCTTGCCACAGTATCCAATTTCCTGGTTTACCCCACCCAGTACACCATATAAACAGAACTATCTTCTTCATGTATTATTTAAAAGGCTGCAAAGCACTTCATTTTAGTAAAACCGTCTTCTGTTATTTTATTGTGAATTATATTCCTGAACATGAAGGCTTCAAAATGAATTAATATACAAAAAAAAAAAAAAAAAAAGGAAAGACTCTTTTAGGGCACTTGCTCTTCCTTGTGTGAACACATCATAGCTATATAAACCTATAAATCTTAGGATATAATATTAATATTACAGAGAGTAATGTTGGGCAAATAAAAAAGCAGGCTGATAAAAATTTCCTGGGTTTTCAGAAAATTTAAAGGCTTGATTAATTAATTCTTTATCTCCATCTCCTCCTCTCTTTCTTTATTTTTATAGCATGAGCGAGACAATAATTCCAATCTGAGAGATAAAAATGAATCTACTGATGGTGGTTTGGGCAAATGTATTAAATGAATTAAAGAAATTCATGTTTAGAAGTCTCTACTCTTAAAATAATTTTCTACTTAGAAAAGATAATTTCCAATTGGAAAATAAAAGACCCTCTACTGAGTTATAAAACTTTTGTTTGAAATATATTCACTATTGTTGAGAAATTACTGTGTGGAAGGATATCATTTGATGCTTGAAATATATCAGTAAACCTGATCCCTGACCTTTAGAAGCTTATATTCTATTGGGAGAAAGACAGATATTAAATAATCCACATTAAGAATAAGTAAATTATATAGGATATTAGAAGGTGAAAAGCAATGTGAAAAAGAGGAAAATGAAAAAGTAGAATATTTCAAGCCTTTTAAAGGAGGATTAGTTTTGCTGATTGGCAGGAGTGGATGAGTTACCATGGCAGATAGGAAGTCTCACTGAGAAGGTACAATTTGAGTTAGACTTGAAGGAGATAAGGGAGCAAGCCACACATTCCAGGCCGAGGGACTACTAGCAAGGGCCCTAAGGAGAAGACATGCCTGGTGTTTTTAAGGAAAAGGAAGGAAACCAATGTGTCTGGAGTGAACAAGAAGGCAGCAGAGTATGTAAAGAACTACTACAACTTAACAACAAAAACAACCCAATTAAAAAATGAGCAAAGACTTGAAATTTCTCCAAAGAAGATAAACAAATGACCAACAACATTTGAAAAAGTGCTGAACATTAGGGAAATGCAAATCAAAACCATAGTGAAGTACCACCTTGCACCTATTAGGATGGCCACTTAGAAAGAAAGAAAGAAAGAAAGAAAGAAAGAAAGAAAGAAAGAAAGAAAGAAAGAAAGAAAGAAAGAAAGAAATAAATGTTGGTAGGATGTGAAGAAATTGGAACCATTGTGCACTGTGGTAGAAATGTAAAGTGATGCAGTCACATGAAAAAAGTGTGGTCATTCTTAGAAAAATTTAAAATAAATTTACCATATGATCTAACAATTCCACTTTTGGGTATTTATCCCAAAAAATGGAAAGCAGAGTCTCTAAGAGATATTTGTAAACACATGTTCATGGTAGCATTATTCTCAAGACTCAAAAGACAATCCAGTGTCCATCCACAGATAAATGGTTAACAAAATATGGTATATACATATACTGCAATATTACTCAGCCTTTAAAAGGAAGGAGATTATGATACATCCTACAACATGGATGAACCTTAATGACATTATGGTAAATGAAATAAACCAGTCACAAAAACAGAAATATTGTATGATTCTACTTACATAAGGTACCCAGAGTACTCACATTCATAGAGAGAGAAAGTAACATAGTGGTTGCCAGGGCCTGGGGGGAAAGGGAGGTGGAGAGTTGTTGTTTAATGAGTGTAGAGTTAGTTTTGCAAGATAGGGTTCTGCCAATAGATGGTGGCTAAAATAGCCAGGAACTCTCAGAAATGGTGCTAGAAATGACAGTGAACCACTTTCCCACCCACGGTGGCTGTCTACTGAGTCATTCCCAACAAGATGCAGAATCATAGTAATTCCCCTCATTTGACAAAACCCTCCTTTAATCTTACATTCCTTAATAATTACTGCCTCATTTTTTCTGTTGTAGTTTAAAGCAAAATTTGAAAGAATTGTAAAAACTCTGTCAGATACCACTTTTTCATGCTCCTGGAGGGATACTATGTCAGGTGCCTGCTCTCCCATGAAAATTTGAAGGGCCAGATACTTCCTGTTGTCCCAGGACTGGCAAGAGGGAATTCCAAACCCAAGTTCAACCAAATGGATGCTCTCTCTTACTTTTGATCTTGAGAACACAATAGGAGGACTAAGGTAAGAAATGGTTCAAGTTCATTAATCTCAGTGGAGACACATGACCAGGCTGTTTCTCTTTGAGTCCTTGGCATTAATCTTTCTTCCCAGTCCTCTAGAGGGGTTCCTTCTAAGTTTTCAACTTTGGTCCCACAGCTTCCCATCTCTTTTGAAGTCCCTCTATAGTGCTCTCCCCCAGTTTTTTTTATTATTATTAATTTAGTCAGTTTATTGTTACTTGAAAACAAGAACCTTGATTGACACAGTAAGCATTGATATTACAGACAAAAGGAGATCATGCTGCAGGAAACTATTTTTTCTGATACTTGTATCATTGCAATGGTCGATTTTCTTTTCATAAACAGTTATCAGTCATTAATATACAGACTACTTAGATATATTTATTCCAAATTGGAATAGACTTATTTATTGAGTCAAATGTTACCTTTTAAAAAATAATGTCAGGAAGATATTAATTTCTTCACTTCTGTCATGTTCTATGAAGCTTCTTTCCTATTGAACCACTTTCAAATGTGATATCTTCTGCAGATATTCTTTTACAAGAATGTCCTACATAGGCATGTTGTTGGTTCAAGAGCTTCTCCAAGCATAGTGTTACACCAAGAAATATATCAGTACTGCTTTCACAAACTGACAGGCCAGATATGTTCGAGAGCCATAAAAGTAATTTAACATTTAAGTAAAATGAAACAGAATAGAACTTAGCAACTCAAGGTACATTTCGAGAGATGGAAACATACACCTAGGAGTTTGTTAAAATGAAGGCCCCATTCCAAATACTGAATCAGAATCACACATTATCAAAATCTCTAGCTTTTTAATGTGCACATTGAAGTTTGAGAAGCACTAGAATAGAAAAAATCAGAGGACATGATATATGTGTGTTGTTTCATGAAACTTGTTCCAATTATATACATATGAATGTATGAATTTGGTCATGATGAAAATGTACTTCTTACTGCAGTAAATTCTTTTACAGCAAAAAAAAATTTGGAGAGATTAATGTAAGCAAGATGGCCCAATAAGATATTTCTTGTCACATCTCCCCTCTTCAACAACAACAATTTGGCATCAATTCATGGACAGCAGTGAGGTCTGGGACCAGATGGCCAAATGATCCAGGAGGTGTCTTTCCTACCTGTGCATCAGGTAATAGAGGTACAGACCTCGGTCATGGCTTTGGGCCAAATGTGGCCTGGGAAGCAATTTAATCTCTCTCAGCGAGGTTCAAGAGCCTATGGAGACACTGACTTAGAGGATCACCCACAGATGAGAGAGCCTTTGGGAAGACCAGGAGTCTAGTGGAAAAGTTCTGGCACATAAATGGAGCAAAAATAATCCAAGCACTGTAGAAGGTAAAAGGAATAGTTTAACTTTACGTGTGTTACCCCTCTCATGGCACAGCTCAGTGCAATGAGATCCCTTTTCTACTTGTCATATTTGGCTAGGTTGACTTGATTTACTTTATTGGAAATATTACCAGACAGGTAAATTGAAGGAATGAAAAGATATCTGGATTTATAAGGTAATTGAAAAAAAATTCCATGAAATTCTTGTGGCTGACATGGAGAAAGTGAACTAGATGTAATAGAGTAATAATTATAAGTGGCTGGATGACCTTACTACAGGATGTAAAAAAATATAAATGGAAAATAAAGTCTTTGTTAGAATATGCCTTTGACTTTTATCTACTTCCAAATGTTTAACAAGTATTTGCTCAAGAATATTTGGCTTGCTAATCAAATTTTAGATATCTTGATTTTGCATTAGCTGGCTAATATACTAGGACAAGAATTAACTCCACCAAGATCTCAAGTTCTAAAATGGATCACATATAGAAAAATGGAATTTATAGAGGAAAATGAATAGTCCTATAAAAATTACAATGAAAATACCAAGTAACTATATAAATGACATTTTAAAAGTCAGGCTTAATAGCAAATATGAAAAATAATTTGGAGTTTAAGTAGATTCTATGCTAACAGAATAGTGTAGTTACCAACGATAACAAAAAGATTCATTTAATCTTATATTATATGAATATTGTTTTATAGAATTCAGAATAAAGGCAGTAAAAGTCTCATTGTTATCCAAGCTGTTCAGGCTTTATCTAAAATGCTTCATGTGTTTATTTGGGTACCACATGTGTATTGTCTGGAGTTTTTTGAATGAAAGCAAAAAAACCTCAAGTCTTTCTAACTCAATCAAAATAAATAAAACCATACCAAAAAATGTGAAGAAATTTGTTAAAAATGTAGATCCTAAAAAAAAAATCAAACTTTTATTCCTTTTCTCGCCATGAAGGAATGACTTATGTTCCTGCCATAAACAACTAAAAATTGGACAAAATATATGAAACAACTTTTTTCAGGCACTGAGGAAAAGAAATGTGATCTCTGAGAAAAGATAAGCAAATGAGGTGAACCCTAGAATCACTCTTTCTGATTAGAAGTACTCCCTATATCATAGTGCAAGGAAGTATAAGAAAGACAGACTTTGGAATTCAGGAAAGGTGAGGTGGCTGGAATTTGGAGGGCAGTAAACTGAAGAGGAGATCATTGCACAAGAAAAGACCTTCAGAGATTTGCATAGGGTCCTTCTGTTGCTGAATTGTAAGCCATAATAAAAAGGGTGAAACTGTACAATACTACATACACACCAATCAGGAAGCTGTAAACTGAACAATTCCCAGAGCCTTTGCAGGACTGATAAACAGAGTGAAGTCTTCAAAACACCTGGGGCCATTCAATGGAGACCCCAGAAAGGTCATGCTCTATTGTAGTGTGGGTCTAGTTAGGAGAAAGGAGCCACACAGTAGTTTAAAGGGGGTTTTAATATAAAGAATTATTAACTCTGGTAAAACATGATCATAAGATATGACAATTCTGTATGATACTCCGGGGCTGAGAAAGTACTCCAGAAAGAACAAAATTTTAAGGGGTTCAGATCACATTGAAGAAGGTATAGTTTAGTCTCCTGAACTAGAAGAAAAGAAGTTATCTGGTTTTCCCAGGCTGGAGTTGCTCTGAAGTCTCTAAGCGATCAGAAGGGCAGGCAAAACATTGCTCATTAAAACAGATAAGGCTGGCAGGCTGAGAGAGTAGCAGCTCTGTGGGAACCCTCTGGACCACAGATGAGCCACACAGGGGCCTGTAGAGGGAACAGTAGCTTAGTAGCTACCCTCCAGTTCACAGGCAAGCAGTGCAGGGAGTTGTAGAGGGTGCAGAGACTCAATGGCAAACCACTGGACTGCAGGCAAGCCATGATTGTGGGACTAAAGAGGGAATTGACTGCGAGTGTGTCATGAGGCTTTGGAGTACTGATGTAAGCAGAAGACCTTTGAGGCACTGGTTTCTTCCCTAAGAGGGCTGCAGTATTTAGAGATTTTTTTTTTTAATATGTAAAAATCTGGTTATGCTGAAAACTATAAAATATTGCTGAGATGTTAAAGAAGACCTAAATTAATGGAGAGATACAATGTGTTTGTAGATTGGAGCATTTAGTGCTGTTAACATGTCAATTTCCTTGAAGTTATCGATATATTTAAGGCATTCTCAATCAAAATTCCAAACTGAGTTTTTTAAACATTGACAAGCTAATTATGAAGATCATTTAGAGGATTAAAACAACAACAACAAATCTTGAGGAGCTAAACAAATTTTGAAAAAGGCATAAAGTTAAAAAATTTATTATTCCTAAGTAGAATTCTACTATAAAGCTACCGTCATCCAGACAGCATATTATTGGCATAAGAATAGAAATATAGATCAAGTGAAAAAATAATGGCTTTAGAAATAAACCCATTCTCACATGGCCAATTTATTTTCAGTAAAAGTTCTGTATTATTCAATGGAGAAAAGATAATTTCATCAACAAATTATGTTGAAACAACTGAATATCTATGTAAATAACAATGGACTTCAGCCTTTGCTTCACACTAGACACAAAAATTAACTCCAAATGGATCACAGACCTAAACATAACAGCTAAAACTATAAAATTCTGAAAGAAGCATAGAAGAAAATCTTCATGTCCTTGGGATAAACAAAGTTTTCTTAGATAAAACATAAAGACCACACCATAAAAGAAAAAATTGATAAATTAGACACCATCAAAAAAAAAAAAACCCTGCTATTTTAAAGATGACATTAAGAAATTGGGCCTCTAGGTGCCATCTTGCGGCCCCATGTGTGTGCTTAATTTCAGCTTGTCTCCCGAAGACCCTCTGAGTGCCAACCCTAGTCCCATCCCACCCAGCCCTGTAAAGATGAAAGAAACTATCATGAATCAGAGAACTTCGTCAGACTGCAGAAACAAGTAAACATTGGTGGGAAAGGAACTGCTCACAGAAAGAAGAAGGTGGTTCACAGAACAGCTACAGCAGATATTAAAAAACTTCAGTTCCCCTTAAAGAAGTTGGAGTAAACAATATTTCTGATATTGAAGAAGTGGTTATGTTCACAAACGAGGGAATGGTGATTCACTTTAACAACCCCAAAGTCCGGGCATCTCTGGCAGCAAACACTTTCACTATAGGCCATGCTGAGATAAAACAGCTGACAGAAATGCTACCCAGCATGTGAAACCAGCTTGGTGTACAGTCTGACTAGTTTAAGGAGACTGGCTGAAGCTCCATCTAAACAATCTGTGGATGGAAAAGCACCACTTGCTACTGGAGATGACGACGATGATGAAGTTCCAGATCTTGTGGAGAATTTTAATGAGGCTTCCAAGACTAAAGCAAACTGAATCAAGTCAACTTCTGAAGAAGATAAAACTTGAAGTTACTGGGAGCTGCTATTTTATATTATGACTGCATTTTAAAATTTTGTTAATGGATCCAATAAAAATCTCAATCTAATATTTTTAAGCCCAAGCCCCTTGGGCACTGCAATTCTTTTCAGTTTTTGCTTATACATAAATTATCTTTTTCAGTGAATTAAAGTAAAGAAATCTAGAAATAAAGTTTGAAACAAAGGTTAATAAAACTCTTTGCCTAGTAAAAAAATAATTGAAAGGCAAGAGACAGACTAGATGACTATATTTGCTATACACATATGTGACAAATGTCTGGTATTCAAAATAAATAATTACAAACCAAAAATAAGAATACAAATGACCTGATTAAAAATTGAGCAAAAAAAAAAAACAACAACATAGGTATGTCATCAAAGAACAAATGACATGCAAGCACATGAAAAGGTGGTAAATATCTTTGATGGTCAACATCGTTAGTCATTAAAGTAATGCAAGTTAAAACTACAATGAGATACTCAGTGGAATGGCTAAAATAAAAAGACAAGCAATATCAAGTGTTGGTAAAGACATGGAGGAATTCTGATACATTGCTGATGGGAATGTAAGGTTATGTTTAGAAAAATAATTAAATAATCTCTGTTGTGTAGTTAAACACACACAGTAGGAACCAGTAATTCCACTCTTATGAAATAAGAGAAATAACATATGTCCACAAAAGAACTTGTACAAAAATATTCCTAGCAGGTTTATTTATAATGCACCTAAACTGGAAACAATCTAAATGTCCATCAACATTTGGTGAATGGGAAAGTGGTGATATATCCATGCAATGGAATAGTATTCATCACTAAGAAGAATCAAACTCTTATACCAATGACATTGATGACTCTCAAAAACATTATGCTGAATGAAGGAAGCTAAAAATAAATACATACTATATGATTCCATTCTAGAAACTCTAGAAAAGACAAATCTAATCTATAGCTTTTTAGTGGGCCAAGGATGGGGTGGGGTGGGGAACTGACTTCAGAGAAGCACAGGAGAAATTTCTGGGGTGCTGGAATTGTTCATTACCTTGATTATGGTAATGATTACATGGGTGTATACATTGTTCAAAACTCATCAGACTGTACATTTAATATGAGTACAATACATTGAATGTAAATCAACTTTTAAAATAATTTTTTAAATCAAAGGCGATTTAAAAAATTAAAGAAAGTAGAGCCACTGGATTTCATAAAACATAACATTTTGGGGATTATGTGACATAAATTAATGGCCAATCTCTAGAACTCTGTCATACGGATCATTCAGCTCTAGGTGTATTTGTGCCGCTCTGATCAAAGTTCGGATTCCTGGCAGGAAAGGTCTGAGGGGACTAGTTTAGGTCCTGGGCATGGAAACCTGGACCATCCTGACTGTCCTACCCATCCAGAGTGCACTAATTGTAGCAGGGATGGTCCCTAAAGAAAAATGGATGTTCTATTAACCGGAAGAAGGCGCGATGATGCATGGTAAACAAACAAAACACTTTTCCCCGTTTGTTTTCAGGGCGACTATGGAGAATGGTTAGGGACTTCAAACATACGTTCATTCATTCCACTTAAGCATAATTTTAGCATGGATTATTTGCCAGATGCTGTTACTGAATGAAGATGCATGTGTATTGGAGGTCTCTGTAAAGAAAAAGAGTTCATGCTAATGTCAGGAAGAGAAACCTGGTCAGAGAGGATCGTTTGTTTGGGGATGGCGCACAAGCTTTTTTTTTTTTTTTTTTAGAACTGAAGGAGGATAGAAGTCGGCTGAACATAAAAAAGAACTTTTCAGCAATTCGAAGTTTGTATTTGCTTGGGTCATCCGGAAGGGGAGAAATTCTTTAGTAAGGAAGCGGAAGATGGATAGAGAAGTAGATTACGGAATTCACGTCCTGCCCAATCCACAGACGGAGAAAAGACTCCATCCATTTAACTATCACTGGGTCTCCTGGGACCCCTTGGAGAGTCGGCAGAGGGAGCCATTCCCCAAGAAATCTCCGTGCGAGGCATCGCAGAGATTTTCTTGTGGGTCGGAAGAGTTGTCTCTCTGCCCCGCCTCTGTAAAAGCAAGTTCCCTCATCCCCACCCATCCCCCCACTTTTCCCCGCCAAGTCCCGTCCAACCTTCCCAACCACTTTGTTGCAGCTTCGCACACTCTGGTACTGCTAGGTCACCCATCCCTTTCCTTTGTCCTACATTTGCATTCCTTCCCTGGTACTGCTGGGGACGTGCCGTCCATTCCAGCTGGTCGCTGGGGTCCTGGCCCCAGTGCTCTGAATTCTCATAGAGGATCTAGAGCACTTTCCCAGGGACTTTGGCGCGGGGGCGCGCACTGAACTTGGGTGGGTACGCAGACGGTCACTCTCTCTGCCATTCCTTGAGGTGACCTCTAGGTTTACGAACTTCGTGACTGGATTATTGCCGAGGTCACTTTCGGGCGATTGAAGCAGCTCAGGGCAGTGGCAACCCGCGATCCCTGCGCAGGAGTCGGGCCCGGCGGATCCGCGGGTTTCAGGAGGGATTGTGCGCGACACCAAGCGACGCCCCCCTCCAGTGGTCACTACCCCGGCGGCAGCAGCTGCAGCAGCCGCAACTGCTCACATCCCGGCCCTGGCTCGGGTTACTCCCCTCCTCCTCTTCCAGAATCTCGGGCCAGAAGGGGAGACCTTATTAAAGTTTGCAGCGAGTACTTTTCCCGGTGCGCAAAACTGGGTCTGGAAACGCACTGAGACCCATCTCCTAACCCGCGTCTCCACCTTTGAACCTGAACGAAGACTTCCAAGTATTTCTCTGGTCTGAGACGCTGCTTGGAGGATAACTGCACTGTTTGGGACAGATTGTGCTTCTCGGCGGGCGTTGGGTGAAAACCGGAGAAAAAGTGTTGCGCTGGGAATCTCAGGATCTCGTGACCTGGTAAGAGTTGGGCAAACTCAGTTCTGGTGGCCAGTGGACATTGGCCAGATTCAGAATGTGTTTTTTTTTTTTTTTTTTTTTATGGGCGAGGGGCACATTTTCCTTCGCCAGGATACCCGGTGTCTCGTGAGGTGGCGCGACACTGGCTCAGTCTGGGTTGTTTACGCGTCTCTGGCTTATTGTTGTTGTTTGCATTTGGTTTTCTTTCTTGGGGTTTTGTAGGAACTTCTTGGAGTATTTTTCATGGGAAGACATCCCATTACTCATTTCATTTGGCACAATTTCTGCCCTTGGGTTGCCTTGTCTGTCTGTCTGTTCCTTAATGATGAGTGTCATAGCTGGGTATAGAGAGATCTGAGGGAACCAGACTGAGAATGAAAAGCAGTTTCAGTAGAGCCCTTCCTTTGAGATAAGCTTTACTTCTCCTCTAGGATCTTGACTTGTTTTCTGAACTTTTTCTCCAGTGCTTGATATTCAGATGGTGCGGGTAGACTTGGAATAGTCCCTCTTCCTGCGTTCTCAGCGTCCTTTAGGAGTGCTAGGATTGCAGACTGAATTAGACTGGAAGGGTCTCTTCCTTGTAGGAATGCCTGTGTCTTCAGGGAAAGCTGGGAGAGGCGATTCTTCAAGCCAAAGTTACCACAGAAGGATCTATCTCGTGTTGGTCTTTTAAACTCCTTTGATCTAGGATTGTTACCCCTGGTTTAGGGAAATATTTTGTCCTTTTTATTTTTCTTTCTGGAGGTCAGAATGATATCACTGAGTAAATGAAGTAAAATGATATCTTTGGTCCTTCTTTCGAAAATATCCTTACACAAGGACCCAGACTCTGTAGGGAAAGTTGAAGTTCGAGGTTTTATTAGCCCAAAAGTTCTTAGGCAGTGATATGCATACTATCCCAAGGCAGAGGAGAATAACATTCTTTATTGGTTCTCCTTGTATTTCTCCTTTAGAACTTGGGTCTCACTTTGTGTATGGTTTTCCCAACTAAAGATGCTCATTCCATATGAATGAAAAGACTGGGACCAGATCATTTTCTCCAGAAATGCCTTCTTCCTGATATGTCTGCTCCAAGAGGTCAGCTTGCAGGGTTTGCTTTGCTGCTCTGTGGTCAGAGAGTTCAGTTGATGGTAAGCTCTGGGACCAGGTAGCCTGGGTCATCTCTCAACTCTGTCACTCTCCAGCTGTGTGATTTTGGGTGTTACTTAACCTCTCTCTCTTCATCTATAAAGTCAGAATGATAATGACAATGCTTACACCAGAGGGATGTTAAAAGGATTAAGTGAGGTAATGTGTATGGTGTGCTAACAAGCTAACAAGATAATAAGCATGTATTAGCCATTATTATTACTGTTACTATAATTATTAAGCGAACATTGGTAACTACTGCTGTATCAAGACAATATAGGTTTTATTAGCTATCAGTAATTTTTAGCTATTGTTTCTACTTGGATGGCCCTTGAAAGCTACACTTATATGGGCTTTGCTTCCACCTAGAACATGATGTATGGGGTCAGACATGTGCTTTGCATTGCTTTCAGCTAGGGACCCTTCAGTGGAAAGGAAGGTGCATGTGGCAAGCCTGAGATTTGTAGAGGAGGGATTATGGTTGGGTGCCAGAGGGTTTTTGGGACTGGCCAGCAGGTGGGAAATCTCTACTTAGTTTATGATCTGTAAACTTCACTGCCTTAGGAATTCCTTGCATTAATATACCCCCTTTAACCTATTTTTAGAGATCAATCATTTATTCAATAAATGCACATTAAGTGTCTATTACATTTCAAGGACTGCTCTAGATTCTATGTTAAGTTTGTTGGCTTCATTTTAAAAATGGATATTCATCAGTATTTGCTTTAATGCCCTCTCTCCCCCATTTCAAGCATTTTAGGGCTTTGTGTGATACCAACCAGCACCCTATAAATTAAATCCTGCATACCTTGAGCAATAAAGATTTCAATACCTGTTAAAATAAAAAGCATGTATTATTGAAGAATTGAACAAAATATTCAGTATAACCTCTAGCAGGGTACTTCTTCCATCAGCTTTATCATATGTAAACTTGTGTAGGGAGGTGGAAAAAAAGTTGGATAATCTCGTGTTCATTCTGGCTCTAAGATCCTTAAATTAGCAACCTTTCTTCATTGGTGATTGTTTTTAAATCTCATTTTCCTCTTTTAACATTTGTTTTTGGTTCATCGTTTCATGTTAATTAAAGTGAGTAATGACACTAATAATTAGTAAAAAAAAAAAAAAAGAAAAGAAAAGCATTTTGCTCTGCTCGTATTTCATTAGCTATTCCCAGACTTTAATACACATCAGAAGCATGGAAGAGGACTTTGATAAAAACATTAGATTGAATTGTGAGAAATTGCCAAAATTTGACCATTCTGACCTACATAAAATGTTAACTTCGTATCCTTCAACCTAATATAAATCCTGGGTCCCCTCTCTATGATTTAGATGCAGTAAGTCTCAAGTGAAGTGCGAAAAGTCTGCAGTTCTCCAAGTTCCCCAGATGATAAAAACCCAAGTCACATGCTCATTTAGCAGCAGTGGATTTATCTTTCTCATAATTGTCTTCTTGGTCTAATAGCATTTTTCCAAAATACAAAGCTGATCATATCATTCCCTTGTTTAAAATCTGTGGCAGCTCCCCAGATGGTGAGCATCAATGGCAACCAGGTGCTTAATAAAAATGCAGATTTCAAGGCTGTACCCCAGATGCAAGGGCTAGAAATCTGCATTTAGCAGCTGCCCTAGTGAATCTGATGGAGATGATCTCAAATCACAATTGAAGAAGCACTGGCTTGTAGCATAAATCCTGACCTCTCTAACATGATACACAAGACCAAGTTTGCACTGTCTTCTATGGGTTGTTGTTCTGCTTCCCTGTTCCCCAAACCTCTAAGCACCAGTGATCCTGATCTTGTTACTGTTCCTTGGAGAATATGTTGCCTGCTCTCACTCTTCCCTGACCCAGTTGTGAGGGAACTCTCTGGGAAATGTCTTTTCAGCCTAATTGGCTATTTGCTACCCATTCATCTTTCAAGGTATAGTTCAAATAAGACTTCCTCTCTGAAACTTTTGCCGATTCTCTCACATTAACAAGTGATATCTCACATGATTTCTATTATGCTTTGTGGATAGCTTTAATAGCATCTGCCATATTGAATCAACTGTGCTATCTGGATGTTTCTCCAATTGATTGGTGAGATTGTCATTCCTTATTCTAAGCCTTTATCCAAATGGCTGGCACAGTGTAGTTACATAATTAACGCCTAAAGAAAGAAAGGGAAGAATGAATGAATGAACACTAATTGACATTTTCTTAGCACACGAAGTGTTTGGGATAGTCACTATGTACGTACTAAGAGCTGTGGAGAAGCCAGTCAAAAATTTATGATTTGGCTAGATGTAGTCTACAAAGTGAGTTAACATGGAGTGGGAAAAGGACAAGATAGAATATCCTAAGAAGACTTATGAAACACTAAATGCCACCAAATCAATGTTACATGTTCAATATTATGGAAGCACTATAATACAAGAGCTGAGTTTATCATACCTCTGAGATGGTTTTGGTTGTGAGTGACAATATCTGGACATTGAAATAGAAGGGCTGATGCCAATACACATTTTAAAAAGCTTTTACCTTGTGCCTTTTAGTTTATAAAAACCTTGGTGTTTATTTTTTGTATTTGACCAGAAACATGATAACTCGTTTTTCCTACTTTAGTACTGGATGCATTCCTAAAAACAGGTCCAAAGAATGTTATAAAGGATGTTGGTCCTAGAAAGCCAAATATATTATAAATTTTCAAATTTTATCTTTTCATTTAGACAAAGCATTCAGCTTTCAGTTTATTCGGTTTATTCATTTCTTTAAATTTTTTTTTAACTTTCTGTAACTTTGGTTATTTCCTCCTCATTTGAATACAGGTGACCTGTTCAAGTTCAATACGTGAATGATTCTGATTAAAGGTTTGCCATTTTTGGCATGACTGGTAAATTCCATCTTTGTCTCATTTATATGAAGTATATGAGACAAAAACTTCTTGTAATTACTATTAGGTTTTAAATTTTTTCATTTCCCACTCATTTTTTTTTAAAAAAGTAATCGCAATGTACAATAACATGTGAACAAATAAACAAACAAATCGTAGGATAATGACAAAAATGGTGATGCTGCAAAGTGGAACTTATGTCATGGGCAGCTCCACCATAAAATAAACAACAACCAAAGTTCAGTCATGGGATGATGTATAAGAATTCCAGTGATATAGGGGCAGGAAGATAGCAGCATCATTGTATGAAGTACAAATGTCCAGGTTGTTTGGACTTCAAGCAAAATGATATTAATCACTGCCTGTGATCTCAATTTCTCAAGAATGTATATCCAGTATTTCATTTTAAAAATTAGTTTTGTTTTAAGAATTAACTAAGATATATTGGGTTCCATTGATTTGTCTTTTTTTTCAATTGTTTCCAAAACAAACCTTTTCTACCTTAATTTAAAGTGTATATAGATGTACTTTTCTAAGTCTCTTACCTAGTCTCCTAATGTCTTCATTCATTCATTCATTCATTCATTCTCTCTATATGAATTTCCCAAGGTTTTGTATTTATTTCTTGTCTTTCTTTTCTTCCTAATTTAATATTTTTTTTCCACTGTGACCATTCTGTTTTAAAAATAATTATCTCAGAGGATTTATTAATAGCACTTAATGAAAGGATTTCTCATACTATGAGGAAAAAAATAAGATACAAACCAGTGTTATTTTACTTTATACAATTTTATTTGTAAAACTGCAAGTCATCCTGTGGATATTATTTGATAATGCATACTCCATGTCATTAGCCAGTCTGGAAAGTGTGAATGTGATAATACATCCTGTTATTATCTATGTTCGTTTCTAGTGATTTCCTCTATCTTTTCACTTCCAGTGATTTATAACTCCTCAATAAAGAAACTATGTAAAGCATTTCAACCACCTCAATTTCCTACTCTAAGGGCAATAAATTGTATCCTTCCCCCTTTCTAAAACAAAGAAAGCAGTGTTTCAGTATGGAATGCCTTGTCTTGATTGTACATGTGCAAGATATTAGTATCTGTTAAAAACATCTTATCTTGGGGAGCGATGGGGCCTCATCCTAGAGGGTGACTAAAGTACTTTACCTGGCTGACATGGATTTGCTGCACATATTTGGTTGGTTCTAAAACCTTGCCACAGTGATCATTCCCATGATGGAGCCCATGATGGATCTTTACCTTCTGTTAAAGAATCATGTTTGTCTTTTTTAAGAAGTAATTTTTGGTGGCAAATTGAACATCAAAACAAATAAATCTAACTTATTTCCAATAAAACAAAATAGAAGAATGAAATCTTTGTTTTGGGCCCAGGGTATTACTTCTACAATCAAAATGAAACATTGTAAATATCTACTTTCATTGATATCTTCAGAAGAGTACTTTATTTATTTTTCAGATAAGGAATTGATGACAAGATGTGACTTTTCTGTTCTTTAAAAAAGTAATTGGTTTGAGTTTTATTTTTGCTCTATCAGTTATTCATTGGTAATACAGGGCATAGGGATACTATGTGGAATTATCAAGATACTTTTAACAACAACAACAAAAAGATAAAAAATACAACTGACTGTTTAAGGCTGGGCGTGATAAGGGCCAAGCTAGCAGTTCTGAGAGCTGCTTCGAGAGCTCATTCTAGAGAGAGGGCTCTATGTGTTCACAGAGGTTTCTTGGCAGTGTAGGGCCTTGAGGGAGAAAGGATTTAAGTGGATGGGGGTATTTTAGACAGGCGAGTGAGCTCAGCAAACATATGGCCACAGTAATCTGCAAGACATTTTCAAGCAATAGTGACTAAACCATTCTGCACGAAGGGTGAGTTAATATTTGAGAATCGTTTTATGACAGCCACGCATGGGGCTATAGGACTAAACTTTGCCTGTTCCCAAAGCACTATGTGCATTAAAAGAGCCTCTCACATCACACTGCTATTATTTTATTATATAAACCAGATGTGCTTTGGGGTACCCTATGGAGATGTAAGTAAAATTGAGCCCCGATTTCATGAGAAGGTGTGAAATGAGAAAACTGTTATTTCTTTCAACCACTATGGGTCTTCTTGGGGATGGAGGTGGAGACAAGGCTCATGTTTCTTCTAGTGTCATCTTGTTCTGAATTCACATTTTTCCCTTAAGAAGTTTAATTTAAAGATGATCTTGCCACACTACTGTACTGTCTCTCAGCATGAAGTGGTCCACCCAGCCATAGATATCACTTTACATCTTCACCTCATAAAATACACCAAGCATGTGCCTCTAATTGGCTGACTTTTAAGGCTCAGAACTATGGAGGAAGTTGGCCTCTTAAAACTAAACATTAAACACATGTTTTAAAGGCCGTTTGTCCATCCCACCCCTGGAACTTTCTCACCATCTGTCATTTTCTGAAGGCTCCAGCCTCTGCCAGGTAGCTTTAGCACCCTCCTTCTCTTTCTGCACCTCCCTCTTTTTGCTCATAGCTGACTCAACCCCCAGATTTCTATTATTTTCTGAACAGCTATTATTATTATTATTTAATTTCCTGTCACATTCTCCACATTCCTCGGTGCCCTCATCTTTCTCACCTTTCTTCTCCCCAGGTGTTTTCTTCTATAGTAGTATTAAATTACCATGGAATAAAATATTTGCCCTTTCAGAATTCCTTCCCATCTGTACATCCTTTGAACAGATAGATGTGCAAAATCAGTCCATTAATGAGGCTAGAAATGCTTGAGGCCTCTGTTTAGACTATGTTTTCAAACTTTAGGGGCCTGAGAATCACCAGCAGGTATTGGATCCCCTGTGATGTAGATTCAATAGGAGTGTGTTGGGGCCCAGGGTTGTGTATTTTTGACAAGGAATTCTGACATAGATGGTCCATGGATACACTATAACTCTTGTTAGGGCTATACTGCTCTATTCAGAAGCCATGACTTTTTTCTTTTTTCTCTTCTTTTATTTCTTTCTTTTTAATATTTTAGTGAGTTGGTCAGAGTGTGTCTCTGAGAATAGCTGGTCTGTGAGAAACCATGCCTCTCTGTCTCTGCTTGGAGGGACAATGGCAGTAACACAACGCTGTTCATGTGACAGCTAGAGAAAAGGGCCCATTGTTTGGGGGTTGGCTGATGCTCTATTCTGCCCTGGCCAGCCCTCCGACTGAGCTTGGTAGCCCCAAGGAAACAGACACACTTGAATCAGAGAGACAAAAAAAGGAGGTCAAGGCCTTTCACAGTTAAAGCACTTGCAGCAATGTTGTCAGAGGTAGGACTTGGGAAGGAAAAAGGTAATTCTGTAGAAGCATCATTACTCTGCTGGTTTAGTAGCATGAGACATGGCAATAGTGGAACATAAGTCTGTTAGAAGTTCCATTTGATCTTTGGCCAAGGAAGAATTATTTCTTACTATGGCCGCTGACTCATCTTATTGCAGAGTTTTATTATTGATTTTAAAAATAAAAAAAGATCTCCCTTTGCCCATGATAGGCAAAGTACATTTCTCAACCTCTTTTCCCCAGGTTCATCAAAGACAGGTATCTGTTTGCTCTGAAAGTCCACCTAAATCAAGGCCCATGACCTCAAGAGAATGATTCTTTGTTCCAGGGTTAAGGTCAGCATGTATATGATGTATTAATAATTTCCTTCAGAATCTAGATTCAGATATCAGTTTTGAAGCTGAAAAATTTTTTGAGATGAAATACAATTAGATTCATAAAAAGTTATTGATCTATCTGGATGGTTTGGGGTTTGGGAGACTCCCCAGATGTCATTTAGGTAGCATTCCTCATCCCCAACTTCCAAACTGGAGGGAAAGGGTTGCAAACTTTCTGTAAAGTTCTAATTTGGAGTTCAACAACTGGCTATATTCTTTTTGTCAGAAGATTCAAATTCAAGTTCATAGCCTTAGCAAAGGTTGCAGACATTTTGCACAAGATTGTTCTTTTAGCTTGATTACTCTCTTTCTGAAAAAAAGTATGTCATTCATTCAGCCTTTGCCTCTGGGTTTCTTTCAAAGGGAAACTTAGTCCCTAGTTCCTGTGGATATTTGTAGGTCGCTTGTTTTGTTTTGTTTTTTTCTTTTCTTTTTCTTCTTCTTCTTCTTTTTTAATGTTAGGCACAGAATACAGCCTTGAGTGATGCGGAGTGGAGAAAGCCTTATCTGGATGAAATGAGTTGTGGAGAGCCTATTTACCGTGTTCAGGCAGCTCATTGGGATAGGAATCCTTTTGTCTGTGAGATAAGAGGTTTTCTGACGGGGAGATTTAGGCTTAACAAAATTTATACCCAGGAGACAACGTATGATTTACTTGACGTCACTTAGCTTGTAATTAAGTCTGTCATTGCACCTTGATTATAGACTATCATTGTAAATTCATTAAAGAAGGAGAAGTAAGTGAACTACAGAGAGGCAAGTGGCTTTATTTTCTTCATTATGTTTCCACTCCCCCTTCCCCTTGCAGTTTGTTTACACTTTACTGAGTGGATATTTGATTTTACCAGTGATATAGATGCCTTTGAAGTGGAGAAGGGGGAGAGTATTCTTTGCAGGTGGCAAAAGGGTTAAACATGCTCCTGATTAGTTAATTAATTTTCAATTCATTGTCATTAGCTTATTCATTTGGCTCCATTCTTGTTATTTAGAGATGCTCGCTCCTTAGTGCTGCAAGGGATAAGGACTGTGCTCTACTTGAAAAAGTAGGAAAATGATATGTTGTCTTATTCTCGAGTGGCACATTTAATACTAATGCTTTTTAGGCATGGGATGCTTGCTGGGACTTAGTTTTATGTCAGAAGTATGCTCAAGGAGGGCTTCTGGGATGATAACATTGTTCTATTTAATCTGGGTGTAGTCGTGTGGGTATGTTCATTTTGTGAAAATGTATTGAGCTGTTCAATTCTGATTTATATTCTTTTTGGTATGTATTTTATACTTCAATAAGAAGTTCAAAACTTTTTAAAGCATCCTGTTTAAAGTTCTAGCAGTGATGAAAAATGGATATTTTCTGGGAAACCCAACTGTCACATAATTTGGGGCCTGGCAGGGCTGGGAGGAGCTTTAAATATCCATAAATTCACCCTTATTTCCATAGCTGGAAGAGCTATATGTTAGAAAGCATGGACCAGCACTATCAGAGTTGATTGTTTTACTTTTCTGGACAATATATGCTGTGCCTACGAGGTCAACAGTGTTAGCAGAAAAAAATCACTCCTTCAAGTTGGCCAACTAGCAAATCTTCTCATTTCCATGCTTTACCCTCCTCCTGCTCACTATAATCTGTCCAAAAAAATCAGAAAAAGACTCCATAGATCTAGGGATCATGGCCATTTCTCTGAATTTTTAGATGACATCTCTCCTGAAGTTTAATATTAGAATGCTTTTTCTCCCCTCTTATGTTTTTCTTATTAGGACAAAGCAATATGAGGTGTGAAGTCTTTGGCTCATCTCTCTCACTTATCTTAGCCATCACTGCCTGAGCTCACAGTGAGCTCCTGGAGCAGTACCTGTGAAGATGGAACAGCTCTATAAACAAAACGATGCTTCCAGCATAAGAGCAGCCAGTGGTCCTTTTTCTATCTAGAGGACATCTGTCATTATCAGTGTTGGTCATTGTACTTATAGAACATCGTAGCTTGCTATTAACACTATGGAGCTGGTAGAATCAAATGGAGAAAATGGGAGCATTATTTTTTTTGAAGGAGAATTTGGAGTCCTTGGCTTTAAAATGGTTATAGCATATCTGTGTGAGGTCCGAGTTTCTATTCTGTACACTTCCTTTTGGTATTGGACTTAAAGGTTAATTATTGATTTACACAAATACATGTGATTCAAGTCTTGAATTGAGATAAGATTTTGATGGTTTGAGTCTACTCCTGCCTGGTTTTGTCATTACCGTATGAAATGACAAAGGACAGCCTGGGTTGGGACTCCATCTCTGCCCTTAAAGCTTTGTGACCTTAGTAATCTCCTTAACTATAAGTCTCTTTTCATTACATGTGAAATGATAACAGTAATTCTTTCATAATGCTTTTTATGAAAGAATCACCCTATAATTAAATATGGAAGTTGGAAAGTATAGTATCTGATACCAAATATAAGCTAAAAGCAACTTAAAATATTCTGCAATACAGAAATAGTTAAATTTATTCAGGAGAATGAATGTTTTTAAAAGAAGTTAGTATTTTATTCTTTAAAAAAAGTTATTCATCTCAACGGTAGAATAAAGATGAGGCTTCTAGTTAATGAATTTGTTCTTCCTTAGTCGATGTCAGCAGAATTAAAAAGTGTTCAAACCAAACCTTGAGCACAAATGTTTATAGCAGCATTATTCGAAACAACCAAAAGGTAGAAACAACCCAAATGTTCACCAACTGATGACTGGAGACTAGATACACAAAATATCATATATCTATATAGTAAGATATTATTCACCCATGAAAAGGAATGAAGTATGATACATGCTACAGCATGGATGAACCTTGAAAACATAACGCTTAGTGAAAGAAGCCAGGCATGAAAGGCCACAGATTGTGTGATTCTATTTATGTAAAATATCCACTATAGGCAAATCCATAGGTAGAAAGTAGATTAGTGGTTGCAAGGGACTGAGGGAGGGGGAAATAGGGAGTGATTGTGTCATGGGTATGGATTTTTCATTTAGGGGTGATGAAATGTTCTGAAAATACAATATGATTAAAATGATAAATTTTCTGTTATGGGAATTTTACCTCAATTAAAAATTCTTTTACCTTAATTTTAAAAAAATTGGCCAATGTTTTGCATTTGTTAGCATCAGTTAGTCGATCAGTGTTTATGATGTGTTTGCTATGAGCCAAGTATTTACTACATGTTAGAGAGAACAGCCCCTGCCTTCAGCACATTGCCAGTCTGCTTGTGAAGATAGGAAAGGATGAGGAAGCAGGTGATAGATATATTTCAGGTGACTCCATCGTCTAACAGGGTGAGATCACTGTGGATTTGGTGAAAAGACTGCTTTGAAGAGATGGGACTTTGAAAGATAAGTGAGCTTCATATAATCGTAGGAGAGAGTTGGTAGACACGTGCATGGTTGGAGTGAGGTGGTCAGGGGCAGGAGCAGGCAGAGATGGTCAGAGGGAAATGTTTGTATAATGGAATATCATTATTGATATTGTAGGTTGGAGCCACGTTGGAAAATTTTTTAAAGTTGCTGAAATTCTCTAGCAGTGGATACCAAAGGATTATCATTGATGACAGGAGTATAAAATGAAATAAAAATGGGAATACAATAAGGAGGATATTGCAATGATTTCACTAAATCTAACACAATGTTATTTATTCAACAAATATTTATTGAGTACCTGTTACGTTCCATGTGATTTTCTATGCTAGAGATAGGGCAATATCTAAGATAAAAAAGCCCCTACCCTCTTGGGTTTGCATTTCAAGCATGTACATTTCAAGTATTGACTACTTTGTCTAGAGAACAAATGTAGTGGAAAAGTTAAGACACAGATGTGCTATAATGTAGAAGTTTAGAGTGTGGGTTCTAGAACCAGCCTCCCTGAATTCGAAGCCTGGTTCAGCCCATTATTTACTAGATGTATGACTTTGAGCCAGTTTTTTATCAGTTAAGTGAGGCATAATAATGGTAGCTCTTTCATAGAGTAGTTATGAGGATTAATTGAGATAATAAGTGAAAAGTACTTAGGACACAATCTGGCTTGTGGTAGATACTCAGACAGTTTTGTTTGTATCTCGTTGATTAATTTCTGCTCAAGGATTGTCTCGGTTACTTCTATTTTTAATTCAGCGAGGCTACTGAACTTTTAGATATTGAACTTGTCAAATTAATTGACATACAGACTCTGCCTTCATAGTTTAGGAAAGCAGCAAAATCCTTCTCTCTAACAAACTACAGTCCTTATCTTGGCTGGGGCAAAAGATTCCAGATAATGCTTCTTCTAACATTCTGAATCAAGAAGTCTTTTGAAACATCTTGGCCTGAGAGGCACTGCCCTTTCAGTATTAGGAGTTTAGTGATAAAGAATACGGTTGATGTCCCAGACTTTAGCACATCCAGTCTCCCTCTGGAGATATAGCCACCATTTGAATTTAATTTTGCGTTACTTTGTCACAAGTGCCACAGGCCACCTCAATCTCTGTGCTTCTATGTACCTTATTGGAAAAGGAAGAACATCAGAGTTCTCACTTTCCGTCATGAGGAGGCCTGCTGCAAGCCAGGAGGGGCGGTCTCACCAAAAACTGAATTGTCCAGCACCTGGATCATGGATTTCCCCATCTCCAGAAATAAATTTCTGTTAAGTCACTTAGTCTATGGCATTTTGTTATAGCAGCCTGAACAGACCAAGACAGGTAGACTTTTTTTTTCTTGCTTTTTTCTTCTTTTTTTTTTAGTGTGATAGAAACTTAAATATTCAGAACTACAATGACATAAGAATAATATGAAAAAGTGAACCTGATCCACAAACCTAATCTTTATTTAAATGAATAATCTTTAACTACATCAGCAACGAGGCCAAAAGATAATATTACTGCTCGATTAAAATGTCCCTAAGACCTGCTCTTTCTTCCAGTGGAGGTGCCAGTGAGTGGCAACAGAGAGTGAGAACATATTCAGGAGGGTTTGAGGTGAGGGAAGAGCCGGGACAATTTATACTTTGGACCTTCAGGTTTTGAACAATTGATCTGTGTAGGAAGCTGCAGAATTGAAGTGACGAGAATGTGAGGGGAGGGGATGTCATGGAGGCTGCACGAATGGCCTAGGTTGACTTAGGCCAGGGAGGTGAGGTGTTTCCTCTCAAGAAAGAGAAGAGGACCTTTTCTCTCAAGAAGTGTGATGACTGCGCCTGAGCCCAGCCAAGGATTCAGGTACAGAGGCTTCCTCCGTATAGCTAGCCAGATGGTCTGCTTTTATCCTGCTGAAGACCAGCCTGGAGCAAAGGCTCTTTTCTTCTGACATTCAAAAACAAAAACAAAAAAAGCTTCAGAATGGAGCTCTGCCAGACTAGAGCTGGGGGGAAAAAAATCCTTGCCTTTCTTTCAAGGCAGTATGTAAATGAAGCTTTGTAGTTTTGTTTGTGTGACCACTGGGGACTGTACAGAGGGCCTCACTGCAGCCCATCACTGCTGTAAAGTTTAATTTTTATGATCCTATCCTATAAACTAACCCTCTAGGTCCAGTTGTCACCTCACAGCATAATTGTCCCTGGTTTAAGATGTTATATTGTTATGAAATCCAGACATCTTCTGAAAGTGATCCTTTAAGTTTGCTTTAGAATGTCATGGGTTTATGTGTAGCATTCTCCCTAGAGGACAAAAGTCTGATCTTTCTGAATTTGTCCAGAGTTCACATTCTATTTAAGAAAGATTTCTTAAAGTTTGACTTAAGAAAATGCCTGTCTAGCTAGAGAATTTGGAAGAGCATTTTTCATTTTTCGTCCAGGTTGTACTATTTATAAAAACAAGGCCATGTAATTAGGGTCCCAGTGGCATGTAGAGTCATTCACAGGCACATAAGGGAGACCACAGTGTTGTTTGGGTTAGTGGCTCATGTGTCCTCTGTATTTCCTTAGATGGTGACTGTGTCAGACTCCACTGCTGAGAAGGATGGCAACCAAGGCCTGACATGCAGATTTTCAGAGCAAAGTGTCAATATTAGAGAAAGAGTTTTGGAACCCAAGCAAGTTTTTTCTCTCAGTTCTAAGAACCAGCTCTTTAAAAGAAAAGCAGTTTCCCAATCTTTGTCTAAGAGTTGGATCCATCACAAGTCAGATCCATCACAGAGAAACTCCCTTCAGCACATAGTGGGAAGTGCAGTGCAATTTCTTCCACAGTGTACCAGGAGGTGACGGGCCTCTGCCTGGCTCTGGCCATTGTGCCCGCAAAGAAAAAGCTGTGTGCAGTGGCCATTCCACCCACTCTTTTGGGCCCTGCAGTTGTTGGCAGCTGTGCAGCTAGGGAAAACGAAGATCGATGCTTGTGGGTGGCCAATGTCAGGCCTCAGAATCATTGTGGGGAACCCATGGTCAGAGGAAAGAAGTCCAGATGAAGCAAAATTACTTTAGGAGAGACCGACTTTTAGTGAGTTTTACTTTATTGACTATTCAAACTTTACCTTAAGTGTATTTTATGCTGAGTTGAGGGGAGTGGTAGAATCACTCAGATTTGAAATTCCAGCATTATTCATAAGTGTAGCTGCCCACTTTTAGAACTTTATTGTTTTGAGGTAATTTTTTGTGTTTTCTAATCTTTGAGCCAATCAAAAGCACTAATAGTGGTGCAGATCTCAAGTGGTGCAGATATTTATTTTTTACACAGTCTTGAGTAAAATAAGTAAATGCTTCTAGAATGAGGAAGCATACTTTTCTCCCCAGAGCTTTATTAGGCAGCCCAGAATGGTGGAAAGAGTATAGCATCTAAAATGGCAAAGAATCCTGTCCTGAGATCTGCCTCTGCCACGGTTTGGTCTTAAGCACCTAAAAAACCTCTTTTGTGCTTGTTTCCTTAGTTATAAGTTGAAGAGGTCATAAAGAGCTGTTCCAACGCCCTGAACTTGACGGGGAAGCCTCTGGGGCTGTTTCTGGAGTGTAGGGGTGCAGCCGAGTGGGCGGGTGACAGTGGGATCAGTGAGGGCTCACTGCTGGTAGCACCTGGAGCAGAGTCCCAGCTTTGCCTGAGCCGGCAGTCTGCCATGACCACAGAGCTAGACACCAAATGGAAAGTGCACAACTGTGACAAACAGCTTGCTTTTTCTGCTCTTTTCTATGCCCTGGAGAAGCTGAGTTTTGGGACAGCTGTTTTCCTGGGTCTCTTCCTTTGTGTTGGCTCCTGGTTAGGGCACAGCCGAGCCCTGATTTGTGGAAATCTTTCCCCTTAAAGTATAACTTTAGCTAAGTCTCAATATTTAGTTAACTTAAGACCAAGTCCAGACCTTTTTCTCTCCATGATGGGTACATTTTTTTTTTTACTCTATTATAACAGATCTTTGGGAAACTGTGTAAAAATGAACTGTTCTCTCTCTTTCTCTTTCTTAAACTTAGGTATAAATTTTTAAAAAGAAAAAAATTGTTAGCTTTTAAAAAATTTCTGAAATTTGATATCTCCTCCTATTCCTCAAGAGACCTTGACAAATGTCAGGCGATGGCACAGAGCCATCCGCGAGTGTGGTATGTAAACACCAGTCTTGCCCCTCTGGGTGATAAGAGAACAGGACTCCCTCTCTAATCCATGCCACATGCGGTGACCTGAGCAGACCCTGCAGGACCACAGAAGTCTTGCTGTCTCCTCATGGAGCAGTTGCTCAAAAGTTATTGTACAGCTGTGGCTGCTTTGTTGGGAAGTGCAATGTGACTTGATCTTTTAATCTCTTTTCTCGCTATAGGTATTTGAATAACAACTGGTCTGTAGGAGTACCTGCCAGAAGGGATTGCGATATGCATTCTATACTCAAAAAAGCATTGTTTTGTGTAATCTTAACTTCATTAGCAATTAGAGGGGTGAGGCAAGAATAAAACCCAAAAGCAAGGCTACCTTGTTAGGCCAAGAAAATTCAAGTTGAGGAATTTAGAATTGAAATTGAGGAAGACAAGTTCCTCTAAAACCTCAAATTCCTTAGAAGTCTCCCAGAAAGTAAGAAACACATAGAAATCCAGATCCCTAAATCCCTTCATTCCAAGTTAAACAATCTAATCAAAGTTTTAATTCAGGTGGACAGTAGTGGAGAGCTGGCTTGCTGACATTGCACAGTGGCTTCAAAATGTTTGATGCCCTTTGGTTTCCTTGTACTTAAAGTTCAGAGACAGTTAAATTTCTCTATTTTGGTTTCTATGTCTGGGTTCTGAAGAAATTGTCATCAGTTTTACAGCTCTGTAGGGGAAGAGAGCAGAGAGGTGACATTCTCCCCGACTGTTCCACTGTTATTACATTCGCTGCCTCCCTTCACTCTCAAGTTCTAGCTACTAGATGACTAGTCCATGAGTGATCCACGGAAGAATGTGTGAATGTTTGTTTTACTCATGCAGAAGAGTAATAAAAAGAAGTGAACAGCAGACCCCACCTCTTGGGCAGATATCTGTTACTTAAGCCTTAGAACTTGGCTTACTGCTAGTTATTTTTGTTTTTTATTGCGGTAAAATAGACATAATATAAAATTTCCATGGTAACCATTTTTAAACGTACAATTCAGTGGCATTAGGTACATTCACACTGTTGTGCAACCATCACCACCACCAGCCATCTCCAAAACTTTTTTATCTTCCAAAACTGAAATTCCACTAATCAACAACTCCCCCTTCCCTTTGCCCCTGCCTCTGACAAGCACCCGTTTGCTTTCTGACTCTATGAATCTGACTACTCCAGGTACCTGATATAATATGTGTGTATAATATCTTGCCATATATGTCCTTTTGTGTCAGGTTTATTTCACTCAGTGTAATGTCTTCAAGGTTGTTCCATGTTATAGCATGCGCCAGAATTTTCTTCCTTTTTAAGGCTAAAGAATATTGCATTGTATTTATATACCACATTTTGTTTATCCATTTTATCTATTATTACACATTTGTGTTGTTTCCCCTTTTTGGATATTATAAGTAATGCTGCTATGATGAACATTGATGAGCAAATCTGTTTTGAGTCACAGTTTTTGATTACAGACCCAGAAGTAGAATTGTTGCATTATACCATGTTTAATTTTTTGAGGAAACACCATTCTGTTTTCTATAGCAGCTGTAGAATATTGCATTCCTACCAACAATACACAGCATTTCAATTTCTCCACATCCTCACCAACACTTGTTATTTTTTTATGTTTTGTTTCTATTTTGTTTTGTTTTGTGTTTTGATAATAGCTATACTAATGGGTGTTCAGTGGTATCTCATCATAGTTTTGATTACATTTTCAATTAGTGATGTTGAACATCTTTTCCTGTGTATATTGGTCATTATTGTATCTTCTTTAAAAAAAAATCTGTTCAAGTTTTCTGCCCATTTTTAAATTAGCTTGTTTGTTTTATTGTTGTTGAATAGTAGGGTTATTTTATTTTATTTTTATGTATTCTGGATTTTGATTCCTTATCATATACAATTTGCAAATATTTTCTTCCATTGTGTGGCTTGCCTTTTCTCTCTGTTGATAGTGTTCTTTGATATACAAAGGTTTTTAATTTTTATGAAGTACAGTGTATCTTTTTTTTTCTTTTGTTGCTTGTTCTTTTGGTGTTATAACTGAGAAATCATTGCCAAATTGTTTCTAGATATTTTAATATATAGCTCCTTTCTCTGTAATACCACAGAAACCATTACTTGTGAAATTTATCTTTTGAAGGAATTTTGCTTTGAAATGGCTCTTTTTTATTTGTTTGGAGAGTGACCTTTATATAATTTCAGAACTGGTTGATTTCGCATTTTTTGCTATGCTCTACTATGTCTCTTCTCAAGGGATCACAAAGGCCCATTTGTGGATAAAGAAAAAAAGATTGACTGAGGAAAAGACTTAGTTAGAAAAGAGTCTCAATCATTATTATAGGGGCTGAAGAGAGAAAGGGCAGATTTAATAAGTTTGGGGGATATGAGAAGGCTCTTTAGCAATCACGACTTGCAAGAAGTGTATGACATCAAACTGGACTGTCATTTGTCTGTGAGGCTGAGATCTATTTCCTAAAGCTCCCACCTCCCTCTTTTCCCTCTTAAACTGGAAAGATTGTTGAAAAGTGGGAACACCCTGGGGACGAACCTCTAGGGAACTGATACTCCTTCCGAAGAACAGAAAGAGTTGCTTCATGTACACTTCTCTAAGCTTTTATAAATTTTTATTTCTTTTTAGAAAACACCAAATATTCCTTTTATTTTCATTAAATTGTTATCAAACTTTTCTAATAGCTTAGAAAATCCTTTTCTCACTTGCCAATTTCTCATGCTTTACTCACTGTTATTTCTGGATTGTATTCTGTGCATAAATCACCGCTAATAGTGACCACACATCCAAAACACCATGGATATTGCTTGGTATAAAAAAGCTGCATCATAAATTTATACAAGCTCATCCTTGAGGAACAAATTAAACACAGCCAGAGAATGCCTCAAGGACATTGTTCTTTGCACTTGATTGTTCCAGAAAAATCTATTTACAAGGTATATATGTTTTAGTATTTTCTCGTTATTTATGTTACAACCATATGTCACAACTTCTGTAGCACTGGGCTGTTGTTTAAACAACCGGGGTTGGATGAGCATTTGTGTATTTCCTCACCTGACATGTTTTAAGACTGAAATTGTTTGCTGTGGCTTTCCTGCTTCTAGTCAGGCCTGGAGAGTGGTTTTCTGTGCCAGTCATTGCCCCTGTGCTGTTTCCTGCACAGAAACGTGACTTAAGGATATGGTGAGCTGCAAGTGTCTGGATTTTTGCAGTTTTAAAAAGATGAATGATGGCATATGTTATGAAGACAACCCTTTTCAAATGACTGCAGTTTAATTTGTAGACACCCTCTTGCCTACATATACAGACCTGAAGGAATCCATGAACAGCTTTACTGGGGACAAGGAATGATGGCAGTAAGTTTCTCTAATGTGTATGTTATAGAATAAGACACTGAATTCCTAAAATCCAGTTTGGTGGTTGGTTCATAAGCCCAAGGCATCCAAGAAACTAGGTGTCCTGAGAAACTGACTTCTTGGTGTTGAATGTTAGTGGCACTTCTTAAAGTCATAATGACCTCAGGAGCTAGAAAATGCTTTTTGTCTGTAGCATCACATCGTAACTTCTCACTTCAATGTCTGCAAGCAGGCATCACAATGAAACTGCAGCTCAGCTACTCCTAGTCTCACCTTGCTCTTTCCTCTCACCACCCGGCCTGTTTATCATCATGGGCTGCAGGGAAGTGTGGTGGAGCCCAACAGGGGGAGAGAAGCAGAAGTCAGAGCAAGTGGCCTAGGCCCTGCTCCCAACTAACTGGCACTAGGAAATAATGCCTTCAGCTGGCATGGGGGCTTGTACATGCCAAGCTTTGCTTGTTTGCCATGGAAATTCTGGCAGTAACAAAGACTGATGCTATTCAGGCAGGGAACAGGAAGCTGCTTTTATCAGGAGGCTTTTTTGGCACCCTGTCCCACATACACTCCAGTCAATCATAGTAAAGTGCTTAATAACAGATGTGGTAATTAAGCCTGAAGAACTCTGTCTCTATATTTTTTCTTTTTTATTGCCAGGAATAACAAAGTGCTTCATTAAACCTCCAATCATGCTGATTTTTGAATTGGGCATACCGATATCATCAAAAATGACATCTCTGCAAGGGCTTTCTTTCTAAGTCCTTATCAGCCGAAGGTGCTGCCAGGGAAAGGTTGAATCAGTTTTGGAGGGGATGGTTCTGTTCTTTCTGGACTTCCATTTGCACTCCAATAAAAAGTATATTGCAGACGGGATACAATCAGATTCCTTTAAATATCTTGAATATGAATAAACAATTTTAGTTTCTACATGCTGTGAGAATATAAATGCTCCCTGATTCTCTTAGGTTCAAATTATACTGCTTATAGCAAGAAATTAACTTCAGCTTTCAATCTGGGAAGGGTTTCCGATAACCTGAAACCATGGTAAATTACCATATTTTAATAGGATAAATTATCTTGGAAAAAATTTAATTACATCTGAAAAGGTCTATCTTTGATTGTGACAGTTTCTAAGGCAAATGTCTTCATTAAGTTTGTTTTCCTTTCTTTCTTTTTAAATGATGAGCATGAGTCTGGCTCATCATTAAAGAAAGTGAATCTAAGAATTTAATGACTTAGGAGAGGGAGGAGAAGTATATGTTCTTAATAGTAAGAGAACGTGGCTCAAAACTTCCTTTTAAGCTCTTCCCTGGCTTGTTCAGAGGTGGTTCTCTGTGACCATGTGCTCTTGGGAAAGACAGCCAAGTGGTTTGCCCATTTATGACACATCTCTGTGTGGCTAAACTATTGGATAGTGTAGATTTGGAAGCTGCATTTATATCACAGAAATGATTTTTTGCTTGTTCTAATCCAGTACAGCCATAGACACAGAGGTTTGAGCAGATATTTTGTTTTAAATATTTTGAAAAGACTTTGAATTTCATTTTATAAAATTATCGATTCATTTCCTTGCCTCCAAATGCACAATTTTGAGTTTTACAGGATATTTCTCAAGAGAATTTCTAGGGGACTATGTTTTTAAATTAAGCTCTCTTAATCTGACTCAATGAAGCAAATGATTCACTCAGTATAATTAAGATTTAGTTTAATTTTAGTTCTTGTATTAATAAAGTATAAACTTGACCTGCTCATCTGATTAGCCCTGAATAAGTAAAAATGTGTGTTCAACATTTGTATACACATTTACATGTCAAGGCGTACCAACCTCAATGACTCCATATTTGTTTACTAATCTGATACCTAATATTTATAATTCACCTTTTACTATCTTTATCCATTTATACAATATTTTCCACCATTGATATCAACTCTATTTCTTGTGAAATATGAAAGTAGGCATGTGAAGATTTAGATTTAGATTGTGGTAAAACATTAAAATGTATTTTAAGAAACTATCTTTATATAAACCTTACATTGAAATGCAAGACCTCCTAGGTACAGTAGAAAAGACCTGTGGCTCAAGCAAAGACATTGTCATCAGGATTATTCAATTGCTGAAAAAGCAAAGTTTTTCTTTAAATAACATTTAGATTTGTTTCCTGACATTTTTTATAGTAATAGAGAGATCTTCTGAGATGAACTAGCTTATGCTTTATTTTCAATTCTATTGTTGGGGGAATATTTCTATAAATTTACAGAGATGACTTTTATTTTTTTTAATTAAATTTATTGGGATAACATTGGTTAATAACATTATATAAGTTCCAGGTATATAATTCTATAATACATCATCTGTCTATTACATTGTGTGCTCACCATCCAAAGTCTAATCTGCTTTTGTCACCTTGTATTTGACCCCCTTTACCTACTTAATTCTCACCCCACCCTTCTTCCCCTCTGGTAATCACTATACTGTTGCCTGTATCTATAACTTTGTTTTTTGTTTGTTTATTTGTTGCTTTCTGCTTTATATCCCACATATGAGTAAAATCATCTGGAGATGCCTTTTAGATGAAGCAGAGACTTGGCCAACCAAGAGTGACTTGAGCTAAAGCACCACCTCTGGGGGGGAATAGGTCACTTTAGGGATTTTTTTCTCTAAGCTACTGGAGCTCTCAGCTAAGGCATTTTTTTTCCCCAAGCATATATCCCATTCTCAGTTACTAATCTCTCATCTCAAGCCCCTACATTCATATCAGCTGTCTGTGACTCATAGGATACCATCTCTTGACTGCCCTTCAACCTCACAGGTCACTAACCAATACGGTGTGAATGTTGCATGCCCCATAGCCCCAGGTTTTGATCTAATGCAGTTTACTATTCATTGAGCATCTGTTATATTCTCACAGATGGGAGAGAAGTAGAAATCAGGGATGCATGGAATAGAAGACAAAGACATGGGCTCTGATTTCAAGGAGCTTATTGTCTAGTAAAGGAGTTGGGATTGATTATGTCAAAAACTGACTAGCAGCCCACGATGATACCATCTGCATGTATCAGATGAAAGATGTAGAGAGTTAGTTTAATCAGAGCGTTCTATGCAGTTTTTAGTGAAAAGACTAAAGAATGTTTTTACTTATGTTCTGAGCACATCATTAACTATATATGGAATGAGAGAATAAATTATTGCAAAGAGAGAAATAAGTTGACAAGAAGCTTTTGTAATGTTTGCATTTCAAACAATTGGGGAGGCTTACTTATTGACCTGGATTCATAGAAATGAATTATAGACTCTTTCAAATTAACAGTGTGGGAATAATTTAATCCATGCAGGAAACTATTTCCACCCTCCATAGATTCTTCAACTGATATAGTCTTCATGTATAATTTAAATTCATTAGATTTTATTTTTTCTTTTTAAATTAAATGATTAGAAAGTTTAAAACCTTGAACAAATGACAGTAATATAGTTTATAGGAACTGCTTATTCATAAGAAGGGTATTTATGTATTCAGTATTATGGGGTCAACTTCATCTCGGATACTTTATGCTACTTGCAGTTTCCAATGTGTATGATGAAGTGAAGATATTGCTATTAGAGATTTTGAAACAAAAAAAAGTCAAGAAAGATAATTTATAATAAAGGCAAGAGGGAAATGACATTTTAAAAGAACAAGAATGGAAAAAGGGAAAAGATTAAAGAAAATGTCATAAATTGCAAGCCTGTAGCCCTGCGGAAATTCAGAATTCATGGTTTTAGTTCAAATACTTTTAGCTTGCTTGGTTCAAATTGCTCTTAAGAGTTATCAGAATCTGCTTTAAAGTAAAGGTTTTATTCACCTTGAAACCTGTAATTATTTTGATATTAATGTTACATTTTACTTATTTATTTAATTATTCTTAACATTATACTTGGTGTATTATGCTTATGTTTATATGTTTATCTTCTTGAACACATTGAAGCAGGGTGGTCCTTCAGTTACTGCTGACTGTAATAATCTGCTAATTATTAAGGGTTCATTCTGAAGTATTGTCAGACTTTATTTTTCTGGTGAAGTTTGCTGAGATGGGAGTCTTTACCAGCCTGCAGTGGCAGGCCCCAGGAATTGTGCTTTCAGCCACGAGGATCCTACTTTTCCAAAGAGTTCTTAGTATAGCCAAGGAGAGTTTGGTTTCATTGCTCTTTTGGTCCTGACTCCTGTACCTTCCTTTGTTACTTCTGTTGCCAAAAACCTGGCCCATCCTGGACCTTCCCTTTGCTGCTCCCAAATGTATGCCCCTGTCATCTCACTTTGCTTACAGCCAAGGTGACTACTATGTCCACAAGAATTATGACCAAATGTATCCATGTTTAAGCATGGGTACTTACTGAGAATAAAGGAATGTCAATGAAAAGAAAGCCTTAAACTTTTCAATAAATTTGCAGAATAACTAACTATTAATTAAGCCCTTGATAGTATCCATTGGTTCACTTCAGAAACAACATAAATTTTTTCTCTAATTAAAATGATATTTTTGTAGCAAAGCTTTCATTATTTTCCTGTAGTAATAATAACTAGTATTGTAATCTTTTTGTTGAAATTCAGATTTTTCTTTGCAGTTGTATAGTTTGGAAATTAAATGGGATAATCTTGAATTTTCATTTCTTCCCTTTTATATTGGGAAAAATACTTCAAGACCAGGACAACTGATTTACATAATATCAGCTATATTTTTCCTATTGGTTACTCTTTCATTCAATTAATCAGTAGTCAAAGTTAAGGGCTCCGTATGTGTAGAACATGTAGAGATGAACGGTGTACTGTTTTGACATTAAGGAGTTTATTACCTCATAGAGAGATGAGTAAGAAAATGATGAATAGTGTGTGTTATTACTCTGACAAAGTCCACACTGTCTACTCCCAGGATGTTCCAGGGGTTATGGGATCAAAGGAGGGTGTCTAGATTGGCTTGAGAGCTCTTCTAAAGGGAAGTAACATTTGATTCTTGAAAATGAATGAGAATTAAGTTGATCTTCTAAGAAGAAGAAACAGCATGGGGAAAGACACTGAAGGATTGAGAATGTGTAATATTTGGGGAAATTCAAGTAGTAAGAACTGCTCAAGTGATATATACATATGACAACTTGCTGTGTGATGATTCTGGAATTGGGTGAATGCATGCCAGTTTGGACTTTATTGCAGGACAAGCTCTTGAAAATATTTAAGTATAGAAGTGTGATGTTATGATTCGTGTTTTGAAAAAAATAGTGGCAACATGGAGGACAAATTAGAAATTAATAAAAAGAATAAATTGACCAAACTGAAACACCATAAAAAATTAGTGTTTCTAGGCCTTGGTTTTAAAACTTGCTATCAGTAAAACCTATTTATCTTTACAATAAGCAGTCAGACTAAAGGGCTAAGACTATTTACCTGCTTATTTCTATAATTAGAATGAGGAATAAAACTAAATTTGTGATAAATGACAGAGGCATATATTTCTCAATTTTTTATTCCATATTCCAATGTTAAAACTTAAAAACTTAGTGACTCTTTCAGGAATAGCCAACCAAAAATTGACTATCTCCTCATTCCTGATAGAGGATTTTGCTAAAATATAAAAATGACAAACAATTTAAAATGATGAGATTATAATAAGTAAGTATAGTTGGCATCACTGGCTAAAATGAATTTAAAAGTACTCTGGAGAGCAGATAAAATGGTCAAATGATGCATTTTTAAAAAGTTATAAAATCATCCTAGACTATAAGCTCATAAATAAATACAAGAGGTAAGAAATGACTGCTCTTGCAACAATTTTGCCATTGAAAAACTAACTTAAGCCCTCAAAATAATGAAAAATAAAAAAAAAAAACATTTTCAATAAGCAGGTCAAGCATAATTGGATGAGAATTAGAGGTTAAAAAAAAAAACTACAGTGGCTGCAAAAGTTATAAACTATGCTGTATTTCAAACAAGTGAACTCATTCCTCAGAACTTATTAAAAATAAAAAAAAGTATTTTATAGTACTTTAAGATATATAAAGAATACACAATTGCCTCATGATTCATGAAAATTATTAATTCTTGAAAAACCAATGACTTGAAACATGTATTTTTCAACAGGTTTTTATTTGTCCAACCCACCAATTCCAAATCTTCCTGAAAAAGTCTTACCAGCCTCAAATCTACTTTTTCTTGAAATGAGTTTTTCTTCTTAAATTTTTTGTTCAAGTTTATATCCTCTCTATACTTTTTATTTTCTAAATTCCTTCCTTTCTTCCTTCTTCCCGCCCTTCCTTCATTTTTTTCTCCATTTATTCATGTGCCCTTCTCTGCCAGGCGCTGTTCTATGCTGTTCTACCAAGGGTACAGCAGAGAACCAAAAAAAAAAAAAAAAAAAAAAAAAAAAAAAAAAAAAAAAAAAAAAAAAAAAAAAAAAAAAAGCAAAAAACAACAAGAACAACAACAAAACACTACACTAAGAACATTGGGGGACGTCCATTTATCTTTCATTAACTCTTTTGCCACAGCCATTAACAAAACTTTTATAAGGACTGTATCTAATCTGCTCCTTTGATGAACAAGTTGAGTAGACATAACTCACTGTGAACACCTCCTCCTTGGAATGAAAAAGAATCATTTATACTTGCCTTGTTAAAGTATTGGCCATTTCATCAACTTTTATAAGAACCCTAGGGCCTATAATTTATATATTTGTATTCCATGTAGAATGGCATCAGCCACAGAAAACAAATGTAATTGCATCTTTGTTTTTTTTTTGTGCAGCAATTCACAAAGTTGTGTAAGACAAGCCGACAGGATCTTGAATTTTGGTCCAATATTAGCCTATACAGAAGCTATTTATGAAATAGCTTTGTGACCTTGATCATGCACTTAATTTCTATGGACCACAGCATCATTGTCTGTAAAATTAGAGTATCGGCCCAGCTACCTGCTAATGGCTATGCTCACACAAAAGTCAATGAATCTTAGACAATCTGTAGGTTTATAAGAAAAGCAAGTAAATAAAAAGTCTCTCATTTTAAGTTTGCTTGCCATTAAAACTGCTTTTCTGGCTGATATTTCTGAAATGGAAATAAAGCAGAGGTAGGTTGAGTGGTCAAAGATGGATCCCAAACCAGACTAGAATTTACCTCAATCAGTCTCTATTCCTTCCTGCCTCAATGGCATTCAGGTCCTGGATTTCCCTAAAAACGGCAGAGAAGGACAAGTAAGAAGATACAGAGAAAGAAGGAGAATTATAAATAATGTGAATGAAAGAAGTAGTATGGAGAATGGCTCTTAATTTTTCTATCAATATACAATTGTTCTTAAACTGTTATTCAGGGTCAGACAGGGTCACTTCTTGAATAAAAGATTTGTCTAGATACCACAGGAAGTGGTGTTGCTACTTCAACATGTGGCACTTTATCTGCTAAAACAAAGCCCTATTTTAAGAGTCATAAAGTTGGGGTTTGGGTTGCGGCTTCTTATATTTGCATATATATGTAATTGGTGAGGAAGCGGAGGTGGGAGGGAAGGCTGCCTAAACATTTTCTACTGAATGTTCTGGCCAAATGCAACTTTGAATAATTACATTCTTTCGCCTACTTATACATCCTCAGCAGTTTCCTCACATTTTGCCTCAAATCTTCAAAGCTTTTGACCATGAGGGCTTAAAACCATAAGGATAAAAGTATCCAGACACTTTTGTGGCAACGTCTGCTGCAAGAGATGTCTGTGGTCACTCTGCATCCTGGTCTGGATTAGTGGTTCGGAACTGAGTAACACTAGGAAGAATGGCAGTTGAGTTCTGGTGTCACTGATTATTTGAAACATCTGTACAGTATAAATGTGGAAATACCCTATGTGCTCTCCACTTCAGATACTAAGTTCGACTAGGAAACAGCTTAGTAACATGGAGAATCTAACTTTTAATGAATTTGCATTTCAAGAGGCATTTATTGCTTCAATACACAGATGGAATAATATTTTAGAAAGGCTTGACTTGGATTGACTTGGATTGTATCTCAGGAATTGAGAGTTAGCATAATGACCCAGAATTAGAAGAACAGGTGACATCTAGGTGCCCCTTGTCCTGCCAGTGATGGGGGCAGAATGAGTGCTATCATTCTTCCTACTATAGCAACACGCACCATTGAAAAGGACCTTCCCAAGAGAGGGACCATGCAAATACTTAGGCTTTCCATTGTTGTCACAGTCCTCCTCCCACCCCTGTGTGTAAGAAAAGACCTAAGATTCTGATGATTCTCAAACATCTTGATGTATATCAGAGAATTAAATTTTTTCCTCTTTCCTTTCATTATAGTTAGACAGGTAATTGCCTTCTGTTGTCAATTATCCTGTTACAATTGGATTTTTTTCTTCCTTATATTGCATGGGGGGATTTGTCAAATCTGACATGTTCAGCTTCTTTAATCAGTATTGTTGGTTGAAAGAAAAAAAAGTAAAAAGCAATAAGTATTCCTTTCCTCCTGGGCTGATCGAGTTCTATTTCCTAGTTTATTTTTCTCAAACCTGTTCACTCTTAGACAGCTGGAGGTCTCATGAGGTGTTTGAATATTTTACCTTGAGTAAATCTTAAACCATTTTATTCAGTACTATCCTTGACCTGGCTCCAAAATTCCTCTTTCACTCATTTATTTTTCTACTCCATGTTTCAGATAATTTTGTCCATTTTCATTCTGGGAAGTTGCTCTCTCTTGCCTTTGCTCTTACTACTTCTTCTGGTGCATCCTCTTTTGCTCCATCCACCCAAGAAAATCCTCAATAATGTTATCTCTTATGCCCGCTCACCAATGGAAATACTTTCTGAACTTCCTTATTTTGTAACCTTCTTTTGACTTTAGTCATATTTTACACTGCCTTGTCATTACCATCCACATACTACTCTTACATTAGATTGTAAACTCTTTGAGGGCAAAGATGGTCTTCTCCAATGTCTAGTGATTGAAAGAACAAATGTGTGCTCTTCAACAAAGGCTTTGAAAAGTTTCTGTGAAAGAATGTTAAAATAACTACACTATTAGGGCAGTTGATGAAAATTGAATTAGATCTGTAGATTAGATGGTAGCATTGCATCAATGTTAGAGTAACTCATTTAGATAATTGTGTTATGATTATATAGGTGAATGTCCTTATTCTTAGGAAATGTACATTGAATTATTTAGAGGCATTGGGGCATGATATGTATAAATTACTTAAATGGTTAAACATATGTATGCATATATTACATATATGTGTATGTAGATAGGGCATGATAAAATAATTGTGGCAAAATGTTAGCAACTGGTGAGTCTAGGTGAAGGGCATTCTTCTGTTTTTGTAACTCAAATAAATTTGAAATTATTTCAAAATAAAAAGTTAAAAACAGAAAAAATAATTCAATTTTAGATACCATCTAATCAGAAATAATCATAGGAAATTGGTTCAAATGCAGGAAAATAAAAGGAACATTTATTTATAGGTGAAAAGGTAACACAGAGAAAAATATAGAATCTATTATTTAATGTTTTATACATGACCCGCAGCACCGAGCACACAATGAACTGTCTGGGTTATCGTAAGGTGGGTCAATTCTTCTGCATAATCAAATGCTAAAAGGTTAAAGATAAATGGCAGGATAATCTAAGGCAGCACCATGTGAGGAAAAACAGCAGATGCATCTGGAAACACGGGCATTGTGAGGGTCATGCCTCTTGGAACAAAATTACTCAAACTGTAATTAGAAGATGATGGGCTCTTGAAAGAGTTATAATGTAGGGAAAAGATTTCAGAATCATTGCAGGTGGTTTCTTCTGTGTGCTACTGCAACAAAATAACAAGCCTTATTGAGAGTTGTTTAGGAACTCAAAATATTTTTAGTGTAGACATGTTGAAATACAAGCATATTGGTTATCTGTTGCGGTGTAACAAATTACCTCACAGCTTTGTGCCTTAAAACAACAAATATTTGTTACCTCACAGTTTTTGTGTCAGGAATTTTGGAGAAGCTTAGCTGGTCTCAAGGTCTGGCTCAGAGTTTCACAAGGTTGTCATCAGTGTGTTAGCAGGAGCTACAGTCTCCTGAAGGCTTGATGGGGGATGGAGGAGCCACTCACATGGCTGTTGGCAGGAGGTCTTGGGTCCTCACTATGTTGATCTCTTCATAGGACTGCTTGAGTGTCCTAATGACATGGCAGCTGGCTTCTTGCAGAAAAGTGATCCAAGAAGCAAGATGGAAAGCCTTTGATGACCTCCTTTTGGAAATACACTCTGTCATTTTTGCCAAATTCTGTTGGTTACACAGATCTACTCTATTAATTGTGAGATAAGCTCAAACAAGGCAGAGATCACTGGAGGCTGGCTATAGCAATAGAGTATAATTAGGACTGCCAAAGTGTAGTTTTTGAAAAAAGGACAGAAAGAGTACATTTTATAAAAGGGATAAAAGGATATTTTTTTTTTGGTGGACAGGCCAAAAAAATTAGGATCTTTTAGGTTGAGTAGAATGAATGGGTATGTTATTAAGAAATATTAAATCCTGAGAAGTTTTAAATAAATATGATTTTATTTACCAAGTTTTTGGAGTGAGAAGTAGTGTTTGAAGTTTCTTTTTCTATTAAAAAACGAAATATGTTGTTTTCCCAGTAGGAGAGAGACTGAAGTGAGAAAATATAACTGGGACTCAGACTGGCTTATACCCCAAACAGCTCTCCCTAGTATCAACCATAGTTTCTGTGATTTCTCCCAGTCCTTCCAATTCTTTCCTTCGTTGGTTTCTCACATACTTCCATTCCTTAGACTACCCACCTGGGACAGGCTATTCTACCCCACCCCCTGAATGCACTAAGCTCTACCCACTTTCTTGGCTTCCAGTCTCTGTTCTCCTGGCTAGATTTAGCATATCTTGTCTGTGTTAATTTCCAAAAAACCCCACCTCTTTCATCAAATAATATGCCCTGCTCAAAGACTTAAATTTATTCTACTGCAGACAAGAAAAAAATCATCTGAACTCTTTAGCGTAGTGCTCAAGACCCTTCATCACCAAGTCTACCTACCCTTCTAACACTGCTGCTCAGTATTCCTTAAGAGATCTGTTCTCCACCCTCAAATCTTGGCTCACACCTTTCTCTTTGCATTTCGGCCCATGATTTTCGTTTACCCAAAGGCTTTCTTTTAACCAGAAATGATGCCAAGGGCAGAATGCAGACATAGTAGTCATCATCTAGACTCCTTCAGATTGCTACTCTGTTTTAATTGTCTGATCTCAGGTGAAACATTTGATCTCAACCAATGAGATTACATATGTGAGGTGAGAGGCATGAAATAGGCACTCAGTGATTTCTAGTTCTTTTTCTTTTGTGGGCTTCTGTTCAAGTTTGACTACTGCTCACGTTGATTTTTTCCCTTCTGTTAAAATTCTGTTAAAGCAATTCATCTCTACATTGACTCATTTGACAAATAATCATATTTTATTTATAATTTTCCTCTCTAGTAAATTTTGAACTACTATGGGCAGAGACCATGCCTTGTAAGTCACAATAGTCCCCAAAAGTGCTTGCACTATATAGATCCTTAGTGAGTATTGCTTGTGGATTTTTTTTTCCATGTGTTGTAGGTAATGGATTCTTAGGGAAATTGTAGAGCAGGGCTCCTCAATTCCCATGTTGTGAACCGGTACTGGTACTGGTCAATGGCCTGTTAGGAACCGGGCCACACAGCAGGAGGTAAGTGGTGGGCAAGCTAGATAAGCTTCATCTATATTTAGATGCTTAATATAGATGCTGCTCCCCAGTGCTAGCATCCCTCAGATCATCCCTCAGCTCCACCTCAGATCATCAGGCATTAGATTCTCATAGGAGCACCTATCTCTGGTATCAAAAAATTTGGGGGACCACTTTTGTAGAGTACCTCACAAAATTAATGACAGATGGATAACCAGGTCTCCCCCAAAAGTTCTTAATGCTGCCTCTTTTGATCTTAATCATGGCTGCATCACGCTGTATTGAAATGGTCCATTTGTGGCTATTCTCAGTGTGGTTCTGCGAGCTCCTTCAGGACCTAGCATCCTCAAGGCTTTGCCCAGTTTTTGCTTGATATGTAGGGCCCAATGAATGCCAGAACTGTTACTAAACACTCACATCATGCTGCTATTAAGGGATTTTTTTTGTTGTTTATGAAACCATTATAAATTTATAAAATAGGATTTGAGAATTTTTAAAGTTAATGTTAATAGCCACTCCCATTTAACTTATATTTTAAGAAGCTTCCAAGGAATGCTGTGTGACTGCCATGGTAATATGATTTAATTTGACTTAGAAGAATATCTTTATTGGGGTATTTGATGTTAGCAAAATGATGTGAGGCTGCCCCAGAGAAAAAGTATATATAACACTTGGACAGCTTCAAATGAATAGTTATGTTTGGGAAAAATAATATGCTACTAGAATAACTAGGTTTGGATGGTGAAAATAGGTATCATGACAGTGCCTCAAGGATTTCTTTTTATCAGCAAAGTAGTATTTCTAGGGAAGTCTTCATCTGAAGTGGCTCCCAGGGCACCCAGCAAGCATTACTCTTTTGACATCTCTAATACTCTGTTAATACTACTATTTAATACTATATTCACAGACTCAAAGCTCCAGGAAGAACACAGCATACTATCTTCTGCCCTGCCTGTGCATTCTTTCTGAGTAGATGAGCGAAAAGCTAGTATATCCTTAACAGATAACATGATAGAGTGATCAAGTGAAATAGGTGGCACTTAGTACAGCAAGGGTGAGGGTAGGGGTGAGGGGGTGAGAAGGTGGGTGGGAATTGTGGAAATGTGGCTATTCTTAATCAAGAAATTAGTTTTCGCTTAGAGAATTGTGGGCAGATCTTAGGGAAATGAGCTTGAGAAAAAAAACTGGGTGAGAGCACCCAAGTTATTTTTATATGTGCACTTAATGATTCCAGGAAGGAAAGAGGTTTTAGAACCAGAAAGAATCATCTGGAGTCATTTATCCCTCTATTGTTGCAAAAATAAATTAGCAAGTTAACGCCCCATTATTTATTTTCTCCTAACACACTGGTAAAGAAACTACACCCTATCTTCAGAACCCAGGCTCATGAATTGTAGGGGTTTATTCAACCAGATTATTTACTGAGGATTTTGTGGTAGCATGAACAAAGCCTGCCTTCCTAAGAGGCGGCAAGAGTTAACTCTAAGGCCTGCTGTGTTTCCTCTAACAGGAGCACTTCAGCAATGCTAATCAGCTGAACTGAATTTTCTGTTTTGATTTTTCCATAATAATTAAGTGAATGATATGGAATGTAATCAAAGTTGGCACTAGGGGGTTCATGTAAATTACTCTTTTTTTACATTTTGAATTTTATTAAATGGAACTATAAGGGAAGTTATTTGAAGCCAAAGACTGGGTAGGTGGAGTAATTTAACACCTAATTTAGAGTTCTGAATATTTTCAAAATGTCTATTTTAATGAAGCAAATCATCACTGTTACCTTTTTTTCAATTGAAATAATGCTACTTTTTAAAGATTGTATTTTGTTTTTATTTGTGCTCCAAAGTAGAAGATTATAGTATAAGGCAAGGTGACACAGCTTAAAAGAGAGAAATGAGAAAGAAAAATCTATGGAATTTTTTTCAGGGTTGACATAAAAGGAAATAGGTGCCCATATTTACTCATCAAAATCTATAGAAGAAAACAAATAAAATAGGGAAGGGTTATATGTCATGCCTTATCCACTTATTTGGATTGTCTATCTGTGCCTTTGTTAAAGAAGATGGAATATAGTGAAATATTGCATTTCTATATTTCTTTACAGCTCATTGGCATATTTGTGAATTGTCTCCTCTCCCTATCATATATATATATTTGAATTATTTTCTCACTGTTTTTTATCAGTTAATGTGAGTGCATGATCCTAGCATTTTGATCTCGCAATTTTTTTTGACATTTTATACTTTAATGTAGATTATTCTAGAACTGTTAATTTTCTAATTTTAACTTGAAAAATGCTTTGAGAATAAGAAGCCAAGTGAAACATATATACATTTTTAAAACATACTGATATTTTCTCTTTCATGAACACAGCCAGCAACTTTGTAACGCAGTTTGATTTTTCTGTATGCTGCATTTTAAAAGTAATGAGGAGGTGACCAAATTCTGCTCCCCTCATCACCCATCCCCTTACAGAAGTTAAAGCCTTCGTAAGGCCATTCATCAAGTGCAAAGCAAGAAAGGATACCAAAAGATCAGTATCAAAATTTTTACATTAAAAGAGAATACACAGACTTTCTTTTTTCTTGGTAGTTTGATTCTTTGCTTGCAGTAATTTCTAACTTTACAGACTAAACATTTCTAACTGGGAAATGGATGGTTTGAGTCTGAGATGGTGACTCAGGATATAAACTTTTCAATTTGGGCTAATTGTGAGTATATGGCAAATTACTGCGGACCAGCCCTCATTTTGTCTTTGAGGAAAGAATGAAAGTTAATATACAAGTTTCACACTTCACTAAAACATAATACTTCTGACATAAATAAAGCAATGAGATGGAGAGAGATTTGCCATGCTTATTTGTTGCAATCAAATATATTAAAGGTTTTCTTATTTTGATGGATGAGGAAAACACTAGCAGTATATCAAGCGTCTTCAACTGTGAAATGATAATAAAAATACCTACTTCTTAAGTAAGATACTTGTGAGGATTAAATAGATAAAACACACTGACACAATAATCAGTCAGGAAATGTTAGCTGTTTTTGTTTACTGTCATTGTCACTTTTTATTTATTTCTGTTAAGTGGAATAGCTCCTTTAGTTACATAATGTTAAGCTTCAGATTTTATGACTTCATGATGGTTAGTTAGCCTGTGAGAAACAGCAATAATCTGAATTAATTTATAAACTATATTTTGGCTACCCATTTATGCTTTATATGTTCAAATTATTTCGTGATGATTAAAATCCCTTCTAAAAATTTCACAATCTTTTGTAGTGGCTCACACCATCTTTTAATTATTTTATAAATTAATGATATTTTAAATTCCAAATCAAACTATTTTTTTTTAGTTTTAGTTTTTGTAGGGTTAGATGGAGATAACATAATATACTTAATGTACTTGTTCTTATAAACAATCTTGATTGTGAAGAATTTAATACTTTGATCTGTTCTCTTGAATTTGCAGAATAAACTGTTTGCTAAGGTTGGGTTTTTATTGGTATTGTTTATGTATTCATTTTAGGATAAACCTACCTTTTTAAAACCAAGGTTGTATTATTCAATAAATTTGATTCCCAAATACTAACAACTGGTAACCTCAAGGTGTGCAAAATTAGTATAATGTCTCTAAATGCCAGCTCTCACCCAGAAAATAACTGCTTTGGTCACATAATCTGGCCTATTGTCACTAGTTTACCAATAGGCAGGTTACTTTTAATTAGTTAATGCTCATTTTTCTTTTTAATTAGTAAGTGGATCAGCTATTTCTCATTCCATGTCCATTTTTATGATGAATATGTAAAATCATTTTATACAGTATAACAGACTTTTCCTTCTTACTAAGTGCTGAGTTCCTGGAGGTGAAGAAATAGGTATGATTTCCAGATGCATGCCATTACAACTGTTAACATACTCAAGCTGACCTGCCACATAGTAGGTGTTCAATAAATGCTGGCAAATGACTTTATTTGCCTGTCTCATAGGAACTTCAAACTTCAAACTAACTCTTCCTTATCCTCAGATGAAGTTCACATACTTTGCAGTGGCTTATAAAACCCGCTGTGTTGTCCTTACCAGTCCCTCTCTTTCTCCACCTGAATTATTTTGAGCTCCCTAAATGTGCCTCACCCTTCCTCACTTCCAGTTCCCTCTCCCTTGAACATTCTCTTCCTTCTTCTCTCTCCTTTGCTGGCCATTTTTTGCAAATATGTTGCTATTTGCTTTTCTGTTATGATATCTCTGCCTCTAAATAATACCCAATTCATTTGCTCTAATACTGATCTCCAAACAGCTTTACACTTTTTCCTATACACCTGTGTAGAAACCTCTGTAAGATAATTGGTTTTGTTTCTATTCAGCATATGGGGGATTGAAGCACTAAATATAAGAAATGTAAGTTATGATTATTAAATTATAAAATCTTAATGAGCAGGGACAGGAATTATATCTGTACTTTATGTTATTTTGAACAGTGCCTAGGATAGAGTAGCCATTCAGTGAACATTCAAAGATTTATTGAATGAATCTCAGTTTGAGCCTGAGGTGCCTCTCTCTTGAGTCAATAGGGCTTCTGTTTCATCATTTATCCTCTGGGACAAATGAGGCCAGATTCCTCTGTGAGCCCTCTTCTTCCTGAAGGGAACTATGCCTGGTGAGAGAATCTGGAAGCCTGTGTTGCTCTGAGTTGTTCGGGTAAATTTCCTTTAATGTTAGCTGGCATGGATGAGAAGGGCTTTTGTTGTGGTGGCAATTAATGATGATTTGCACATTTAAGTAATTTACAAAACGGTAGCCACTCTGTACAACATAAGAAATACCTCTCTCTCCTGGACCATGAAATCTGGTGACCCGTCTTTTGAATACATGGCTTGTTATGCACGTTCTAGCCCCAGTGACAATTGGTACTGAATGGTTGCTGTACTGAAAGGAATTCAGTTTGGGTCATTTTAATGCATCTCTAATTTGGACTTTTTTTTTTCTCATAGGTTGTTTTTCAGGGAAAAATGATTATTTCTTTGAACTCATTCCTGGGCTTTATCTGTTTATTGTTATGCCACTGGATCAGCACAGCATCACCTCTGAACCTTGAAGACCCTAATGTGTGCAGTCACTGGGAAAGGTAATAGTTTTGAAAATAATCTGAAGAATAATTTCTGATAACTTCCTTTATATATTGTTATTATCAGTCTGATATATAATATTAGAATTTGAGAGGATATTGTGAAATTACTTTTATATAAAAATCATTAGCTATAGCTAATAAATTGGATAGTATTTACCTTGGCCTTACAGAATGTATATTATGTGATAAAAACTTGATCTATTGATTTTTACACAAAGGCAATTATAAGATTTTAGGGAAAACATTAATAACTCAATTATAATGAGCTCCCTAGGGTCTTGTCTTGCTATGATTCCATCTGCAATAATTCGGGGCAGTTGGACTTCTGCATGGGAACCAATGAGTGAGCAGTGGAAGACAGTATGTAATAATGTGCTCAAGTGTAGAAATGTATGGCATAAAAAATGTATGGGATGAAAAGGGAGACATGATATCTGGAGGAACTGGCAAAGGTGCATGCAGGTAGTGTCACCTGAGATTTTCTTGAAGAACTAAATAAGATGAGTGGGTGGCAGTGACTGAGAGTGCTTCTAGAAATGAAAGGGAGCATAAAACCAGTGCCATGCAGACCTCTAAAGGCTGTGCCCAACAAGACTAGAGTCAGTACAGTATTGGAGGAGGGTAAGATTGAACACATTACATGAGAGCAGAGGATGTAGTTTCCAGATCTGGGAAATTTTCAGTAGGAAATTCAGAGGAAGTACAAAACACTAGGCATTTCTCAGAGATCTTACAAGCCATCTGGTGATAGTGCAGTACAATTATATACAGTCTACTCTGTTCTAATTTGCGATTTGTATTCCTAAGAAAGTATCTTTCTCCAAAAATAACATTGCAAATGTAAGGTTTTCAAACAAATACAAGGTGTCAAGTACTAAAGAATATTTATCTTTAATAGCTTAAGTGCAATAACATTAAACTTTTGGTTTCTTTTTCCTGTCACCTTAAGCACCATGATTAACACCCCACAGAGCATACATTCTAATCATTGTAGTCACCCGCTGGTAGGATGCACAAAGCTCAGAGCCTTTAAAGCACAGCAGCTCTTTTTATTCTAAGGGCACAGTGGTTCCTCACTCATAGCATTATTTTTTGGTAGGGGCTTATTCCCATCTCCGTGGGCAGTTTTATAATTAGGGTGGCAAAAATATGTTCCCCTGATAGATTAATGGAGTTAGTTATATATCACTATGAAACTTTAAGCTGTGGAGAAAATATGTAATGAAGTTCTATGTATTTATGGTATTAACTATATTACATAGAATTTAAGAGGGGGGATCTCCTATTAATTATCTTTATAATCTTCACAGCACCTTTCATAAAACATTTCACCAAAGAAGTAATATTTATTAATCAAAATGAATAAATTAATACACAAATGGGTACATATCAAATTTAGAAAAGGGAAAGTCCACTGGTGGTTGAATATCTTGGAGGACGATAGCTTTGGAATGTGAGGAAAAACAAATTTGTAAGATACTACGAAATAAAAATCAACAGATCTTGGTAAGACATTGACTATAGGATGTAAAGGAGGCAGAAAAGGCTGAGATTTAAAACCTGCTTTGTGAGAGAGTGGAAGTGTCATTGCATGTATAGAAAAATGAAAGGAAGAGAGTTGATCTGAAAAGCAAGAGGTTGGTGTGGTTTACCCTGTTGTGCTCATAAGATTAATTTGAAACATGGGCATGAAAGTGTTCGGGGAATGTGGATCTGGGCACATGATGAGATGTGAATAGATGAACTGCCTGAGGGAAAAGCTATAAAAAGAAAAGAATCCAAGACCTCAAGTAATCCAGCTCCCACTCAGACGTACACATTTTGTCTTGATTCCTTGTTCAATATTTGACCAAACTTGCCGACACTTAAATGCATTGGTTTGTTCACCATCAGTACTTCCTTGTGTCTAAAACATTGCCTTGCATATGGCATGTGCTCAATAAATAATTGTTGAATGAGCTTTCACCTTCTGATAGGAAATAAAATGACTAATATGGACATCAGTTGGGGGTTGAGGAAGGGGGAGAAAGAGACAAAAGGCAAATTCATTTTTAAATGTAATGTAATTCCACTGTTTTACAAGTAGTGTAACATCTAAAATACAAATGGGAGAGAGATCAAGCATGAAAAAATAAGGAAATGAAGGAGATTTTTTCCTGACTATATTTTTTTCTATGATTTGCTAGAAAGAAGGATTGACAGCTACAATCTTTTTGTTGATAAATTTCCTGTTATAAGGCTAGATAATAATTCTTTGAAGAAAAGTAAAAGAAAGTGGAATTATTTTGACAAGAATGGAAAAAGGAGCATGAATTAAAACGATCAAATAAAGGTGTAGGTGATGGGTTCTTTTGTGTTTTCGAAAACTGAAATGGGCTTGAATTGAAATGGGGAGAGAGTGATTAGCTTTAGGGACAAAGTTTTTTGGTAGTAAGGCTTAACAAGTTTCATTGTAGACTTTCCTTATACTAAAACCTATCTTTACCCAAAGGGCCTGAGCTATGGAATCACCTGGGGCTCTGCCTTCCAGAGTGTAGTCTGTGGCATGAGCATCACCTGGGAGCTTTTTGGAAATGAAGAGTTTCAGGCTGTGCCACAGCCCTACTGAATGATTTCTTTTCAAATAGAAGTGCGCCTCATTTTAACGCAGCAATGCCAACTCTAAAAGTTATACATAAAATGAAATTGAGGGAAATTAAATCATTAATAACACACAAGGGTGCTCATTACTAAAGGAATTCTGTACAGCATCCTTTAAAAAATGAATAATTTCATGAATCATCTGTTCCTTCTCATTCTTTTTCTCTGTTCTGTTAGTTTAAGTTCTTCCATCTAGTGGGGTTTCTTCTAAAGAAGATACAAATAAGGAGAAGCCATTCTTTGCCCAACCAGCCCTTGGGAGTGGAACACAGAACTGGTAGTAATTAAAGCAGCAGTCCTGAAGTGAGCAGAGATACGAAGTGATGATTATTACCATCATACCTGATTAAAGCAACAGGATAATTTAAGCAGATAAAATGTAATTAACCACTTTGGAATGTGTCCAAGTGATGATGGCTTTTTTTCCCTCTTGTTCTTTGACCTTAAATTAAATCTTGCTGGGGTTTCTCCTTGGATAATACTTAATAGGTTAAAATCATGGTGATGATATGTTTTCAGTGTGTTTGAGAAGATTAAACAAACAAGCAGGAAATAAAGGGTTTTGCATCTCAATACTTAAAATAATGCAGAATTGAGATCAGATTCCTTTTACACCGCTGTTTCCTACTCATGGTCTGTTTTAGAAGCTCTAGTGACATCTGAGAGGAGACGGAGGGCCGGATGGTGTTTGGGGTGGTGATGAGAGTGCTGTCTCTGGACTGACCACTAGCACTGGGAGCTCAATGCTGCTCATTTGTGATGACGCAGGATTGGACTAGAAATTCAAGAAGTTTTCTTCCTACTCTGCGACTTTGAGAGTAGCCACTGATGAACACGAAGGTGTGGACGATTAGACGAGGTGCTATTTAAGTTCATACAGCAGCCCAGGCACTGGCCGAAGAGGCAGTGATAAAGACCAGAGGGAGCAGGGCAGTTATCAAGGACACAGCTTCCAGAAAGAGGTCCCTAAAAAAGTGACAACCCTTCTCTTTTAAATTTAAGTGGAAGGCTCAGTTTTTGACCAATGGGAAAAGTAATTTGTAGGCAATCAGTTCTGAATTGAGTTTGAGCCTCTGAATAATTTTATTGCAAAGAGTCATGATTGAAGAGAAATGCTCAAAACATACTGAATTTTATATTCTTGTTTTTCCCAGACTGTATGTATTTCTCTATGAAAGACATATCACATTATTTTAGGTATTTAAATGCTGGCCTTTCTTGAGAGCTCTTTGAGAGCACGAGTTGCATAGTAAATGTTTGTTGAACTGGAATCCTAAATTATATAAATCCTTTTATATAAAAGAACTTCATTTCTTAGAACCAGAGAAGCATCCTACAAATGTATGCAATTAGTGAGCAGCAAGAGGCAAGAAGAGGAAATTTCTGTATTTTAACATTTCCTCTTATTTAGGCAATCTTCTAGCCTGCTAGAAATTAGTGAAAACATTTTTCTTGTTTGTTGTGGAGTCATTTCCCCCATCCACATTAGATGGAATGTGTTTGGTCAGGATCCATTGGTTGAGATCACCTTTGCTCTAAGTTTAACAACATAACATGGCCTTTGAAGCTTTATGGAAATACAGCACCAGGTTTAATTATGCTAAATTAGTGCCATGGAAGGCATTGTTTTCCTCAAATGGCATTAATTTGGAGTGGTTTCTTTTTCATTCCTGTAACACATATGGAAAGTTGCTCTAGTTTAGATGACTGAATAAAGAACATATGGTACATATATACAATGGAATATTACTCGGCCAGAATATAGAATGAAATCTTACTATTTGTAACGACATGGATGGACCTAGAGGGTATATGCTAAGTGAAATAAGTCAGACAGGGAAAGATAAATACTGTATGATCACACGTATATGTGGAATCTAAAAAAAACAGGATTAACAAACAGAAACAGATTCATACATACAAATGGGAGGGGGTTAGGCGGCTGGGTGAAAAAGGTGAAGGGATTAAGAAATATAAGTTGGTAGTTACAAAATAGTCATGGAGGTGTAAAGTATAGCAGAGAATATTATCAATAACATTTTAATGACAATATTGGTGCCAGGTGGGTATTAGACTTGTGACAGGAGGTGTCACTTTGTAAGTTATATAAATGTCTATTCACTATGTTGTACACCTGAAACTAATATGATATTTACTATCCATGTAATTGAAAAATAAAAATAAATGTTAAAAAGAGAAATTTGCTCTACTTTGCTCATGGATAATGTAGGATCGTACCTACATAAGCAGTTTCATACACAGAAGATATTCATTCACTTTGCTCTTCACTTGAAATGGAATGAGAAAGAATGCTTCAGACTTCAAGATTAAGTTATTTATAAGCAGCTGAGTAGAAAAGGGAAAAAGCTGGTGAGGAAGCCTTAGAATTTGTATCAACATGAATCTCAGGACACTGCAAGAGGTCTGAAGAAGATATTAATAGCTTAATGTAATATTTCATGCCAAGAACATTAATATTTTAATGGAGGCCTCTTGCTTTACCCAAAAGGAGTTATATTTCAGATGTAGGCAACTGCATACCTAAGCTCATCTGAACTTCTTGCAGGTAGCAGCAGGTGTAAGGAAATTGGAGTAGAAGGAAATAGTCATCTAAAGTGTATGTTAGAAATTCTGACCTGATTTTAAGATGTAATAATCAGAACTCTAGGAAATGAGGTTATCTGCTAAAGGTCACCCAGTTTCTCAGTGTCAGATCAGGAATATACCCCTGACTTCTTCTAATCTAGTGATATTTTTCAGTAGGGCCTATTGAATCTTCTAAAGATTCATGAAGGATTCCTAAATTTACCTAGAAATCTGGTTGCAGTGTCCCGAAGAATGAACGCAAAAGTGTGACTAGTATGATTATTTCAAGGATGCCTATTGAAGCCTGAGTGACAAATGGAACAGGTCCAGAAAGAAAGCCACTGTTTTTGAGGCCAGTACCAAACAGGTTTTCAGATGAGAAGGTTCTGCCTTGTATCTAACCTGATTCTTCAGGCTGCAATTTCAACCTCATTTTTTCCTTACCTTCTTTAGTTGATAGTTCCTTTTAATGAACTTGGGCTATTGACTTGTAGCAAGTGAGTCTGTGATTGTAGCCCACTTTGTTAGTGTGAATCAAAGATTTTAGTGGAAATCTTTAAGTGTTAGAAAAAAAAGAAAAGAAGCTGGTAAAAGGGATTTTCCAGATTTTCCTGTAGGCAAGAACTCAAAGCTCTTGAACATGAAATAGACTGCTTTAGAATGAAGAAGTATTGGATTAAACATTGAATGTTTATTACATTTCGTGAATGTTTTTCACCCACATTCTTAGGCCCATAGGAATGCATGCTTTTTCTTTAATAAGAAGCTGTTAGTTGAAATTTATTGAAAAACAAGCTGTTTAAATAGCAGCAGGTTTGGTATGATTATTTTAGGCTAATTGCCTCAGCCATATGTTTAAAAACAGTTTTAAAGATTTCTTTGTAGTTTTTATTTAGAGTTTGTATATAGTCTTCCATTGCCTGAGAGGTAGAGCAGGCACACAAAAGTAAATTATTCCAAATTTCAACCCAATAAACATGCTATTTCTGATATTCTAGAATCAGTAGCAAAATGTACTCAAATGATAAATACTCAAGTAATTTCTTTGCTGATTACCTTATTGTTTGCCTGCAAACTTAGGTAAAAAGTTTTAGCCATTCCTAGACCCCTGGGGTGAGGGTATAGAATTAAATACAGAAAAATATATGGTGATATATTTTTAAATTTAGGAATATCAGAGTTTGTGGTAGATAGTAAAAAAGATTTTTTTTTTGAAATTTACAACGTGAACTCTTGTATTTTAAATATATTATTAATATTGGTCTTTTGGGGGTTCTGGTTCAAATAAAAATGTATAAAAACATGGAGATTCTCTGTGAAGTCAGAGCGGAGTTGCAAATGGAGATAATTTAAGCTATGATTTTTTTTTTTTTGTACATAGTATATCATTAATGTGTGAAAGAAAAATACTGATTCCTTATCTTTTCTCTTCTTTTCAGCTACTCGGTAACTGTGCAAGAGTCATATCCACATCCCTTTGATCAAATTTACTACACTAGCTGCACTGACATTCTGAACTGGTTTAAATGCACACGGCACAGGTAATAAAAGCTCAATATATTTATGAATTTGGCAGACTTGGAAGGAATTTCTTAAGAAGACATTAAGTATTTGAGTAGGTGCATTCATTCATCTGGTGAATAGTTACTGAGTGCTTGCTATTGTCCTAGATTTGTTCCAAATTACGGGAGATATAGAAAAGCAAAAAGATTGTCTACACCCTTAAGGAGCTTCCAGAGAATATGTCTACTGGTCCCCATTACTTGGTAGCAAGTACTCATCCAACTTTTATGTTGTGAATAATTAGGGAGACGTTGTTAAATATGGATATCACTAGATGTCAGGAAACTCATATCTCAGCATATGTTTCCACATCTGACTCAATGTAGGCAAACTTAAATTTGACCTCAGCTTAAGTAAAATACGTGACTTTTTTCCCATAAATGTGAAAACAGAAAAGAAAACAATGTATTAAATGTTAATGTTAATATGGAAGGGAACGATGATACCTTAATTCCATTTGGAAAATACTTATGGCAGTATAAGTCATGGATCCAGTGTGACACCTGCTGCTTTTTTGCTGCACTAAATTATGTTTTGCTCATTGTCATTTCTTTAGACAAGCTTTCCTTGACCACTCTATCTAAACTTGCATTCCCTTCCTCTCATACTCTATTCCCTTAGTCAGGCTTTATTTCTCTTCACACCATTTAATTATCACCAGTCACTGTATATTTATTTGTTTAATGTGCATCTTAAATGCTACAGGTCTCTCTTCCCCATTAGAATTTAAGTTTCTTGAAAGTGAGGCTTTATATTTTTTTCTTCTCTGTGATCTATATCTCCAGTGCATAGAACAGTACCTGGAATATAGTAAGTGCTCAATAAACATGTGTTATATATCATCAATGAATGAATGAAGCTTTAGTTAAATGTAAGGTCTTTTGTCTATTAGTCGTATTTTTTATAGTGAGATGAAATTACATTGTCATAGACTTTTAAAGGAATTCTCTGGATTCTTCCTTTAAAACGTATGTAAGTGAATGATGATTAGATAAGAATCATATCTGAAATTACTCAATACTTTTCAAGATATCTCAAGATAAGTAAAATACAGAAGTCATGAAACTTCTGATCCCTTGAAATAAAGTATAAGTTGGCTTAAATGGGCAATCTTAATATATTCTTAGCAAATCGATATTCTTAGCAAATCATATAATATTGGTCAAGACATATATTCCATGTTTCTTCTTAATTATTTTAGAGTACTTTGCTTTTCAGACTTATATTTAATAGTTCTTTTGATTTGAAATATAAATTCTTTATTTCGAATCAAACTGCAGGTCAAAAGAAGTAACAACGTGTTTTTTTCCTCTATATAGAGTCAGTTATCGGACAGCCTATCGACATGGGGAAAAAACTATGTATAGGCGAAAATCCCAGTGTTGTCCTGGATTTTATGAAAGCAGGGAAATGTGTGTCCGTAAGTAAGACCTTCATTCCTTCAAGGTTCACTTATTTTTCCCAGTGCTGGTTTGACTCTATTAATGGCAGCCACAATGGAGGCCTGTGGAGATGGGGCAGCTTGGACCAATCGCTTTCTCTCTTTGCTGCTTTCTTGGTTTGTGTTAGGAGGGAAGCTTTAACTTTGTCCTTCTGTCCTATCAAAAACCTCCAAGTGAATGTCACTTGAGGAGAAAACAGATGTTAATGAAAAATAAATCATGGCCGGATATAGCAATGTTAATTACATTTCTTTCATAAATGTCTCTTTGGAAACTGGTCAGCGAGTCATTAGATTTATAGGTCATAGAAAAGGACAGAGATGTAACTTCCTCACAGCATCTGACCAGAGTACTGAACCAACTTGTGAGAGATCAATGTTTTCTTTGCTGGTGCATAGAATGATGAGGCTTATTAAGGATGGAGGAGCTTTCACAGTAAGAAATGACTATAAGTCTAGGTCACAAAGTAGACCTTTTTTAATTATCGTTTTCTCTCTGTCCTTCTCACCTCATCTTACCAATTCATTCGGAGATATCTTGAGAAAAGTTTAATATTTTAATGATACACTTAAGAAAATCCTAGATTATCATGTGAGATGCAGTTTGCAGATGAGGTTTTTTACTATTATATGTAGGACATGTAGAAGATAGATCATTATAAACTATTTTATTCAAATATTTTGGCTCAGCACACAGCTAGAGGAGCACCTTTGTTTTGTGAGCTGAGCCACTGATATTGTGAGGCATTGAGAGAGACTAGTTTGAAGACATTAGGGATGACTGAATACACCTGGGCTTAAAAATCTGCAGAGTCGGGTGATAGCACTGACTCTACCACCACTCAGCTGGGTGACCTTGGGTAAGCCATTGATACCTCTGTGAGGCTCCTTCAAAAGAGAAGGCAGCAGGGAAAGAAGAAAACCAAATATGAGATGGATTGACTCCATATAAGAAGCCATTAAGCGTGAGTCTCCAGGAGCTGAGCAGGGTTGTTGAGAACAGGACACGGACGTCAGTCATTCACAAGATCACCCGGAGTCAGAGCCGACTCAGTGTCATGTAACACACACACACACACACACACGCAGAAAGCGTGGAAAAGTATGTGTCTTCTTCTTTCCACCCCCTGGATTCTATTGTTTATGCAGACAGGGGTGAGTTCTCAGCTTTGATTCAGAACCAGGGCTATCTGTGATAAATAATGATCATTGGAAAATTAGAAAATGTAACTAAACAAAAAGAAGAAAATAAAAATACACTGTGAATGTCTTTCCTGGTTAGTAAATGTACTTCTGTAACATTTTTGCACATATCAATATTATTGCATTATAGATATGTTTTTAACCAATTTCAACTGTTGAATATTTATGTGATTTCCAAGTTTTACCTATTATGAACTGACTGCTCTAGAAGACATTATTGTGGTTAAATCTTTGTTCCTATCCTTAATTAATAGATAAGGATGAATTCCTAGAACTAATATTGCTGGGTTAGAGGTATACACATATTTCTAAGATATTTGGTATGTTTCCAGTTTATACTCCCACCAGCAGTATATGAAAATACTTTTTTGTTTATACCTAGTGCCAATTTTTTCTTTGCTAATTTTTTCTTAATTTGCATGTCTTTGATAATGATACTGAATAAGAAAAATTACGTCTTTATAATCAAACATCTTAAGGAAATAATCACGAACCAATTTCTGTGACCAAAACTGATGGGCCATTTTCAAAGGAAAGTACTGAGTATACACAAAGTGAATAGTGGGGAGGCCTGCCTGGCTGGGCTGGCCACTTCCTAAAGCCTTTGGGGTTACATTATCTTGGTGCACTTGCCAGCGTTTAAACTTACAAGCACAATTGTTAGCATACTGAGAGAGAGTAGTTCTATCTCCCAGGATATGTTTTAACTAGCGTAGGTCAGAGAAATTGTATGTAAAGCCAGGATGCTGATTCATTAAGTTACATAGAGTCTAAAGCTTGAGCTGTCTTCTGGTCATACCTTCTCTCCCTGAAGGCCTGACATGTGGAAAGCTAGATTTTACTGGCAAGCTGGTATGAGGAGCCCGAATCCAAGCAAGGTCAGTTAAAGAGAGAGTTTCATGGCTTCATGGTCCCACCTTCCAGAGCCCAGCAACACCTCTGTCATTTTATTCAGTAGTGCAGCCTGTCTCAGAAAGCCAGACAATTCCACTAGCACTGTCATAACTAAAAATTATAATGGTAAAAATAACCTTTCCTTTTTCTCAAACTAAACAGGTTGCAAGATGTCCTTCCTCCTGCTTAAATGGACATCTCTAGCATATGCCTCTGAAATTCTCCTTTTTCTAAGACTTCTTGGCTAATCAAATGCTTTCCCCTCCACCCTTAGGTGGAGGGGAAACATTTTCCTTTAGATATGTTAATATACTTAATCAGCATAATGTCTAGTCTCAGAGGCCTGGATGCTATTTGGTCTCTTTAAGGGTATTTTACATTTCTCCACTCTGATGTCTTGATTTCATAGCTTAACCCAGAGGACAGTCAAGCTTCCCTTATTTCCTTCTTAATGGGGTTGCCTCTGAGAAATTTGTACTCAACAGCTGGCACTGGTGAGGCACCCTTGTGGGTAGAGAAGGAAGAAGAGAGAACTCACAATTCTTGTTTCTGCTTTCATAATCTTTTCCAACCAGGCTTTGCTGCCAGGCACATAGCACAGTCACCATTTTTAACTTTCTAATTACCAAAAGGAATTGAAACATGGAATAGGTCATAATTTTACTTTAAGTTTTGGTAGTCAGTTTACCTAGAAAGAAAAAGAGGATAGTTTCATGCAAATCCCTGTATTTGAAAAAGTTTCTTTTAGGTAGTGGGAGTAGCTCCTTCTGGAGAGCAAGTCCCATCTTCTCATCCCCGCCCCCACCCCCTGCTTCATCCTTCCCAAGATTACTGAACTCTCAGGCTGTGTAATGCTGCTGGTCCACATAGCATACTTCGAATAACAAGGCTCTGTGTCTTGAAGACAGACGCTTGACATCAGGCAGGAAGAACTGAAAAGGAGACTGTAGGGGATAGCACTGTTAGAAGCCAGAATCTGGTAAGAAAAAAAGAATGGATTAAAAAATTTTCCATGAGAAAAACATTACTGGGCATGAAGAACTCTATGATTCCTCGATGAGTTTTTAATCTGTTCATAAAATTAATTAAACTTTTAAGTTTACTCATCCTTCAGCGTTGCTATTCTTGCCTAATCTTGTGTTTTATTACTTTTGATTTGCAGAAATTAAAATATTAGTGAAGAAATGCCCAGAGGATTAAAATGGTTTTAATGTGTGTGTGTGTCTGTATACGTATATGTGTCTATATGTATGTAGTATGTGTGTATATGTTTGTGTGTGTTTATGTGTATGCATGTTTTAAAAAGATTGAGATATAATCAACATATAACATTTTATTAGTTTCAGGAATAGAACATGATTTAATATTTGTCTATATCTTGAAATGAGCACCACAATACATCTAGATAACATCCATTGCCACACATAATTATACATATTTTTTCTTGTAATAAGAACTGTTAAGATTATTCTCTCAGCAGATT